>JAWNGF010000016.1:0-688126 GCA_037039685.1 Ceratobasidium sp. AG-K | reverse complement strand
GAAGCCCAGCCCTTGACTATCGTGTGCTAGTCACTGCGATGACCTTACCAGGAAGACCAGTTCCTGAAGACGCCAAGATGGAGCCGCTATTATCCACCCTTTCCACATTCTTATATGCCGCCTTCTCACTTCCGAGAGAGCCATCCCCTCTCCCCTCCAGAGGCACACGCAGCCGTCAACTGCTGCTCATTTCACCATGTCTCACGACGAGAAGGATTACTATACGGAAGACAAGACTGGGTCGTTGGAGAAGGGCGGTGCCTATACCACCCAGCAGCCCATTGCTGAGGATGATCCAAGGTACCACTTTGACCCACATGATCTCGGTATGTTGGTTGCGCTCTGGGACACAGACTCCCGCTAAGTTGCTCTACAGACCAGGTCCAGCGTCGGCTAAAGCAACGTCATGTACAAATGTGAGTGTGTTGCACTCGTCGTTTACGTTAAGGCTGACCTCAATCTAGGATTGCTGTACGTCACCGGTAACATGTTACGACAAACTGATAGTAAACTGTAAACAGATTGCAGGTACTATTGGTACAGGTCTCTTCCTTGGTTCCGGGAAGGCGCTTGCCCGTGCCGGTCCGGCGGGTGCGCTACTGGCCTATATTCATGTCGGAACTGTCGCCTATTCGTCCCTTTGCGCTGTCGGAGAGATGACCTGCTTCGCCCCCGTCTCTGGTTCCTTCCCTCATTTCGCGGCGCGATGGGTCGATCCTGCCTTTGGTTTTGCGGTTGGCTGGAATTACTTCTACGTAAGTACTCCGTCCGATGCGATGGTATTCGGCTAATCAGCAATGCTCAGACCCAATGCATTACGGTCCCGGTCGAGGTTACAGCTGCTCAGATCATTCTAACTTTCTGGGACTCAAGCGTGCGTATCATGACCCGATCATTTTCAGCCGTGATTGACGTTTAGACTGTTAGCACACTCGCGGAATTGTTTACACGGCAATCATCATGGTGTTGATGTGCTCGATCAATCTGTTTGGCGTGAAATACTTTGGAGAGTCAGAGTTCTTCTTTGCCATCATTAAACGTGGGTAGCGCAACGCACTCGATCAAGGCGTAAAACTGACAGCTCTCCGTTAGTGTCGCTGATTACCGGCCTAATTTTGGTCGGCCTCGTCATCGATTTGGGTGGAGGACCTGATGGCGACCGTCGTGGCTTCCGCTACTGGAAGAACCCCGGTGCTTTCAACACTTGTGAGCAAACCCATTCACCATGGTGTTCATCCCTAACTAGGACCGCTAGACTTGGTTGATGAACCAAAGTCTACTGGCCGTTTCCTCGCCCTACTAGGTGTACTCGTTCAAGCTGCCTTTTCTTTCCAGGGTATGGAGCTTGTAGCGATTGCTGCCTCGGAGACCGAGAACCCGCGTCGTAACATCGCCAAGGCCGTGCGTCGTGTCTTCTACCGCATCGTGGTGTTCTATATCCTCGGTATATTGGTAACTGGCATGATTATCCCATACAATAATGAGGACCTGCTTCAGGACACCGGAACCGGCGCGCAGTCCCCGGTATGTATCCTTTTTCTGACCTTTACCTATTCATCCTAAATTTGTGGCGTAGTACGTTATTGCTATGAACCTCGCAGGCATCAAGACTCTTCCTCACATCATCAACGCCTGTGTCTTTACCTCTGCGTTCTCCGCAGGTAACTCGTTCTTGTTCACGGCCTCTCGTATCCTGTACGGTCTCGCCGTTCGCGGACAGGCACCTCGCATCTTTGCTCGATGCACCAAGAACGGTCTCCCGATCGTATCCGTTGGCTTTTGTGTAGGTGAAAATTTGATTCTAGCAAAGCTATGCTAACTTTTATACAGTCGTGCTTCGCGCTCCTCGCTTTCATGAATGTCAGCACCGATGGCTCTACTGTCTTCAACTGGCTGGTGAACTTGACTACCATTGGTGGTTTCTTCACCTGGTGCTCCATTAATATCACCTACCTTCGTTTCTACAAAGGCCTCAAAACTCAGGGTGAGTTTACTATATTTGCAATCTGGGCGCTGGGCTAAAGAGCAACCTTCATGGTAGGAATCGATCGCAAGAACTTCATTTACTACTCTGGCTTGCAACCATATCTGTCGATCTGGGGTGTTTTCTGGACCGGTCTTTTCATCCTCATCAACGGATTTGCGGTCTTTTTCGACTTCACGGCCTCTGACTTTATCACTTGCTGTAAGTTGCCTGCATCTCGTTTATCCCTAATAATTACTCATTTAATGTACAGACATCAACATTCCGATCTTTTTCGCCCTGTTTATCGGCTGGAAGCTCTACAAGCGGACCAAGTTCTGGAAAGCCAAGGACATGGACTTCACCACTGGTATTCCCACCATCGAGGAAACGGAGTCACCAGAGGTTCCACCAAAGAACCTCGGCGAGAAAATCTTCAATATTATTTTCTAGGAGATCGTGCTCCGTGTATGCATAGTGTTGTCTTGTTTTCTTTATATAATCCACAACTTTTTGCCCGATCCTATGTCGTGGCTACGAACACGCACACGCTAGCTATTATTAAAGAGGTGGCTATGGTTCGTCGGAGGTCGAGCATAGTCCTGCCCCCAGGACGGGCCAGTTGTTGCCGATACAACGGTGAGAACTCTCGTTTGGCTGCGTTCTACCTACTCGTGAAACCCCGTTATCTTGTCATAGTAGACCAATCCCCCAGTGTGCTTCACCTTTTCAATTGCATGGGGCCAAATCCAGCACGGGTGCGCCTTTGCAGTGTGGGCTGGCTTGGTTTATTATCCATCTCCTAATATACTTGATCGGAGGTGAGTGATGGAAATTGATTCCCATGCCTGGATGTGCCTATAGAGTTTTCTTCCAGCGTTACAAAGCACACGCTCAGAGCCAGCGAGATTTGGTGACACAAATTTTACGAGCGGATATGTTTCCCCGCAAGGTTCGCATAATAGGTGATTTCGCGGTCACTGTTGGTTCGTCGTGGAATGACCTCTGACCGACGCCAATTAGCTTTTTTTCCTATGCCTTGAATCCCATGGGCTTAATTAATCTACATGAGACTCATTTGACCATGAAACTGAATTTACTGCATATAGCGACTCAAGCGCCATTCTTCCAGACCAAGGGAGATCTCCGGAGCACTCTGGAACCTGCCGTGAGAAATGCACTTTCCTCTTAAACTGGGGGACTTAAAATACCTGGCCTGTCCTGCTCTGGAGAGCCCCGGGCGCGGGAGAACTCCACCGGTGGGGACACGCAGGCAGACGTGTTTTGGATGGATTTGAACGAGTTGCGCACAGATCTCACCAAGCGATGCAAAGTGCTGCAAGGCCTGAATGCATGCTAATATTGGGACTACTTGTCACATATATACCCGGTGTGGATAAGCGTTTTGCAATGATCTACCTGACGCAAAGCGCCATGCTCACGTCAGTCAATGGGACCCTGACCGCTTACGAGACCTTCAAAGCTTGCGCGTCCTGCGAACGTTCCAGGGGCGTCTTGTATCCGCGACCTCATTCTACACGTGCCAGCACCTATAAAACCTCGCGGTAAATAGCCATACACGCCACCTCTCGCCGTCCGAACCATGTCACTCGATCCATCCGGTGCTCCCGCCCAGCCTGGCGAGAATGATGTCGCTACCGCCATTCTACGTACCAAGAAATCGTAAGTAGGTCGTTATCACGCGCAAGCTTCTGCTCAAAAGCTTCTAACAGTCCCAACCGCTTGATCGTCGATGAGGCGACTTCTGACGACAACTCGATTGCAACCCTTAACCCCCAAACAATGGAGGCGCTTCAGTTATTCCGCGGCGACACCATCATTGTCCGGTGAGCCACTTGATAGCTTTTGCATTGCGTTGGAATTGTGACACATTGTTTCCAGTGGCAAGAAGCGTAAAGATACAGTGCTCATTTGTCTGAGCTCTGATGATGTCGACGAGGGCAAGATTCAAATGAATAAAGGTATGTTCCAGATCCCCAATGGCGTGGCGTGTGCTGATGATGTCGCATACAGTTGCCCGAAACAATCTGCGCGTGAAGCTTGGCGATTTGTGCACCGTCCAGCCTTGCCATGATATTAAATACGGCAAACGCATTCACATCCTACCGTTCGACGACTCTGTCGAGGGGCTCGCCGGCAACCTGTTTGAAGTATACCTCAAACCTTACTTCCTCGAGGCATACCGTCCGCTACGAAAGGGCGACACTTTCTTGGTTCGAGGTGGCATGCGCACCGTCGAGTTTAAAGTCGTCGAGACCGACCCTGCCGAGTTTTGCATCGTCGCGCAAGACACAGTCATTCATACCGGTACGGGCTCAAAAATGTGCTAGTGCAGAATACGGCGTTCTAACCGCGTTACAGAGGGAGAACCAGTGAAGCGGGAAGACGAGGAAGGCAATCTCGCGGACGTAGGCTACGACGATATTGGTGGCTGCCGCAAACAGATGGCTCAAATCCGTGAACTGGTAGAGCTTCCGTTGAGGCATCCTCAGTTGTTCAAGTCCATTGGAATCAAGCCCCCACGCGGCATCCTTATGTTCGGCCCTCCGGGGACGGGTAAAACACTGATGGCTCGTGCTGTGGCGAACGAAACCGGTGCATTCTTTTTCCTCATCAATGGTCCTGAAATCATGAGTAAGATGGCTGGCGAGTCCGAAAGCAACTTGCGAAAGGCGTTTGAAGAGGCCGAGAAGAACTCGCCTGCCATCATCTTCATTGACGAGATTGATAGTATTGCACCAAAGCGAGAGAAGGCATGAGTCCGGTCTGCTATGAATTCGAATTCAGCTAATCGGTTGTTTAATAGACCAACGGAGAAGTCGAGCGTCGAGTTGTGTCTCAGCTCTTGACTCTGATGGACGGCATGAAAGCGCGCTCGAACGTCGTAGTAATGGCGGCAACGAATCGTCCAAACTCCATCGATCCTGCGCTTCGCCGTTTTGGCCGCTTCGATCGCGAAGTTGACATTGGTATTCCCGACCCGACAGGTCGACTAGAGATTCTCCGCATTCACACCAAAAACATGAAGCTCGCCGACGATGTCGACTTGGAGCGAGTACGTTTGAGATTCGTTACACTTTACGCACAACTAACTATCCCATAGGTAGCTGCAGATACACACGGTTACGTCGGCTCTGATCTCGCTTCCCTTTGCTCCGAGGCCGCCATGCAACAGATTCGTGAAAAAATGGACCTCATCGACTTGGATGCCGATACTATTGACGCAGAAGTCCTTGATGCGCTTGGTGTAACGATGGAGAACTTTAGGTTTGCCTTGGGGGTATCCAACCCGTCGGCACTCCGCGAGACTGTTGTCGAGGTTCCTACCGTCAAGTGGTCGGATATCGGTGGACTCGAAAAGGTCAAGCAGGAACTTCAGGAAACCGTCCAGTATCCTGTCGAACATCCCGAGAAATTCCTCAAGTATGGCATGTCTCCCTCGAAGGGTGTGCTGTTCTATGGGCCGCCAGGAACTGGTAAAACCCTCTTGGCAAAGGCAATTGCGAACGAGTGCCAAGCAAACTTTATTAGCATCAAGGTATGCTCTTGATGCTTTAGTCTTTTACCACTTCTGACGAAGGTGCTGTTTTAGGGTCCCGAGCTATTGACAATGTGGTTCGGAGAGTCTGAAGCCAACGTCCGCGATGTGTTTGACAAGGCACGAGCAGCTGCGCCTTGCGTCATGTTCTTTGACGAATTGGACTCGATCGCGAAAGCTCGTGGAGGAGGCGGATCCGACGCAGGCGGTGCTGGAGATCGCGTTCTCAATCAAATTTTGACCGAGATGGACGGTATGAATGCCAAGAAGAACGTCTTCATTATTGGCGCGACGAATCGACCAGACCAGATCGACTCTGCTTTGTTGCGTCCCGGCCGCCTCGACCAATTGATTTACATCCCTCTCCCCGACGAGCCTTCGCGTATTTCTATCCTCAAGGCTGCTCTCCGCAAGTCTCCCGTCTCGCCCAAAGTCAACATGGAGTTTTTGGCCAAGAGCACACATGGGTTTTCGGGTGCCGATCTCACCGAGATTTGTCAACGTGCGGCCAAGTTAGCTATTAGAGAGAGCATTGATGCTGATATCCGCCGTGCGCGCGAGCGGCGAGACCAAGATGACGGGGGTGATGCAGAGATGGAGGAGGAGGATCCGGTACCGGAGATCACTATCGAGCATTTCGAGGAAGCAATGAAGTTTGCTCGTCGCTCCGTGTCCGACCAGGATATTCGCCGATACGAGATGTTTGCTCAGGTAAGTCGTGTGCATCACTCTCCTGGAAGTATCTCACTCACCACGATCTCATGTTAGAACTTGCAACAATCACGCTCTTTCGGATCAACGTTCAAGTTCCCAGAGGGCGGAGCGGGTGCTTCTAACACTCAGCCGGCCTCGGGAGGTGCCGCGTTTGCTGCTGACGATGGTGGAGACGATGACTTGTATGCATAGTTCTGCGCGTCACAAAATGTCATTTCTATAGTGTTTAAATATCAAATGTATACGATTGCTGTATCACATCAGTGCCACGTGATATTCACCGGCTTTCACTTGACCGTGTGTGTCACAGTTGTCGACGGTTATTCTGAAGACCTGATCGCTTTGCCTACTTCCACGTTGATAGGTGGTGCATTATCAGATTGCAACACTCATGTCTACTACATCTACGTCGTCGTCGAGCCACTTGGCGAGGATACGGTGCGCTTGCGAGGCTGGTGCTTGAACGACAAAACTAAATCTAGTGGTGTCTAGTTGGGCTCCACGTCATATTCCTCGTACTCGACGGCTACAGACGGCGGCAGTTTGTATCTGGGCCTTGATGATTCCTCTCTGTATGGCCTCCTTCTTCCTGTCCTGGTACGTGACATTTGAGGTTCCGGCGAGTTCACGATTGAAATGAAACAAATGGATGCAGCTCGATACCAATACTATGGCCATTCATCATTGCCTACCTGATTTGGGCTCTTGGGTTCGACGAAGGTCCAGCAAGAGGTGGAAGGCCAAGTCAATGGTTCCGCCGGTGGAGGATTTGGAAGTATTTTGCAGAGTATTACCCAGCCCGGTGAGTAATGATCGCTGGTTCAAGGAACACGTACCTAAATCGTTTTACTGATATCGCTCTGGCAGTATCGTCAAGGTATGTCTTCCCAGCTAGCGTTCTCAGGTGTGCATGTATGACTCCGCCGCAGGAAGCCGACCTGCCTCCGGATCGACCATATCTTTTTGGATATCACCCACATGGAATTATTGGGATGCAAGTGAAACTCGTAACTTTTGTACAAGAACCTCACTCATTGTCCTTCCAGGGGAGCATTTGCCACATTCGCGACTGAGGGTAAGCTTGATTCTCGCACGATTATTATAAAAACGGTTTATCACGTGCTGATATCATATAAAATAGCTACCAACTTTACGCAACATTTTCCGGGCATCAATCCTCATCTATTGACACTCACCTCGAATTTTCATGTTCCGTTTTATCGTGACATTTTGCTTCATCTGGGTATCTGCTCTGTAAGCAAACGGTCATGCGCAAATATTCTAAAACAGGGACCGGGGTCCGCCATTTGTGAGTAGTTATCAGCTGTCCAAGGTGTTTAGAATGACGCATTGTCTAGGCATTGTGATTGGAGGAGCCGCTGAAAGTCTGAGTGCGCACCCTGGTACCGCAGACCTGACGCTAAAGCGACGCCTTGGGTGAGTGGCGTGTTGATAGACCGCGCTGGTTTATGACCAGGAATTGGTATTTCCACCAGGTTCGTCAAGATTGCGATGCAGCACGGGTAATGCAAACAACACAGCTTGCCGTAATCGACTGACCGAGTATATAGAGCGGATCTAGTACCAGTATTCTCATTTGGCGAAAATGATGTGAGATATATACTCCAATGATACTGTCACTGCTAATCTTCTTTGGGGTAGATATACGAGCAACTCTCAAACGAGAAAGGGACAACGGTATATGAGTTACAAAAGAAGTTCCAAGCCGTTTTTGGCTTCACACTCCCACTCTTTCATGGACGAGGCTTGCTCAATTGTGAGTAGTCGAGTTTCGTATCGGATCACAGCTGTCATGAGAATACAACAGATAATTTTGGCCTTATGCCATACCGAAGGCCAATAGTATCTGTGATTGGGAAACCAATTCATGTAACGAAAATAGCAGATCCCTCAAAGAGCCAGGTCGAAGCAACGCAAAAGCTCTACATCGAGGAACTAATGAGGTAGGCTTTGGGGTTTATGTCTGTATGCGAACCGAAGGTTAACAGTGGCGCCAAGGATCTGGAATACATACAAGGATCTTTATGCGAGGGACAGGACACGGTGAGTACAACTAGTGCGATTATGATCGAAATTAAGCGCAATCGTTTTAGGGAGTTGCGGCTGATTGCATGAGGCGACTTGGGGCTTTCTGTTTGAGGTTGGTTGCTGTATCGAAGTTCTTCGCCGAGCGTAGCTTAGTTCCTGGCCGACTGTAGTCCATCCATCTGGGAACGGTGATATAGACTGAGCAATGAGCTCTGCTTGCAATAGAATTCAGGGGCGGACAATTGGCAGATTTAGATTCTAGTAGGCCGGCATCGGCGAAAACGCATAACGACCCGAAAGTGAAGCTGTGTCAAGTAAGAGACGTAAATGCGCACCACTGTTTGTTTTCCTTGCATTGAGTTTATCCCCAAACCTCATCCATCACTTAGAGGCTTCAGTGTTTATGGTATTGCAGTGACGGGTAGTTTTCCCTCATGGAAATCTGTGCAAGGCTGATTTCCGACTGCTGCGGAATCATATAACTATGTAAGCTGCTGGACGACAATCGACAACATACTAATTATCAATCCAATGGGGGTCGGTAACCCTCATGTCTGGCGTATCCAGACCACGTGCCATGACTAAGCCGCAATCTACTAATTTATACCGAACCGTTGCTAGCGTTGCTGACATAAAGGCGCTCGGCGCTAGAGACTTTATGTGTATGCTTGTCCCATATGTCCCTCTGCGTCGTCCGCTGAAAGATGTGGGACAAATTTACCGGGAACGTCGGCGGTTATGTTATGGGATGCTCGGTCGAGCCCTTCACGTAAACGATACGGGTGTGGAGCACTCTCTACACCACAGCGGGCCTGATTTGCAGTGTCGCTAATATGTTGTATCTGCATATACTGCCGATTATATGTTTGCCTATCGATTTTATAGTGTTGCTATATATGGAAATAACCTGTCCCACGTCGTTGCAGACCACTGGGACATGGGGACCGATGTTAGCAACAATTCGGTACAGTACTAGCCAATACTTTCGATGCCGCGTGCCGACTCGTATACTTGGGGTATATTCATGATATGTGCACATGATATAAGGCATTATGCGCTACATGTTACAAAGCGAACTAAATTTCGATATTTGCTCAGTGAGAATTCATCAATCATCAGAACACGTCTCAACATCACCAACTCAGTTAATCCCCACCCCTATGGATGAGCAAAGTTGTGTGTCTAGGCTATGGTGACTTTGAATGCCCCTCCTCAACAGCTCATAAATACATAGGGCCCTTTTCATGTGTTCTACATTGGCTCTAACCTCACTTTCCCGCTGTTACATCAGGAAAAAAGGCAGCGCCTATTTCTGCCAAAAATTGCCATTTGTGCCAGGATGGAAGGTCAAGGCGTGTTTCAGCCTAATTTTTGCTGCCATTCCCTCATTAGTTCCACAAGAAACCATAAACCCCAAATTATTGACGTTTCTACTCCGACACCTAATTTCTACCATCCCACCTGTGTTTATGCCATTACCGCCATTTTGTCTCAATTAGTGCGATTAGCACTAATAGTTCAATTCCGGGTATTGACACTGATCGTTGTATATACATATATTATTACACATGACAATTATTGTTATAAATAAGAGCTCCCGCTGTCCACATCGTCACTTTCCTTGTTGCCGGTTTTGTCGGGTGCTGCAACTTCAAGGGTATCACCTGATTTGAAACCTGTACAACGGGGTCAGTGTCCCTCTGTTTACAGTGTTTTTGCTCTTACTCAGGCTTTGCAGGCAGTGGACAAACGTAAGCTTTTACCACCGTAAGACCTGTTTGTTGCCGCATTATCTGCAGTCAAAGTCTAACTGAGGGTCAGCGTGCTTGTCTGAAACATGCAAGCATAGATAATGGGTTACTTACCGTGAGATTTTAGTTAGTGGCACTTGCGTTGTTGCATGGCTCGTTAATAAGTTCCGTACCACAATTGGAGCTGGAGGATGGGGAACATCTAATGTGTTGGTCATGCTGGAGGGGAGTACTGACTGAAGTTGGGCCGTTTACCACATTAGGCACCGGATCTACAAAAACAATGAGGGAATGAGTAGGTGGGGTTACACACACACCAAGAACTCAAAAGAGCAACTGACGAGTGGGACCAATGAATGAATCCACGGAGTGCTGTGATGGGTAGGTTCAGCAACGAAATGAGTTCCAAAATACACGTGACTGAGCCAAACAGCCGCTTTGGATTCGAGCTGAAAAATCGCTAAGTCGTAAGCGCCGAGGGCTGAGGATGGATGGAAACAGTGTCGAAGGTGTCATTGAGGTTGAGATAGGTGGGTTCAAGACAACTAAACGTACACACAAGGCAGTCAAGTAACTACAGTGACTCTCAGCCCACCTACACAAAGACCGGCAGTTAGTGGAAGCATTCAACTTGCGAACGTGTGTAATGCATGGGCCCGGGGATGAATGCGAAGGGGATTGAAGGCGCTGTTAGTTCATGTTGTCCTACGAGCAACTCAGAGAAACAAAAGAAAAGAAAAGGCGGTGAAGTGCGAAGGGAATGCTTGTGATGTGATGCAAGTGGCTGGCGGCACTGAAACGGGTAAAACAGAACTAATGGCAAAAATCGGCGAGAAAAAGGCACGGGCGGTACTAATAATGCCCTCCGTGCCAAAATTCGACATACCTAGGGACCTTGCCACAGAATAGGCACTAATCAAGCACAAAAAGAGGACTTCCGCACCAATAAGGGAAGGTTGACTCGTGTTTCGCGCTAATTTGGGCAGTGTGGCACAAATTTGCAAAATGCTTTTTCCTGATGTAGTCAACTCTCGGGGCGCATACAGCCGCAGCCGAACACTTCTCGTCGCTCGTTGATATTCTCATTGACATTATTTGCTCTCGCACTTACTAAGTGGTCACAACTTTGAATCACCTGTGAGCTAATTCCTATGGCTCGCTTCCCGTTTGTTATTCACACAAGCACTTTCTGGCCGTTTGGCTCCCTTCCCCCTCTACCAAATGCTCTTGTAACGGATGAGCCTATCAAAAAAGCTTAATGAAAGCCTACCTTACAATTGAACGGCATGATACCCCTCATAAGATCTTTACGAGTTATAGTATGGTAATACCTAAGAGATCGCTGTGCTCATTCTCCAACAACTTGTATGCGCTTGATAGCTTGACAAACAACCGGATGATGTTCATACTTTGATAATCGTTCCCGATAAATAAGTAGACCCTCCTAAGAGTTCCATGGGTATGTTTATTCATTTCTTAGGTGCTAATCGCTGGAGGGGGGGGGGGACGGTTGTGTGGGAGACTCGTGTGGCCGTCTGCTTATGTAAGTGAAGTTCTGACAGAAAACATGATCATCAGCAAAACCGTTCTGAGTTTTGAGCATGTTTTGGGCTGATTTGGGCTGATTTGGGCTGATTTGAGCGATTTAAATCAAAGACTTTGGTTTAAATCACTCATAAACACCCAAATCTCAGAACGGTTTTGCTGATGATGCACTCCTGCAGATGTGCGGGCCGACTCGTACAATAATAGATAAAAAGAGTAGCATAAGTGATTAGGATCAATTGCGCATCAGTATACCGCTTAGAAATTTTTTATGGAGCTCTGTTAGCCAGTTAGCGTACGGACCTGCTGATAAGAGATGAACAAAAATTCTGAGTGGTACAGTGCTTCGCCTGTACTTAGCTTGTTATAATGGCATACACGAGGGATAGATAACTCGCACCAAGCTTGCACATGTGCAGCACTGAAAACACATCAAAACCCTTTGATACTGCATGAAAGGCTGCGCAAAATCCAACGCCATGATTTATTTACGTTTCCTATTGGGCTGCCGGCCCCATTTAAGCATTCGTAAAAGGTGTGTCACGTGGCAGGAGTAGCACGTGCTCGGCCCAAACTCGTCGCTTCAGACTCTTCATCATCCGTTCGAGCTCACCTGCTCTGATCGACACCGCGCTAAGTGCAGATAAGGGTCATGCAGAGCGAAGCCGACGCGTCCAAACAGTCGAACTGTGAAAGCGCAATTACTAATGAAGTAATCAAAGGAGCAACTGACTACGCTCATAATTCGGCCATTCCTCATGGTGAGTGTGGTGGAATCGAGAAGCGGCCAAGTATTTCAGGCATGTAACGGATCTACTTTAGAAGTTGAACCAATTGACCCAGACTCATCCGGAAAGCAACCCATAGAGCCACTTGGTGACCCACCTGTTAGTAAAGTCTGCCATTGTACCCTTGCGCGCGTCGTGGCTGATCGAGTACTATATCAGACAATCTCCGAGACAGAAACAAAACATGGCGAATCGTCAGAACACAGTGCTACCCTCGAAAAAGTAACCGACAAGATTCGCGGCCAGTCTATCTCACTGCCGGCCGACGTTGCCCAACCTGATACGGATATTATGCCTCCAGAGGTATGGTTTTTGTATGAATTTCAGTTGAGTAATAATCAAACTGCGTATTGCTAGCTCGCCACACACCCTTCGCATTCGGGCTCGGATGGTGATTCCTCAGACAAAGAGAACAGTCGCAAACGCAAGCTGTCTAGTAGAAGCAGCGTTGCCACTGAGGCAGCAGCCAGACAACATATGAAACGACCCAAAGAGAGCGACGTTCCCGAGCGCGAGGAGGACGCCGAGGAGGATACGGCAGCCGCGGGGTTGATTCCCAAGAGTCCACCCAAGCCGACGCAGGTGGTGAGTTGGATCCTGTGTTTCCACGAGGGTATTCTAAAGCCTACACGGTTTCCCAGTTTGGATTTGGGGCCTTTGCTTCAGCTAAATCACCGTTTGCGTCGACTCAAAACGTGCGTACAGCCTGTTTGCAATTGCCCTCGGTGGTTAATAACTTGGGATTCAAAGAGCACACCTAGTACGGGAACCTCCTCACCGAAACCTGAGAGCCACACGGCACCTGCTCCATCCGAAGCACCGAAGAATACTGCTGTTGCTGATTCTGAGGTGCCGGACACCTCGTCTAAGGTTCAACCGCCTCCAACGCCCAAAAAGACATTCGGAGGGTTTGCTGCATTTGCTGGATCGTCCCCATTCCAGAACGCAGTAGTCCCGACGCAACCTGCAGCAAGCGTAAACCCCACGTCTCCCCAGCGATCGTCACTTGCAGGACCCGTTCGACGGTCAAAGTCGCCAGTTGGGAAGCATCAAGCGTTTGGCCAGTACAGTGCGGGGATTTCTCGTTTCGGCACGCCCAGTGTGCGCAAGTTCGCTCAAGGAGAGTCGTCTGCCCAGGTGAATGATGGGGCCCAGGCCGAGGCTAGCGGCCAACCAGATTTCGAGGATATGCTCAAAGCCAAGGGCGAGGAGACATCGAGTTTGGATGAAGCCGCCTCGAAGCCTGATATCCACCAAGTACACTGTGAGTTCTGGCGCAAAATAAGTGGATTGGCTCGATCTCACAGGAATTCCGGCTAGATAATACGGGAGAAGAAGACGACCTTACCGTATTCCAAACTAGGGCAAAGTTGTACACCCAGGATGAAAACTTTGCGTACAAGGAACGCGGCACCGGATTACTCAAAGTTAATGTCCGCCGTCGTGACGGAGAGGGGGCAAGGATTGGTACGCATGCGTTCGTTCAATAAATCGTTGAAAAGTTAATTGCATCATTTTGACAGTCATGCGAGCGGAGGGCGTGCTACGATTGCTCTTGAACATGGCACTCTACCCTGGTCTGATTTGCGAATTAGGACCCGACCCCAAATTTGTGAAAGTGGCGGAGATCACGCACAACGAACGAAGATTGCACGCTATAAAAGTTAGTGCGAATCGTTTCCTTCCGTGATTATTAACCGCGAACATTTGCAGGTGGGAAGTGCCAAGCTCGCACAAGAACTTTACGACCATTTATCAGACAACATTCCCACGAAATCATACACTCCGCCAGTATGATTGATTGCTAATTTCTGCTTTCTCGGCTATGTACGCACATAATACAAGCACCGACGATGTTACGATAGGATGTTTTTCGTTTGTGGGTTGCAGCGTGGAGACCTTGTTGGTGCATCAGCAAAAAGGCATGATCTCGTGTAGGATCGAGGTAAGGAGAAGTGCACGCTGAGCTCGTGACAGCGCCGTCGTACATCGGGCTCTACAATCCGTGGGATATCTACAACATCAACAAAACAGCTTTGCTGTATTGCCTTGTACCCACCAGCGGTCTTGCTGTGCCAAAGATGTCCATGGTTATGCTTGACCAGAAGCGGATTACCTACGTATTTTGTGTGAATATGGACGGTTCGGACAAGCAACCACCTCTTATAATGGGTCAAGCACGCAGGCCACACTGCTTCAAGAAGTTCGAAGGCCATCAACTGAGCTACTGTTACTTCTGGAATAGCAGAACATGCCGGTGGATGGTGCACTCCATTTTGTTGTATTTCAACTACTCGAGGAGCGCCGTTGTCGCGGCACAAACCTTGCTTAGTCAGCCCTCCCTGAAAGCGGTGCCTCCATCAAATCTTGGTGAAAAGCCCCGTCAGCAAAATGGATGTGAACTCCGGAGCCGACGAGCGCTCCGAAGGGCTTCGTAGGCTCCGCGAGTGCTGGGGAGATGTGGCGTTTTGATTGCGAGAGGTGGCATCTGATGGGAAGCATCAGGAGATGTCAGCAAGGGCAATTGGGCAATCAGCAAAATTGGGAGCACACAAGTGTTAACAAATTTGTATTAAGTATATATTTATCAAGCTGCTGGACAGGACTATTTGGTCTGAGGCAAGGTATACAAACAAGCCAAACACGAGAATGGAGATGTACACAAAGTAGACATGGAACATTGATAGGGTAAGATCATGAGAACAATGATGGATTGAACAAGGATGGTGAGAATGTTACAGCAAACAGGCTTAATTGCAAAGGAAACAGCGCAAAAGCATTGCCATAATAGCAATAGAGGGGGGAAACACAGCACACATGTGACACACGCTACAGCACTGGGTGAAGATGATCTGCATGTGAGCCACCCGAGAACAAAAATTGTCATCTGCACTGACCTAAGCACATTCAAATCACATTAGTGTGGGCCAGTCCAAGTGTGGCATAAACTTGCTTAGTGCAAAAGAGAATGCGCCAACAAGGGGTACACAGCATGGTTGTGACTTAGTTGATGATGTTGGTAGTGGCAAGAAGCAAGAGACAGGACAGAACACAGCACAGGTTCATTACTGGAGAACAATAGCAAAGGCATTCAGGCACCACCATTGTGACTCACCCAACAATTGTTCAGGGTTGGTCAGCCCTGTCAGCCACTTAAGAGCCTTTGTGATTTGTGCCCTCCTTGCTTTCCCCCTCTGCTGCCACTGTTTGCCCTTAACCAACCCAATGTCCCTGTACCAATGTCCTTTCCTGCCTTTGCTATCTGGTACCACCCCTGTAAGTTATATCTTGTATCTTGTTTCTTGTTTCTCTCAATGCTCACCCCAAGCAATGGTTGGTGTTAATTATATTGCTGTTTCAGGTCCATTTGGTAGCCCAGGATGACCCTTGGTGACCCTAGCCCTGGCCATTCTGGCTTTGGATCCCTAAGTTTCTTGTGGCCTAGGTATTAGTGGGTTCTGTTTGGTATCTCAGATGTGCTTTCCTTCTTGTTCTTTGTGGATGTGATTGTTACACTTCTCCAGTTGTAGATGTACATATAGAGCATGGTATATATCAATACAATATACAAGAATTGGAATCACATGATCAGTTATACAACACCCAATTATGGGCTAGCCCCAGCCCAAGTGCCACATCTCCCCTGGAGTGCCACATCTCATGCTGGTGATCAAACACCACACCTCCTTGCGCTTGCCATCAAACACCTCTTCTCCTGGCGTGCTTGTGAGAATGCACCACATCTCAGGAGAACTCACTGAACAGGGACTTGACTCCCAGGGTCCTTGTGCTTTGGAGTGCTTCAGAGTGCTTGGAAGGAATTTTAATTTTTGTTGAGCCACAGACATTGAGAAATATATATGTGTGCTTGAGCAGCAGTGACACTGCAAGAAAGATGTTGTATGAGATCTTGACTGAGCAATTAGTTGACCAAAGATAAAGAAAAGCAGAGGATGAGCATACATATATACAGTGCCAAGAAAGGTCAGCTGCCTGCATCCTTACATCCTCAGGGTGTGTCTTGTAGGTCCAAGTGGTTCTTGAGGCTGTCCATAGCCTCACCCTGAGATTCCCAGATCTCCAGGTAACTGAAGGAGACATGCACTAGGGATTTGTTGCAGGTCTGTTTGAGCCTAGCACCAACTTCTCCCTGGGTATTTGTAACTGCTGGGAGCACCCAGTTTACCTGCCAATTGTCCTGAAATATGAGTCTTCAATGTGGTAGGATGGTATACTCACAGCCATATTGTGGGTTAACCTATTGACACAGCTCTCCCTGGCTTATCAGGAAAATGTGGCTGCAAAATGATTGGGGCATCACTGGGTAACTGGACACCTTGTTCCAAGCCTGGACAGCAGCACAGCAACTGGTCATTTGTCAGAACCATGGCTTCAAGACCTTTTGAATGGCTGGCCCAGGGGGTAGCAGCCAATGTGCAACCAATGCAGCATGTCATGAGCCAATTGCTTGCAGGAGATGCAATTAACCTGAAATGACTCCCAGAATAGCACACTTTAATCCACCCATCACTCCCTGTGCATGTATACCTTGCTGGGATAACTTTTGTTTTGACTTGTGTTGATCAAAGCTTTGCATAGCTGAACATATTGTGAGTGTGTGATGTGAACCCCCCTGTTAATATAGTTTTGGCCTTGGCTCTGAAAGTATGTGGTTGTACCTGAACCCCCTCCATCATCATTCCTTGTTCCACTTGCTATCACTTCTCTTACTGGTATTTTGTCCTTTTCCTGTCTTGTGTTTAGGGCATCACCTGGTCCTTGAGTCATGCTTGTGTCCCACTTCAGCAACTATGGCAGCAGCTGCATGGCGCTGTACAGTGCTCCATAGACTCATAGACAAAACAGCAGCTTCCCTGACATATCAGAAGTGCAATTGTGGGTAGCACTCAATAGCCCTCCATAGTATACTCATAGATTAACTAAAGGTGCTATGGGGGTCTATACAGATCCATATAGCTGACCATAGACAGTCTCAGAATAAGAGAATTGCCTTATTGGGGACTACACATTTCCTTATGAGGAAATATTATGTAAGATTATTTAAGACAAAATATCAAATTGTGCCAAATTGGTCAAACAGGCAAATTTCTGAAAAGTCCAAGAAGTATACCCAAGGCATGGATTGAACCTGGGACCAGCAGTGACCCTGATACTCTGCTTATCTAAGCAGGGATCATGGGGAGAGCCAACTCCTAGACCATTAGGCCTTGACAATAACCTCCCATGCTAGGTCATAACACTTCAAACCTGTTTTAGAGATTGCTCAATATCTCTGCAACTACTGACTGCAGTTAAAAACAAGTGAAAAATACATAACCATAGCCTTTGCAATTCCACACCTGTACAAATACCCTCAGAGTGATATGTCATCATTTGAGCCCACCAAAAATTGTACAAACATAGATTACATCACAGAGATACATAGGATGGTTCAAAAATTGTACATAAAATTGAAGTGGTGATCTGTGTTATAGGAGTACCCAATCCCCAAATTTGAAGGTCACAGCTGCAAAAGTTAGGGAGGTGCCCAGGAGAGAGGTTGACTTGGCACATTCTCCCCTGGTACCACTTTCCACCTTGTAAACTGCTTTTGTGTGCTTGTTTTTGCCTTGGCTGGCTTTGTTTCCAGTGCACAGGGCATCACATGAGTGAACTAAACCATCCACCCATGCTTATTGCCCTTTTAAGCACTTCCAGGTATTCAATCTATGGTGGGCTATATGGTGCTATATAGCTCTGTATGATACTGAAGCTCCTTTAAAGCCACTCATAGAAAGGGAAGCTGGGAAGTAGATCTTTTCAATTTTGAAATTCTATATAACTTTGTGCTTTTTGCTGATGCAGACTGCAACATTCACATCTGGAAACTAGTCATATGCTGCAGGGTGATATATATACTATGTATGAACTGTAGCTCATGTAGTATGTTAAATTTACTCAAATTATCATCTCAATATATAATGCTATGTATCTGAAGTGTAGCAGATTCCCCCAGAATGTATCAAGATTTAGGAAAATATAGTGAAATGGAGTGGTATTTAGCAGCATGTAGCTGAGATGTAGCAGATCCCAAATTTCTGGTTAGTCAACTGACTTTGGACATTGTAGCTGTGCACTTACCATATAAGGCAATCCATTTGTCCAAAATAGGCAGAAATCATTACCATATTTGGGATGATTTACCATGATTGATTTTGAAATTTGCTATATTGGGAACCATTGGAAATTCCTGTATGGGATGCCAATCACTCCTGTTTTGGAACTCAGCTGACTTCAAACTCCAAGTGCCACTTGGCCTCTTGAACCTCCATTTTGCCCTCCATGCCACACCCCCACAGCATCCCCCATGTAACATTCAGGCATAGTTTATAGCATTTAGTCACATTGGTGCAAAGGGGATGGAAAACTGCTGGCTAGTTCAGAGGTTTGGCTCAAAATAGAGGGAGGACAAACCCATAAGAACTTCCTATCTGGGTTGATTGCTACCATATATGGTATGTGCACAGTGTTACAGCCCACTGTGTTTAGTGAGGAGAGAGACGGCTATAGACTATGAGAGGCACTATGGGGCCTGTGATTAATTGAGTGTGAGAGACTAAGTCCCAAGTAGTAGCAACCCAACACTATGATGATGGCCAACTAAAATTAGATGCGCACAAGTCAAGTCTCAGAAAGACTTGGCACCCAAAAGACTGTTGACAGTAGACTGTGAACAGTGCTAAGACCTGAGGATCCAAGGTAACCCTGAGGGAAACCCAGTGAGGGACTGTTTGTTGGGGAACTGATGAGGCAAAACAAGATGAGGATACCATGCTTGTTATTGCCTCAATACATACAGTGCTGCAAAAAATCAATCACAAAAACCATGTGCAGGTAGTGCAGGCCAGCTGGGGAATGATGTGTTGGATTATGTCAGCCAGTTGCCATATGCAAGGTCACTGTGCTTTTTGGCTACTAAATGAGTCATGTTTGGCCTTGTTTGGATCTGTGGTTGGGGAGAAATGCAACATCTGGCAAAAAGGTTTTTGCAATCAATTGTTTGCAAGGCATACATGGATAACAAAGTCAGACAAAATCAGTAGTTAATGGACCCCCCTTAGCCTTGATCACCTCCCTCATCCTATTAGGCATGCTGCTGATCAGATTCTGACACAGCTCTGGCTCCACCTTCTCCCACTCCACCTGAAACCTTTCCCACAGCTCCAAAACCCCCCTTGGAGGATGTTCATGCTCCCCCAGCCTCCTTTTGATGATGCCCCATAAGTTTTCAATTGGACTGAGATCTGGGGAGTTGGAAGGCCATTCCATGACCTCAAAACCATTGTCAGCTAGCCAATTTGTTGCCAATTTGGACTTGTGAGCAGGAGCATTGTCCTGTTGGAAGATAATGTCTTCCACCTCCTTCCCATAATACTCCAAATTCTGCATCAACTCATCCTCCAAAATCTCCACATAGACCTCCTTGGTAACTGTGTCTTCAGTCTTGGTAGCATAGCCAGGCCCATCCCAACAAAAACAGCCCCAAATCTGAATAGACCCTCCACCTGAGTGAGCTGTGGGCTGGATAGCTGCATCACTAAGCTCCTGGCCAGGCCTGATCCACACCCATTGTTGGCCATCTGACCCTAGGCAGTTGATTTTGGTCTCATCTGACCACATGACCCCTTTCCAGTCCTTGACAGTCCAGTGGTGGTGGGCACAAGCAAAGGATAGTTGAGTGTTGCGGATATGTTTAGGGGGTTTGGGCTTTGTAACCTTCTTCTTGGCCTTTAAACCAGCATCCTTGAGTGCCTGGCGGACAGTTTCAAGGGGGTTTGCTGGTGGTGACAGAACAATGAGCAGCAGACATTTTTGACAGAGTTTTTTAAAGTGGTTGGTTGCTTTAGAAGTGGCTTCAGAGTGGTAAAAGGCTGGAGAAAGTTGTTTGAGTTGAGCTTTGCCACTCTTTGCCTGGTCTTTTCATCCTCTTGCTGTTTGAAATTTGGAGGTATAGGTGCCAAAGGAATTTCTTTGAGGAATTTCTTCATGATGGGTAGCAGTCCTGCAATCTTCTCTGCCCTTTCTTCCATATTTTCACTGGGTGGATATCCCTTCCACTGGATAACATATTTGAGTCCCTCCTTGGTATCCTTCCAGTTAACAATCTTTTCAACTTTGTAAACATCCTGATCCTCTTGTGTGGGAGGTGGTCACACTTGGTTTCTGTTGAATTATTTGTCTTCCTTGTATTGCCATAGTTGATCAATATGGAACCCATTGTGCTTCTTGATTGACTTGGGGAGTTCAACTTTGTATGCATGAGAAGAAATTGCTTTTAGGATTTTGAAGGGTCCTAATTTCTTGTCATCAAGCTTCCTCATGGGTTGTTTTGTTTTGAAGTTGGTCACCAAGCTCCAGACAAGATCCCCTGATTAATATTTCTCTCTGGGTTCCTTTGCTTGTTCCTCATTGAATTGCATTGCTGCTACTGTGTCATGACCTGTCTATGACACCAATGACTCTGTCTGCTGACTTGGACTCTTGGCACCTTAAGCACCCAATGTACATAGATGTGGCCCTCTCCCTTGTTTTGTGAGGTGTATGGATGACTTGCCCCCACAGCCCATATGGCTGAGCTGTCTTCTGGATCTTTCCTTTGGAAAGATCAACCTTCTAGAACTTCCATCTAGAAGGTCTTTGTGACTTGCTGACTGAGCATGGTGCCTGATTGGCCACATAATGTATCATGGGACTTTGAGGCATTTATGCCTCTGCCTATATATACTGGCTTGCAAGCATGGACTTACTCCAGCTTGCTTTGCCTTGTCATCTCTCCCCTTGAGTGCAACTATGTCACTAGGCCTTTAGGTCATCATCTGAACACTAAGAGGGCCCCAGGTCATTGTCATAAGGTTGCTAAGGTTGCACTAGCATCTTAGCATCTTGTAACAGAGCCTCTAAGGCAGCTCAAGGCCTATAAGGCACAAACAGACACAGACATTGGTCAACCAGCATAGAGGGGTGTGACATTGCAAAGCAAGCTACATGCACTGCTAGCCACAAGGAAAACTCACATGGACACCAAAAACTATGCCCTCAAGACCCTGATCACAAGCAGAAGTGGATGAGCTCCATGCAAGGATACAGGAAGTATGTGTCATGAGCTGACTAAGCTCAGACATTTTATTCTGATTTTATATCTTTTTTCCGAACACTTTCCTTTTTTGGTACAAATATCTTCTGGCACCTAACTTGTATCATGTGACATATTTGTCTTTTCATTTGATATTGGTGTTGCTTCCAGAACTTCCAGAATGTCAAGTCATACTTCTTATCTCACTTATCATTGGTTGTACTTGGCTTTCTCACACTGATAGATGATGACGTGGCACTGATCCCTCATGTATATAAACCCAGCGGTCAAGCCAGTTAACGACAAGGCTTGACCTCCTCTCCACTAGGACTTGATCAATCAATCCTCTTAACTATTACTACTCCTTGGGTTCTAAGACTTGTCTAAGTCAAACCCCTTAACCTTTTATACACCTAATTCACCCAAGTCGGGACATTAGGTCAAGCCTTTACAAGCATCAGCCTTAAGCTCCTGCTTTCCACCAAGTAGATAGAACGTACACGGGAAAACGGGCATAGTACAACAGACAAAGAGCTATATTTAATATAGACCAGTAGTCCCACATTGCTATACGCTGTCAGTGAACCCAATTGTTATCCTCTTTCAGGTCATAGCGGCTTTAGTCAGCTAAATACACCCTTACTCTGTTATACACTGTCGCTATCACGCCCGCCCAAGGCTGCTGATAACTGATAAGATCAGATAAGGAGTATATAGAGCAAAAGCTTAGCATTCAGCACCCTTCACATCCCAATCAACATCTTGAGGAAGCCAGATCCTCTCAAGCCAACCTGGAAAGTGGTCGGAGCACCACCCAAGTTAACACTCATATCCATCAAGAATCCCATCAATTTGTCATTTCCATCAGTACGCACTAAAAAAGGATTAATTAGTAACTGACTAATTAACCTTAAAAGTGTTCCCCGCATTCTTTAGCCTCTGCGAAGCAGTCTTTAGACTAAAAGACTTTGTACTTGATCTAGACACCAAAGTCGACAAGTTAAACAGTCGAATTGAAGTACTAGAAGAAGATCAGGTTGAACAAGCAGAGGAACTAAGGGTTGAACATACAAGAAACAACAAAAACTACAATCAATTTGAAGCCAACTACCAAGCACTTCACTCAAGGCTTGAGTTTGTCGAAATCAGCATTGAGAACACAAACAAGCAACATGCTGATCAAGACCGTGTCCAAAGCATAAACCTTGCTGACACCAACATCAAAGTCGAGTGCCTACAAGAACAAATCCGTGTCCTGATTGAAAACTGCGACCAACTCATTAAAATCCAAGAAAAGCATACTTGAAAGGTCAAAAATCTCATCAACAACAACAAACGTCAGTGGCGCACCATCAAAACCCTTAAAGACAAAATCAAAGGCAAATACTGTCAGTTGGCTACAGAAGTGTGTATTCCTATTAACCAGGATTACCACCTTCTAAACCATCTTAACACCATTGCCCCCAACCCTTTTCAGTGGGACCAAGACCTCGACTCACACAGGAACAACACAGGGAACAGCTCAGGCTAGAATCCCTATCACTCTTTATTGAAGACGTTCATTGTAACTACATATACGAACAGTACAACAAACTAGGAGTGATCAATGCATTGTTTCTGGAGGACAAAAATCTTGAATTGGTGTTTTTAAGAAGTTTACGTGTCATTAAAGATAGACAAGTTTGCAGAAGGATTTGCAATATTCTGTACTGTCTTGGCTCCCAATAAATCCACACTGCTCCCTGCTCCAATATGTCTAGAGCCCCATCACCAAGTCAAGGAGGGTTCACCCAAATATCTGAAACATCCCCACCCAATGTAGTAGCACACGCAATCAATGCTCTAATAGATGAGGTGCAAAAGATAAACGGCCACATCAATGCCTTGAATAGCATCACTGCCACACTAGAACAAGGAATTGACAACACTGTTGCGGATGTCATGGCAATTCAAAACCAAACCTCACAGATTGCACCTCTTCACCAATTAATAACGGCGGTATCTCAATCACTAGCAAACCGGGGAGCAACACCCTCCATGACTGCATCAACAACTACTCCAGGATACAAACTCAAAATGCATCCCCCAGAAGAATTCTCTGGAGATGTAGACAAATTTGATGAGTTTAAGTCGCAATGTACCTTGTACATAAACCATACATCCCTGCAGGCAACTACAGAACAAAAAATCACCTATATCATGGGTTATTGCAAAGGACCTGCCTACGTATGGATGCAACCTGGAATTGATGTAGATACGGCAAGAAGAGGAGCAACTAATTGGCTACATGACATAGATGAATTCTGGAACAAAATGCAAGCTAGGTTCGGCGACGTCCACAAAATCGACCAATATAGACAACTATACAAAAAGTTGGTCCAGAAGAATTCTGTTCAAGATTATCTACAGGATTTTGTCACTTATTCATCAGTACTTGGGTACACTGATCAAGTACTTTGTGATGATTTCTATGACAGTCTTAAAGATGAAATCAAAATGGCCATGGTATCACAGAACTTCAAACCCCATGAAGCAACTAGGACATTTAACCAAGTTTGCAAACGAGCCCTGGAAATTGATTCCACAATGAATGCCATTAACGCACCAAAAAAGGTTCAAAGCCTACAAGCCAGCACTTCAAAACAAACTACACCTAAGGTGACCACAAACACTCCAAACACCTCACTAGGTCAAAGGTTCAATATAAACAATTGTGTCTTCATGTCAAAACCTACAGGGGGGGTGCAATATGGAAAAATCTCAAGTATTTCCAGAAACGCAAAAGGCCGTGCAGTTCCACAGATCTCCTGGGATGATGGAACAAAAGGAAATGTCCCATTTGGAGCAATTCAAAAAGACACCCAAACTAGCACTTTCAATGCTCCTAGTGTCCAATCACCCAAATCTTCCACTCCTGTTAAGGATCCCAATGCAATGGATCTAGATGGAAAAGGAAAAGGACCCATGATTTGCTTCACCTGCGGCGGCAAGGGACATTCAGCAAGAGTCTGTCCTTCCAAGAACACAGCATCAGGGTTTGAAGCCCAGATTGAAGAAATCTCTTCAGACAGCAAGTCGGGAAAAGACGTCACCAAGGCTTATTAAGGAGCCAAGTACTCGGTGATATATTAGCTAGTAATATGGATGAACTGGAAATCATGTCAATATCAAATGAAAACCAATTATACCTTGATTTCACCACTCATCCACTAACTACGGCTCCTGATTCTAAGTCAGTTTACAAATCAAAAAAATTCTCTGGACAAGCACTCCTTGATTGCAGCGCAACCTCCTGCTTCATCAACCCTTCCCTTGCAAAAGAAGCAAACCTTCCCCTTTTTCAATACAAAAAACCAAAAACTCTGCAAGTTGTAGACGGGCGGGAAGTTTTGTCCGGAAAGGTCACCCACTATACCAAATTTAAACTTGTCATGGGAACACATTCCAGCAAAATAGAATGTCACGTCACAAACATTGGAAGACACCCCATTGTACTCGGAATGTCATGGCTCAAGAAACATAACCCACAAATTAATTGGAAAAATAGGATTATTGCATACACAAGCAAGTTCTGCTCCAAAAACTGCCTAGAAGTCCCATCTACACTCCAGATTGCAGCGGAAACTACATTACCAGAAGAATACAAGGAGTTTGCAGACGTATTTGATGAATCCAGATTGGAAGAACTCCCACCTCACAGACCAACCAACATTAAACTGGACCTCCTACCAGAAGCCAAATTAAAGCATGGTCCCATTTACAAAACGTCCCCAGCCAAAGACAAAGAAATGAAGAAAGTACTGGAAACCCTCATCCAAAGGGGACACATTCAAATTTCCAAGTCTCCTTTAGCATTGCCGGTTCTATTCATCGAAAAACCCCATCCAGAAGATCCAAACAACCCAGAGCTACACTTTTGCATTGACTATAGATATGTGAATTTGCTATGCAAATTCAATGCAAGTGGAATCCCTCTACTGGATCAATGGTTAAGGGCCCTGGAAGGATTTGTCATTGGTACCACTCTGGACTTGGCACAGGGATTCCATCAAACCCAAATAGCAGCAGGACATGAATGGAAAACAGACTTCAAAACTCAGTATGGCATGTATGAATGGAAAGTCATGCCCTTTGGTCTCAAAAATGCTCCATCAAGCTTCCAGTCCCTAATGAACTCTATATTCAGGGACATCATGGGGATTTTTGTGCTTGTATACATTGATGATATCTTCATTTTTTCCAAACGAGTCAAAGATCATCCAGGTCACATCAAAGAGGTGCTAAGAAGACTAAGGGAACACAAGTTGATTGCAAAACTGAGGAAATGCAAGTTCCACCAAACCAAACTGGACTGGGTAGGACTGGTCATTTCCAATAAAGGAATCGAAACGGATCAGGAAAAGGTCACAGCGGCTATGAATTGGAAAGCACCCAAGAACGTTAAACAAGTTCAGGAGTTCCTAGGATTTGTCAATTTCTATCAAAGGTTCATTCAAGACTTTGCCAGCAAAGCCAGACCTCTATCCAACCTACTCAAGAAGGACCAAAAGTGGCAGTGGACAAGCAAAGAACAAGACGCCATGAATGCACTAAAGGAAGCTCTTAAGATGGCACCTGTAATGATGCAGCCCAATCAAAATAAGGAGTTTTTCCTCAAAACAGATGCTTCAGGGTTTGCCACAGGAGCAGTCTTATCTCAAAAGGATGAAGAAGGAAAATTACACCCAGTAGCTTTCCTTTCTAAATCACTAAATCTGGCTGAACAAAACTATGACATTTTTGACAAAGAACTATTGGCAATTATCAGGGCCTTCAAAGAATGGCGGCACTTACTTCAAGGCACAGAAAGAGCTGTTCAAGTCATAACAGATCACAAGAATTTGGAATACTTCTCCTCATCCAAACAACTGAACCAACACCAAATCCGTTGGATGAACTTCCTGGTGGACTTCAACTTCCAAATCATGTACAGGCCAGGAAACCAGAATAAAAAAGCAGACATTCTCTCAAGGCAATACGACCTAGAACCTTTGGGGGGGGCAGAGAACCAAGTTCTCCTCAAACCAGACACTTTTATTTCGGCTATTACCCCTGACCAGGAGATTAATGACCTAATCAGAGAAGCAATCCTCAAAGATCCAAGATTAGAGGAAGCTCACAATAAGCTGAGAAACGGAGAAAAGGTCAAAGACAGGGAATACAAAGAAGGTCTCCTAATGTTCAAAGGAAAGATCTTTGTCCCCAGGGATGAAACAGTCAGAAACCTGATATTGGAATTGCGCCATGACAATATTACAGCAGGGCATCCTGGACAAGCAAGAACACTGGAATTGATCTCAAGAACTTACTACTGGCCAACCATGAAGAAATTTGTCAACTCTTACATGTCACACTGCAAAACATGCATTTGAGTTAAACCATCAAACCAACTCCCCACAGGACTACTGCGTCCTTTACATATTCCTGAGAGACCTTGGGAGGAGATCTCCTACAACATGATTGTAGGGCTCCCAGAGTCAGAAGGATATGACGCAATCCTAACAGTTGTAGATTGGTTCTCCAAGATCGCACATTATCTCCCTTGCAAATCAACAGCCACAGCAGTAGACATAGCCAATATCTTTGTCGCAAACATTTGGAAACTTCACGGCACCCCAAAAGCAACAGTCTCGGATAGAGGTTCCGGCTTCAACTCAAAGTTCATTAAGCATCTGTATAAACGGTTGGATGTAAAACCCAGCTTCAGCACAGCATATCATCCAAGGACAGACGGACAGTCCGAACAGGCAAACCAAGTTGTTGAAATCTTTATCAGGGCTTTTGTCAACCACAGGCAAAATGACTGGGTAGCCCTACTCCCTATGGCAGAATTTGCTTACAACAATGGAATTCAAGCATCCACTGGCAAAACCCCTTTCCAGATCTGCCAAGGTTTCAACCCTAGAATGAACATTGGGGAAGAATCAGACTATACTGTTCCTGAAGCTGATGCCCATGCGGAATTCCTGTTGAAAGGATACGATGAAGTTGAAGCCACTCTCATTCTAGCAAACCAATCCTACAAACACTATTTTGATAAAGGAGCCAAAGAACCAGAAGAGATAAACCCTGGAGATAAAGTCTGGCTTAGTCATCAAAACATATCCACAGACAGACCTTCAGTAAAACTCTCCCACAAAGTTTTAGGTCCTTACAAAGTACTGGAAAAAGTAGGGACTCACACCTTTAGACTGGAATTACCAAAATCAATGAAGATTCATCCTGTCTTTCATGTCATGCTGCTAAAGAAATTTCACTCTGATCCCCATGGTCGTGAACCTGCTCAACCACCCCCTATTGTCACACAAGAAGGAGAAGAAGAATGGGAAGTCAAAGAGATCCTTAATTCCAAGAAAATCCGCCGTCAACTCCACTATTATGTCAAGTGGAAAGGATACTCTCATGCAGACAATTCTTGGCAATCAAAGGAAGACCTCAAGAATGCTCCTGAACTAGTTGATAAATTTCACAGACTCCATCCCACTGTGCCAGGCCCTTAGGAGGGGGTAATGTCATGAGCTGACTAAGCTCAGACATTTTATTCTGATTTTATATCTTTTTTCCGAACACTTTCCTTTTTTGGTACAAATATCTTCTGGCGCCTAACTTGTATCATGTGACATATTTGTCTTTTCATTTGATATTGGTGTTGCTTCCGGAACTTCCAGAATGTCAAGTCATACTTCTTATCTTGCTTATCATCGGTTGTACTTGGCTTTCTCACACTGATAGATGATGATGTGGCACTGATCCCTCATGTATAGAAACCCAGAGGTCAAGCCAGTTAACGACAAGGCTTGACCTCCTCTCCACTAGGACTTGATCAATCAATCCTCTTAACTATTACTACTCCTTGGGTTCTAAGGCTTGTCTAAGTCAAACCCCTTAACCTTTTATACACCTAATTGACCCAAGTCGGGACAGTATGGGCAAACCCACCACAAAGGGCAAGGCCCTCACAAGACTGCACAGAGTCACTAAGACCACAGCAACAAACAAGGCCTCCCAGCACTGGAACCATCCCAGGAGGGTTGGGAGATATTGGCAAAAACTCAGCCAAAGCAGAAAGGTTGGATAACTGTTATGACCTCATAACATTTATCCTGGTTTTATATCTTTTTTCCAAGACACTTTCCTTTTTTGGTACAATTATCTTGTCCAGATCATGTGACCTATTTGTTGTTCCTTTGGCAATTTGTGGTGCTTCTGATAAGCCAAGTCATATCAAATTGGATCTTGTATTTGATACAGATAAGGATTTCCCACATTGCCTCTGTTGAGACAGGGCAGTTCACTCTCATGTATATAAGCTTGGAGGGCAAGCCTGTTAACGACATGGCTTGACCTCCTTTCCATAGGACTTGCCAAATTCATATATCTATCTAAACATTGCACTTCCTTAAGCTCTTGCACATTTGCAATTGAGCTTCTTAACTATAAGTTTAGCTACCTAATTGTTGAGTTGGGACATTAGGTCAAGCCATTCAGTGATCACCACATTTGGGTCATTGCTTTCCATATTTGTCTACCACTTCCCTGTTGAGACCTGTGTTGTGCAATTTGTTGCTGATCCTTTGAGATCAACGGAGCTACTACCACAGGCAATAGTGCAGTACTAGCTTAGACACTATTTAAACTGTTAGCATAGCCACTGATCCTGGTGTAGATCCTAAGGGTGAAAAAGCATTGCTTAGGAATCTTCCAATTGGCCATTAAGGCAAACACATTGAGTGTCCCTAGACCACTGAATTACCCACTTGCAAAAAAACCTGCTATACATCACACCCATCCAAGGCTGTTGATTATCAGTAGGGATTGTTCAATGCTAGGTATTAGAAGCAAGGGATTAGCAAATCAACTCATGATCATCAAGAATCTTATCAGCAAAGTTGTTGCTATAAGTAGTATGTCTGGTGTGATAACATCACAACCAGGCCTAACTTCTTGCAGTGTTTGATCTTCCCACACTCTCCCCCCTTATTACTATCAGTGGGGAAACCATTGGTCTAGTTGACCAACGTGTTGACTGAATCAAGGAAAAGGTTGACAAGATAGATAGGACCCTTATTGAACAAATTTATACTGTTAAGGGCATCCAAGAAGCAAGGGAGGAGGATAACATGCAAATAGAGTGGGGCATCCAGTACCTACATCAGCAATGTGAAAAGAGTGAACAAGAGCTCAATCACGAAATCAAATTGGTAAAAATCAATACCAATAGCCTCAACAATGCTGTTGATTCCTTGATTGAACATAACAATAATTTGCTAAAAATAATTAACCAGCAAACAGCCAACATCAAGCATCAAACAAAGCAAATCAAGAAGCTCAAACAACAGGAGAAGTGGCATTGGAAAAAAATCAAGGAACTCCTTGGAAAAATAACCAAACCAATAATACATCAGTAGGCCTTTGAGTTCAACCTACAAAAATTGCAATTAACCAACCTTTATTACAGTGGGAGCTTTATTACCCCACCACCTCAAACAGCTCGCTGAACAATATCAACAAGAAAGAAGACAAGTGCACATACAATCTTTGATTGCCTTCAAAGAGGAGGTCTACAATAATTACACATATTCGACTTTTGACATCATAGGCAACAAGAATGCATCCTCCTTAGATGGGGAGGATTTAACTCTGAGTTTTTTGTGATTTATATGTTTCATAAAAGACAGAAAAGACACTGAGAAATTAGAAACACTGTTCTATATGGAATTGGTTCCCAATAAAATTTCTCTCCTCACACCTCCATCATGGCCACAACAACTGTAAACACATACCCAGCACCCCAAAGCGCTTTTACAGAAAATTCCAGTAAAAGCGATGTTGCAGGAGGATTATAATATGCCTGTCAACAAATTGAAGGGCTAAATAGAACTGCTACCAATGCAGACACTAAAGCTTTGTTAGCCCTTGTTGATTGTCAACATTTTGGCTCAGAAATCACACAATTAGAAGATATAATTAATCATTTACAATCACAATTCACGAGACTATTGGGACCAGCATTAGTAGCATCCAAACCTCTTCAGGCAAAAAAACCGGACACATTTGATGGCAAAAATTGGGATAAAACCCCAATATTCAAAAATCTGATCATGGGATACATAACAGTCCAAAAACCAACAGTATCAGACAAAGAAAAGGTCAATTTTGCCATTTCCTATATGACAGGAAAAGCACACAAATGGTTACAACCTTTCTTAACAAGTCACCACAATCTGGCAAGACCATCAGTAACTTGGTTAGCAGATTGGGCAGGATTTTGGACTGAAGTCAAATGTTGATTCCAGGAGCCAGACAGGGAACAAAAATACAGACAAAAATATCGTGCACTGGAACAGACAAAGACAGTGCAAGAGTACCTCAAAGATTTTCAAACTTATTCCTCTATTCTGGGGTATAGTGATGTGGATCTAAGGGACCATTTCTATGAAGGTCTCAAGTCAATATCAAGAGGACCCTGCTACAGCAAAATTGGGATTATGCAACTAAAACCAAAGAACAATTATTTTCCAAGGCGCTGGAAATTGATGCAAAGCAGATGGCTTTGGATGATGAACAGAAGTCACAACAATCTCAAGGGGGGGGTAAAACCCAAGGTTCCTCTACAACAACCACACAAACTACACAAAACCAAGGGAATAGGCACTCTCTTCTCTACCCAGGAGATAAAGTTTACAAAAACAAATGGGGTAAAAACTTCAAAGGGACCATATCTCATGTTGAAACCATTAATAACATGAAGACACCCTTTGTATATTGGGATGGAGCCAAAACAGCAACCAAGGAATCATTCAGAGTAATCCAAAAGGACAACAATACTGCCCCAGCACCGTTCACATACACCACAACTACCACAAAAACAACACAACCAGACCCTCAAGGGCCTGGACCCATGGAACTGGATGGGAAAGGAAAGACAATCCTCAAGTGCTTCAATTGTGGTGGAAGTGGTCATACAGCAAACAAATGCCCATCAGCTGCTATGAGTGGTCATGAAGGAGAAATATTGTCAGAATCTGAAGACAAGTCAGGAAAAGGAGAAGCCCAGGAGTAAACAGGAGGACTGTTCTGGGCAAAATACTGGCTGATATACAGAATGCAAACAAAATCTGTGAAACATTATTAATATCAAATAAACCACAATTCAATATCCATTTTGTTGCAACTCTGTTAGCTAGTACTCCTGATAAAAAATCCAGTTCTAATCCTTGCTCATTTGAAGGATCCGCAATGATAGACAGTGGTGCAACATCCTGTTTTATCCCTCACACACTTGTTTCTACCATGTGTTTACCCAAGAAAGTGCACATCACCCCTAAAAAATTAAAAGTTATTGATGGAAGAGAGGTTTCCTCAGGACTAGTCACTCATTACACATCTCTCAAATTCACAATCCAAGGGCATAAGGAAATTTTGGACTGTCATATTGTGGACATTGGCAGACATAGCATTGTGCTAGGCATGTCCTGGCTGAAAAGACATAATCCTTCCATAAATTGGAAAGAAATGACAATTCAATTCAATTCAAGGCACTGTGTTGAAAATTGCTTTGATTCAAGCCCAATTATCCAAGCATCAGGACTAGGGGGGCTGCCTGAAGAATACTTGGAATTTGCCAAAGTTTTCTCTGAAGAAGAGGCAGCAAAACTCCCTCCCACAGAGAATTTGATATGAAAATAGATTGGCTTCCAGATGCAAAACCAAAGCATGGCCCAGTATAGAGTCACAATATGGAACAAGACAAGGTCCTGAAAGAAACTATCACAAAGATGCTACAAAATGGATTAATCCAGTGATCTGTCTCCCCACAAGTGTCACCTGTCCATTTTGTCCCAAAGAAAAAGGATGATGGAACATTCAAAGAATGGAGATAGGTTGTGGATTATAGGGATGCAAATAGCAAGACCAAGAAAAACACTTATCCATTGCCCCTGACTAACAACTTCATTGAGAAGCTTCAAGGAGCAAAAGTCTTCACCAAACTGGACCTTAAGTCAGGCTTCAACCTTATACGCATTAGAAAAGGAGACAAATGGAAAGCAGCCTTTAAAACATAGTATGGACTATTCAAATACAAAGTCATGCCTTTTGGACTGTGCAACGCACCAGCAACCTTCCAGGATATGATGAACAGCATATTCAGGGACTTGCAAGACATATGTGTCATCATTTATATTGACAACATCCTGATCTTCCCAAAAGATGAAAAGGAACACCCAGAAAAGGTGAAGGAATTGCTTAGGCAGCTCCAAAAACACAGATTGTACTGTAACCTCCCTGAACGTGCATTCAGTGGGCACAAAGTAGGATACCTAGGTCTCATTGCATCTGATAAAGGTACAGAAGTCAACCATTCTAAAGTTACAGCAACACTAGCATGGTCTGAGCCAAGGAATGTCAAAAACATACAAGAATTCCTAGGCTTTGTCAACTTCTACAGGCAATTTATCCCAGCTGTTGCAAATGTTGCAAGACCTCTATATGACCTCTTAAAGAAGGAACAACCATGGGAATGGAAAGAGAAAGACAAGGAGGCATTTAAAAACCTCAAAAATGCATTAACATCAGCACCACTCTTGTCACACCCAGACCAGTCAAAGCCTTTCTTCCTAGGGTGCAATGCTTCAGATTATGCCACAGGTGCTATCCTGTCTCAAAAGGATAATAAAAACCAATTACACCCAGTAGCATTCCTGTCAAAGAGCCTGTCACCAGCAAAGCAAAATTACGACATATTTGATAAGGAACTGTTAGCAATCATCAGGGGTTTCAAGGAATGGCACCACCTTTTGGAAGGAACAAGACTGCTGGTACAAGTCATAACAGATCACAAAAACTTGGAAACATTCTCAAAGTCAAAAGAGTTGAACAAAAGGCAAATAAGGTGGTCTAACTTTTTGGTGGACTACAACTTCCAAATTATTTATCACCCAGGCTCAGAAAACAAGAAGGCAGATATTTTGTCAAGACAGTACGACCTACAACCTGAAGGGGGGGTAGAGAAGCAAGTCCTCCTGAAACCAGAACTTTTTGTTGCTTCAATAACTCCTGACAGTGAAATCAATAACCTCATTGGAGAAGCAATATATGAGGATACACACCTAAAAGAGATTCTCTTGAAACTTCAGAAGGGTGAAAAAGTTGCACAATGGTATCTCAAGGAAGGGTTACTCTATTACCAGAACCAAATCTTGGTACCAAAAGACAATCACATCCAAAAACTTATTTTGGAATCAAGATATGACTTGTTAATGGCAGGACACCCTGGACAATATAAAACCCTGGAACTTGTTTCTCAAATGTACATTTGGCCTTCTATGAAGAAATTTGTCAATTCATATGTTACCCACTGCAACAGCTGCATCAGATCAAAGCCCACAAATCAAATACCTATAGGATTACTCAAACCTACACAGATACCTGAAAGACCATTGGAAAATATCACCTTCAACCTAATTACAGGTCTCCCAGAGTCAGAAGGATTTGATGCAATCCTAACAGTAGTCAATTGCCACTTGAAAATGGTACATTACATCCCAACCCATTCAGATGCCACAGCTATTGATATTGCAAACTTATTCATGACTTATTTATGGAAACTGCCTGGACTACCCAGATCTACCATTTCAGATAGAGGGACAAACTTTGTGGCAAAATTCATGCAACACTTATGCAAATGTTTGGATATTAAACCCACTTTCTCAACAGCCTACAGACCCCAAACTGATGGACAATCTGAATGTCTAAATCAAGTTGTAGAAGTCTTCCTAAGGCACTATACAAGTCACCTACAAGATGATTGGGTTTTGCTACTACCTATGGTGGAATTTGCATATAACAATAGGTCATTCTGCCACTGGAAAAACACCATTAGAAGTTTGTTATGGCTATAATCCAAGAATGTCCTTCACCAAAATAAGTTCAAATTTGGTCCCAGCTGCAGACAAACATGCAAAATTCTTAGAACAAGGATATGAAGAAGTTAAAGCAGCTCTTGCATTAGCTAACAAAAGAATGAAATATTTCTATGACCAGAATCATTGAGCACCAGAAAATATTGAGGTTGGCAATAAAGTGTGGCTCAGTTCAAAAAACATCAAAACAGACAGACCATCAGGAAAATTGAGTCATAAGCAACTAGGCCCATTTGAAGTAGTCCAGGCCATGGGTTCACATGCCTTTAAACTCAAACTGCCACATACTATGAAAATACATCCCATTTTTCATGTTTCCCTCTTGAAGAAATTCCATGACGACCCCCACAATAGAGCTCCCATTCAACCTCCATCAATCATCACAAAAGAAGGAGAAGAAGAATGGGAAGTTGAGGAAATTCTAAATGTTCATCAACAGAACAAAAAATGGGAATACTTTGTCAAATGGAAGGACTATGGTGTTGAGCATAACTCTTGGGAACCAGTATGCTTTGTCAAGAATGCAGCAGAAGCCATAGCCAACTTCCACAAGAGGTTCCCCAAGAAACATCAACCTTGAGAGGGGGTAATGTTATGACCTCATGACATTCATCCCGGTTTTATATCTTTTTTCCAAGACACTTTCCTTTTTTGGTACAATTATCTTGTCCAGATCATGTGACCTATCTGTCATTCCTTTGGCAATTTGTGGTGCTTCTGATAAGCCAAGTCATATTGAATTGGATCATGTATTTGATACAGATAAGGATTTCCCATGTTGCCTCTGTTGATACAGGGCAGTGCACTCTCATGTATATAAGCTTGGAGGGCAAGCCTGTTAACAACACAGCTTGACCTCCTTTCCATAGGACTTGCCAAGTTCATATATCTATCTAAACATTGCACTTCCTTAAGCTCTTGCACATTTGCAATTGAGCTTCTTAACTATAAGTTTAGCTACCTAATTGTCAAGTAAGGACAATAATGCATCTCCAACAATAGTGGTGATACCAACCACAGAAAGCACCACCAACACAGGGGCAATCAAAATCCTCTCAGCCCCTCTTAGAGTAGGGGTACCAATGGTTGCATCACTGGTGGCTCAATGAACAATACAAATCAGAAGGGAACAGAGGAATCCTACCCCAGGACCCTCTCAACCCAGAATAATGGTACAAATATCTGCTCTACCTTCTCAATAATGTCCCACTCTTCTGATGGTACAAGCTCTGTCCCTTCCCCCTATCCCTTCCATAACAAAGAGAGTTGTATCCCTACTCTTGCAAATGCAGAAGGAGATCCAGCCTCAGTACTGTTGCCAAGAGCACTTTCTGCTACAAGTGCCAGTGGCTCAATTGACACAGCCTCTATAGAGAAAAACATACAGTGCCAAAGTGCAATTGTCAATACCCATGGAAGAGAGGTAGAAGTCCTCCAGGCCATCTTTGATGAGATACAACAAGAATACATGGAAAACAATGCCATCATGTCAGTAAGGATTGAATCTCTTGAACAAAGGTGGGTCACATAAAGGGAGGAAAATACTAACTATTTGCAGATCCTTGAACAAATTGGCAGAAGGACAGAAGGCACAGTCAATAGTTTCCTCAAAAGGATAACAACAATCAAAAATGTCCTCCCAAGGATCCAGAATCAGGGAATCACCACACTGAATACAATGGAACAAATTGACAGGACTTCAAGCAGACATCAAGCTTGGATCACAGCTTCCATAAAGGGGCAAAATACAAGACTGGCAACTATGGAAGCAACTATGCAACAACTACAATGGGAAGAGCAAGTCTGGGCTGATGACCACAGACGGCTATTACTTGCTGTCACTCAGCAAATAGCTGATGTAGAAGCAGAAGCCAATCAGATTGGGGCTGATGTAGAAGCAATGGGTGAGCAACAAATGGAAGATAGAGATGAGAGGAGGTCAGAGAAAAGCAGACAAACTCCACCTCCAAGAAATCTGCCAATGCCACTGCCCCAACCTGCAGGGCATGGAAGAGGATCCCAGAGAGCACTAAGCTCACCATCTTCTCCATCCACTCCATCCTTCCATGTGAAAAATCAGTCAGGACACCATGTACAACAACAATATTGAATGATCATCATCCAAACCCAAGGAGGAAATGGAGGAGGATCAACCTCCAAACAGAAAATGCCTAAACCCTTTGACAGCACCAGGGGAACAGCTGCAGAAACCTTCCTCTCACAAATGAAGGCATATTTCTGCATCAATGAAACCTACTACAACACAGACCAAAAAAAAATCGCTGCTTTCTTGATCAATAAGAAGGAAGGACAACCAGCAAATGGGGCACAACCAGCCCTGAATGCATATAATGATAGGCACCCACACCTATGGCTAAACAATTGGGAAGAACTCCAAACTGCTTGCATCAAACAATGGATGGACCTGGCTAAATGACTAGAAGCCAAGAGTAAACTATAGAAATTCTACCAGAACAAGGCAGTATTGAAATACATCACAGACTTCCAGCTACTCCAGCAAGACACAGAGTGGAACAACAATGTGCTCATTGCCCACTTCAGGCATGGACTCCAACAGACTATCAAACAGGAACTCATAAGGGAGGAAATGTGCAACTACAATGGCAACACCCAAGATCCCTGCACAAATGGATGCAACTAGCACTTGAAGGCAAAAGGCTGAACCCATCAAAATCCCAAGACAAAGGGGAAGGAAGGGACCAACACAAACATCAAGGAACATCAAAATTGGAAGACTTAATCCAAGTCCCAAATGAAGAAACAGAATGCAGAAAGAAGGAAAACCTACACATCAAGTGTGGGAAACCTGGGCACATGCTCAAACATTGCCAATCAGGGTGGACCTACACAGACAAAGTGTCGCAACCTGCTAAGTAGTAGAGTTGACGACTGCTAATTGCCTTGTTGACCGTGAGCAATAAGTCTAAGTAGACTAAATTGCTAAGGGAAATCGCTAGCTTCTAAGTAGAAGTCCTAGCTCCAGATCCCAAGTGGCTGCTGTAGTGGCTAAGTAGCCAAGTGCCTCTTGATCACACACTGCAGGGAGAGTTGACAAGGCAAAGCAAGCTGGGGATGACCATGCTTGCAAGCCAGTATATATACTCAGAAAGCAAGTGAGTCATAGTACATACATGAGTCACTTGTCTGAGTCAAAGTCTGAGTCATAAAGGGGGCTGCGCAGGCCAGCCAATAGAAAACAGCATGAGTCATATGACTCATGGTGACACATCATCCATACACCTCACTAAACAAGGGAGAGGGCACAACTATACAGAAGAGGCGCATAAGGCGCCGATACAAGCCACGAGTCCGCAGAAGGAGAACAGAGGGCGGGACAGGTCACAACACAAAGGGAAACAGCCAATCAAGGGAAAAGCAGCAGAGGTAACCACTGCAATTGAGGAAGTCACCTCAACCACCTCCAAGTGGGAAAACTAGATAGGTGTCCTAGCACTGTGTCTAGCAATACCCAGAAAGTACCACTATCAAATGTATATTAGTGCAAAGTCTCAAAGGAATCACCTATGGTATACACTAAGATAGTGGGAATCACAGACAAAACACCAACACTCATTGACTCAGGATCTACTAGAAACTTCATGGATATATAATATGCTGGGAGAAACAATCTCCCACTTATTGAGCTACAAACACCAAGATGTGTGGAAATGATCAACAGAAAAACAGAAAAAGAAACTATCCGCTTCCATACAAAAGTCACTTTCAAACTAGAGGGAAGAACCGTCAAACAGAAACTCTACTGCATGCCAACAGGAACTCAACCAATGATCCTGGGAATGACTTAGCTTAAAGAAGTCAACCCAGATATCACATGGTCTCCCTTCCAGATCAACTGGCAAGACACTGCCATACAAGGGAAAGCAGTAAAACTACATGAACTACCAGAAGAACTCAAGGACTATGCAGACATCTTTGATGAAGAGCAATATGCTAAACTACCTGAGCACCAAGAATGGGATTGCACAATTGATCTCATGGAAGGAGCAGATCTACCAAAACCTAGAAAGGCATATCCACTCTCTCCAAGGGAACAGGAAGCCTTGAAATAAACAATTGAAGAAGAATTGACTACAGGAAGGATCAGGCCAAGCGAATCCCCAATTGCTGCCAGAACCTTCTTTGTAGAAAAAGCCCTAAAACCTGGACAAACCAACCAGACCTAAGGAGTGAAGTAGACTATACCAGGGTGAATGCCATAACAAAAGCTGATTGGTACCCTGTACTGCTCCTGGAGGAGCTACTCAACATCTTCAAGAAAACAGGAGAAGAAACAAAGGAAGAACTCTTCATTTCTACCCTGGACTTGAAGAAAGGCTTCTGGAACATCAGAATAAAGGAAGGGGACAAATGGAAGACTGCTTTCAGAACCTCAGAAGGCCTATTTGAGTATCAGGTAATGCCCTTTGGACTCAAGAATGGACTGTCCACCTTCCAAAGATACATGGATCATATCTTCAGGGATATGAAAGGAATATCAGTTGTAGTCTACATCAATGATATCCTTGTCATATCCAGAGGAAGATCACACCACACAAAGGATGTGAGGGAAGTTGTAGAAAGGCTATGACAAAACCACCTATACAGGAACATCAAGAAATGCCACTTCTACAGAAGGCAGGCTGACTGGGTAGGATTTGTCATATATGAACATGGAATCTCCTTGCACAGGGACAAAGTCAAAACAATCCAGGAATGGCCAATACCCAAAATGGTGAAACAACTACAGTCCTTCATAGGATTAGCCAACTTCTACAGAAGATTTGTAGTATCCTTCTTGTTGGTTGTCAAGCCCCTAACACAATTGACACACAAGGACAAGAAATGGGAATGGAATGAGGAGCATCAAAAAGCCTTTGATGAACTAAAACAACTCATATCAGAAGAACCAGTGCTTGCACGTCCCAATGAATCAAAGCAATACTATCTGGAGACAGACACTTCAGGAGTAGCAATGGGAGCAATACTGTCCCAGAGGCAATTGGATGGCTATCTACACCCAACTGGCTTCCTATCCAAGGGATTTAAACCAGCTGAACTCAACTACAACACACACAACAAGGAGCTTCTAGCCATCATCAAAGCCCTGGCCAACTGGCATATACATCTTGAAGGAACAAAGCTTCCACTAATTGTCTACACAGATCACTGAACCTCATTTACTGGGCAATACAGGGATCTTCAATAGAAGACACAGCAGATGGCACCAACTACTATTTTCATACAACTACAAGATACACTATCAGCCAGAAAAAATGTCCACAAAGCCAGACATACTATCAAGAAGAAGCAACTACAACAATATAACTAATGCAGAGCAGGTCATGATACCCACCAAAACCTTCAAAGGATTTTCAGCTGCCCTGGGAGTCAATACCATATCAGAAATCAAAGAAGGACAAGACAAGGACAGAAACCTTAGTACCCCAATAACCATGGTCAAGGGGAGGGGAGACCTTCCCCCAATTGTGAAGAAACAATTAAGGGACTATGAGTACAACAAAAACCTTCCCTGGTACCAAGGGAAAATTGTTGTCCCTGAAGATAAAGACCAACAACTGAATATCCTAAGGCTATATCATGATAGTCCAATAGCCGGACACCAAGGACAAGCCAGAACACTTGAATTAATATCAAGAAAATACTGCTGACCAGGCAGGAAAGCACAAGTCAACTGATATGTCAACTCATGCAAAGCATGCCAAAGGGGGAAGGGACACAAACAATCAGTCCCTTTGAAGCCATTGCCCATCCCTGAGAAACCTTGGGAAGACATCACATACAACTTCATTGTCAAACTACTCAAATCAGAAGGAAAGGATAGCATCCTAGTAGTAATTGGTTGCTTCTCAAGGATGGCACATTTCATCACCTGTAATGAGGCAACAAACTTAGAGCAACTTGCAGAGATCTTTGTCCAACACATATGGAGAATCCACAGATTCCCCAAAAATACAGTGTCACACAGGGGAACAACCTTCAAGTCACACTTCCTAGAAGCAGTGTACAAGCGACTAGGAATACACCCTACTTTCAGCACAAGCTATCACCTGGAAACAGATGGGCTAGCAGAAAACACAAACAAATGGCTGGAAGGCTTCCTAAGAATTTGCAACTACAGTCAACACAACTGGGCCAAATGGCTACCAATAGGGGAATTTTGCCATAACAGCCACATTTATCAAACAACCAGCAAAACCCCCTTTGAACTTGTCTTTGGAAAGAACCCCAAATGGACCATGGAAGAATATATCACCAAAGCACCAGAAGCAAACTGGTGGACAGAAGATCTCAGCTCCATATGGGAGGAAACAAAAGCAATGATGGAATATCACAGAATCAACAAAGAAACCCTAAACAACAATACAAGGAAGGGGACCATGTGTGGCTCCTTACAAAGAACTTCAAAACAAAGCAACCCATCAAGGGACTTGATGACAAGGAAACAGGACCATACAACCCTAAACAACAATACAAGGAAGGGGACCATGTGTGGCTCCTTACAAAGAACTTCAAAACAAAGCAACCCATCAAGGGACTTGATGACAAGGAAACAGGACCATACCAAATAACAATGGTCATGGGATCACTCACTTATGATATTGGAATCCCAAAATCACTGCAGAAACACAATGTTTTCCACACAAACATGTGTTCATGATACAAGGGAGACACATACTTTGGGAGGAACCAACCCCAACTGCTGCCAATAATAACAGAAGAAGGGGAGGAAGAATACAAAGTCAAGATGATTGTAGGATGGTATCAAGACCTTGATGGGCTAAAGTACTTCATCAGATGGAAGAGCTATAGCACCCAAGAAGACACAGAAGAACAGGCAGAAAAGTTTGCTGAAATGACTGACCTTCTGAGAAAATTCCAGGACTTCCCATTGGCACCACTACCTCCAAATACAAAATTGACCAAAGATAAAAAGACCAAGGGGAGAGCAGCAGGAATCATTGCTCCACCTAGTCAGCTCACCCTAACTAGCTTGCCCAACCACACCCAACAATCTTTTTCTACTCAAACATGCATGCTGTCCAAGTCTCCAAGGCCACCATCTGGACTGCCCACAGGGCCAATGCCTCCACCTTGGCCTTCAGCTGTGGCCTCTCTTGCTGGGCCTGGTGAGTATGCCTTCTGCAACTGCAACATGGCCCCCTGAACGTTCCAGGAGGCAAAGGAGCTTGCTGAGCTCCTTGACCCAGGCTGTGGACTGGGGTACATCCCCATCAAGGCACAAGGACCCCTTAGGTGGTTCAAAGACAAACTATCAATGCAGCTCCCTAACTATGGGGTGCTCCTTTGGGTTGGCAACCCAGAAACCAAGCCCTTTGACCAAGCTGCAATCATGTGGCACAAAGTGTATACCTGCTGGGGCTGCATCATCCACACTGTCCACAATGTGGTCCTCAAAAGCACCAACACCTGGAATGTCAACACAGGGTATAAGTGGCACAGTGATGGATGGTGGAAGGGGGTCAAGGACCCCCACCTTCACAACATAGCCAAGCAGTGGGAGGACAGAGTTGCCTGGATGTGGGCAGAACTGGACACCAAGTCAGGATGGGTGATCAAATCCCTAAGCCCAAACCAGGTATGCCTAACCCCTTCCTAACTGACACCTACTCATGGCCCCTGACTACCACTAAAGCCAACAACAAGTGGCCTGCTGTTGAGCTGGCCATAGGTAGTCAAATAACTTGGGGACCCTGCCCCATCCCAACACCTACCCAGCCCCCTTTTGGGGAGCTCCCACCAGCCAACCCTCCTATGCAGCAGTCCTCTGGGACCCCCCTTGTGCCCATGGTCCCTGTCCCCTCCCCTGCAGGCAATGACTTGCCCCCTCTCCTTGAGATCCCCACCAACTGCCTCCTTCTGGAAGAACAATTCAACAAGGCAGTGGCACAAGTGCAAGGATGGATCAAGCAGCTACTTGCTGAAGCTAAGCAAGACCTTGAGAGACTCCCCCAGCCCCTGCCTGGGACCAGATGCCATGTGATGAGCAGGTGCTTGAGGCCTACAGGGCTGTCCAAAGGGGAATCATTTCCCCCCTGCAACTCAAGCACTGATCCAACATGTGCCAACAGGAATGGGTCAACCAAGAGCAAGCCCACCTCATTGAACAAGAGTGCCAATGCACCCAGGTGCTACAACACTTGCTCCAACAAGAGCAAGGCTTCAAACAGGCCAAGTGGAATGCTTGTAACAAGCAGCTTTAAGGTGACATGAGGGCGCTAGCAGAATGGGAAGGCTGGATTGCAATCAAGGAATGGATTGCACAAAAGTAGTCATGTGCAGTCCCCTACACCCAACCTAAAGGGGGGGCAATGTTGTGACCCATCTATGACGACAACAACTCTGCCTGTTGACTGGGACTCTCAGCATTTTAAGCACCCAATATACATAGATGTGGTGCTCTCCTTTGTTTCATGAGGTGAATGGATGACTTGTCCCACAGCCCATGTGGCTGAGGTGTCTTCTGGATCTTTCCTTTGGAAAGGTCAACCTTGTAGAACTTCCATCTAGAAGGTCTTTGTGACTTGCTGACTGAGCATGGCACCTGATTGGCCACATAATGTATCATACAACTTTGAGGCATTTATGCCTGTGCCTATATATACTGGCTTGCAAGCATGGACTTACTCCAGCTTGCTTTGCCATGTCATCTCTCCCCTCAAGTGCAACTAAGCCACCAGGCCTTTAGCCCATGGTATAAACACAAAGAGGGCCCCAGGCCATTGTCATAAGGTTGCTAAGGTTGCACTAGCAACTTAGCATATGGTAACATAGCCTCTAAGGCAGCTTGAGGCCTATAAGGCACAAACGGACATGGATGTTGGTCAACTGGCATAGAGGGTTGTGACATATTGCCTCCCTTCTTGCTTCTTCCATCTGTTCCTGTAGGTTCCTGGCTGATGGATTTTGAATATCAGTTGCTGCTACATTCCACTTTGGATGAAAACTTGTTTTGACCTCATAACATTATTCCAATTTTATATCTTTTTTCTGATACACTTTCCTTTTTTTGTACAATTGTCTTGTCCAGGTCATGTGATGTATTTGTCTTTCCTTTGGCAATCTGTGGTGCTTCTGATAAGCCAAGTCATATCAAATTGGATTGTGTATTTGATATAGATAAGGATTTCCCACATTGTCCCTGTTGATACAGGGCAGTGCACACTCATGTATATAAACTTGGAGGGCAAGCTGGTAAACAACACAGCTTGACCTCCTTTCCATAGGAATTGCCAATTACTACTTATCTATCTAAACCATTGCACTTCCTTAAGCTGTTGCACATCTGCAATTGAGCTTCTCAACTATATCCTTTAGCTACCTAATTGTCAAGTCAGGACAAAACTGTAATTGATTTTGAAGGGGGTTTTTCCTGTTACTCTGTTGATGTGTTTGTTGTGGCAGAATTCCAGAATTGGTAGTCATTCTGCCCAGTTATCTTGTTTGTAGTTGATGAGTGCCCTCAGGAATCCCTCAAGCCATTGCTTTACTTGTTCAGACTGTCCATCAGTTTGCAGGTGAAAGGCTGTACTGAAGGATGGATTGATGCTGAGTTTCTCATATGAGGAATGCAAGAAATGACTGTTGAAGGTATTGCCTGGTCTGAAATGGTTTGCTTGGGTAAGCCATGAAGCTTCTAGATATTTGATATGAAAAGATATGCTGTTGTTGGGTCTTTTGCAAGGGATGAGTTGCACCACTTTGCTTTGTTGGTCCACCACTACCAAGATACTGTCCCATTCCAATGATTTGGGTAGTTTGACAATGAAGTCATAACTGATGTCTTCCCAAGGATGAGTACCTATGGGTGGTGGTTTTGCTGGTACTGAATGTAGGTGTCCCTTGCTTCTTTGGCATGTTTTGCAGCAGTCCATATATTTGTTGACTGTTCCTTCATTCCTGGCCAGTAGTATCTCCTTGATGGAAGTTCTAGTGTCTGTGCTTGCCCTTGATGACCTGCAGTTGGTGAATCCTGAGGTTGCCACAATGATTCCAGAAGTAGATCCTTGTCTTCTGGAACATAGATTGTTCCTTTGTACCATAGAAGTCCTTCTACCATTTAGTAATCTTTGAGCTGCTTTTTGACCCTAGGAGGAAGGTTCTCTTGAACCTGGACAGCTAGGATAAGTGTGCCAAATGATTTGTCTTCTTCCCAGGCTTCAGCAATTTTGGCCATGATATCTCTTCCTAACTCTGCTGCAAAACCTTTGAACCTCTCCTGATGTATAATGTTTTGCTCCACATCCAGTATGTCCTCTGTTTCTGAGCATCTAGACCAGAGGCCTGGCTTGCTACATAGCTTCCCTCGTTGGTAGTGTATTTCAAAGTTAAGCAATGCAAGTTCTTGATGCCAGTAACTTAGGTTTCTATGGTCCAAATAGACCATTACAGGTTCCCTTGTTCATCCAAATGCAGCCTCCAATGCTTTAGGGCTGTAATGATTCCCAGGAGTTCCTTGTCATGTGTATCATAGTTCATTTGTGGTGCAGTCAAACCCTGAGATAGGAATCCAATGGGGTGCAGGTATCCATCTTCTTGTTGTTCTGAAAGAATCATGCCCATTGCAACGCCTGAAGTGTCTGTTTCTAGGAAGTATGGTTTGGCTGGATTTGGGTGAGCCAGTACTGGATGCTTGGTTACTGCTACCTTGAGTTTGTCAAAGGCCTGTTGCAGTTTGGTTTCCCATTCCCCCTTCTGTTCCTTCCTTGTGAGTTTGGTCAAAGGTTTGACAATTTTGCTGAAGTTCAGCACAAAGCGTTGATAGAAATCTGCAAAGCCCAGGAAAGCTTGTACTTGATTGGACTGTCTTTGGAACATGCCATTCTAGAATTGCCTTGATTTTCTCCTGTTCCATGGAGATTCATTTGAGTGTAATGACAATGTCAACAAAGGTAATTGTTGTGACAAAGAATCTGCATTTGGTGACCTTGAGGAGTAGGTTATTTTCTTCCAATTGTCTTAGGACTTCCCCAACATCTTTCACATGCTGTCCTTGGTCCTTTGAGAATGTGAGGATATTGTCAATGTAGATCACAACACAGATGTCCTTCATGTCATCAAAAATTTTGTCCATCATTTGTTGGAAGATTGCTGGTGTGTTCATAAGTCCAAAAGGCATGACCCTGTATTTGTGATGTCCTTCTTTGATTCTGAACACTGTTTTCCATTGATTGCTTGTTTTGGTGCAGATGTTATTGAATCCTTGGCATAAGTCTTGCTTTGAGAAGATCTTGGCCTCTTTCAGCTTTCCCAGATGATGCTCTTGTAAGGGAAGGAGGAATTGGTTGGGTATTGTGACCTTGTTGACTCCTTGGAGATCGACCATTAGGTGTAAAAGTTCCTCTGGCGTCATTGGCACCATGTTCTCATCTTGATGCTTCTTGACCAAGAAAGCAGGAGAAGCAATAGGTGATTTGCTTGGTAGTATTTTGCCTGCTGCCAATTCTTCTTCTATGTGCTTTTGTAATACACAGGTTTCCATTGGTGAAAGAGGGCAAGTTTGTGCTGCTTTAGGTAGTTCTGCTCCTGATTTGAAGTTGATTTTGCCATCCCATTCCCTATGTGGTGGGAGTTCCTTGAACAGTTCTTCACTGAAGACTCTCTTAAAATCTCGAAATTCTTCTGGTATCTCTGCTACATGCACTGCTTTAGCTATAGTGGGTTCCTCCTGCTAGGTGATTGCCCTTGTTTCCCAGTGTATTTCAGGGTTGGCTTCTGATAACCATATCATTCCTAGAATCAAGGCTGATTCTCTGGTTGGCATGGCATAGCATCATTGTGTGAAGCTTCTTCCCAGGGCGTTGAAGGTCAGATGGACCTTGTAGTGTACAGTAGAATGTAACTTCTTTCCATTGATTCCTATGACATCCCTGGCCTGGGGTAATTTGATAACTGGATAGAATGTCTTCAGCAGAAGTGTTGCAACCCAACACTATGATGGTTGCTGACTGTAGCTGTGTTGTGCACAATTCAAGACTCATTGAGACTTGGCACCCAAAGAGCTGTGAACTGTAGGCTGTGAACAGCGCTGAGGCCTGAGGATCCAAGGTAACCCTGAGGGAAACCCAGTGAGGGGCTGTTTGTTGGGGAAAAAGACAAGGCAAAATAAGATGGGGATACCATCCTTGTTGTTGCCTCATTATATATTCAGAGAAAAGCATGAGTCATACTCATGCCAAGAAACAAGTCATACAAGACAGCCAATCAGAGAGCTCTATGAGTCATGTCCTATTAAGGAACATGACTTGCCACAAAGGAAGCTATAAGACAAAAAAAAAAGGAAGCAGGCTAAGGCTGTGCACAAACAAAGAATGCAGGAGACAAAGGAATGTGCACACAAAGGAAAACATAACACAGGAGACACAAGGCAAGCAAACAGGGGGCTGAGTCCATTGGAGGGGCCCCAGGTCACAACATTACCCCCCCTTAGGAGCTCATTTAGGGGACCTGAATGGCAACTACTGCAGTGAACAGTTGCCCACCATTTTTCAATTGCCTTCTTGTCCCCCTGGGACCAAATTGCCTCCTCCTCCTCTTCCAAGATTATGGGGTTCTCCATTGAGTCCCCTACTTCCTCCTTCAATTCCAGGGGCCCCTCCTTGCACCCTACTTCCCAAGCAGGTTGGTCCTTGACCCAAACCCTCTCTTCTTCCACCAGTCATTCTGTTGGCAACCCTTCCCTTTCCGTTCATTGGTCCAGGTTAAGACTGTTGTCCCACCACTGCAGATTGTACTGGATCTCCTTGGCCCATTGATCCCTGTCCTCCATCCAATCCTTCAGGTCTTGGTCCCATGCTGCATCCCACTCCCACTTGTTGCACAGGCATGCCCTTCCATCTTTCTCCTCCCAAATCCACTTGAACTGCCATACATGGGGGTTGTCAATGTGGTGGTCCCCCCACTCCTTGCTTGTTCTGTTCTTGATGCCAGCCAAGATTGCATCCTGGGGCAAAGAAGGCTGCACATCCCCTTGCTATCAGGACACTTGGGTGTTCCCTGAGTTGATGTTTTCTGGGTGGCTTGTGTCCATCCCACTTGAACTCCCTTGCTACTGCCAGATGGAGCATGTTGCTCCCTTTGTAAGATTGGCACTGCCCAGCACACCACATTTGTTGAGGGACATGGTATAAGACCACACCCAAGTCAAAGCACTTGGCAATTATGCAGGCCATGCCTGTGGCCCAAGGGAGGTTGATGATGGTGACTGAATGGCAAGCAGCAGGCATGTTTGGAGTGGTTTTTTAGAGTGGTAGGCTGGTTTGAGAGTTTTTTAGAGCAATTTAAGGTTGGTAAGAGCTGTTTTGGTTGAGATTTGCTTCTCTCCCCCTGGTCCTTTTAACTGGTTGCTGTTTGAAATTTGGGGGTACAGGTGCCAAAGGGTTTTCCTTGAGCAACTTTCTCATGATTGGTAGCAGTTCTGCAATATTCTCTACCCTTTCTTCAGTATCTTTGCTGGGTGGATATCCTTTCCATTTCATTACATATTTGAGCCCTTCTTTCATTTCCTTCCAGTCCATAATCTTCTCCACTTCATAGAATTCCTCATCTTCTTCTGTTTCTATGGGAGGTGGTTGTATCTGGTTCCTTTTGAATTCCCTGTCCTCCTTGTATTTCCATAGCTGATTAATATGGAAAACATTATGTTTCTTGATGGACTTGGGAACTTCAATCTTGTATACATGAGAAGAAATCACTCTTGTGACATTGAAAGGACCTAGTTTCTTGTCATCAAGTTTCTTCATTGGGTGCTTTGTTTTGAAGTTTGTTCCCAGAACCCAAACAAGGTTGCCTGGCTCATATCTTTCCCTTGGTTCCTTTGCCTGTTCTTTGTGGAATTACATTGATGCTACTGCCTCTCTTCTTGTTTCTTCCATCTGATCTTGTCAGTTTCTAGCAGAAGGGTTCTGAATATTGGCCTCCACTACATTCCATCTAGGGTGGAATCCATAGTTTATTTGAAAGGGGGTCTTGCTGGTATTTGTGTTGACATGATTGTTGTAACAAAATTCTGCAATAAGTAACCATTCTGTCCAATTATCATGCCTGTAGTTGACGAAAGCCCTCAGGAATCCCTCAAGCCACTGGTTAACTTGTTCTGATTGCCCATCAGTTTGAGGGTGGATTGCTGTACTGAAGGAAGGGTTGATTCCAAGTTGTTCATAGAGGGAACATAGGAAGTGGCTGTTGAAGGTGGTTCCTCTGTTGGAGATTGTTTGCTTGGGTAAACCATGAAGCTTCCAAACATTTGATATGAAGAGATCTGCAACTCCTTCTGCCATTGTTGCTTCTTTGCAAGGGATGAAATGTGCCATTTTGCTGTGTCAGTCCACCACTACTAAGATACAGTCCCATCCAGCTGATTTGGGTAGCTTGACAATGAAGTCATAGCTGATGTCTTCCCAGGGATGGGTTGCTATGGGTAGTGGTCTTGCTGGTACCAAATATATATGTCCTTTGCTTTGTTGGCATGTTTTGCAGGAGTCCACATATCTGTTCACAGTTGGTTTCATTCCTGGCCAGTGGTATTGTCTTGAGAGAAGTTCCAGAGTTCTTGCCTGTCCCTGATGACCTGCAGTTGGTGCATCAGGGTGTTGCCATAATAATTCCAGCCATAGATCCTTGTCTTCTGGCACATAGATTGCACCCTTTTACAATGGGAGTCCTTCCATCATTTCTTAATCCTTAAACTGCTTCTTGATGCTGGGAGGAAGAGTTTCTCAATCCTGGACAGCTAGGATCAGTGTGCAAGCAATTTGTCCTCTTCCTGGGCTTCTGTGATTTGTGCAACAATGTCCCTTCCTAGTTCCACTGCAAATCCCTTAAACCTTTCCTGGTGTGTCATAATCTATACTGCATTGGGGATGTCTTGATGTTCTGATTGACTAGACAAGAGGTCTGGCTTGTTAGAAAGTTTCCCTGGCCAGTTGTATATCTCAAAGTTAAAGGAAGCAAGCTCTTGATACCATCAGTTGTGTTGTTGGTTGAAAGTTCCAGCTGTGTGCCAATAAGTCAAGGTCCTATGATCTGAGTGAACTATAACTGGTTCTATAGTCCCTTCAAGATGTAACCTCCAATGCTTCAGGGCTGTGTTGATGGCCAAGAGCTCCTTGTCCTATGTATCATAGTTCATTTGCAGTACTGTGAAGCTTTGAGACAGGAATCCAATTGGGTGTAGATAACCGTTGTCTTGTTGTTGTGAAAGAATCATCCCCATTGCTGCTGCTGATGCATGTGTTTCTGAAAATAGGGTTTGATAGGGTTGGGATGTGCCAATACTGGATCCTTGGTTCCCACTGATCTGAGTTCATCAAAGGCTTGTCACTGTTCTACACCCCATTCCCACTTCTGATCTTCCCTTGTGAGTTTACTCAATGGTTTAACAATGTTGCTGAAGTTTTGCATGAATTGTCAGTAGAAGTTTGCAAAGCCTAAGAAGGCTTGCACCTGCTTGACTGTTTTTGGAATATGCCATTCCAACATTGCCTTGATTTTGTCCTTTTCCATGGAAATACCTTCAGGTGTGATGACAATGCCAACAAAGGTAACTGTGGCAATAAAGAATTTGCATTTAGTGATTTTCAGGAAGAGGTTGTTTTCTTCTAGTCGCCTTAGTACCTCCCTGACATCCTTTACATGTTGCTCCCTATCTTTTGAGAAAATGAGGATGTCATCAATGTAGATCACAACAGAAATATCCTTTATGTCATGGAAGATTTTGTCCACCATTTGCTGGCAGATTGCTGGAGCGTTCATGAGTCCAAATGGTATGATCCTGTAATCATAGTGTCCTTCTTTGCTTCTGAACACTGTTTTCCATCAGTTGCTTTCCTTGATGCAAATGTTATTGAATCCTCATTGTGAGTCCAATTTCAAAAGGTTTTTTGCTTCCTGTAATTTTTCTAGAAGGTCCTCCTGTAGTGGTAGAGGGAATTGATCAGGTATAGTGACTTTCTTGACTCCTCTGAGGTCAACTACCAATTGCAAAAGTTCCTCTGGTCTCATAGGTTCTGCATTTTCATCTTGGTGCTTCTTAACCAAGAATGCTGGTGAAGCAAAGGGTGATTTGCTTGTTACAATCTTGCCTGCCACTAACTCCTCTTCTATGTGCATCCTTAGGACTCATGTTTCCATTGGAGAGAGCAGATAACTTTGTGCTGGTTTAGGTAGTTCTGCATCTGGCCTGAAATTGATTTTGCAATCCCATTCCCTGTGTGGGGGTAATTCCCTAAAAAGTTCCTCACTGAAGACCTTCTTGAAATCTTGGGATTCTTCTGGTATTTCTGTAAGATGCACTGCTTTTGCCATGATGGGTTCTTTCCACCAAGTAATTTTCTTTGTTTTCCAGTTTATTTCAGGGTTGGCTTCTGACAACCATGTCAACCCAAGAATTAGAGGGGATTCTCCAGTTGGCATGGCATAGCATTGTTGTATGAAGATTTTTCCCAAGGCTTCAAAGGTGAGATGGACCTCATATGGGACAACTGATGGTAGTTTTTTTCTGTTGATTCCTATGACCTCTCTTGCTTTAGGTAATTTGATAAGGGGAATTGAGTTTTTTTGGCAGAAGGTGATATCAATAAAGTTCTTTGTTGATCTGGAATCCATGAGTGTGGGAGTGGAATCTATGATTCCCTTGATCTGAGTTGAGACAAGTGGTTATCCATTTGTTGCTCTATAGTACATTCATGTCCTTGAGATCAAGGGTATTTGGGTAGCATCTGACATGGAGACAGAGCACCCTAGGCTTTTCCCAACTCCTTTTTACTGTTGCTAGTTTCTTCCAGGTCTCCTGCCTTGGCCTTCTCCTTCCTTTTGGAAGATGGAATGTCTTGGTCCTTCCATCCATTCTTGCATTGTTGTACAGAGTTGTCTTTTGATCCACACTTAATGCATGCTCCCTCCTGATGACAATGCTTCTTGGTTTCTTCAAGGACTAATTTCGTTTTTTTGCCTTGAGTTTTTCTGCTTTGACTATTTTGCCCTTCATTGCTTTGTCCAGCTTGGTTCCTTCCTTGACCCCCATATCCTCTGATGTATGTGGATTTGTACCCTCATTTTGCTTTCAGGATTTGATCCATGTTGATAGTTGCTGTTACAAGTCCTTCAAAGTTAAGGTTTCCCATGTTGTTACTCATCAGGGACAGGGTGTCTAGTTCCACTAGTAATTCTGGGGCTAGCCCTTGTTTGCAGGCATCCTTGTACGCTGCATCTGGAATATTGGTAAGGGCTTTATGGGTTCTGAACTGCACAGTGTAGGAGGGGTGGGCAGTGTCAATAGGTTCTTTCATCTGGATTGTCATGAGCTTCCTGGAGGCCTGTTCCTCTGCCATTGGGTTGCTGAAGTTAAGAATAAAGTCTTCTTTCATATTTGACTAAGAGTAGATTGCATCTGTATTGCTGGCATAGGTGGGGTTTTTGTTGATTCTTTCAAGGTGATTGAATGCCCATGCTTTTGCTTCTTCATGCTCCGTGTTGCTGAGGAAGGTAGTAATCTTCTTTTGGTTGTTATTGAAGACCTTCCCATGGATGTTGAAGTATGTTTCCATCAATGGGATGAAACAATCAGCTTCTGTCCCTCTCTTTCCATTGTATGCTTCCGGCTTTTTGAAAATTTTCAATCAGTCCTTGCTTTCTGTGATATCATCTGCTATGTCCGCAGAGATGCTGAACTATTTGCTGCAACTTGTGTTGGGCTTCTTTTCCTCCTCTTCCTCCTTTGCTGGGGCTTGTCTCTTTCACTTCATAGTTTTTGTAGATCCCCCAGACCCTGCTTCTCCTGTCCTGACACTTTCTTCTTCAGACTCTGGGTATTTGTATCCTTCAAAGGGGAAGGCTGTTGTGTTTCTTGGGGTTTCTGGGGGAGGTTCTGCAATCCTTGACGTCCTAGGAGTTGTGGATTCTTTGCCAAGCATGTTTTGTCCAGCATGTTCTTCCTTTGGTTCTAGCATTTCTGCAATACCATTGAAGACATTTAGGACTTGATCCACCCTTTCAGTTTGTGCACAAATTTCCCTCATTGTTGCTCCTGTTTCCTGAAGTTGGCACACCTGTGTTTGTAAGGTTCAAACATCTTCTCCTGTTTCCCTCATATCTCATCAGATTTGGAGGAAAGATGCATTGAGTTTGGGTACTAATTGGGCCATTGTATTGTTGAAGACTTCTTGCATTTGATCCAGTGTTGTGATGGTTTCCTGGGTTACTGTGACACCTACAACCTGTTCCAGTGTCCTGTTTTCTATTTGTTCTGGTCCTGATCCTTCCTAATCCACCATTGTGAGTTCAGGAAGATATATTGATCCCATGGCTGGAGTTGCTGTTGGATTGGGTCTTGTAGTTTGTTCCCTTTGTCTTAAGGGATCAGTCCATCCATCTTTGGGCTAAGCCATTTGGGGTGGATTCCTTCTTAATTCTTGCAAAGCCATGGATTCACCTTTGTAGTACTATTCTTCAAATGAACCTGATGTTGAGTAGACATTTATTGCCAAAAAAATAAGGTTCAACAATCTGGTGTGGTGTCTGAGTGTGTGGGAACACAAAAACTAGTGGTCGCCCAAGTGGCCACAAGGCCTTTGAGGGTACTATGACAACTATTGACTCTTTCCTTGTGGAATAATCTTGATTTGCAATGTTGCAACCCAACACTAGAATGGTTGCTGACTGTCGCTGTGTTGTGCACAAGTCAAGACTCAGTGAGACTTGGCACCCAAAGAGCCATGAACTGTAGGCTGTGAACAGCGCTGAGGCCTGAGGATCCAAGGTAACCCTGAGGGAAACCCAGTGAGGGGCTGTTTGTTGGGGAAAAAGACAAGGCAAAACAAGATGGGGATACCATCCTTGTTGTTGCCTCATTATATATTCAGAGAAAAGCATGAGTCACACAAGACAGCCAATCAAAGAGCCCTATGAGTGATGTCCTATAAAGGAACATGACTTGCCTAGAAAGGAAGTTGTTAGGCAAAAGCAAAAGGAAGCAGCCTAAGGCTGTGCATGAACAAAGAAATCAAGAGACAAAGGAATGCATGCACAAAGGCAAACATAACAAAGGAGGCCTGAGGCAAGCAAACAGGGGTCCAAGTCCATTGGAGGGGCCCTGTGTCACAACAAGAAGGTGATATTGATAAAGATTTTTGTTGATCTGGAGTGAATAAGTGTGTGAGTGGGATCCATGATTCCCTTGATCTGAGTTGAGACAAGTGGTGATTCATTGGTTACTCTATAGTACATTTGTTTCCTCAAGATCAAGGGTATCTGGGTAGCATCTGACATGGAGGCAGAGCACCCTAGGCTTTTCCCAACTTCTTTTTGCTGTTGCTTGTGTCTTCTAGATCTCCTGCCTTGGCCTTCTCCTTTCCTTTATTTGAAGGTGAATCTTGTTCCTTCCACCCATTCTTGCCTTGTCATACAATATGGTCCTTTGATCCACACATGATGCATGCTCCTTCTTGATGACAACAGTTCTTTGTTTTGTCAGGAACTAGTTTGGTTATTTTGCCCTGAGTTATTTCACTTTGATGGTTTGTCCCCTTGCTGTTCTGACCAGCTTGACTGTTTCCCTGACCCCCATATCCCCTGATGTTGGTGCATTTGTACCCTTGTCTTGCTTTCAGGACTTGGTCCATCTTGATGGTTGATGTTACAAGTCCTTCCAAGCTGAGGTTGACAATTTTGTTGCTCATTAGGGAAAGGGAGTTGAGTTCTGCCAGTAGTTCTTGGGCTAGCCCTTGCTTGAAACTTCCTTGTATGCTCTGTGTCCAATATTGATAAGAGCTTCATGGCTTCTGAATTCAGTGATGCAGGATGGAAGGGCAGTGTCAATGTGTCCTTTCATCTGGATTGTAATGAGTTTCCTGGATGCCTGTTCCTTTGCCATTGAATTGCTGAAATTGAGAAGGATATCTTCTTTCATGTTTGACCAAGAATAGATTGCATTTGTATTGCAGGTGTAAATCTGCTCAAGCTGGTTGAACACCCATGCCTTGGCTGCTTCATGTGCCATATTGCTAAGAAAGGTAGTGATATGCTTTTGATTGTTATTGAAGACCTTCTTGTGAATGTTGAAGTATGTTGCCATCTGTGTGATGAAACAATCAGCTTCAGTCCCTCTCTCTCCATTGTATGCTTCTGGTTTCTTGTCAATTCTAGCATGATCCTTGCTTTCTGTGATGTCATCTCCAATATCTGCATAGATAATGAAATTCTTGCTGCAATTTGTGTTAGGTTCCTTCTTCTCTTCCTTCTTCTCTCCCTTCTTTGAAGAAGTCCCCTTTTGTTGCCTATTGGTTTTTGCTGATCCTCCTCACCCATCTTCTTCTGTCCTGACCCTTTCCCTGTCAGAGTCTGGGTACTGGTAACTGTCAAAGGGGAAGGTTTGGTTTTCTTTTGGGTTTCTGGAGGAGCTGCTGGTGTTTTTGGTGCTGTAAGGGTTGTGGATTCTCCACAAATTGTGCTTTGTTGTCCAATGTGATCCTCTTCCTATGGTTCTAGCAGTTCTGCTACATCATTGATGACATTTAGGATGTGATTGTTGTGAGCCAGCTCCCTCCATCGGACTCGCCTGTTGCCTTGCCCGCCTGTACTTTGCCTTGTGCTGTGTTTTGGTTTCCATTTGCGGCATTGCCACCTTCTTGTGGTTCCTTCTGTTACACTGTGTAATGCGGCTGTGCTTTTGTACGAGTCATGTCTGTTCATACAGCATGACTCACATGGACACTCCTGATTGGTAGACTGTTATGACTCATGTGGCTGTGCATTGTATGACTTGGCCACTTTGTGTATATATATAGAGAGGACCAACAAGCCTGGTAACCCCAGCTTGTTTTGTCTTGTCAAACATCCCCTTTGAGTGACACTTTGAACCACCCCTACCCTTAAGAGTCTACAGCCACTTAAGTGTGGTGCAATTCAAGAGGTCTCTTAGGTCTTAGTGCTGTCCACTCTCCATTGCGGCTTGTCTCACAGCCATCAAGAAGAAGCTTACAACAGTGATCCATTGTCTCTGCTTGTGCTCAAAGATTGCTCTTTGTTGCTCCAGTTTCCTGGAGGCCATATAGTCCTGCTTGCAATGTTTGCACATTTTCCTCCAATGTTGTAACAGTTTGTTGGGCCACCAAGATGCCCACCACTTGTTCCAGTGTTTTGTCCTCTATTTGACCTGCTCCTGATCCTTCCAAATCTGCCATTGTGAGTTCTGCAAGGTTTATTGATCCCATGGCTGGAGCTGCCACTGGATTAGGTCTTGTAGTTTGTTTCCATTGGTCTTAAGAGATCTGTCCATCCTTCCTGTGGCTGGGCCATTCAAGCTGAATTCCTTCTTGCTTCTTGCAAAGCCATGGATTTGCCTTCATAGTACTATTCCTTGGATGAACTTGATGTTGAGTAGATATTGATTGCCAAAAAGATGAGGTTCAAAAAATTGATGTGGTGTCTGAGCATGTGGGAACAAAAAAGCCAATGGTTGCCCAAGTTGCCACAAAACCTTTGAGGGCACTTTGATAACTTTAGACTATTTTCTGTTGGAATAAACCTTGCTTTGCAATGTTGCAACCCAACACTATGATGTTTGCCAACTGTACTGTATGTGCAAAAGTCAAGACTTTAAAGAGACTTGGCACCCAAAGAGGTGTGAACTGTAGACAGTGAATGGTGCTGAGGCCTGAGGATCCTAGGGAACCCAAGGGAAACCCCATGAGGGACTGTTTGTTGGGGAAATGACATGCAAACAGGATGGGGGTACCATGCTTTTTGTTGCCTCAATATATGTTCAGGAAAGGCGTGAGTCATACTCACACCAAGCAAACAAGTCAAAGAGGGTAAGCAATCAGAGAGCTCTATGAGTCATATCCTATAAAGGAATATGACTTGCCAAGAAAGAAAGTTGCAAGACAAAAGAAAAGAGAAGCAGCATAAGGCTGTGCAAGAACAAGGAAGACAGCACACAAGAGAAGCATGACAAAGGGAAACCAAGACATAGGAGACAGAGTCCATGGAAGAGCCTTGGGTCACAATACAACTATGGAGGGACTTTGGTTGGGCTGTTGGACTTTTGTTTGCCTAGCTACTTGGGCAGCCAAGGACTTGGACTATTCAGTTGCTACTCAGGTCACTCAGTGAGGAGAGGTGCCCCTATGAAGCAAGCTAGGGTTGATCATGCATGCAAGCCAGTATATATGTCAGAAGCTTTTGCATTTGTTCTTGTTTGTCCTTGTGTTGGGTCCTCTTGTGCTTGTCTTGTCAATGTATACAACTCTCATGTAAGCCATGACTGCAGGGCATGCCTGCCTGGCCTGTTCCCTTGTCTTCACAGTCTCCATAGACTTATCTTGCTTTCCTTTGTTCTGTCCTCTCCTCTCTTGGACTATTGCATTCTCCCCTTTTGTTGCAACTACCTGTTGTACTTAGCCACAGTAGCTAGTATACATACCAGCAATAGAAGTCTTGTCTCCACAAGACTAGTTCACTTGTTGTTTTCCCTATCCACTGATGAAACTGTTTAGGTTGGGCCTAAGAGCCCCCATTGACCTTTGCCATTGTTGCAACCACTGTCCTTATCCCCTGATTGAGCCTTGGTGTCTTCAGGTCTGGCTAGGGTTGGGGCACTAGAAGAAGTCTTCTTTGCCCTTGTAATGACAGAGCCTTTGTTGCTGTTGGAACAATGTTTACCATCATAGGGTTACCTCTGAGTTACTATGCAGCCTTCACCATTTGAACTGCTCACATCCCTATCTCTCCACTGCATCATTTACACATCAAGGCAACCTGCAGCTTGCACTTATTAGCATGTTGGCAATGTCCCCCACCCTCTGATATCACTAAGCTGTTGCCACCTAATCAGGAAGCGCCACTCTTCTATCTTATTGGAAAAAGGACCTCAGACACTGTTGCACTGAACCTACCATTGGCAAGGTTTACCCAATTTTCCATTGCTACCTGGGGATCATTTTCTTACTCATGAAAACTGCTAGCCAATTAAGGCCAAAGCACACCTGGAAGCAGTTTAAAATGCAGTAAAGGGAAGATCTATGTCCCTAGCAACAATGAAATCAAGCAGCAAATCTTGGAACTACTTCATGACAACAAGGCAGCAGGACACATGGGGCAGGCCAAAACTCATGAACCAGTCAAACAGGAATACTGGTGGCCTTCCATGAAGATGTTCATCAACAAATATGTGTCATCCTGCAACTCTTGTCCCAGTGTAGCAAACCCATTCACCAACAGCCCTTAGGAGAACTACAACCACTTGAATTCCCATCAAAACCTTGGCAACACATCTCCATTGATATGATTGTCAAACTACCTACATCAAAAGGATCAAATTCCACATTGGTTATGGTGGATACCCTCACAGAAATGGCCCATTTCATCCCTTGCTCAGAAAAAACCACTTCATCCAAACTAGCAGAGCTGTTTATGGAACATTATTGGAAGTTACGTGGCACCCTGGAATCAGTTGTATCTGATTGGGGCCCCACATTTGCATCCAAATTCATGAAGGATCTTTACCAAGTCCTGAAGATATGGCCTAGACTCTCCAGAGTGGACCACCCAGAAACAGATCAACTCACAGAACACATCAATCAAATGGTGGAGTCTTTCATCCACACCTACTCCTCCCCTTTGCCGTATTTGCATACAACAATGCCTTCCACTCAAGCACCAGCATGATACCCTACTTTGCAAATATTGCATGCCACCCTGCCAATGAGCTGCCCATCAAATATGGATTGGTCCCCAAAGCATCTGCTTATCCTTTAAGTCATTGTTGTGCTTGCTTGGTATGACAATGTTGTATAATTGTTCCATATGCTAATACTTAATATATGCATGTGACGCAAATAACATCTAATGAGATAGGAAACCAGGTGGAGCGGAAGCTGCCTGGGCACAAGAGCGGCCACAGTGAGGAACCAAGGCTCTGAAGACACAAGGAAGACTTGTCCCCTTTGGCAGCAGTTACATGTGTGTGATGTGGACAGTGCAGGTGAAAAGGACAAGTGTGAAGGAGGACAGCCAACCAAGTGCATGGTGAGGTGGTGAGTATCCAATGCTGAATAGTGATAGATCACCCTTGGGTCCTGCAAGATGCAGCAGTGGTTCCAGTCTTGCAGGAGCAAACCCAACTGGATGTGATCAGTTCATTGAGTGAATAGGGTAGTAGGGCTTTGATGCAAGGGGATATTCTTGGTGTTGGTTGTGGTGATGTCTGCTATGTCTTGCCACTATCTGAAATGCACATCTTAGTGCCACCTGCCCATGCTGCATACCGCATCTGGTGCTACCCCAGCTCTGAGCAGTGCTGATGTCCCCCCAATCCTCCAGGAATGTCCCATAAGCCATTTTATTCAATGCTTTGCCCATTCTCCATTTATTGGTGCCAGGAATATATCTTTTGTGAGGTTGGGAACAAGCTTTTTTCCAGGGACTTGGAACAAAAAAATGTGTTCTGATTGGTCCGCATTTGGGCATAGGTTCAGGTGCTTTAGCAAGGCAGTGATTGGGTCGATTTGTGTACTGGTTTTGTAATGATGATTGTTTCCTGTTTTGACTAGTTGCATCTTGTGCATGGTAGTTGTGGTATTTGTGACCTATTTCTGCAGACTGGTTGATTCAGCAATCCTTGTGATGGGAACTGGTGCAAGTCATGATTTCTTTGTGATGTGCCTAGCAATTCCCCTATGCAGCATTGGCCCCAGAAGGCTGCTAGCACTGCAGCAAATATTGCAATGTCACTCAGGCATGATTGGTCTAGGCCATGGTATAGCAGTTCTAGCATCTTGACAGTGATAGGGCATCAAGGTTTGCATTGTGAGGATTCTGGTGTCAATTGTTCTACAGCTCAGAGCAGCAGGAGTAGTCTTGGGGTACTTTTCCATGCAAAATTGTGAATTGTGTGCCAGGCTTTGAGGCCAGAAAAAATCAATTGAGCATGTGAGCTGGATACTTTCTCTGCAAGGGATGTTGCAAACAACCACAGCACAAAATCTTTGGTAGGGAAACAAAGAGTGTGGTGTATGTTTTGGTTGTTGCAAAACCTTGAAAACATAGACATCGCTGACTGGTAGTTAGCAATTGGGCCTTTTGGTAGGCTGGTGGTAATAATTCCTGGTACTTTGGATATGATTGTTGGATTGAAATGTGATTTGCTTGGGGTGGGCAAAGAGGGGGGATGAGAGCTGGGATGACAGGGCCTGTTGGGGCTTTATCTGTTGTTTTTCTCCACTTGTGATGCTGCTTTGTAATTCTCTCTAGCTTGTGGTGTTTCTTATTCTTTGGAGGGTTCAGTGCTACTCCATATATGTTTGCGCTTTTAGCAGGAGGATAATGTTAGTGGAAGTGGCATGGTGGTATCCCATGCCAGTATTGACCAAAGTGTATGGATTTGTAAGGGCCGTGGCTGTGTGGTAGGATTGTCCTATATACATTTGGCTGATTATATACAGGTAAAAGGGGCAAGGTCTACTTGGAAATGCAAAGGAAGGGGGAACAGGTCAGGCCTGTGCATGAAACTCTTAGGTGCACAGCCTCATGACAGGTTGTTGGCCTGGTTCTCTGATATCTTTATGTACTGGAGGTTCACCCAGATCTTGGACTCTGCTGCACATGCTGCAATTCATGCAATTGCCTAGTTTTCATTGTGGCTTGGTGACCATCTGGCTTCCAGGCAAGGACCACACCTTGATTATTGCACTGTATAACAACTGATGTGTCCTGGAAACCCTGGATTACAAGATACTCCAACACTAACTCAACAGCTATTGCTTTGGCCCAGCCTATGTTGCAGTTGTGATGTTTCCAGCCCTGGATCAGTTGCCATGGTGACCACTTAGATCTCACCACAATTCCAACTCCAAAGGAGGTGGATGGATCAGAGCAGATGAGGATGTTATTGGCAGGCAGGGCTGGGGACAATGGTGTACCAAATGGGCCATTGGATAGCCTAGATTACCACCAGTCTGCTTTGGCAAGTGTGTTTGGACTTGGTTTGAATCACCTGAATCAATCAGACCATTGTGGGGAGAAGGTTGAACTAAACATGATCATGGCAGCAATATTTGGGCGACCTTCTGGAATCGCCAGGCAGCAGTGTACCAGGGAGCAATCAGGGTTTGGGTATACTTGAGCAACACGGATGTGTTACTAGCCCATGTAAGGATCCAAGTCAAGTACTTCTCCCGTTTGGGTCCTGGATTGTGCACCAAATGTGCTTTGAGCTACTATTCAAAGCCCAGATAAGTGAATTCTGAGCTGAAATATTTGCTCTTTGATCTTTTCCATGGCCATCCAAGCTGGTCAGCCAGATTATAGATGTTTTCTTCTGTGACAAGGAAATGAGGCCTGGATGAGTTGGATGGCATGACTGGCTCATGGATGTAAAGGAAGTCATCTACCCATTTGAAGACAAAACCAAGTCCATGAGGTGTGCAAATACATGCTGTGGCATTGCCACACCAGCTGAATAGTCTGTTTGAACTTGCTGAACCAAATGGAATGGCATGGTCCAGGTAGAATTGGCCATTCCCCATCACAACTATTTGGGGTTGGTCTGACAGGGCAACCAGAATCTGTCAATGTGCTGAGTACACATCAAATGTGCCTCCTTCAGAGTTTTTGGGTGCAGTGGTTACAGCTCAAGCAACCTCAGCAAAGAAACCCCATGTGCATGGGAAGTCCTCCTTATTAATTTGGCTATTCAGTGATAAGAAATGATTGTTGTTATGAGGGAAGGAGAAATCCTGGATTATTTGGAAACTGCCAGGGGTTGATGCTTACTTTATGCCGCCTAATGGTGCTGTTTGTAACAGGCATATTACTGAGAATAGATAGTCTTTAGTGCAAGGAGTGGAATAGCACCCAATGCCTACTTCTGTTGCAATGAGATTATTTATGGTTTCAGGGTGTTCCAGAGCTGATTAATGATTTGGTAAGGTATATAGGTGTTTTACTGGTCTATCTAAACCAATTTGGAAGCCCAGGTCTAACCCTGTAGGAGCATTGCTGAACTCCACCAAGAAGCCAAGTCTTTGTAATTTGACTTCCCACTTGTCTGAGAGGGGTGGTGTGACATTCTTGCAGGGATCACTGGTGGCACTGTTGTGCCCCACAATCCCTTGACCTGCAAGGTGTGCAATGTGGGGCCCTTTACTGCACTGGCTGGTGTGATTGAAGAGCCCTTTGAATGTGTTGAAACTGTAGCAAAAGGAGCACCCATCAATTTCCCAGCCTCCATCAGAGAGGCACAGCATGATGAATGGTTTCCCATCTGGTTGATCTAAGGCTTCACATTGCCTTGCTGTGTGGCCTTGGGTTTCACAACAAAAATACCTACTAGGGCCTTTGTGTCATGTATAACTGGCTTTTGGATGTGGTAAAGCGCTAATGGGTCCATGTCAATTACAAAGTGTGTTTACAGTGGGAATGTCAAAATGAGAGCCTTGGGGGGGTTGGGGGATGGGCAAGCAACTGGGACCAGCAGTTGGCACTGGAGTTGGAGCTGGGGTCATGATTGCCAATGGGGCTGGCACTGGGTGAAATTGGGAGTTGTCTTCAATTCACTCCCAGATGAGTGTTTGGCACCAACCCACATTTATTGAGCATTGTGTGGAGCCCAGCTGTAGATCCTTGTTGTGTTGCAGTAATAACAGTCATTTCTTCTCTTGGTTTTGAGAATTTGTGACCCAATTCCAGTCTCAGTGCCAATATTTTGCATTGTCCAGGAAGTATTGTTCAATGAGCTTGATTAATTGTCCCCATCCTTGACACCAGTCCATGAGTACCAGCTTGAGCTTGTCTTTTCCTGTTACAGGAGTTTTGATTGGTGCTGTGGTCAATTTTCCCTGTTTGTCAATCTGCATTGACTTGGGGTTGTAGTTCAAGCCTTCTTTGCTTTTGCAGTAGGCATTGGTGAGGATTGTGAGCAGGAGGTGCTGTTTCCATCCTGCCTTGGTTCTCAGGCATGCCACTCTTGGAATTTTTGATGGTATTGCTGGAGCATATTTGCTCTTATCTTGGTTAGGATGATGACGCATCACCTTTGACTACTCCTTGCCCTTATCATGTAGTCCTGAAGAGTGACAGTTAATAAATGTTGTATTTGTGTGTGGTATGAGCAGAAATTGGTCCTATTGTGACTCTGAAAAACAATGGCAGAGAGCAGGAACAGACAGATATTATATGCATGGTGAGAAGTGAGCAGTGTAAATGAATAATGAGGCATGTGGCTATGGTAGGGTAATCTTAAGGCTATGGCCAGATTTGCAGGAATGACCTGGTTCTGCCTGCCATTTGGAACAACTGTGCCTGTGATGATCTGTCCATGTGGTAGAACGTGAATATGAGGCAATATAGAGGTTGTGACTGAGCCCCACTGTGCAGCAAGCTGAATGCAAAGGGAGAATATGTAGCAGGGTGGGGCCACATATGTGGTAGATAGAATGGGCAGGGTGAGATTGTGTAGACATGGGTCATGAGAACTAAGGCTGGGAGGGAGCGCTTGAGAAGTTGGGTGATGGATAGGGTGGCACTGCAAAGGCAAGTGTAGAATGTAGTGATGGGGTGGAAGCACTTATGGCATTTGTCCACCTCAGGCATGTGGAATGGCGGTGGGCTGGATATTGAGTAGAAAGCCTGCAATTAGGTGGGGCCATAGCTCATGTAGTTGCTAGTCCTATAGGAGGATGGACATACAGGTTTAGCCTCTTCCCTCCCCTTGCCTTTGCTCTTCCCTTTGCCCATCTTTTCAACTTCCGCTGTACTTTACTTAGAGGGTCTTGAAGTTGCTTCACTGTGGCCTCCAACCTTTACTGCTTTTGCTCCCCCTTTGAGTCTGACTTGCTGGTGTTGGAGTCCAAGTCTGGGTTTGAGCTTGAGCAACAAGTCTGAATCTGTGCCTGATTCCAAGTTTGAGCTTTCACTATTGGGGGTGTTCACAGAGGTGATTGAATCCTTGCTTGAAGATGAACTCTTCTATTCCTTGGCACTGCAGTTTACTTGGTGTTTTGTTGAACTACAGTGCTTGCTCTTTTTCTTGGCCTTGGTTTTTCTTTTTTGTTTCTTGATGCTTGATGCAGGGGTACATCTATAATTGGGACTGGCGGCAGAGGGTTCATCTGTCCAGGAGGTTGTTGATGTGCCTTGGGCTGAGGGTGTGGGACATGCAGCGGCTGTGGCAGTGGGGATGGGGGTGTAGGTGTGGTAGGTTGGTGCCCTTTGGATTGTGGCCTCACCTCTTGGTACCTGCAGCACTCAGGGTCTTGGTTTGTGCACCAATTGCATGGAAGTTCACTTGGGCAGCACAATCTACTGGACCAATCTGCAGAGAGGGTACACTTCCACTGTGCTCATGCCATGTGATGTTATCCCAGCATGGGGTGGGTGAACAGAGTGAGGTATGGTGGTAAAGGAGCAATATAGTATGGATGATAACAAGTGTATGAATGGATGGACTAAAAGAATCAAGCAATCAAGCAGCAGCAAGAGAGCAAACAAAAGACTAAACCAATCACATGAGGTGGCAACAACTTAGGAGTGGGTAAGTGCTTGCTGCTTCTGGGTAATCGGCTAGGTTGAGCTAGTGAGTCTCCATGGGCTGTGAATCACAAGTGCCGGCCCATGCCCAACACAAGTGGGAAAATTTGGAAGAAGCAATGGCCAGCCAGACTCTGAGTAAGGAACAGGACCAAGACTATGTGGATCAGAAATAGCAGAAGACCCCAGCCTAGTTGTTGTGACCCAAGGCCCCTCCAATGGACTTGGTCTTTTGTGTGCTGTCTTTGTTCCCTTTTTCGAAGCTTTCCTTTGTTGTGTTTTCTTCTTTATGCAGTCTCCTTTGTTCTCACACAGCCTTATGCTGCTTCTCTTGCTTTTGTCTCGTCACTTCCTTTATGGGCAAGTCATATTCCTTTATAGGATACAACTCATAGAGCACTCTGATTGGCTGGCCTGTATGACTTGTCTTCTTGGTGGGAGTTTGACTCACGCCTTTGCTAACTATATATTGAGGCAACAATAAGCATAGTATCCCCATCTTGTTTAGCCTTGTCATTCCCCCAACAAAGAATCCCTCACAGAGTTTCCCTCAGGGTTACCTTGCATTCTCAGGTCTTATCATCATTCATGGTCCACAGTTCAAAGCTCTTTGGGTGCCAAGCCTCACTAAAGTCATGACTTGTGCACATACAGTACAGTTGGCAACCATCATAGTGTTGGGTTGTGACATTACAAAGCAAGATAATTCCATGATGAAATAGCCAATAGTCATCAGGGTGCCCTCAAAGGCTTTGTGGCAACTTGGATGACCATTGACTTCTGTGTTCCCACATGCTTGGACACCACACAAAATTTTTGAAGCTTGTTTTTTTGGCAATCAATATCTCCTTGACATCAAGTTCATCCAAAGAAGAGTACTATGAAGGAAAATTCATGGCTTGCAAGAATCAAGAAGGAATTCACCTTGAATGGCCCAGCCAAAAGAAGGATGAACAAATCCCTTAAGACTAAGGGAACAAACTACAAGACCTAGTCCAGCAGCAAATCCAGCCATGGGATCAATAAACCTTCCAGAACTCACAATGGCAGATTTCTGTCACAACCTACTCAGAGAAGGGTTGTTTGAGACTAATGAGTAGCTCTTAGGTCTGAACATCACTGAGAAGCTCCAAAAAATGTTGGATAACCTTCTCAGGGCAAAGTAGAGTGGGTAAACAACAAGGTACATTATTCTTGGGATTCCAAGACGATTTCCCCTGCATCTTTTATAGTAAGTAAACAAAAGAAGCCCCATCTACATGGCAAAAGTATGGTAAGCCCAAAAGGAGCAGGTCAAGAACATCAGAAGAAGAAGGGTGTGTAGCACATGGAGATCTAAACACAGCAACATGGCAAAAAGGAGACAGAGTCTACATGCCGTTCAGCCATGTCTATCAAGAGCTAAGCAATGGAAGCTATGACAAAAGAGCAACAATCAAAACAAACTATGTGGCACAAGATGAGCACAAGAGGGAGAGAGAGAGGCCCACAGCACAGAGACACCCAACACTGCACCATTGTCAGGAGCATGGCTTGCAACAATTTGGAAAGATCCAGAGCATGACAAATAGAGGAAAAAACACTGGAACAAGTTGCAGGCATCCCAGTCGCCCAACAGACTGTCACAACGTTGGAGGAAATGCAAGAAGTCTTTAACAACACAATAGCTTGCTTAGTACATGTCCTCAATGCATCCTTCCTCCAAACTCAACATGAAATGAGGGAGAGAGGCAAAGACGTGCAAAGATTACAAACAGGAGTGTATCACCTTCAAGAAACAGGAGCAATAAAAATTGACCATTGAGTACAAGCAGGGAAAATAGATCATGTCCTAATTGTCATCAATGGTGCAGCAGAACTGCTAGAGCCAAAAGAAGAGGAATAGGTTGGACAACAAAGCACAATCAGTAGAGATTCAATAGCCCCTAAACCACCAAGAATACCAATGCCCCCTCCAGAAACCCCCCAAAACATAACAACCTTCCCCTTGAAGGTTACAAGTACCCAGAGGCCAAGGAAGAAAGCAGCAGGACAGGAGAAGATGGGTAAGGAGAATCAGCAAAAACCATTAGACAAAAAAAGGAATATGCTGCAAAAAAGAAAGAGAAGAAGGATCCTAGCACAAATTGCAGCAAGAATTTGGCTTCTATGAAGATATTGGAGACGACATCACAGAAAGCAAGGATTGTTCCACAATTGACAAGAAGCCAGATGCATACAATGGGAAAAGAGGAACAGAAGCCAATTGTTTCATCACTCTGACGGAAACTCACTTCAAATCCATGGAAAAGTCTTCAATAACAACCAAAGAAGAATACCACATTCCTTAGCAATATGAAACATGAAGAAGCAATGGTATGGGTATTCAATCACATTGAGAGGATGTACCTAAATCCTGTTTACACCAGCAACACAGATGCAATCTATTCCTGGTCAAACACAAGGGAAGATTTCCTTCTCAATTTAGGAACCCAATGGCCAAGGAACAAGCATCTGGGAAACTCATAACAAACCAGATGAAGGGACACATTGACACTGTCCTTACATCCTACATGATGGAATTCAGAAGTCATAAAGCCCTTACCAATATTGGAGATGCAGCATACAAGGCGACCTTCAAACAAGGGCTAGCCCCAGAACTTCTAGCAGAACTAGTCTCTTTTGCCTGATGAGTGACAACATCAAGAACCTTAGCTTTGCTGGACCTGTAGCAGCAACAATCAAAAATGACCAACTTCTAAAAGCAAGGCAGGGTTACAGATCCAGATACACCAAGGAATACAGAGGTCAAGCAAACAATCAAGCTGGTCAGGGCAGCAAGGGGATGAACCCTCAGAGTGGCAGAACTCAAGGTGAGGAACCAAGTTAGTTCCTGAAGAAACAAAGAAGCACTCTCATCAATAAGGAGCATGCATCAAATGCAGATCAAAGGACCACTTTCTATGACAATGCAAGAATGGGTGGAAGGAACGACATACACCTTCACATGTAGGAAAGGAGAAGGCCAAGGCAGGAGATCTAGAAGATGCATGCAACAGCAAACAGGAGTTGGAAAAAGCCTGGGGTGCTCTGCCACCATGTCAGAGGCTACCCAGATACCCTTGATCTCAAAGAAACAAATGTACTATAGAGCAACAAATGAATTACCACTTGTCTCAACTCTGATCAATGGAATCATGGACCCAACTCCCACGCTTATTGACTATGGCTGGCTCAACCAAAAACTTATCAACATCACCTTCTGCTGGAAACATTTTATCCGTCTTATCAAATTTCCCAAGGCCAGGGAGGTCAGAGGAATCAATGGAAAAAATTGCACACTACCCTACAATACAAGGTCCATCTTACCCCTGAAGTCCTGGGAAGAAACTTCACACAGCAATGCTATCCCATGCCGACTGGAGAATCCTCCTTACCCATAGGAATGACATGGTTATCAGAAGCCAACCCTGAATTAATTGGGAAACAAAGGTGATTACCTGATGAAAGGAACCCATCACAGCCAAAGCAGTGCATCTAGCAGAAATACTAGAAGAATCCTAGGATCTCAAGACAGTTTTCAGTGAAGAACTATTCAAGGAATTACCACCACACTGGGAATGGGACTGCAAAATCAACTTCAAGCCAGCTGCAGAACTGCCTAAACCAGCACAAACATGCCCTCTTTAGCCAATGGAAACTCATGTACTGCAAAAACACATAGAGGAGGAATTCGCAGCAGGCGAAATTGTACTAAGCAAAATACCAATCACTTCACCAGCATTCTTTGTTAAGAAGCATCCAGATGAAAACACAGCACCAATGATGCTGGAGGAACATTTGCGATTGGTGGTTGATTGCAGAGGTGTCAACGAAGTCACTATACCTGATCAATTTCCCCTTCCCCTACAGGAGGACCATTTGGAAAAACTGAAGGAAGCCAAAATCTTGACACAATTGGACATACAGTGAGGGTTCAATAACATTGGCATCAAAGAACTCAATCAATGGAAACAGCATTGAGAACCAAGGGGAGACATTACAAATACAGGGTCATGTCCTTTAGGACTTATGAATGCACATCATAGTGTTGGGTTGCAACACTTGGTCCTCCCACCTGCATCCTTTTGCACAAGCCTAGGTGTGTCATACCAATCTCTGTAAACTTCTGTGTCTTACCAATCTATGCTTCATAGCCAATCATCTAAGTTTGTGTTTAACCTCTTGTCAAGCTTCATATACTTATGCTATAATTAGGGAAAAATGGAGCCATTAGCTGAACTAAACAATGGAAAGGCTCAGGAAGGAAAGCTGGAAGGGGAAACTGTTGTGAGAGAGCTCACTGCCATTGGACTTGTCTCTTGTTGTTTTGTTTGTCTTATGTTTGAGCTGCATTGCCACATCCTTGTGGTTATCTGTTACATTGTGTAATGGGACTGTGCTTTGTATAAGTCATGTGTTTTCACACAGCATGACTCACATGGACCCTCCTGACCGGCTTGGACTGTATGACTTGTTTGCTGTGCATACTATGACTTGTGCACATTTTGAATATATATACTGGACCAACAAGCCTGGTAACCCCAGATTGTTTTGTCTCATCAAACATCCCCTCTGAGTGACACTCTGAACCACCCCTACCCTCAAGAGTCTACAGCTACTTAAGTGTGGTGCAATACATGATGTATCATAGGTCTTAGTGCCATCCACTCTCCCTTGCAGCTTGTCTCATTGCTATCAAGAAGAAGCTTAAAACATTACAAACCAAGCTTCATTATCATGTCCATTCAAGAGGACACAGGCTCAAAGCCAAAATCCATTACATCCAGCATACAAAGAGGCCCAAGCAGATTGACTAGGCAAACATCATCCCTCAACAAAGCTATGATCATACATCAACAAGCAGGGCATCAATCCCAGGTATATTTGAATCAGAAGTTGGACTCTCAAAGAATCAAATGAAAACACAATCATCAATAGAGAACCAGGAGATGAAACATATAACCCACTATCTGTTGTAATCAGGGTAGGATCACCAGCAAGACCTAGCACATCAATACAAAGGAGTATACTTGGAGCAAACCATTTTGCCCCTCAACTAGAACCACATGGGGGAGTCTTGATAGAACCAATTTGGCCACCCCCAACTCCAGACATCCCACAAATCGGTTGAACTGTCACCCCAGTAGGTCCAGTGCCAGCTGGAAGCATAGGGAGATGCACACAAACTTCAACCCCTGCTATTCCAGCACCATGCTATGGGGAAGCAGTATTGCAAGGGAGACCAGAAGACCCTCCAAGCTCAGGCTCCAGTTCAAGCTCATGGTGAACTTGCAGTGGAGACCTGGACAAAATGGATGACCTCCTTATCAGAACATTCAACACTGTACTCAGGGTCATCAAAGGACTATGGACTGCATGCAATCGGAGACTTACAAGGTTAGAACAAGAAACAAGATTACTAGGCAACAATTACCAGATCCTCAATCAAACAATGACAAACATGCAGGCAACCCCAACCCTAATTCTTAATGCAGCCTGCAACTCTGAAAACAACAGTTTTCTTATTGGTCAAGATGCACTTCAAATCATTAATGAAGCCCCAAACACTCAGGGAATTGTCCAGAATATCCAGCAAGAAGTAGAACTTTCAAGTAACTGACAAAATGCATGGAACAAAATGTTCAACACAGACCTGGACCAAACCAGAGAAAAGGCTAATGACATTCCATGAGGAATCATGGAAATCCAAGCTTTGCTAGGGAACCTCCGGGAAGAGCTGGATGGAGCCTCCCAACAGGCCCCATCAGCTAGGACACCTTTGCTAGGATCATTCAAAGCGGAATCAACATGACAAGAAGTGTGCAAACGGATTGAAAGGCTTGAATGCTGACTGAAAAACCCAAAGAATTAGACAACCATCTCAACATCAAAACATAACCAGACCTGAAGCCTTTGGCGGGAAAGATGGGGAAGGACCAGAAATGTTCATTACCCAAATGTGTCACAAGCCATGCTCCTGACAATGGAGTATGTTGTGCTTCAGTGCTTTGTGTGCTGTTCCGCCTCTTTGTTATGGTTATCCTCTGCCACATACTGTGTTTTGAGTGTTGCTCCTTTGCTGTGACTTCCCTTGCTTAGTTATTTGCACACCTGGCTGAGTGACATGTACACTCCGGTTTGTGATTTTTCCAGAGCGCTGCGCATTGATCCCCATGTGCTATGCACTCTTCTTGTTCTGAAGTTCCTTTCATGCTCCTTGTGGACTGTTGTGCTTTCCCCATGCAGATAGCGCTTCCTTTCTTCTGCTTGCTATAAAAGATGCAAGGGAAATCGCCTTGGAACCCCAAGAACGATGTACCTTGTTATTTACCCACTCTACTTCACCCTGAGGAGGTTATCCAACATCTTTTGGAGTGTCTCAGTGATTTCCAGGCCTAAGAGCTGCTCATGAATCTCAAACCACCCTGCTCTGAGCATGTTGAACTATTGCAAATTGTTCTTACTTGGCAGTAGCCATCCACACCACCCCCAACTGGCTGTCTATTGCTCTCATCAGCTACACATTGTCCAAACCATCAACAGGCACATTCCTAGGCCCATCCTCAGCAGCCTAACCAGTCCCATTCTCAACCCCATCTTCTCCAAGCGTGTCATCATCTTCAGGCGCCTCTATGGAGTGCAAATTGGCCATAACTCATCTCCACTGCTTGTTTGATTGACAACACCCTGTTTGAAGCCTGCCAAGCTTCAGGAAGCACACTCACTATTTCTGGACCCACTTAGGACAAGTCCACAGGCTTTGTTACCCAGGAAATCAAGGACAAGTGTTGCACTGTTGGGCAATTCATCAAATGTGGTGGAAATCACAGGTTTGAGGACTGCAAAACGGGATGGCATGTGGAGACCCGCAAAAAGGAGCTTGGAAATGCAGGGACCATGGTGGAAGTTGTGGAATCTCTCAGCAATTGGGAGGTGTCTGAGCTTGGTTGTACTGTGTTTACATGTGCCAATAATACTCCTTTGTCTTTAGAACCACTGTTTTGTGCTGCTCTTCATGAAAATACAACCCCCATTGCACTTATTGACATTCAGGGAAACACAGACTCCTATTCTGCTTTGCTTGACTCTGGTTGATCTGCCAACTTGTCACAAGCCATGCTCCTGACAATGGTCTGTGTGTTGCACCTCCATTGCTTTTGTGCTGCCTTTGTTGGTGTGTTTGTTGTTTTCCCCCTGTTGTGTGGTTGTTGGCTGCCACATAGATTGTTTTGTTGTTTACTCCTTTGTTATTGCTTCTCTCGCTTAGCCCTTTGTTCCCGTGGATTAGTGGAATGAATCCTCCGGTTTGTGATTTTTCCAGAGCGCTGCGCATTGATCCCCATGTGCTATGCACTCTTCTTGTTCTGAAGTTCCTTTCATGCTCCTTGTGGACTGTTGTGCTTTCCCCATGCAGATAGCGCTTCCTTTCTTCTGCTTGCTATAAAAGATGCAAGGGAAATCGCCTTGGAACCCCAAGAACGATGTACCTTGTTATTTACCCACTCTACTTTGCCCTGAGGAGGTTATCCAACATCTTTTGGAGCCTCTCAGTGATTTCCATGCCTAAGAGCCGCTCATTTACCCTCAAACAGGCCTTCTCCGAGCAGGTTGTGCCACCACTTAATTGATCCCTAATTTGCTTGTTGTGACTCCCTGACTCTCACTGAACTGCCAGCAGCAAACCATGATGTTGGAATCAATGGCAAAGAAGTCAGGAACTCCTTCAGATTCAAATGCCCATGCAAATTCATGGCCATTTCACGTTCTTTCACTCAAACCTTCTACTGCTTGCTGCTTGGAGACAGAGAAATAATTCTAGGCATGCCCTGGTTAGAAGAAGCTAACCCTGACATCAATTGGTCCACTCTTTAGATTCTTCCATGCAAATCTGTGGAAGCTAGGCTGGCAGAAGCGTCCTCCCTTCACAAAATTGTTTCCCCAATGTTTCAAGACTTCCTGAGGGTACTTGCTGATGAGTTCTTTGTCCAACTGCTACCTTATCGTCCCTATGACTGTGAAATCACCCTAGAGCCTAGAAAACACATTCCTTGAAGACATATTAATCCTATGACTCACAAGGAGTCCACCGTTCTCAAGCAGTACATTGACGCTAAGCTGGATGCTGGGAAAATTAGGCCAAGCAACTCACCTGGAGGTGCTCCTGTGATGTTTGTTCCCATGTGACTTGATCAGATGAGACTGGTGACTGATTATTGTTGTTGTAACAGCAACACCATTAAAGATCACTACCCCCTGCCCCACTGAGAGAACCTTGTGGCAAAACTCAAGCATGCCAACATATTCACAAAGCTGAATCTGCACTATTGATTCCACAATGTGTGCATCAAAGGAGGCGATGAGTGGAATCCTGCTTCCAGAACAAAATATGGCTTGTTTGAGTACTTGGTTATGCCCTTTGGCCTTTGCAATGCTCCTGCTGCCCTACAATGCTTCATGAAGCAATTTGCATGGAACCCAGCACTTGCATGTCCCAATCAGAAGCTGCCTTACTTCCTAGAAACAGATGCTTCTGGAACCAACCTAGGTGCTGTCTTGTCACAAAGAGAGGAAGATGAATGCTTCCATCATGTTGCCTTCATGTCTGCTAGTTTCTCTCCTGCTGAGCTGAACTGCAACACCCATGATAAGGAGCTACTAGCAATTATTCGGCCCTTGGAGCAATGGCGCATTTTCCTGGGAGGAACCAAGCAATCAATTACTGTGTTCACTGATCATGAGAACTTAGAGTTCTGGAAATTGGCTAGGACATTCAATAGGCACCATGCCTGCTGGCACCTGCTTCTTGCAGCCTACAACTTTGTCATTGCTCAGAGACCAGGGAAACAATCCCAGAAACCAGATGCATTGGCTGGGCACGCAGATCACAGAGTGGAAGAACCTCTCCCTGAACTGATGCTGCAGACAGAACAATATTCAAGCTTCTCTGCAATGATGTGTGCCTCCTTCCTGGAGAAACTCAAAGTTGCCATTCGTGATGACCCTAGCCTTGACACGGGGATCTCTGCTGCCAGTGAACCCTTTACTTTGCTGTATTCCATTGCTCAGAAGTCCAAGGATTACACTCTTAGTGAAGGTGTTTTGTTCTACCAAGGCAGAATTGCTGTTCCAGAGGAACCTGTGCTCAAACAGGAGTTGCTATCTTGTTTCCATGGTACTCCAGCCCCTGGTCACCAAGGACATGCAAGAATGGCAGAGCTGATATCTAGGCACTACTACTGGCCTGCCAAGAAGTTTAAAGTCAATTGTTATGTGGACACTTGTGAAATCTGGGAACAGAGCAAAGGCACCGAGAAGCATGCTCATCTGCAGCCACTGTCAATTCCGGGTGACCTCTGGGAGGATATTTCCTATAATTATTGTCAAACTTCTCAAGAGCAAAGGATTTGATACCATCCTTGTTGTTGTTGACTGCTTGTCCAAAATGGCACATTTCATCCCCTGCAAAGAAGCATCAACAGCAGAAGGTGTGGCAGATCTCCTCCTCAAGAATGTTTGGGGTCTCCATGGTACTCCTAAGCAAACAGCTTCAGAAAGAGGCTCAACTTTCAAGAGAAAATTCCTCAAGGCACTGTACAAGGCACTGCAAATTGACTCTGCATTTTTCACTGCTTACCATCCACAAACAATTGCCCAAACCAAGTGACTGAGCCAATGGCTTGAGGCATATCTGCATGCTTTCACCAATCACAGGCAGACAGACTGGGGGCATTTGCTACCTCTTGCTGAGAGCTGTCACAATAACTCCAAGAGGGAAGCCACTGGATCATCTCCCTTTGAGCTTGTGTATGGCCACTCTCCTGCCATCTCACCAAGCCTGTCACCTGTGGGAACACCTGTTGCTGATGACAGGGCTGCAGAACTCAGGGCGGTGATTGAGGAGGTCCAGGCACCACTGAAATGGCCTCACAAATGTTACAAGGCAACAGATCATGGAGTTTCTCCACTGAAATTTGAAGTGGGTGATAATGTTTGGTTACTAGGCACACACATCTAGTCCCAATGTCCAAACAAGAAACTGGATCACCAGCCATGTGGTCCCTTCCCTGTTTTGGAATGCATAGGCTCCCATGCTTATTGCTTGAAGCTGCCTGGGATGATGAAGATCCATGATGTTTTCCATGCTGCTCTACTCTCTGAGGCAAAGCAAGGCACTGATTTCAAGTGCACCTTCCAACAACCACCCCCTGTGATCACAGTAGATGAGGAAGAAGTGTATGAGGTTGACAAACTCATTGATTGGAAGCTAGAAAATGGGATATGGAAGTACAGGGTCTGTTGGCAAGGCTATGGGCTACTTGACAACACTTTTGAGCCTGCTTCTGATCTTGTGTCCTTGGAGGGCAATTTATGGGACTTCTACACCAATTTCCCTGCTCCCACATGGCCGGATTAGCCAGTTCCACACCTCCTGCCCAAGGATCAAAAGGCAGCCAGCAAATGCAGGTCCAAATCTTCAAAACCTGGATTTCTGGCATCCCTTGCCTGTCTCAATCTATCCAAGCTCTCTAAAAAGCCCTACACTGCTCTCCAATATGCCCATTCATTGTCCACACAACAACACCCCCTCCAACAGCTGGGGCAGTCTGGACAGCTGTCTCCACTACATGCCAGAAGGCTTCAAGAGCAAACTGGACTCAACATCCCCTACCTGCACTTTGTGCTCATCCTTCCTGCGACCATGCATGCCTGCTTGTGCACAGGGCCAAACCGATTCTTCCATGTGCACTATGGCTACTTGAACCACTGCAACAGCAACTATCCCACTTCCCTGTGCAGTGGTCCCTTCTATTGCTGGCATCACTTCATTGCACATGATTGCTGCAAGGTGCACAAGGTCAGCTCTTGGCATTGCTACCAACACTGCCCACTGGAGGTCAAAGGATCTATATGCAAGTATAAATACAACCATTACATTGGAAACAACAAGCATTTGCATGTTTCTTTTGAATGACTCACACTCAGAGACAACCCAGAGCCCAAACCACCTCTTCTTCGATACCCAGAGCCTCAACCACTCCTGGAGGGGCCTGTGGCTTGTTGTGGATGGTCTCCAGAGCCTCCAATTGCTCCTGATTGTGGCAGCACTTTCCAAGTGGGCTGGTGCCAGTGTCAATGGTCTAGTGACTCTCCCAATGATCCATTTTAGGGGTGGGCAATGTCACAAGCCATGCTCCTCATATTGGACTATGTGTTGTGCTGCAGTGCCTTGTGTGCTGTTCTCCCTCTTTGTTATGCTTATCCTCTGCCACATACTTAGTTTTTATTTTTCCTCCTTTGTTGTGACTTCCCTCGCTTAGTTGTTTGCACATGTAGTTGATTGGCATGTTGCATCCATTGTCTGAATTCCCCATGCAGCTGCCCTCAGATCTCCATGTGCTATGCACCCTTCTTCTTCTAAGGTTCTTATCCAGCTCCATTTGGGTTTGCTGTGCTCTCCCCACCTAGATAGTGCTGCTTGGTTTGCTTGCTATAAAAGGTGTAAGGGAAATCATCTTGGAACCACAAGAACAATTTACCTTGTTGTTTACCCACTCTACTTCACCCTGAGGAGGTTATCCAACATCTTTTGGTGCCTCTCAGTGATTTTCAGGCCTAAGAGCCACTCATTAGTCTCAAACAACCCTTCTCTGAAGAGGTTGTGACAGTTGTCAACACTTCTGCCAGTGTATGCCCATGCCAAATCTGCAGGTTGCAGCTGGAACCAGTGTCAACCAACAGGTCAGGTAAATAACTGTGAATGTGATTCATTTTGCAACATGTCCTTCTCATTGTGCAATATCTCTCTCTGGCTGAACTTATTAGAAATGTCTGAACTGTTCTGCCATGGTTTTCCTGACCTGTGTCACAACCTGCTCAGAGAGGGATTGTTTGAGGCTTAATGAGCAGCACTTAGACCTGAAAATCACTGAGAGGCTCCAAAGGACATTGGATAACCTCCTCAGGGCGAAGTAGAGTGGGTAAACAACAAGGTAAATTGTCCTGGGGATACCAAGACGATTTCCTTTGCATCTTTTATAGCAAGCAGAAGAGGAAGCGCTATCTACATGGGGGACAGCACAACAGTCCAAAAGGAGCATGAAAGGAACATCAGAACAAGAAGAGTGTGGAGCACATGGGAATCAATGCGCAGTGCTCCAGAAAAATCACAGACCGGAGAATACATGCGGATGATCCACATGTGCAAAGGGCTAAGCAAGAGAAGAAAAACAAAGGAGTAAAAACTAAAAAATCTATGTGGCAGCCAACAAGCATGCAACAGGGGGAAAACAACAAACATAACAACAAAGGCAGCTAACAAGCAGTGAAGGTGCAACACACAGACCATTGTCAAGAGCAAGGCTCATGACATTGCCCCCCCTTAAAATGGAGCATTGGCAGAGTCATTGGACCATTGCCTCTTGCCCCAGCCTTCCTGGAAATTCCTGCCCCAATCAGAAGCAACTGGAGGCTCTAGAAACCATCCACAACTGGCCACATGCTCCTCTGGAAGTGGTTTGTGCTCCGGATATTGCAGAAGGGGTGGATTGGGTGCTGGGTCTTCTCTGAGCTCAACACGTTCAAAGAAATGTGCAATTCTTTGTTGTTTCCAATGTAGAAGTGGTCTATTTACTGGAATAAGGATACTTTGCTCTCCAGGGGGTGGTCTTCATAGCAATGCCAAGCAATGACCTCATGGAACTTGCGGAAATGGTGTGCAAGAAAATGGTGCCAGCAATAGAAGGGACCACTGTGCAGGGAAGTGGGATTGTTGCGCTGAGATGATACCGATAGCCATAGTACACATGGTCAAAGAGGTTGGGACCCTTGCACAAGCAGGCACACTTTGTAGCAGGAGGAATTAGCACCAAGTGCAGGTAGGGGATGCCTGAGTCCAGTTCCCTCTTGAGGCCTTCCAGCATGTAGTGGAGATATGTGTCCAGGCTTCCCCAGCCGTTGTAGGGGGTGTTGTTGTAGGGACAATGAATGGACATGATGGACAGCAGTGTAGGGGTGTTTAAACAGTTTAGAGAGTTTGGGGGAGGCAAGGGATGCAAGAACCTGGGTTTTGGAGCTGTTAGACCTGTGTTTGCTTGCTGCCTTTTTATCCTTGGTTAGGTCACTTGGAACCGGGTCATTTGGCCTTTGGGCATCAGGGAAGTGGGCATAGAAGTCCTGCAATTTGTCCTCCAACTGCACAAGATCAGCAGCGGCCTCAAAAGTGTTGTCAAGCGGCCCATAGCCTTGCCAACAAACCCTGTACTTCCAGATTCCGCCTTCCAGGTTCCAATCAATCAGTTAGTCAACCTCATAGACTTCCTCTCCATCTTCTGTGATCACAGGGAGTGGTTGTTGGAAGGTTTGCTTGAAATTAGTGTCCTCCTTCTACTCAGACAGCAGAGCAACATGGAAAACATCATGGATCTTCAAAGTGTCAGGCAGCTCCAAGTGATAAGCATGAGAGCCTATGCATTCCAGCACATGGAAGGGGCCATATCGCTGGTGATCTGGCTTCTTGTTGGGGCACAGGGATTTGATGTGCATGCCTAGCAACCAAACTTTATCTCAAACTGCAAATTCCGGCAAAGAAACTCTCTGATCTGCCGCTTTGTAGTGTTCTTGACTCCATTTCAATGTGCCCTGGACTTCCTCAATGACATCCTTGAGTTCTGCAACCCTGTCAACAGCAACTGGTGTTCTGGTGGGTTCTAGACTTGGAGAAATTGCAGGAGAACACCCATAAACAAGCTCAAAGGGAGATAATCCTGTAGCTTCACTCTTGGAGTTGTTGTGACAGACCTCTGCAAGAGCCAACAAACCTACCCAGTCAGTCTGCCTGTGATTGATGAAAGCTCGCAAATAAGCCTTGAGCCATTGTGTCATGACCCATCTCTCCCTCTGTCTCTGTTTGCTGTCCGGTGGCTTGTACTGGCGCCCTAGGCACCCTTTCTCTTTATTGTGCCCTCTCCCTTGTTTAGTAAGGTGTATGGATGATGTGTCACCATTAGTCATATGACTTATGCTGTTTTCTATTGGCTGGCCTGCACAGCCCCCTTTATGACTCAGACTTTGTCTCAGACATGTGACTCATGTACTTACTATGACTCACCCGTTTTCTGTGTATATATACTGGCTTGCAAGCATGGTCTTCCCCAGCTTGCTTTGCCTCATCAACTCTCCCTGCAGTATGATCAGAGGCACTTGGCTACTTAGCCTTTACCGCAGCCACTTGGACTTAGGAGCTAGTGACTTGTACTGACAAGACTAGTGTTTGTCCACCTTAGTGGTAGAGTCTCAGAAGACTTATCACATATTGTTCTCACATCTCAAAGGCCATTAGTGGTTGTCAACCATAGGCATTAGGAGGTTGCAACATTGCAAAGCAAGCTTTTAGCACACTGACCCACAAGAAAACAAAGTCACATGACAACATGGAGAATTGATCCTCAAGTGCAGTGTCTCAAAGGAGCAAGGCTCCAACCAGCACAATAGTCGAAATCTGATCAAACCCCTCAAGAGGAGCAAGAGAATGGGCAGGTGACTGGACTATGCCACTTAGAAGTGCAAGCCAAGTATCAAGACCCCCTTCCACCAGCATCCCAGGAGGAATTGGCAACAGTATCAAAACATCTGGAACTCAAGAAGAACCCAGAAGTTCAAATGAAGAAAGATCTACATCACCAATGATTTGAGTAGTTGAAAATCCAATCAACACGCCACCACCAGCAGCACCAGTCGTCACCTTCCATGGGGAAAGTGTGATTAGCCCAAGAGCTGTGTGCATGATTAGGATACCAGCACCACTTAGAAATGCAACTCCAGGACCATCAAATGCAGGGCAAACAATACCACCAGAACTAGGAAACACCAGAACAATAGGGACTAGACACCCTTTAGCATTTCCTGATTTTGGAGCGCAATTTCCACCACCTATGACTACCCCAAGTTTCACTCCTGCATTCATGCCACCACTAGTAGAAGTTCCTAGAACTCACAGTGCCCTGAGTGTGCCATCAACCTTCCAATCACAAGGAAGCATTGAGACAATTTCACAGGATGAAGGACTGAGGCAAGAACAACTGATGGAAAACATGGAGGGAAACCCAATTCAGACCCTGGAAAGGATCTTCAATACCCTCCAGGTCCAATGCCAACAGGAGAACACAGTCCAAGCCCTTAGAATCAAATGATTGGAAAGGCAATGGGATCTACAAACCCAAGATACAACAAACATGATGCAGCAAATTGAGCGCATTGCTTCATGAACAGAGGATGGAGTCAACACCTTCTATGAAAGGCTTAGGAATGTAGATTGCATCCAACAGCAAGTCCTTGAAATCTTCAAACAATCAGTTGAAAATTTCGAACAAATCAGCAATAGGATGGACAACTTTGACTGCCTGATGAACCAAACCTTACAGGGACAAACCCAGTGCATTACATGCATTGAAGAAACCCTAGGAAGGATGGCAGAAGGAATGAGAAACATGACCATTACTCTTGGAAGGATTGACAAGGAAGTCACCAATGGATTTCAAGATCAAACCACTAGGATGCAAGATGACTGCCTATGGACAAGGGAAACATTTGATCTTCTTGAGCAAATTGGTGCCAATGCCCAAGCAGAATCCAAACACTGGAAGGAGGAGTCACAACTAACCCCCATTGATGTTCCACAACAAAGAGAGCCACTGCCTCACCTTCCACCACAGGGACAACAATCACCCTCATTTGAGGTACAAGGACACTCTGGGTATCAAATCAGGGATGAAGGAATAACCTTTATCATCCAAACAAATCAAGGAGGCAACAGAGGAAACTCAGGACCATGCATCAAAATGCCAAAGGCATTTGAGGGAACCAGAGGAACTGCAGCCAAAACCTTTCTTGCAAGAATGAAGGCCTACTTCCCATTGAACCCTACCCAGTATGACACAGATGAACAGCGCATTGTTGCAGTATTGATGAACATGGCAGAAGGCCCTGCTGGAAATTGGGCACAGCCAGTTCTGAATAGGTACAACAACAATCTGGACCATCCATGGCTAGACTCATGGGAAGCCTTCCAAGAAACCTACAATGGGCAATGGAGCAATCCCAGCAAGAAGGTCCCAGCTGAACAAGGGATTCAATGACTATACCAAAACAAGAGTGTATCCAAATACGTTTCCAACTTCCAACTTCTTTCCCAAGAACTTGACTGGAACAACACGGCCCTAGTGGCATGATTCAGACAAGGCCTGAATCGCTTCATCAAAGCAGAACTTGTTCAAGAAGAACTTAGGGACAGAACGGGAGCTGAACAACAAGACCTCAAAGGATGGATCAACATTGCCCTACAAGCAGAAGAAATCAACAAACTGACCAATCCAGTTAGCACAAGAAAGAAGAACAAACAACAAACCCAAGCAGAGGTTTCCAAGACCACAAATATCAAGGGGGACTTGGTCCCAAAAGAAGAAAAGAAATGCCGAAGGGATAACAACCTCTGCATCAAATGCAGGGAGGCAGGACACAATCTTGCTGACTGTACAAGGGAATGGACCTACAAGGACAAAGGAAAGAAGCCTATGGCAGGAAAAGCTGCAGAAGTCAAAAATGAGAAAGTGGATGAGAACGGATCCACCAATTCCGAGTTGGAAAACTAGATGGGCATCTCTCCACTGTGTGTGAAGATGCCCTGATATTTCCTCTGCAAAATGTATACTACTGCAAGACTATGAATGAAACTCCCTTGGTATATACAACAGCAGAGGGAATCATGGAAAAAATCTTGACTCTCATCAACTCTGGCTCTTCTAGAAACTTCATTGATCTGAACTTTGCCAAGGAGAACAACATCCCCTTGACCAAATTACAAAATCCCAGGAGCATTGAAACCATCAATGGAAAAACACAAAAAGATCAGATCCAGTATAGATGCAAACGGGAATTTGATCTAAAGGAAGAACCTTCAACCAAAAATTCTATGTCATGAACACCAGCACACAACCCATGATATTAGGCATGCCTTGGCTGAAGGAAACCAACCTGGAAATTTCCTGGTCTCCTTTTGCAATCAAATGGAAAACAGAAGTTCCCATTGTTGCCAAAGCAGGGATGCTTCAAGAACTACCAAGAGAACTTGAAGAATTCAAGGACGTCTTTGATGAAGAGAAGTACAACAAGCTCCCTGAACATAGAGAGTGGGATTGCAAAATCAACTTCTTTGATGACAACCGGCTACCAAAACCAAAGAAAGCCTATCCACTGTCTCCAAGGGAAAGAGAAGCAACAAGGGAGTATATTGAAACCAAACTACAATCAGGATGTATCAGACCCAGCAAGTCTCCACTAGCTGCAAGTCTTTTCTTTGTCAAAAAAGCCCTGAAGAAAGGACAAACCATCCCTGACCTACAACCAGTTGTTGACTACAGAGGAGCAAATGAGGAAACTATCCCAGATTGCTACCCTATGCCACTCCACAAACAACTTCTGGAAATTTTCAAGAAGACCAGAGAAAATTCAAAAAAACAACTTTTCATCACTTCTCTTGATCTGAAGAATGGCTTTTGGAACATCAGAATCAGAGAAGGAGACAAATGGAAAAAAGCCTTCATCACCTCTGAAGGACTCTTTGAATACACTGTGATGGCCTTTGGTCTCAAAAATGCACCCTCTACTTTCCAAAGAATGATGGACCATATCTTCAGGGACATGATTGGTGTGAAGATTGTGATCTACATTGATGACATCCTTATCATTTCCCAAGGAAGGGATCAACACACTATAGACATCAAGGAAGTCTTGAAGCAACTGAGGGAGAACAACCTGTATGGAAACCTGAATAAGTGTACCTTCTATGCAAAAAGGGCTGATTGGGTTGGATTTGTTGTTTATGAAGATGGCATTTCCATGAACAAGGACAAGATCAAAACTATCCAGGAATGGCCCATTCCCAAAACCATGAAACAACTACAGGTGTTCATTGGTTTCTGCAACTTCTATAGGAGATTTGTGGTGGTGTTCTCATTGGTGGTCAAGCCTCTGACCCAGTTGACAAGAAAAGACAAGAAATGGGAATGGAACACAGAAGACCAGGAAGCCTTCAACTCCCTGAAAGACCTCATATCAAGAGAACCAGTACTTGCACATCCAGACAAATCAAAGCAGTACTTCCTTGAAACTGACACCTCCAGAGTTGCAATGGGGGCTATTCTTAGTCAATGGCAAAAGGACGGATACTTACATCCAATAGGGTTTCTTTTGAAAAGCCTCAAAGAAGCAGAGCTCAATTACAATACACATGACAAGGAGCTTCTTGCCATCATAGAAGCTTTGCAACACTGGCAGATTCACCTAGAAGGAACAAGGGAACCAATAGTGATCTACATGGATCACAAAAACCTTACTTACTGGCAGAAGGCCAGCACCTTCAACAGACGACACAACAGATGGCTCCTCATGCTGGCAAGCTGCAATTTTGAAATCCCCTATAGACCTGGAAAAATGTCAGAAAAACCAGACAATCTGTCCAGTAGAAGCAATCACAATGACATTGCCTCTGCGGAACAAGTGATGATCTCCACAGAAAACTGCAAGGGGTTTTCAGTCATGATGAGCAGCAACATTATTGCAGAAATCAAGGAGGCCCTGGAAAAAGACAAAAGCCTGAAGACCCTGATTGAAAGCACCAAGGGAAAGAAGGATCTACCTCCCTCTGTGAAAAAGCAATTCAAGGACTACAAAATGAGCAAAGATCTTCTCTGGTACCAAGGAAGAATTGTTGTACCAGACAAAAAGGACATCAAATTGAAACTTCTCAAAGTCTATCATTACTTGCCCATTGCTGGCCACCAAGGACAAGCCAGAACTCTAGAACTCATCTCTAGAAACTACTATTGGCCAGGCATGAAAGCCCAAGTCAACAAGTATGTTGACAGCTGTGAAGCATGCCAAAGAGGGAAGGGAAGCAAAGGACACCTACCACTCAAACCCTTGCCCATTCCGGAGAAACCTTGGGAAAATATTGCATATGATTTCATAGTGAAACTACCAGAATCACAGGGGTTTGACAGTGTCCTTGTTGTGATGGACCACTTTTCCAGAATGGCACACTTCATCCCCTGCAAGGAGTCCACAAATTCAGAGGAGCTTGCTGATATCTTTGTGAAGGAAGTATGGTGTCTTCATGGTTTCCCCAAAAACACTGTTTTGGACAGAGGAACCACCTTCAAATCACATTTTTTGGAGGCTGTCTACAAGCAACTTGGAATTCAAGGAATATTCTCCACCGCCTTCCACCCTGAAACTGACGGCCTGGTAGAAAGAACAAACCAGTGGCTTGAAGGATGGATTTGCATCTTTGGAAACCACAAACAGGATGACTGGGCAAAATGGTTACCCATTGCCAAATTCTGCCACAACAACCACAAAAATCAAGTCACAAACAAGTCCCCATTTGAAGTCATCTATGGCATGACCCCCAAATGGTCCATTGAGGACTATGTGACTTGCTCCCTGGAAGGAGACAAGTGGACAAAGGATATGGAGGTTGTATGGGAGGAAACAAAGGCCCTGATGGAATACCATCAATCAAGGGAAGAAGCCCCAAAAACACAATACAGGGAAGGGGATAACATCTGGCTCTTGACTGCCAACATCACCACAAGACGACCAAGCAAGAAGCTTGACAACAAGAAGACAGGCCCCTTTGTTGTGAAGAAACAAATCTCTTTGCACGCCTACCAACTTGATCTTCCCAAGTCCATGCGTATCCACAATGTCTTCCATGGAAACAGGTTGACTGCCTATACTGAAGATCTAGACTTCCAATGAAATCAGCCCTGACCTCCACCAATCACAACAAAGGAAGGCAAAGAAGAGTATGAAGTTGAGAAGATTGTAGATTGGTATCAAGACCCTGATGGGCTGAAATACTGCATTGGATGGAAAGGTTATGGTCCTCTAGAAGACACAGAAGAACCAGTGGAAAACTTTGCCAAGCTGACTCATGTCATGAAAAAGGTCCAAAGGGACTTTCCCACTGGCCCACTCCCTCTGAATTTCACTTCCTCTGTGTACAAAAAGGCAAAGGGGAAAGCAGCAGAAATCATCACTCCTGCTCTTCAGCCAACTACCACTAGTTTACTGCCAAACACTCCCCCCCTTTCAAAGAAATCTTTACCCTTGTACAAGAATGCCTGCCTCTTGCACCACCTCCTCTGCCATTGTCACCCGGACACTGGAGTAAAAGAAAGCTAGGAGGTACAGATTGGCCATCAAGCTTGCTGGACCAGGCAAATCTGCTATCAACAACTGGGACACCACCCCCGGTCCCTCAACAAGGCCAAGACTCTTGCCAAGGACCTCAAACCAGGCGTCCAACTGGGGTACATTCCCCTGCAAGAACAGTCAACCATCAAGTGGGACAAACTGCAGAAGTCCCTCATTGTCCCCCGCCTTGGCTCCCTGCTTTGGGTCAGCCATCCAGATGCCCAGCCCTCCGACCCCACCAACATTGGCCGCAACAAGTACTACCACTGTTGCAGTTGCATTGGACTTACAGTCCATGATGTTGTCCTCAAAAGCAAGGATGCCTGGAACTGTGACACTGGGTACAAGTGGGAAGGGGACCGGTGGTTCAAGCAAGAGGAAGACCCTCACCTCACCCTTGCCAGTGGACACTGCGACAAGGACAGAACATGGTGGCGCCCATGCACTACAGACTTCAAGTTGGGATGGCCTATGGACTTTGAGTTTGAACAGTCCCCACAAACACTTACCCAAGAGATGACCCCTCCTTCAATGCCATTGACTGGTCAAAAGGCGCCAACGGAAGTGGCCATGTCAACATGGCAGGACAACCTATGGAGGACAATGACAGGGAAGCTGTCAAAGTCCCCCCTGCACCCCCAAGTTCTGATACTGGGAACAATGTCAAATGAGAATGGGAGGCCACATGGGACAAAGCCTGAGCAAACGTCAAGGCTCTCATTGCAGATGTTGGCAACACCATTGCCAGCATGGAGCTGCACCCCCCAGCTGACTGAATACCATGCAACACCAATGTCCATGAGGCCTACTGCCTGATCCAATGTGGGTTGTGGAGCGTCAAGCAGCTCAACAAATGGCTCAACCACAGGCAGGAACAGTGGTCAAGACAGGAAGTGGCGGAGCTCAAACACCTACAGGAGCAACACCAAGAAGAGCTTGACCGTCTCTACCAGGAGAAGTGGGATTGAATGAACAAGGTCCTCAAAGCTGATATGCGCACCCTAGCGGAACGGGTTGGGTGGCTGGAGCTGAAAGAAAGGGTCGCCTGCAAATAGGCAAGTGCGCTCCACTACACTTGCCTTTGCAGGGGGCAATGTTGTGACCCATCTCTCCCTCTGTCTCTGTTTGCGGTCTCATGGCTTGTACTGGCACCCTGAGCACCCTTTCTCTTTATTGTGCCCTCTCCCTTGTTTAGTAAGGTGTATGGATGATGTGTCACCATGAGTCATATGACTCATGCTGTTTTCTATTGGCTGGCCTGCACAGCCCCCTTTATGACTTGGACTTTGTCTCAGACGTGTGACTCATGTACTTACTATGACTCACCCGTTTTCTGAGTATATATACTGGCTTGCAAGCATGGTCATTGCTAGCTTGCTTTGCCTTGTCAACTCTCCCTGCAGTGTGATCAGAGGCACTTGGCTACTTAGCCTTTGGTGCAGCCACTTGGACTTAGGAGCTAGTGACTTGTACTGACAAGACTAGCATTTGTCTGCCTTAGTGATAGAGTCTTAGAAGACTTATCACATATTGTTCTTACTTCTCAAAGGCCATTAGCCGTTGTCAACCATAGGCATTAGCAGGTTGCGACACATTGGTTCAGTTGCTCAGTTTGACCATCAGTCTGTGGGTTGCAGGCAGTGGAGAATGCTGGATGAATTTGGAGCACCTTGTACAGGGCCCTGAGGAATTTGCTGGTGAAAGTTGAGTGTCTGTCCGAAACAGTTCACCTAGGAGTTCCATGGAGATGCCAAACATTCCTCAGGAAGAGATCTGCAACGTCTTCAGTTGTTGATGCCTTTTTGCAGGGGATGAAATATGCCATTTTGGAGAAGCAATTAACAACAACAAGGATGCTGTCAAAGCCCTTGCTCTTGGGAAGTTTGACAATGAAATCATAGGAAATGTCCTCCCAGGGGCCAGCAGGAATAGGTAATGGCTGAAGGGGAGCATGCTTTTCTGTCCCCTTACTCCTTTGGCAGATATTGTAGGCATCCACATAGCAATTGACTTGAAACTTCATAGCAGGCCAGTAGTAGTGCCTAGATATCAGCTCTAGAGGTCTAGCACATCCCTGGTGACCAGTGGCTGGAGTATCATGGAAATGAGCTAGCAACTCCTGTTTGAGCTCAGGTTCATCTGGAACAACAATTCTACCTTGGTAAAACAAAACTCCTTTGCTTAAAGTGTAACATTTGAATTTCTGAGCAATGGAATGGGGCATTTTAGCAGGTTCAGAGGCAGCAGAGATTGCCGTGTCAAGGCTAGGGTCATCAAGAAGCACCTCTTTGAGTTTCTCAAGGAAGGAAGCACTGATCATAGCAGGGAAGCCAGAAAATTGACCCTCCTTGATCATTGGTTGAGGAAGAGGCTTGTCACAAGCTGCTCACAGAAGGGTTGTTTGAGACTGATGAGCAGCTCTTAGGCCTGAGAATCACTGAGAGGCTCCAAAAGATGTTGGATAACCTCCTCAGGGCAAAGTAGAGTGGGTAAATGACAAGGTCAATTGTTCTTGGGATTCCAAGACAATTTCCCTTGCATCTTTTATAGGAAACAGAAGAAAGGAAGCGCTTTCTACATGGGAAAGCACAACAATCCAAAAGAAGCATGAAAGGAACATCAGAACAAGAAGAGCACATAGCACATGGGGATCAATGTGCAGTGCTCCGGAAAAATCACAGACTGGAGCACACATTCTGATGATCCACCTGTACAAAGGGCTATGCAAGAGAAGCAACAACAAAGGAGTAAACAACAAAACACACTACATGGCAGCCAACAAGCACAGAACAGTGGGAAAACAACAAACAGAACAACAAGGGCAGCCCACAAGCAATGAAGGCGCAGCACGCAGACCATTGTCAGGAGCAAGGCTTGTGACAAGGCTCTTCTGCCATGTGACCTGCACGCCTGGACAAGGCATCCAGCATCTGGGACTGTTTACCCAGCCTGTAAGCAATGACAAATTTGTAGAAAGCAAGCAGCAGATACCAGCATGCATGACAATGATTGGATGTCCTAGCAGTTTTCCAATACTCCAAGTTCTTGTGATCAGTGAAGACAGTGATAGGTTGCTCAGTTCCTGCCAGGAAAATGTGCCAGTGCTCAAAAGACCAGATCATAGCCAGTAGTTCCTTGTCATGAGTGTCATAGTTCAGCTCAGCAGGGGAGAAGCTTGCTGACATGAAGGTGACAGAGTGCAAGCAACCATCAGCCTGTCTCTGTGACAGCACAGCACCCAGGGTGGTTCCAGAAGCATCTGTCTCTGGGAAATAGGGCAGCTTCTCATTTGGATGTGCAAGAGTGGGTTCCATGCAAATTACTTCCTTGATGGCATCAAATGAGTGCTGCTCGGCCTCTGTCCATTGCCAGGCAACCTCCTTCTTGGTGAGATCATTTAGAGGGCATGCTAAGGAGCTGAACTCAGGCACAAAGTGGCAATAGAAGTTGGCAAAGCCCAGGAATGCTTGAACTTGTTTCACAGTTACAGGAGCAGGCCATTCCTTGACTGCTTGAACCTTGTCTTTTTCCATGAAAATACCTTCAGGAGTGATCACAAGGCCAATGTAGTTGACTGATTTGACAAAGAAGTGGCATTTGGCAGGGTTGCTGAAGAGCTGATTGTCCCTGAGTTGCTTAAGCACTTCTTTGACATGTTCCTCATGCTCAACAACAGAATTAGCAAAGATCAGGATGTTGTCAAGGTAAAGAATGACAGTGATGTCCAGCAGGTCATGGAAAATGTTGTTCATGAAGTGTTGGAAGACAGCAGGAGTGTTGCAGAGACATGATCAGAGGGAAAGGAAGATTGGTTGGCAAGGAAGTAGGCCTTGCATTCCAGCATAAACAATTTTGCTCCAGGGCCCTTCTTGCCATCATACTTCTCAGGGCTGGGGGTCTTGGATTTGGCAATAGAAGCACCAGGGATCAGGCTTAATCCATGGATCAAAGTGCTCAAAGGAGCTGTTAAAGAGCAACCCAGAGCCTCTGCCATCATCTCCATTGCCTCATGCTCCTCCTGGGCTTTTGGAGAGCATCTGATGGTTGGGAAATTTAACTGAGGTGGGTCTGGAGTAGGATGGGGATCTGGGGTCTCTCTATTGGAGCCAAGAGAGCAGATAAATTGATTGTCATCTCCAGAGCCTTATCCTTTCCCTTTCCCTGTCCAATATGAATGGCAGAGGTTTCAGGGTTGCTTTGGGTGTTCACAAATCAAATGGTAAAGGAAGAGGGGAATGCTGATGCCTGCAGAGGTGCAGGGGATTCCCTTGTGATAGTAAGCCAATGAGGGACACTTCCTGAGGGATCTTCTGACCCAAAATGTATGGGGACTTGGTTATTGTGCATAGTGGAGCTCCCAATTGCCTGAGAGGGCCTGGGGGTGTCCTCCACTGAGATGAAGGAGATCCCTCCTGACCCAGGGACATTGCTGGCTTGGGGGCTTCTGTATTGATTACCAGGTTGACAGGGCAGTTGACCTCCTGTTCTATGTGTGCTTTCAGGGTGTCTTCCAGCTCCTGGATGCGTTTCAGAAGCGTTTGAGTGTGATTTTCCATCATTTGGGAGATTCTGATGGGTTCTTCAATTGATTGGTTGTAAAATGCGCTGTAGACACACTCCAGTTTTCTCCGATCATTGTCCATGAACCGGTGCATGCCTACTGAGGTACATTCACTTTCTGGGCTTTGGGAGTGCTTTGTGCCTGGTGCTGGAGGGTTTTTGCTTGTTCCTGAGGTGGAAACCAATTGTCCTGCTGCTGAGTTGCGCTCCATGGAGGCACCTGAAGAAGATTACGTGCTGGGCAAAGATGGGGTTCAGAATGGGGCTAGTGTAGCTGCTGAGGATGAGCCTAGGAATGTGCCTGTTGATTGCTTGGGGAAAACAACCAACATGACAACCAAGGCAGCCAACAAGCGATGAAGGTGCAGCACACAGACCATTGTCAGGAGCAAAGCTCATGACAAGCTGTAATCTGGAGAAAGCAATCATGCTCCTACTCTATTTTGCTACTATTTTGTGACAACCCAGTGAGACACATCTGTGACAACTAATGAGTGGTTGTATGTCCTTAGATTTCCCTGCTTGGCTCCAAAGATGTGGGATCACCTTCTCACAGTGTAGTAGAATGTGTGAACAATGAGATAAATCATCCTTGGGGATCCAAGGCAATTTCCCTTGCATATTTTATAGGGAGAAGGAGCAAAAGGCAACTATCTACATGGGGAAGAGAGAACAAGCTAGAAGCAGCAAGTGGGGAACATGAATAGCTGAAGCTTCTGTAGCACATGCAGGTCAAGGCACAGCAGTTCAGAAGAATCAGAGAGTGGGAATTACAAGCCACTCAACCTGGTGTACAAAGAGCTTAGCAAGTGAGAGTGGACCAAAAGATCAGCAATCAAAACAAAGGACTGTGGCACAGGAAGCACACAAAACAAGGAATAGAGCAACAGGGATAAGCAAAGTGCACAGCTCAACAAGGACACCACTACCACAGTCTATTAGCAGGTGCAGGCTTGTGACATTGCCTTCCCCTTAAATGGGACATCAGGGCAGCCATTAGACCATTGGTGCTGGCCCCAACCCACTTATAATTTGCAACCCCACTTAGAGGAATTGGAGATTGCAGAAACCATCCACTGTTGGCTAGGACCTCAGAGGAGCCAGGCTCAGGCTCTACAAACTGATGGGCAATAGGTTTGAGTGATGGAGTGTCTCGGATGCACAGGCCATCAAACAACACATACAAGGCCATGTTGTTTCCAATGGAATAGTGGGCCCTGTACACTGAAAGTGTGACCCTGACATCCAGTGAGCAGTTTTATATTGATGCCAAGCTGTAACCTTGTGAAAGTCTGTCCAGTGGCATGAAATTCAGTGGTGCCAGTAGTACAATGCACCACTGTGCAAAGATGAGAGATAGTTGCTGCTGAGTTAGTAGAGGTACCCATGGCACATGTGATGGAAGAGATTCAAACCCTTGAGAAGACAGCCTTGCTTGGCAACAGTGGGCATGAGACCAAAGTGTAAGCAGAGGAGGCATTTGTCTAGCTCATGATTGGAACCTCCAGGCATGAAGTGGAGGTATGTATTAAGGCTGCGCCTGGTGCCCTAAGCCATGGTATTGTAGTGGCAACAAATAGACATGCTGGAGGTTGATAGAGAGCTGAGGCAGTAGCTTTGAACACTGGAGTGAGGCAGAGGAGGCTACAAATGGGTTTTGGAGGTGTTGGACTTGTGTTTCCTGCCTGCCTTTTAACCCTTGGCAATATTTGTGGAGCTGGATCACCTGGCAGTGGGGCATTGGGGACATTAGTGTAGAAGTCCTGCAATTTGTTGCCTAGGTAAACCTCTCACAAGCAGGCTCAAAAGTGTTGTCAAGCAGCCTATATTGTTTGCCAACAGACCCTGTATTTTCAAATTCCATCTTGTGCCTCCCAAGCCATTGGCTTGCTAACATCATAAACTTCTTCCCCTTCATCTGTGATCACAGTGAGTGGTTGCCAAAAATTACACTTGATAGCACTGTATTCCTTCACCCCAGAGAGCCAGGCCATGTGGAGTGCATTGTGGATCTTTGTAATCTCTAGTAGATCCAATCATTGCAGAACACAGCAATGACCATATTCCTTGTGGTCTAGCTTTTTATTGGGGCACTGTAATTTGATGTGTGTGCCTAGCAACCATACCTTGTAAACAACTGCAAATTTGAGCATAGTAGCTCTGTGATCTCCTGCTTGGTATCCCACTTGAATCAACTTGATTTTTGCCTATACCTCCTCAATAACAGCCCTGCATTCTGCTGCCCTATCTGTGGCAACAGGCATTCCAGGGACTTCCAGACTGGGAGACATGGGAGGAGAGTGTCTATAACAAACTCAAAGGCAGATAATCATGTAGCTTCACTCCGGGAATTGTTATGGCAGAACTCAGCAAGGGGTAGCAAATATACCTAGTCTGTCTGTCAGAGATTGATAAAAGTGCACAAATAACCTCTAGCTATCTCCAATCACTGTATTAAAACTAATGTCATCAAGAAGAGCTTCCTTGAGTTTCTCATGGAAGCAAGTACTGATCTCCAGATAGAACCCAGCAAAGTGATCCTCCTTCATCAGTTCAGGAAGGGGCTCTGGAGCTATGTGGTCTGTGCACCTGGACAAGGCTTCAGGTAGCTGTCACAGTTTCCATGGCCTGTAAGCAATGGCAAAGTTGAATGATGCTAGGAGCAAATAGCAATCCGCATGGCACCTTTTGAATGTGCTAGCTGATTTCCAGTATTCCAACTTGCAGGGATAAGCAAAGCCTGCAGCTCAACATTACAAACCACGCTCCAGACAATGGATTATGTCTAGTGTTTCAGTGCTGTGCATTCACTCTTTGTTGTCTGTGGGATGATTTCACCCTGTGTTGCTCTTCTCCACTGCCATGTACTGTGTTTGGATTGTTGTAACATTGCTGTGACTTCCCTTGGTTAGTCCTTTGGACATGTGGTTGAGCAGCATGTGTGTCCTGTTTTTAGATTTTCTCATATTGCAGTGCTCACATCCCCATGTGCTTACCTTGCTCCATTGTGACTTGTTGTGATTTCCCTGTGTAGATAGTGCTTCCTTGTTTTGCTTACTATAAAAGATACAAGGGAAATAGTCCTGGGGCACCAAGAATGATTTAACTTGCTGTGTACTCACTCTGCTTTGCCCTGAGGAGGTTATCTGACATCTTTTGCAGCCTCTCAGGGTTTCTTTGGCCTAAGAGCCACTCATTTGTCACAACCTGCTCATAAAAGGGTTGTTTGAGACTAATGAGCAGCTCTTAGGCCTGAGAATCACTGAGAGGCTCCCAAAGACATTGGATAACCTGCTCAGGGCAAAGTAGAGTGGGTAAATCACAGGGTAAATTGTTCTTGGGATTTCCAGATGATTTCCCTTGCATCTTTTATAGCAAACAGAAGATAGGAAGCGCTATCTACATGGGGAAAGCACAACAGTCCAAAAGGAGCATGAGAGGAACATCAGAACAAGAAGAGCACATAGCACATGGGGATCAATGTGCAGCGCTCCGGAAAAATCACAGACCAGAGAATACAGGCCAATGATCCATGTGTACAACAGGCTAAGTGAGAGAAGCAACAACAAAGGAGTAAACAACAAAACAAACTATGTGGCAGCCAACAAGCACACAACAGGGGGAAAACAACAAACAGAACAACAAAGGCAGCCAACAAGCAAAGAAGGCGCAGCACACAGACCATTGTCAAGAGCAAGGCTTGTGACATTGCCCCCCCCTAAAATGGACCATTGGCAGAGTGATTGGACCATTGCCACTTGCCCCAACCTACTTGGAAATTGCTGCCCCAATCAGAAGCAACTGGAGGCTCTGGAAACCATCCACAACTTGCCACAGGCTCCTCTGGAAGTGATTCAAGCTCCAGGTACTGGAGGAGAGGTGGATTGGGCTCTTGATTGTCTCTGACTGCAAGTTAATTGAAAGAAACGTGCCATTCCTTGTTGTTTCCAATGTAGAAGTGGTCTATGTACTCTGATAGGGAGACTTTGACCTCCAATGGGCAGTTTTTGTAGCAATGCCAAGCAATGACCTTGTGGAAATTGCGGAAATTGTGTGCAATAAAATGGTGCCAGTGATAGAAGGGACTGCCGTGCAGGGAAGTGGGATTGTAATGAGCTGACTAAGCTCAGACATTTTATTCTGATTTAACATTCTTTTTTCCAAACACTTTCCTTTTTTGGTACAAATGTCCTTTGGCGCTTAACTTGTATCATGTGATGTATTTGTCTTTTCATGTGATATTGGTGCTGCTTCCAGAACTTCCAGCATATCAACTCATACCTCTTATCTCACTTAGCATTGGTTGTACTTGGCTTTCTCACACTGATAGATGATGACATGGCACTGATCCCTCATGTATATAAACCCAGAGGTCAAGCTGGTTAACAACAAGGCTTGACCTCCTCTCCACTAGGACTTGCTCAATCAAATCCTCTCTACTATCACTACTCCTTGGGTTCTAAGACTTGTCTAAGTCAAAGCCCTTAACCCTCCATACACCTAATTGATCCAAGTTGGGACAGGGATTGTTGCTGCTGAGGTAGTAAAGATAGCCATAGCACACATGGTAGAAAAGGTTGGGCACCTTGCATGAGCAGGCACAGTTGGTAGCAGCAGGAATGAGCCCAAAGTGCAGGTAGGGGGATGCCTGAGTCTAGTTTGCTTTTGAAGCCTTCTGGCATATAGTGGAGGTAGGTTTCCAAGCTGCCCCAGCTGTTGAAAGGGGTGTTGTTGTGGGGGCAATGAATGGACATGATGGACAGCAGTAGAGGAGTTTTGGCAGAGCTTGGGGTGCTTGAGTGAGGCAATGGCTGCAAGAAGGTGGGTTTTGGTGGCAATGGAGTTGTGTTTGCACTCTGGATACAATGGTGGGCACATCAAAGAAGTAGGTGAGTGGAATACTGCTGTCAGAATCCAATATGGCTTTTCTGAGTACTTGATTATGCCGTTTGGTCTTTGCAACTCTCCCGCTGCCTTCCAACACTTCATGAACAATATTGTCTGTGACCTGCTGGACATCACTGTCAGTGTTTACCTTGACAACATCCTCATCTTCTCTAATTCCATTGCTGAGCATGAGGAACATGTCAAAGAAGTGCTTAAGCAACTCGGGGGTAATCGGCTGTTCTGCAATCCTTCCAAATGCCCCTTCTTTGTGACCTCAGTCAAATGTATTGGTCTAGTAATCACTCCTGATGGCATTTCCATGGAGAAAGGCAATGTTCAAGCAGTCAAAGAGTTCCCAATGCCCCTTGCTGTGAAACAAGTTCAAGCATTCCTGGGTTGTGCAAATTTCTTTTGCTGTTTTGTTGCCAATTTTGGCTGCTTAGCAAGCCCCCTCAACAATCTCACTAAGAAGGAGGTTGCCTAGCAATGGACTAAGGCTGAGCAGTGTTTGTTTGATGCCTTCAAGGAAGCAATTCTCATGGAACCCACTCTTGCACATCCCAATGAGAAGCTGCCTTACTCCTTGGAAACAGATCCTTCTGGAACTGCCCTGGGTGCTGTGTTGTCACAGAGACAGGAAGATGGACACTTGCACCCTGTGGCCTTCATGTCTGCAAGCCTCTCCCTGGCTGATCATGACACTCATGGCAAGGAGGTACTGGCAATTATTTGGTCCTTTAAGCACTGGTGCATTTTCCTTGAAGGAACTGAGCAACCCATTACTGTGTCCAGTGATCATAAGAACTTGGAGGACTGGAAAACAGCTAGGACATTCAATAGGTGTCATGCACACTGGTGCCTGCTTCTTGTGGCCTACAGCTTTGTCATTGCTTACAGACCAGGGAAACCACTCCAGAAACCAGATGCTTTGTCCAGGTGTGCAGATCACACACCAGAAGAACAACTTCCTCAACTGATGCTCAAGGAGGATCAATTTACTGGCTTCTCTGCTATGATCAGTGCTTCCTTTCTGGAGAAGCTCAAAGAGGCACTTCTTGACAACCCTAGCCTTGACACAGTGATATCAGCTGCATATGAACATTGTAAATTGCCACATTCCATTGCTCAGAAGTTCAAGGATTACACTCTAAGCAGAGGAGTATTGTTCTACCAAGGCAGAATGCTTGTTCCAGATCAACCTGAGCTCAAACAGGAGCTGCTGTCTCATTTCCATGACACTCCAGCTGCTGGTCACCAAGGATGTGCAAGAGCTCTAGAGCTGATATCTAAGCACTACTACTGGCCTGCAATGAAGTTTCAAGCCATTTGCTACATGGACTCCTGCAAAATCTGCCAAGGAGTAAAGGCACCAAAAAGCATGCTCCTGTACAGCCACTACCAAACCCAGATGGGCCTTGGGAGGATACTTCCTATGACTTCATTATCAAACTCCCCAAGAGCAAGGGATTTGACCGCATCCTTGTTGTTGTTGACTGCTTATCCAAAATGCTGCATTTCATCCATCCCCTGCAAAGAATCATCAACAGCTGAAGACATGGCAGATCTCTTCCTCCAGGAATGTTTGGTGTCTCCATGGCACTCCTAAGTGAACAGTTTCAGAAAGAGCCTGAACTTTCAACAGCAAATTCCTCAAGGCACTGTACAAGGCACTGCAAATTGACCCTGCATTTTCCACTGCTTACCATCTACAAACAGATGGACCAACTGTCACAGCCTGCTCAGAGAGTGGTTTTTTGAGGCTTAATGAGTGGCTCTTAGGCCTGAGAATCACTGAGAGGCTCCAAAAGATGTTGGATAACCTCCTCAGGGCAAAGTACAGTGCTGCAAAAAATCAATCACAAAAACCATACATGGGTGGAGTTGGCCAAATAGAAAGGCACATATAAGCTTACATAAGCTCAGGGTATAGCGGTGGCTACCCTTGCTTCCTTGCTACATCTGTGTGGCAGTTTGGTCTTGTTTGGTCTTGTGACTGTGGAGATATGCAAACTTTGGCAAAACAGTTTTTGCAATCAATTGTTTGCAGGCTTGGCACTGATGTCATGTCACATCATTATGACCTCAGATGACATCATGGTGACCTCATTGATGATGTCAGTGGCACTCCAAGTTGTATATCTACCACCCTGCTCACCACCCAGGACTGCAGCACCCCTCCAGCTCTTGTCCTTCATGCCTAAGGCCATTTCCACCTCCAAGCTTGTTTCTGTGCTTGCTAAGCTTGATGCTGGCCTCCGTCATGCTTAAATCTCTAAGACTACTGGAGTTAGTGAGGGACACATCTCTGAACTGCGCAATATACACCATCCCAACCTTCCTCGCAAACCCCCAGGCCGTCCTCTCAAAGTCACCCCTGCTACAGCTCACCACCTGGTTTGCTCTGTCACCAATGGCAACTCTGCTACTACTTCCTCTGTGGCTAGGACATACAGGACAGCTGAGGGGCACACTCTTAGCCATGAAACTGTCCACCAGACACTCAAGGATGCTGGTTTAATGGCCAAGAAGAAGGTTACAAAGCCCAAACTCCCTAAACATATCTGCAACACTTGACTACCCTTTGCTCGTGCCCACTGCCACTGGACTGTTGAGGACTGGAAAGGGGTCATGTGGTCAGATGAGACCAAAATCAATCGCCTAGGGTCAGATGGCCAACAATGGGTGTGGATTAGGCCTGGCCAGGAGCTTAGTGATGCAGCTATCCAGCCCACAGCTCACTCAGGTGGAGGGTCTATTCAGATTTGGGGCTGTTTTTGTTGGGATGGGCCTGGCTATGCTACCAAGGTTGAAGAGACAGTTACCAAGGAGGTCTATGCAGAGATTTTGGAGGATGAGTTGATGCAGACTTTGGAGTATTATGGGAAGGAGGTGGAAGACATTATCTTCCAACAGGACAATGCTCCTGCTCACAAGTCCAAATTGGCAACAAATTGGCTAGCTGACAATGGTTTTGAGGTCATGGAATGGCCTTCCAACTCCCCAGATCTCAGTCCAATTGAAAACTTATGGGGCATCATCAAAAGGAGGCTGGGGGAGCATGAACATCCTCCAAGGGGGGTTTTGGAGCTGTGGGAAAGGTTTCAGGTGGAGTGGGAGAAGGTGGAGCCAGAGCTGTGTCAGAATCTGATCAGCAGCATGCCTAATAGGATGAGGGAGGTGATCAAGGCTAAGGGGGGGTCCATTAACTACTGATTTTGTCTGACTTTGTTATCCATGTATGCCTTGCAAACAATTGATTGCAAAAACCTTTTTGCCAGATGTTGCATTTCTCCCCAACCACAGATCCAAACAAGGCCAAACATGACTCATTTGGTAGCCAAAAAGCACAGTGACCTTGCATATGGCAACTGGCTGACATAATCCAACACATCATTCCCCAGCTGGCCTGCACTACCTGCACATGGTTTTTGTGATTGCTTTTTTGCAGCACTGTAGAGTGGGTAAACCACAATGGAAATTGTTCTTGGGGTTCCAAGACGATTTCCTTTGCATCTTTTGTAGCAAGCAGAAGAAAGCAAGCACTATCTACATGGGGAAAGTAAAACAATCCAAAAGGAGCATGAGAGGAACATCAGAACAAGAAGAGCACAGAGCACATGGGGATCAATGCGCAGTGCTCCAGCAAAATCATTGACCAGAGAATACATGCCAATAATCCACATGTATAACAGGCTATGCAAGAGAAGCAAAAAAAAGGAGTAAACAACAAAACAAACTTCATGGCAGCCAACAAGCACACAACAGGGGGAAACAACTAACAGAACAACAAAGGCAGCCAACAAGCAATGAAGGCACAGCACACAGACCATGATTAGGAGCAAGGCTTGTGACACAAACTGAGCAACTGGACCAATGACTTCAGGCAGATTTGCACACCTTCATCAACCACAGGCAGACAGACTGGGGGGATGTGTTACCTCTTGCTGAGTTCTGTCACAAAAACTCAAAGAGTGAAGCCACTGGATTATCTCCCTTTGAGCTTGATTATGCATGCTCTCCTGCCATCTCACCAAGCCTGGAACCCACTGGAATGCCTGTTGGTGATAAGAGGGCTGCAGAACTCAGGGCTGTGATTGAGGAGGTCCTGGCAACACTGAAATGGACTCAGGAATGCTACAAGTTGATGGATGGTGGAGAAACTCCACCAAGATTTGCAGTTGCTGATAAAGTTTGGTTGCTAGGCAGGCACATCAAATCCCAATGTCCAAACAAGAAACTGGATCACAAACCATATGGTCCCTTGCCTGTTTTGGAACATGTAGACTCCCATGCTTATTTGCTTGAAGCTGCCTGAGACAATGCAGATTCATGATGTTTCCCATGTGGCTCTGCTGTCTGAGGTGAAGCAAGACACTGATTTCAAGTGCACCTTCCGACAACCACCCCCTGGAATCACAGAACATGGGGAAGAGGTGTATGAGGTTGACAAACTGATTGGTTGAAGCTGGAAGATGGGATGTGGAAGTACAGCATCAATTGACACAGCTATGCACTGCTTGATAACACTTCTGAGCCTGCTGCTGATCTTGTGCACTTGGAGGACAGATTACAGGACTTCTACGCAAATATCTCTGATGCCCCACAGCCAGATGACCTTGTTCCACCCTCCTGCCTAAGGATAAGAAGTCAGCCAGCAAATGCAGGTCCAACACCTTGAAAACCCACCTTCTTGCATCCCTTGCTACTCTCAAGCTCTCCAAGCTCTCTCAAAACCCCTACACTGCTGTCCATTATGCACATTCATGGTCCCAACAACAGCACCCTCTACAAGAGCTGGGGAAGCCTGGACACCTATCTCCACTACATGCCACAGGGCTTCCAGAGCAAACTGCAATCAGGCACTCCCTATCTTCACTATGTGCTCATCCCTGTTGCCACCAAGTGTGCCTGCAGGTACAAGGGGCCCAATTGGTTCTACCATGTGCGCTATGGCTACCAGTACTCCCACATTGGTGACAATCCCACTTCCCTGTGTGGTGGTCCCTTCGATTAATGGCATGCTTACATTGTGTCCAAATTCTGCAGGTTCCACAAGGTTATCACTTGGCATTGCTACAAGAACTGCCCACTAGAGGTCAAGGTTTCCCTATCTGAGTATATAGACCACTATTACATTGGAAACAACAAGGATTTGCACATTTCTTTTGATTGACATGCACTCAGAGAAGACCCAGAGCCCAAACCACCCATTCTCCAATATGCATAGCCTAAACCACTTCCAGAGGAGCTTGTGGCTTGTTGTGGATGGTTTCCAGAGCCTTTAGTTGCTTCTGATTGGGGTAGCAATTTCCAGGTGGGCTGGGGCCAGTGCCAATGCTCCAGTGACTCCACCAATAGCCCATTTTATGGTGCGGCAATGTCACAACCCATGCTCCTGAAAATGGACTCTGTGTTGGGCTTTGGTGCTTTGTGTGCTTTTCTCCCTCTTTGTTGTGCTTATCCTCTGCCACATACATTGTTTTGATTGCTGCTCCTTTGTGATGACTTCCCTCACTTAGTTGTTTGCACAGGTGGCTGATTAGCATGTACACTCTGTTCTCTGATTGTCCCATGCTGCTGTGCTTAGATCTCCATGTGCTACACATGCTTCTGCTTCTGATGTTGTCATCTTGCTCCTTTAGTGCTTGTTATGCTTTCCCCATGTACATAGTGGTTCTGGCTTTTCTTGCTACAAAAGATGCAAGGAAAATTGTCTTGGAACCACAAGAACAATCTACCTTGTTGTTTACATACTCTACTTTGTCCTGAGGAGGTTATCCAATATCTTTTGGAGCCTCTCAGTAATCCTAAGGCCTAAGTGCTGCTCATTAAAGTCTCAACACCCCTTTCTTGTCCAGGTTGTGACAAAGGCACACATTGTTTGCTTCTCTCTATGAATTTTGTCTGGAGATAAGTTGCTTGTAGAAAATTTAAGCATGGATTGCTATCAACATGTATTGGATGATACACATTTTTTCCTCTGCAAATTTAATTGTATTCTTCTGTAGCCATGAGATTAATGACAATGAATCCATATCTTTCTTTCAAGTGTAGGACAAAAGTACTCCATAAGTATCTCAGGGAATATTATCTTTACAAGAGAACATTTTATCCAAACAGATTGCACTTAAATCTGGGCTTGGTTTGCATAGGTTTCTGAGGGGTAAGTGACACAATTCCCAATTTAGGGCCAATCACTGACATGTTGAAACATGTTTGTGGCTGCAAGCACTTGATAATTGCATAAAATTATGTGTGAGGTCTATAAAAGCGGAGCCTGTGTTCAAGGCAGCACAGAGTGGGGAATGGTGAATGCTCAAAGGTCTGCAAGAGCAAATGTATTCAGTGTGCCTGCAAGCTTTAAGTACTGGCTGTTCAGACATAGAAAGGAGATTCTTATTGCACTGCATTTACTACTTTTGTGTGGCTCTTTGCTTTGACTGAGCCCTATTGCATCAGCCTCAACATGCTTGCTGCAAGCCAGAGTCAGCCAGCTTCTGGCCAGCCTGAGGAAGGAGGTTGCCTGCTTATGGTTCCCACCACTACTTGCAAGCTACTCCCTTCCCCCAGCCTGTCAGTCTAGGCGTTTTTAAGCTTTAAATCCTATTGCCTGACACCTCCGCAATCCATCCTACCCCATTGCATCTATTTTGGCCATGAAGTGTGCAACCCAAACCCACCTGCAATTGTGAGAGCACTCCACAGTTGCTTAATGTTCCCCCTTCTGCTATTCTCTCCTTGCTTGATGCCCAGTTTGACTAGGCATGGTTTGAGCAGAATTGGTCAATAATTGACTCATACTATGACAAGCTTCCACCTGCTCTCTGGGCCCTTGCCTTTGGAAACAACTTCTGAAAATTGACATTCTTTGCACCAAGTGCAGTGCCACTGAATGATATATACTCACAAGCAAGGTACCACGTGCTTTCTCTGACAGGCTTCAAACCAAGTACTGATTCAGCATCTCACCACTAACAATTACTGTTTCAGCACCAAGATGTTGATGCGGAACTAACTTTATAAAAGGTTACTGATTGTATCATGTCCCATACTCACCAAGTCAAATGGAATGAACCTGTCTTGGGATTCTCTGCTTTGGGCTGGCAACCAGAACTTGTGCCTTTCACTACTCAGACCCTTGCATTGGACAGCTCCCAGGACTCATTATTGCCAATTTTTATACAGTTCTTTTAGAATGGAATGCTCAATGATCTGGCTGCAAACATGATACTTGAGTATCTTAGGCTCCAGGTTGTGCATACAGGGTCTTTGGCTAGGAAAATGGGCATAGCTAACCTTGCATTAACAAACTGTCTATTGCTTGAGCATTGGGGTGCTTGCTCTCATTCCAATGAACCATTGCCAACTGGGTTGCTAGTTTGTTACAAGATGATATTCACTCTGCTTGTGTTGTGACCTGCAGCCCCTCCATGGACTCTGTCTTGTGTCTTGTGTCTGCTTGTTTCCTTTGTCTGCCTCTTCCTTTGTTGTGGTTCCCTTTGTTCTGTTTCTTTTTTGTCCTTACACAACCTGTCACAACCCCACCTATATCTCATAGTTTTGCCTTGTGCTTGGTCTTGTTGTGCTTGTTCTCTCCATGCCTGTGCCCTTTATGTAAGTCATGACCACAGGACGTGCTTGCCTGGCCTGGTTCCTTGTCTCCTAGGTCTCCATGGACTTGCCTTGCTCACCTTGTTCTGTCCTTGCTTCTTCATGACTCTTGCTTTCTCTCCCTTTGTTGCAATTCTCTATTGTACATAGCCACAGTAGATAGTATATATACCAGTGACACAAGTATTGTTCTCTTCTTGTTTTCCCCATCCACTTGAGTGTCTGCTGAGCTTAGGCTTAAGAGCCACTCATTGACCTTTGTTGTTGTCCCAAACACTGTCCTCATCCCCTCACTGACCCTTGGCATCATCAGGCCTGAATAGGGTTGTGACACAGCCTTATGCTGCTTCTTTTCTCTTTTGTCTTGTGACTTCCTTTCTCAGCAAGTTATATTCCTTCATAGGATATGACTCATAGAGCTCTCTGATTGGCTGTCCTATACGACTTGTTTCTCTTGGCATGAGTATGACTCATGTCTTTTGGAATATATGTTGAGGAAACAACAAGCATGGTATCTCCATCCTGTTTTGCCTTGTCTTTACCCCAACAAACAATCCCTCACTGGGTTTCCTTGAGGGTTGCCTTGGATCCTCAGGCCTCAGTGCTGTTCACAGTCTACAGTTCACAGCTCCTCAGGTGCCAAGGCTCTCTAAAGTCTTGACTTGTGCACATATAGTTATAGGCAGCAACCATCACAGTGTTGGGTTGCAACAGCTTGGCTGTGAGTGTATCTACCATTGTATCCTGAAACATTGAACACCAGTGGAGCAGACACCAAAGGTTTTGAGACCCCATCTATGCTTTCCACCAAGTCAGCTGTTTGACCCTAATGAAAAAGATCTCTTTGACTCTGCAGGTGGTCAACAATCAAGCAGGTTCAATGGCTGGTGCAAACAGATGGACTTGGCATGAGGGCAAGTTTGAACTGGCTCAAGCTGGGAACTCCACGAACACTGCTGCTGCATCCAACACATGGAGCACCAAGGTTTGCTCTGCCTTTCACACAATATGACATCTCTAACCATCCTTCATGCCCTCTTGTCACAGGAAAGTGCCTTCAGTGAAGCACAACTGAACTGCTTTGCCATGGTTGGGTGTGACAGTTCACTAGCTATATGCACCAATAGAACTAAGCACTGACTATGGACTTAGTGTGCCTTAGGCTCCTTGTGTATATATGCACCATATATGCACCTCATATATTGATAGCACCTCTACCTGCCCCTCCTAACATTGTGGTTGGTCACTTGACACACCATTGCATAGCCTTTACTGTGCCCACATTCAGGTCTAGGCCTTTGCACAGTAATGTATGGTTGGCTGTGCCCACACTTGCACAGCAATGCACAGTCCACCTCCAGTTATGTAGCAGAGGAATGCACAGCAACTGTGCCCCCAGTCTGCAATACCATGCATAGCCTCATTCTCATGTATATGAGCCCAGCCGCTGAGGCCATCATTCACTACTCCTCTTTTAATCCATACCTTTTACCAACTACTGTACTCAAGTACTCTCTGCTGTCTCTAGCTCATAGCTCAATCTATTCCTTTTGCCTCACTCTTATACTTGTGCTAACAAGTGATTGTTGCACCTAAGGAGGTCTGACCTTTAATGCTGCTTACTTGTTAGTTGGGTAAGTCCCAATTCTCTACCAGGTATCCCACTCTCATAGCAGTGTGCAAATGAGGTCCACCAAACCTTTGGCCTTAAGTCAACACTGCTTGCAGCACACTGTATCTTACTTGTTAACTATCTAAGTGTGTGCATCTGGTTTAGTTGCACTGTGCACTGGCACACAGGGAATACTTGTAGTTACATAGTATCCTTTGGTATTCTTGGTTACACCTACTTCTCATTGCTTAGCATATGGTATACAATAGATTACTACAAACTCCACCACTTGTTACTTAGCTACCTGGATTCCTTCCACCTTATCCAAACCTCTTAAGCTTGGAAGAGTCAGAAAGATAGCAACTGTAACATTAGTGACCACCTTGAGGTTCTCTATTGCCTACTCAGTACTCAGCTCTCTCTGATCACTAGGCATTTGTCAACATGTCTTCTGGTACTCCTGTTTGCAGAGCTCCAGGCTCATTCCCAATTGAACCTCTTGATCTACCAACTGCACCATCTTCCAGGCAGTCACAACAGGGTTCTGTTAGTTCAGCCCACTGTTTTGTGTGTTTGTTAGTTCAGCCCACTGTTTTGTGTGTTCCACATCTCAACTGGTCCCTGTCACCATTACCACCTCTTCCCCACCCACTGTGCACCCTGTCAGTAACACTTCACTCGGGACTCAACTGGTAGCACCCCTGGAAACAGCAGCTACTGCAGTTTCACCAGTGCACAGTACATGCAGTATGTGCAGTCACTTTTCTTACCAGTTAGGTGTGCAATACCAGGTGGATTCCTCAGACTCCCTATCAGCAGATTCCTCCAGGCAACAAAGCTATACCTCATCTACACCCACTGTGAATGAGTCTGTTGCCACAAATAAGGATGATTACCTTGAGTTTCATGAAAGGCAAGCATTCATCAACAGACCAGAGGTTTAGTAATACATCCCCTATCCACAGCACACCCCAATCTTTAAACTGTCTCCAGAAGACCAAGAGTACCATTCAACCACCATTCCCATAGCTGCTCACATTAGGACCATAATCCAAGACAGAGAATTAGAGAACCAACACCAGCATTCTTTACATTCTGATCAATTAATCTTGAACAATTTTTTCAGTAATATTGGGGCAGCTCATAGGACCTTTGATGAAGCTCCTCCTAGTATATACTTTCATGCATTTGAGCTACTTGGTTTAGCCTGTACAATCAAGCCTCAATTTTGCGTCAGAACACAGGATTATGATACAAGTCACACTGATTTGGCAGTAGCTTGTTATGCTACTTACCAATTGTACTTGGATCTAATCAATGAACTATTAAATGTGCAAAGGGCTGTCCAAGATACCAACCCAGCCATTAAGCTCAAGGTACTACCTCAATGGCCCCATGAAAATTGTGCCTATGATACCAAACAGTTTGCTGCAGCAGCTATCTACTATTGTGACAAAGTCACTAGCTACCTTTGCCATTTGGATATGTTCCACAATCTATACCCAGCTGTTCAAACCACAGGACTAGACACTCATGATCTAGCAAACCTGGTACCAGTTGGGACTACTGATCCAGATGCAACAGTCATTACTTCCAAACCAGAAGCTATTTGCATTCCTCAGCCAGCTTTGGTTGGTCCTAACCCATTCAGCTTCCCTGCTAGCACCAAACATCAACCACTGTTAGCTCCAAAACTTAGCAGTTCCAAGCCTGCATGGTTGGCAGCTCATTCACCAGAACCACCTACTAAAACCCCTAATAAACCACTTCCCTTAACTACTGGAAATACTCTTACTGAGCCTACTTATATGTGCATCATTTGCAGGGATATCACTGAATTATCACCAGCTAGGCTATCTCAAATATTATTACAAGTGATAGTCAGTGACTCAGAAGAGGATCAAGAACCAACAATTCACAGCATACATAACCCAGCTCCAACATCATCAACCTCTGACTCCCAAGATTTATGGGTTAAAGGAAAAGATGACCAATGGATCATGTATCATGAGCCTACCCATGGCCAAAATCAGGACATTTATTGAATGGAAGGAAACAAAATGATCATTGTGGAACCTGCACTTAGAAGGACCCCTGTTGATGCCTCCCCTAGTCTTAGTCCAATTCCTAATGAACTTTGTTCCCCAAATTCCCCAGCACCAGGGTGGCAGGAAATGCCTTCTATTTCACAGAAGCACTCACTAGCAAACCTTAGTGATGCCTCTAGGTTACTTGATGAAGAAACAATCCAACAAGCAAGTAATTTTGCAACACAAGTAACTCAGAGTGCACCCATCAAGCCTAAAGATTTTGTCACTAAGCAAGCTAGTTGGGCTGATTGGAAAGGAAAGCATTCCCCTGTTGCACCTACTAATCAAACACCTTCCAACTCCTTACTGTTCAAATTGTTGACACCAGTAATACCAAATACTATCTATCCTGTCACCTCCACACAGCTTTCCACCTTCACTGATAAGGGCAAAGGACAAAAGTTACCTAGCCATATGCAAGTCAAACCAAAACCAGAGGTCATTAATTATCCTTAAACTGGTTTTGCTAGCAGAAGGAAATCTGAGCAACCACCTAAGGAACCTTATAATTGGTCAAAAAGTCCTATACTTGATTCTCACCAGTTTTGGAGTGCACCTCACTGACTTCTCCTCCACCTAGGATTGAAGTACCTCTAACAAAGCAACCCTCAACCAGGGTTACTCCAATTGATACCTTGCACATTCAACCAACGGAATTTTCACCTCCACCTCCAACAGCAGTAACTTCTACTGAAGAACCACTCCAACACCAATCCCAGCTTCCTCAACATCTACAGCAGAAGAAGCAACAGGATCAGTTCTTTAAAGCTTTACTTCTGCAGGGAAGCAATGGGAAGGACATCCTGATTACACAGACGCTAATCCTGCTCCTCCAGTATCAACAAATGACCCTGGAGACAGTAGTAGCAACTCTGCAGATGAAGGAGGTCCTAATGGCAACAAAGCAGGAGGACCACCTTCAAACCAGCCACATTGACCTTTAGGTTCCAGTCCACCAAATCAATTAGTAGATAATGTTTGCCAATTACAAACCAATTGCAAAACCCCAGGTCCTCACTTTAACACCAAGTTGAAACCTAAGGATAACACTCCTAAATGGGATGGTGATGGTGACACTTTGGTGGACTGGATCATTGAATTCAATGAACTGGCTGAAATGGGTCCTAAAGTGGCTTGACCACTTGGTACTCAAGCAACTTCCAGACTTACAGGAGTTGCTAAACAATGGTGGAATAGCCATGATTCTGCTTGGAAGCACAATTACTCTGTCAACTGGGATGTTTTATGTGAAGCAATCCTCACAATATTCATGAATCAACCATGCGTTGTTGCTCAATTTGACAAGGCACAGAAACACCAATTCCATGATCACAAACATCCCCATGAAACACCACTGGAGTATGTGGTCAATAAGCAATCACTTTTGTGTATTGCCCAACAGTACAGTACAACAGTACAACAGCAAATCAGAACTTATATTTGCAGTCATGCAAGGAGCACCTTATTGCTGGAGTAAGTACATCTCTTATCACCACTTGGAGTGCATTCCTTGCCAAAATATTGGAAAAAGCTAATGATTTTGTCCACTCTGACACTGAAGGCTCATCCAAGCGACTTGATAAGATTGAATCAATGCTTGAACACCTTGCCAGGAGAAAGATTTCATCTCACAATGTCGAACCCTCCAACATGAAGTTCTCCAAATGCAAATCCTCTTCCAAACTTGCAGGAACTTGTTCTGATCTCACCACTCCTGAATTCCCCAAGGATGATTCTACAGTATCCAAAGGAAAGACCCCAGAACAAAAGGGAGCTTGCCCATGCATACATTGTGGAAGTGGAAAACATTGGGATTCAGATTGCAGGTACAGGAAGAAAAATCAAAGTTTGTTTGTTCCCATATGGTTTCAATAGATCCTAAAGATCTTGCAGCTCAAGAAGATTATGACAGTTTGTGCAACTCAGCTGAAGATTCTGAAGAAGACTTAATAGAGCTTGATGAGGATACTGACTCTGAAGACAGTCCTACAGGATCAGAATTGTCCAATTCTAACCAGGATTTTCTCTAGGCCTTCCAAGTAACACAGAGGACTCTGGCAACAAACAATGGGTTGAGCCAGAACCCCCTGACCACTTGGAGGGCAGTACTTCAACTTTTAAAGTACACACATTAGCCACACTCCAACCCTCCACCTTCCACACTGGACCTAAACTTCCCTCATAACAATATCTTGCTAGAAGATCCAGGTGGACAACTAAATCTTCACTTAAACTTTATGCAAACATTGATGACAAAGTTATACTTAAACAGATAATGATGTGCCCATGTGGAACTGCTTTTCTTGGATCACAGGCTACAGTTTTTAAAGCTTGCCTCCACAAGCAGTCTAAAGCAAGCAGAATAATTCTAGTTTTGGGGTCATCTATTACTCCAATGAGTGAAGATACTTATAAATCCCTAGAATCCCCACCAAGACATTGGAAAGGACAAAACATCTCTCTTGTCCAGGTACCCAAAACTTCTACCATAGCTGACTATGTGAATGTCCTGATTACAATGGATACTGAGCAAGGTCCAGTAGAAATGATGGTTGAAGCGTACATAGTCCCTAAGATGAATGCACCATTTATCCTTGGAAATGATTTTGCAGACCAATACTGCTTGTCACAATTATGAGTTGACCAAGGTACCAAAATCATTTTAGGAGACTCAGAATGTTTCATCTGGGCAGAATCAATAACAACAAACCTTTGCCTGGGTGATGCAGGAAATGTCTTCTCAGTCCACAGGACACTTCCCACTTCCCCACAACGTCCTCCTAAGGCTAAAGCACTGAAGAAGATCCCAGGAAATGGTGTATTTGTTCACATATACCAGTCTGTGACTATATTGCCAACAAAGTAAACCCATCAAACAACAACCATTAGGAGAAATACAGCCACTGAAACTTCCATCAAAACCATGGCAACACATTTCCATTGATATGATTGTTCAACTACCCACATCAAAGGGATTGGCAACTGCATGGAATTCCACAATCAGACTTGCCTTGGAGTCGCACTGCCTTGCTCTATTTTTGTAGATAGTCTTTATTTAGTAGTTTCCGTGTTCTGGAAAGCTCTTGCAGAACAGCCACATGCATAGCCACACTATGTATGGAGTTTGTACCTTCAATATGTACTTTGAGCAGCACTGCATGATCTAACTATAGCTACAGAGCTATTCTTAGGCTACTCCACACTATCCAGTGGCCTGGAAATTCTAGTTAGAATATGTGCACTTGAGTATTCATACCTGTGTGCTCTAAGGTATATAAACTGGCCTCTGAGAGCCTCCAGAGAACACCTCTCAATTTCCTTTCAATACATCTTCACCAAGTTTATCACTTGTGTGACAGCTTTACAGCTTATTCTAAGACCTAAAGCAGTTCTCCCAATAACACTCCTTAATTGTTGAGTTTAACTCCAATTAAGTTGCAGTTGAGGTTGAGATAACTTTAAGAGTTCTACAGTAAGCACTAAGCACTGCACTACAGATACTTGTGTTAGAGAAGTATATTAAGTATTAACTTGATTCTAGCAATCAGGGGGGATATCTTAAATACAACTTATAGGGAACCTTGCCTTGTAGCATTGCTCAAACAGTTTTAGCTTAAGTGTACCTCTACAGTTAAGAAAGATATATTGTCTTTAGTAACAAATACTGTTAGTAACAGCATATTAGTGCCCTCTGAGGATCCAGTAAAGTTTAATTTACCCTCTGGCTCCATAAAGTTGTGATACAGACAAAGTATAGTCTTTACTTTAGGATATATTTACACTGAACCATAACAGTTTCAGCAAACTCTTCAGAAACTTCACTCACATTTTTCAATTGCTTAACATGAGAAGTCATCTGGGTGAGTAGCTGTGCAGTATTTAGTGCTTCAAATCCATGCAAGAGATATGCAGGAGTTTGTTTAGTGGAGGAATGGACAGAGGTGTTGTTGGAGTGAGCAAATCCTGGAAGGAGATCAACCCAGTTGTCCATGTTAGGACTAATGAAAGCTCTAAGGGCAATCTCCAAGATTTGGTTCATGATTTCAGTCTGTCCATCAGCTTGGGGATGATGAGAAGTGGTGAGGGAGTGTTGTATTCCTAAGAGGTGTGTCAAATGCTCCCAGAATGTTCCTGTCCAGCATGCATGTCTGTCTGAGATTATTTGACAAGGTAAGCCATAGTTACACCATATAGAGTCATGGAATAATTTGGCTGTTTCTACCTCATTGATATAAGTGGTACATGGGAGAAAGTGGGTGCATTTGGTGAGCTTATCCACTGTTACTAGGATTGCATTGAAACCATTGCTTGGTGGCAAGTCCATAATAAACTCAAGAGTGACTACCTCAAAGGGTTGCTCTGGAATCTGGAAGGGGGGAGAGATATTCTTTAGGCCCTTGATGCCTTGGTTTTGTCTTTTGGCAGATGTTACAAGTGTGCACATAGGCATCCACACTCTTAGCTAGTTTAGGCCAATAGTAATTGGAGGCAATGCAATTGTAAGTGCAATTCCATCCAGAGTGGGCACCTTGTGTGAGCAAATCATGGGTTTCCTTAAGGATGTCCAGTTGTAAAGATTCTGGGACACAAAGTCAAAGTGTATCTTGATGATAGACAAAGTACAGCAATCCATTGTTGACTACTTGATACTGAGGATAAGTGTCATCAGCCGTTAAGGCAAACATGTTTAGCATCCCTAGACCACCAAATTACCCGCATGCAAAAAACCTGCTATACATCACACCCATCCAAGGCTTTTGATTATCAGTAGGGATTGTCTAACACTAGGTATTAGAACCAAGTGACTAGTAATTCAATTGCAATCATCAAATTTTTTTATCAAGAAAAGTGGTTGCTACAAGTAGTATGTCTGGTGTGACCTTATCACAACTAGATCTAACTCCTTGCAGTGTTTGATCTTCCCATTCTCTCTTGCCTTATCACTCTTGTTGGTGAAACCATTGGTTTATTTGACCAATGTGTTGACCAAATCAAAGAAAAGGTTGATGAGATAGATGGAACCCTTACTGAACAAATTTATATTGTGAAGGGTATCCAAGAAGCTAGGGAGGAAGATAACATGCAAATAGAGTGGGACATCCAGTACCTACACCAGCAATGTGAAAAGAGCAAACAAGCGCTCAATAACAAAACCAAAAAGGCAAAAATCGAGACAAATAGACTGGTGTTGTGTCAGTTGAAGGTCTGGGATGTCAACATGTCTTTGATACTGTCCTTGAGCCCTGCATAGAAATTGTCTTTTAGGGTTTTTGTTTGTTGTATCCCAATGGAGCAGATAGGGTTCTGAATTCTGTGATGTATTGGATAACTGTTTTTGTTTGTGATAAGGCCTTGTATTTTTGCCAATAGACTTCCACTTGTTCAATTTCTCCAAAAGCCAGTTCCCATTCTTGTTGGAAGATGTTCATGTCTGAGAAGATTGCTTGTGGTATCCCAGCCATGTGTAGGTCCTGGAAGGGTCTATTCCAATCAATTGCCCCTTTTCATAGATAGGAAATGCTGGATCTAATTTTGCATTCATCTGTGGCTATTGCATCTTGGGAATCAGCAATGTAGTTTGCGCAGGTGTACACAAAGTCCCTGCCTTTAGTGCCCGTTTGCCTTCAAATTCCATTGGTTTAGCTGCTGCTGATTTTTCACAAGTTCTGCCAATGGAAATGCTACTTGGTCTTTGAGTGGTGGTTGCTGATCCTGATGGTGCAAACCACATCATTGAGCCCCTGAGTCCTTGTTGATTCTGTCCTGGTCCCAGAGGTAATCCTAGTTGACTTGTTCCTAAGTTAGGAACACACATTGTTGTGGAAGTAGTGGAGGCTGGGATATTTTGAGGATTGGTGATGACACGATTGGCTTGCACACAGTCTTTGATGGTTCTGCCTTGTTCCTGTAGTTTGCCATATAACCCATTGTTTTGATCTATAACTTCATTGAGTTTGGCAATGCTGATGTTGCTATCATCCCTGCTATGGAGGATCCATTGTTTGATCCTTTCTACCCTGTTTCCAATTAATTCTATCTGGTGCCCTGTTTCTTTGAGGAGACAAATCATTATGTCTTCTTCAGATTTACCTTCAATTGTTGTTTCCCACTTTAGTTCCCCATGGTACCTTTCCACCATTGTGGAGGGTGGTCATGAGCTGGCATCCAATGTTGTATATGGAGGTTCTGGAGGTTGCAGGGTGGTGTCCCTTTCTTCAGGGTGGGTTGGGACAGGAGGAGTGGAAAAACACGTATTATGCAAGGATAATTCTGGTGAGGCAGGTGGAGGGTTTAGGGAGAATGTTTGGTGGAAGGACCTTTCCAAACTGGTGGATCCCACCCTTGCTCTCCCTGATGCTGGGTTGAAAGTGATTTTCTAGAATAACTGCACTTCCAAGTGTGCTTTGAGCTTATTTGGCTAGTATTTTTGATGAAGAAGAAAGTTGATCCCCAGGTAGAGATGGGAAGCTTGGGGGAACCTTGTTGATGGTAGGTTCAATGCAAAGGTATCAGAGGTCCTTGTTCCAACAGAATATGCATGCAGCATTTCCTTATTAGGTGGCAACAGCTCAGTGATATCAGATGATAGGGGACATTGTGGACAGGCTAATGGATGCCAGCTGCAGGTTGCCTCAAGGCGTAAATGGTGCAGTGGAGGGATAGGGGTGTTAACTATTCAATGCTGAAGGGTATGTAATACTCAGAGGGACCCTGATGATGAACCTGGTTCCAACAGCAACAAGGGCTGTTTCCACAGCAAAGGCAACAAGACTTGTTCTAGTGTCACAGCCCTAGTGAAACCTGATGACACTGAGGGTCAAACAGGCAATGAGGACAGAGGTTGGGACAACGGCAAAGGTCAATGAGTGGCTCTTAGGCCTAAGCTAAGCAGACACTTGAGTGGATGGGGAAAACAACAAGAGAACAAGTCTTGTAGAGACAAGGCTTGTGTTGCTGGTATATATACTGACTACTGTGGCTATGTACAATAGAAGGTCACAACAAAAGGAGAGAAATCAAGAGTCCCAAAGAAACAAGGGCAGAACAAAGGAGATGTGATAAGTCCAAGGAGACTGGGGAAACAAATGAACAGGCCAGGCAGGTATGTCCCACAGTTGTGGCTTACATAAAGGGTGCATACATGGACAGGGTGAGCCCAATGAGACTAAGCACAGGGCAAACAGAGGGATACAGAAAAGGTTGTGACATGTCCCTTTCACATGGTAGTAACACAGGCATGACAGACTATTTCCTTGGCATCTCCCAGCACAGTTTGTGCAGTCTTTGCACAGTTTTGTGCAGTTCTCCTTCATAATGCACAGTACATTCATTGAGAGTCTGAAGGAAGCTCCCACCAACACACAAGCTCTTCACTCACTCTCTGATCACCACACTACTGTACATACACTTGCTACATCTTTCCAAATGGCTTCTGAAACTTGTTCTGCTGCTGCCAACTTGATCTTTTCCATAGTTGAAGGACCCCAGGGCCTCTCCCAGGTTCCTCCCACACAGGATGAAGTTCTTGAAGGTATTTGGCTCCTGTACCTCCTTCACAACCTAAATAGTACCTCCTCTGGATGGCAATCTTTCAACCCACATTGCACCAGCATTCTAGAACAAACTTCCACTTGCCCTTGTGATATCTACACCACCACTCAAGGATCTATCACATGGTATTGGCTTACAGATACTTCTGAAGCTGCCATGTAAGACACCCTTATTTCCACTTGGATCAGGATAGGTAACACTACACTCCCTTATGATTGGTACCCAGCTCTTCCAGAAGAAACACCAGCATCTAGACTCTTTGAGCATTGGGACCTTGAAGGCATACCCTATCCCCCATCCAAATGTGTCTATCCTACTCCAGATATCTGGCAATACCCTGTCAAGTTGCTCACAGAAGCTTGCACACTTGTCCAAAGTTATCAATGGTGGATGACTGCAATCCTGAACATTGTGGATCTGTATGAACTTTGTCATGCTACACCTGACAACAATTGATTGTGCAAGTATTCTTGTCAGCCTCTCCACCTTTCCACCCACATCCAAGCAGCATCTAGAACCCCTGAGTTTGGCATTTTCATTAATGTGCTATCAGCAGCAGCTCTTATCAATCCTCCAGTTATCCAAGAGAGCCCTTCTGGTTGTGTGTTCTCTGCCCCTCTAGACCTATCACCTGCTTGCCACCCCACTCCCAATTCATTTAGTGATCCTATTTGTCCATGTGGCCTTGATATTCCAGCTCCTAATTAACTCCCTTTGTCATTAGAAGCAATAGCATTGGCTAGTTCCACCACTAAGCCTTCATTTCCAACATTTGATTGCTTAGCTCCTATGGAATCTACCAATGCCATATCAGCAGCTTCTTTGCCTCCTCCCTATTCAAGCACTTTTGATCATCCAGAGCTCCCATTGCAGTCAATCTCCAGCAACAATGCTCCAATCACTGCTTCAGGAATCACTACTGCCATAATGAAGACTGTGGACAAATTAATGGTACTAATCAATTAGATCCTTTGCTCAAGTGAACCTTATGAACAGGTCATTGTTCTTGACTCAGCCAACACTTCCCCTTCCCAATCTAGCCAATGCTTGAGCTGTGACATGGATATCTCAGATGAATCAATCCAATTCTCACAAAGCCCTGTTATTGGTCCTACAGTGTTGCAACCTGCTAATGCCTATGGTTGACAACCGCTAATGGCCTTTGAGATGTGGAACAATATGTGATAAGTCTTCTAAGACTCTATCACTAAGGTGAACAAATGCTAGTCTTGTCAGTACAAGTCACTAGCTCCTATGTCCAAGTGGCTGCGCTAAAGGCTAAGTAGCCAAGTGCCTCTGATCACACTGCAGGGAGAGTTGACAAGGCAAAGCAAGCTGGGGATGACCATGCTTGCAAGCCAGTATATATACTCAGAAAGCAAGTGAGTTATAGTATATACATGAGTCAAACGCCTGAGTCAAAGTCCAAGTCATAAAGGGGCTGCGCAGGCCAGCCAATAGAAAACAGCATGAGTCATATGACTCATGGTGACAAGTCATCCATACACCTCACTAAACAAGGGAGAGGGCTCTACAAAGAGAAAGGGTGCTTAAGGCGCCAGTACAAGCCACAAGACCGCAAAGAAGGAGAAAGGGAGAGATGGGTCACGACATTGCCCCCCCACAAAGGCGAGTGTAGTGGAGCACACTCGCCTATTTGCAGGCAACCCATTCCTTCAGTTCCAACCACCCAATGCGTTCTGCCAGGGGACGCATGTCTTCCTCAAGGACCTTGTTCATTTGGTCCCATTTTTCCTGGTAGAGGCGGTCAAGCTCTTCTTGGTGGAGCTGTTGTAGGCGCTCGAGTTCTGCCGCCTCCCGCCTGGACCATTGTTCTTCTCTATGGTTGAGCCACTTGTTGAGCTGCTCGACTGACCAAGCTCCACATTGAATGAGGCGATAGGCCTTGAGGATGTTGGCGTCACATGGCATTCGATCGCTTGGGGGGTGTGGTTCCATGTTGGCAATGGCGTTGCCAACATTGGCAATGAGGGCCTTGACATTTGCTTGCACCTTGTCCCAGGTGGCCTCCCATTCTTGTTCAAGTTGTTTGGCCTCAGAGCTACGAGGTGCAGCAGGGCCTTCAACAACATCTTCCTTGACGTCTCCCATTGGCTGACCCACCAAGTTGACATCTCTGCTTCCGTAGGCGCCTTTTGACCAGTCGATGGCATTGAACGGGGGATCGTCTCTTGGGTAAGTGTTTGTGGGGACTGGTAGGTGTTCAAACTCACAGTCTGTAGGCCATCCTGACTTGAAGTCAGTGGCACATGGGCGCCACCATATCCCCTCCTCGTCGCAATGTCTGTTGTTGTTGAGGGCAAGGCAAGGGTCGTTTTCTTGCTTGAACCACTTGTCCCCCTCCCATTTGTACCCGGTGTCCCGGTTCCAGGCGTCCATGCTTTTGAGGACCACATTGTGGACTGTAAGTCCAATGCAGCCACGGCAGTGGTAGTACTTGCTGCGGCTGATGTCTGTGGGATTGGAGGGTTGGGTGTCTGGGTGGCTAACCCAAAGCAGGGAGCCGAGTCAAGGGACAATGAGGGACTTGTGTTCCTCATCCCACTTGATGGTTGCTCGCTCTTGCAGGGGTATGTACCCAAGTTGGACGCCTGGTTCAAGCTGTTCGGCCAGGGCTTTGGCCTCATTGAGGGACCAGGGGGCAGTATCCCTGTTGTTGATGGCATACTTGCCTGTTTCAGCAAGCATGAGGGCCTTCTTGTAGGCCCTAGCCTTCTTGTATTCCAAGGACCAGGTGCAGGTGGCGGAGGAGGCGGTGCGGTAGGCAGGCATTCTTGTTCAAAAGAGTTTTTTGCAAGGGGGGTAGTGTTTTGTAGAGTACTAGTGGTAGTTGGCTGAAGAGCTGGAGTGATAATTTCTGCTGCTTTCCCCTTTGCCTTTTTGTACTCTGAGGAAGTGAAATTCAGAGGGAGTGGACCGGTGGGAAAGTCCTTCTGGAATCTTCTCATGACATGAGTCAGTTTGGCAAAGTTCTCTGCCGGTTCTTCAGTGTCCTCCAGAGGGCTATAGCCTTTCCATCTGATGCGGTATTTCAGCCCATCAGGGTCTTGATGCCAATCTACAATCTTTTCTACTTCATATTCCTCCTCACCTTCTTCTGTCAAGATAGGTGGGGGTCAGGGCTGATTTTGTTGGAAGTCTAGATCTTCAGTATAGGGGGTCAACATATTTCCATGGAAGACGTTGTGGATGCGCATGGACTTTGGAAGGTCAAGTTGGTAGGTGTGTGAAGAGATTTGTTTTTTCACAATAAAGGGACCTGTCTTTTTGTCATCAAGCTTCTTGCTTGGCCGTCTTGTGGTGATGTTGGTAGTCAAGAGCCAGACATTGTCTCCTTCCTTGTACTGTACTTTTGGGGTTTCTTCCTTTGATTGATGATATTCCATCAGAGCCTTTGTTTCTTCCCATACAGCCTCCATGTTCTTTGTCCACTTGTCTCCTTCCGGGGATCGAGTCACACAGTCCTCAATAGACCATTTGGGGGTCATGCTGTAGATGACTTCAAAGGGGGATTTGTTTGTGACTCGATTTTTGTGGTTGTTGTGGCAGAATTCCGCAATGGGTAACCATTTTGCCCAATTGTCCTGCTTGTGATTTCCAAAGATGCGTATCCATCCCTCAAGCCATTGGTTTGTTCTCTCCACTAGGCCATCTGTTTCAGGGTGGAAGGCAGTGGAGAAAGTCCCCTGGATTCCTAGCCGCTTGTAGACTGCTTCTAATAAGTGTGATTTGAAGGTGGATCCTCTATCTGAGACAGTGCTTTTGGGGAAACCATGAAGGCGCCATACTTCCTTCACAAAAATATCGGCAAGTTCTTCTGAGTTTGTGGATTCTTTGCAGGGGATGAAGTGTGCCATTCTGGAAAACCGGTCCATCACAACAAGGACACTGTCAAACCCTTGTGATCTTGGGAATTTCACTATGAAATCATATGCAATATTTTCCCAAGGTTTCTCCAGGATGGGCAAGGGTTTGAGTGGTAGGTGTCCTTTGCTTCCCTTCCCCCTTTGGCACGCTTTGCAACTGTCAACATACTTGCTGACTTGTGCTTTCATGCCTGGCCAGTAGTAATTTCTGGACATAAGTTCTAGAGTTCTGGCTTGTCCTTGGTGACCTGCAATGGGCGAGTTGTGATAGAGTCTGAGCAGCTTCAGTTTGATGTCTTTTGTCTGGCCCAACAATTCTGCCTTGATACCAAAGGAGGCCTTTGCTCATTTTGTAATCCTTGAATTGTTTTTTCACAGAGGGCAGTAGGTCTTCCTTTCCCTTGGTACTCTGGATCAAGGTTTCCAGGTTTTCATCCTCCTCCAGAGCTTCTTTGATTTCCTCAATAACGTTGTCGCTCATCAGGGCAGAGAATCCTTTGAAGTTTTTGGCGGAGATCATCACTTGTTCCGCAGAGGCAATATTGTTGTGATCGCTTCTCCTGGAGAGGATGTCTGGTTTCTCCGACATTTTGCCGGGCCTAATACGTCCTGACCGGAGTTCGTTCTCAATGTATTCCCTTGTTGCTTCTCTTTCCCTTGGTGACAGAGGGTAGGCCTTTTTTGGTTTTGGAAGTCGATTGTTGTCATAGAAGTCGATTCTACAATCCCATTCTCTGTGTTCAGGCAGTTTGTTGTATTTTTCTTTGTCAAAGATGTCCTTGAATTCTTCAAGTTCTTCTGGTAGCTCCTGAAGTAGTCCTGCTTTGGCAATAAGGGGATTTTCTTCTTTCCACTTGATAGCAAAGGGGGACCAGGATATTTCAGGGTTGGTCTCCTTCAGCCATGGCATTCCTAAAATCATGGGTTGTGTGCCATTGTTCATGACATAGAACTTTTGGTAGAAAGTTCTTCCCTTGAGATCAAATTTCAGCTTGCACCTGAAACGGATCTCATCCTTTTGTGTTTTTCTGTCAATGGTTTTGATGCTTCTGGGGCTTTGTAATTTGGTCAAAGGGATATTGTTTTCCTTGGCAAAGTTCAGGTTGATGAAGTTTCTAGACAAGCTGGAGTCAATGAGAGTTGAGATTTTTTCCGTGATTCCCTCTGCTGTTGCGTATACCATGGGAGTTTCATTTGTAGCCTTGCAATAGTATACATTTTGCAGAGAGGATATCGGGGCATCCTCACACATGGTGGAGAGATGCCCGTCTAGTTGTCCAACTCAGAATTGGTGGATCCGTTCTCATTCACCCCTTCGATTTTGAGTTCAGCGGCTTTTCCCTTCAGAGGCTTCTTTCCTTTGTCCTTGTAGGTCCACTCTTATGTGCAATCAGCAAGATTGTGCCCTGCTTCCCCACATTTGATGCAGAGGTTGTTTTCCCTTTGGCGTTTCTTCTCTTCTTTTGGGACCAGGTCCCCCTTGATTTTCTGGGTTCTGGAACCTTCCACTTGAGCTGGTTGTTCGTTCTTTTTCCTTGTGCTAACCAGATTGGTCAGTTTGTTGATTTCTTCCACTTGCTGGGCAATATTGATCCATCCTTCAAGATCTCGCTGTTCTGCTCCCACCCTGTCCCTAAGTTCTTTGCAAACGAGTTCTGCTTTGATGAGACGACTCAGGCCTTGTCTGAATTGTGCCGCTAGGGCTGCGTCGTTCCAGTCAAGTTCTTGGGAAAGAAGTCGGAAGTCAGAGACGTATTCAGGTACACTCTTGTTTTGGTAAAGTCATTGAATCCCTTGTTCAGCTTGAACTTTCTTGCTGGGGTCGCTCCATTGTTGGTTGTAAGCTTCCTGGAAAGCATCCCAAGAGTCTAGCCATGGATGGTCTAGATTGTCGTTGTATCTGTTCAGAACTGGTTGTGCCCAATTTCCAGCGGGTCCTTCTGCCATGTTCATCAAAACTGAGATAATGCGCCATTCATCTGTGTCATACTGGGTGGGATTCAGACGAAAATAGGCCTTCATTCTTGCGAGGAAGGTTTTGGCTGCAGTTCCCCTAGTTCCTTTGAAGGCTTTTGGCATCTTGATGCGTGGTCCTGAGTTTCCCCCATTTCCTCCTTGATTTGTTTGGAAGATAAAGGTTCTTCCTTCATCCCTGATTTGATATCCAGATTGTCCTTGTACCTCAAATGAGGGTGATTGTTGTCCATGTGGCAGATGAGGAGGTGGCTGTTTTTGTTGTGGGATATCAACAACAGTTCGTCGTGATTCCACCCTTTGGTGTTTGGACTCTGCTTGGGCATCAGCACCAATTTGTTTGAGAAGATCAAACGTTTCTCTAGTTTGTAGGTGGACTTCTTGCATCCTAGTGGTTTGGTCCTGGAAACCATCAGTAACTTCCTCATCAATCCTTCCGAGGGTGATGGTCATGTTTCTCATTCCTTCTGCAATCCTTCCTAGGGTTTCTTCAATGCGTGTGATATGCTGGGTTTGTCCTTGCAAGGTCTGGTTCATCAGGAGATCAAAATTGTTCAATCTATTGTTGATTTGTTCGGAATTTTCAACTGATCGTTTGAAGACTTCAAGGATTCGCTGTTGAACACGATCCACATTCCTCAGCCTTTTGTAGAAAGTGTTGACTCCGTCTTCTGTTCTAGAAGCAATGCGCTCGATTTGCTGCATCATGTTTGTCGTATCTTGGGTTTGTAGATCCCATTGTTGTTCCAACCCTTCAATTCTAAGGGCTTGGACTGCGTTTTCCTGCTGATATTGGACTTGAAGGGTGTTGAAGATTCTCTCCAGGGCCTGGATTGGATCTCCTTCCATGTTTTCCATCAACCGTTCTTGTCTCAGTCCTTCATCCTGTGAAATTGACTCGACACTTCCTTGTGATTGGAAGGTTGATGGCACGCTCAGGGCGCTGTGAGTTCTAGGGACTTCTACTAGCGGTGGCATGGATGTAGGGGTCGACACTGGTGGTGGAAATTGTAATCCAAAGTCAGGAAATGCTAAAGGACGTCTGGTCCCTGTTGTTCCGGTGTTCAAAGGTCCTGGGGTTGCGTTTCTAGGTGGTCCTGGTATCCTAATCACATATACAGCCCTGGGGCTAATCACACTTTCCCCATGGAGAGTGATGAGTGGTGCTGCTGGTGGTGGCGTGTTGATTGGATTTTCAACTACTCGGATTGTTGGTGAGGTGGACCCCTGTTCATTTGAACTCCAGGTTTCTTCTTGGGTTCCTGATGTTTCAATAATGTTGCTGATTCCTCCTGGGACGCTGGTGGAAGGGGGCCTTGATGTGCGACTGGCACTTCTAAGTGGTGCTGTCCAATCACCTGCCCGTTCCCTTGCTCCTCTTGAGGGGTTTGATTGGATTTCGACTATTGTTGCTGTTGGAGCCTCACTCCTTTGAGACACTGCACTTGAGGATTGATTGTCCATGCTGTCACGTGACTTTGTTTTCTTGTGGCTCAGTGTACTGAGAGCTTGCTTTGCAATGTTGCAACCTGCTAATGCCTATGGTTGACAACCGCTAATGGCCTTTGAGATGTGGAACAATATGTGATAAGTCTTCTAAGACTCTATCACTAAGGTGGACAAACGCTAGTCTTGTCAGTACAAGTCACTAGCTCCTAAGTCCAAGTGGCTGCGCTAAAGGCTAAGTAGCCAAGTGCCTCTGATCACACTGCAGGGAGAGTTGATGAGGCGAAGCAAGCTGGGGATGACCATGCTTGCAAGCCAGTATATATACTCAGAAAGCAAGTGAGTCATAGTATATACATGAGTCACATGCCTGAGTCAAAGTCCAAGTCATAAAGGGGCTGCGCAGGCCAGCCAATAGAAAACAGCATGAGTCATATGACTCATGGTGACAAGTCATCCATACACCTCACTAAACAAGGGAGAGGGCTCTACAAAGAGAAAGGGCGCTTCAGGCACCAGTACAAGCCACGAGACCGCAAAGAAGGAGAAAGTGAGAGACGGGTCACAACATACAGGCTCTATGCCTTTACCATCACTTCCTTCAATAGCACCTTCTATTGCTTCTGAGTCAGTCACTATGGAAGTTGAGGGACAATACACTTTCCATCAAGGCTTTGGAGATACCTCTGAGATACCAAGTATGCCTGATCACTTGGTTCATTTCCCCACATCTACTGAGTGCTCTACACTTCTTTCCATAGCTGCACAGTCCCCCACACCCTCCTTCTTTGTCCAGGCTCAGCCTCTTGCTTCCTCACTGGCTGAAATAGCACCAACCAACCACATTCAGTCTATCCAAGAATGGCAAAACCAACTCCCAGCTACTTGGTCACACCTGCACCACTCCATAGCTACACCAACCAAGAGCTTGCTTTGTTTGCCAACTACATAGCTGAGAGTTTGCCCATCCAACTGGATTCATCTGACTCCTCTTTTACTCCATACCTTTTACCAACTACTGTACTCAAGTACTCTCTGCTGTCTCTAGCTCATAGCTCAATCTATTCCTTTTGCCTCACTCTTATACTTGTGCTAACAAGTGATTGTTGCGCCTAAGGAGGTCTGACCTTTAATGCTGCTTACTAGTTAGTTGGGTAAGTCCCAATTCTCTACCAGGTAGCCCACTCTCATAGCAGTGTGCAAACAAGGTCCACCAAACCTTTGGCCTTGAGTCAACACTGCTTGCAGCACACTGTATCTAACCTGTTAGCTATCTAAGTGTGTGCATCTGGTTGAGTTGTGCTGTGCACTGGAACACAGGGAATACTTGTAGTTACATAGTATCCTTTGGTATTCTTGGTTACACCTACTTCTCATTGCTTAGCATATAGTATACAATAGATTACTACAAACTCCACCACTTGTTACTTAGCTACCTGAATACCTTCCACCTCATCCAAACCTCTTAAGCTTGGAAGAGTCAGAAAGATAGCAACCATAACATAGGGAGTGGTGGTGTCACAGCACTTGCACTGGACCAGACTAGTTTGTATGCATTTGTGCTTTAGAATAATAAAATATGGTTTGCCAAGGGTGAATCTCAAGCATCTGTAAACCTGGCTGGGTGTTGCAACCCAACACTATGATGGTTACTGACTGTAACTGTATGTGCTCAAGTCAAGACTTAGAGAGACTTGGCACCCAAAGAACTGTGAACTGTAGACTGTGAATGGCACTAAGACCTGAGGATCCAAGGTAACCCTGAGGGAAACCCAGTGAAGGACTGTTTGTTGGGGAAATGACAAGGCAAAACAAGATGGGGATACCATGCTTGTTGCCGCCTCATTATATATTCAGAAAAGGCATGAGTCATACTCATGCCAAGAAACAAGTCATACAAAACTAACCAATTGGAAAGCTCTATGAGTCATGTCCTAGAAAGGAACATGACTTGCCAAGAAAGGAAGTTGTAAGACAAAAGAAAAAGGAAGCAGCCTAAGGCTGTGCAAGAACAAAGAAAACTAGACACAAAGGAAGCATGCACAAAGGAAGGGAGAACAAATGGAACACAAAACAAGCAACTAGGAGATGAAGTCCATTGGAGGGGCCTTAGGTCACAACATTACCCCCTTAGGAGCCCATTTAGGGGACCTGAATGGCAACTACTGTAATTTACAGTTGCCCACCATATTTTCAAAAGCCTCCTTGTCCCCCTGGGACCAAATTGCTTCCTCCTCTTCCAGAACTATGGGGTTCTCTGTTGAGTCCCCCACTTCCTCCTTGAACTCCATGGGCGCCTCCTTGCACCCTTCTTCCCATGTGGGTTGGTCCTTGACCCAAACCCTCTCTTCCTCCGCTAGCCATTCTGTTGGCAACCCCTCCCTTTCTGCCCACTGGTCCAGGTTGGGACTGTTGTCCCACCATTGCAGCCTGTACTTGATTTCTTTGGCCCATTGGCCCCTGTCCTCCATCCCATCCTTTAGGTCTTGATCCCATGCCGCATCCCATTCCCACTTGTTGTGCAAGTGCACCCTTCCTTCCTTCTCCTCCCAGATCCACTCAGACTGCCACACATGGGGGTTGTTGATGTGATGGTCCCCCCATTCCTCACTTGTCCTGTTCTTGACACTCCCCAAAATCACTTCCTGGGCTGAGAACACTGCACACCCCCTTGCTATCAGGATGCTTGGCCACTCCCTGAGTTGTTGCTTTGTGGGTGGCTTGTGTCCGACCCACTCAAATTCTCCTGCCACTGCCAGATGGAGCATGTTACTCCCTGGGTAGTATTGGCACTGTCCAATGCACCACATGCGTTGAGGGATGTGGTATATGACCACACCTGAGTCAACACACTTTGTGATTTTGTGGGCTGCGCCTGTGGCCCATGGGAGGTTGCTGATGGTGACTGAGTGACAAGCAGCAGGCATGTTAGGAAAGTTTTTTGGGAGTGGTGGGTTGGTATGAGAGTGGCTTTAGAGCAATGTAAGGCTGGTGAGAGCTGTTTGAGTTGAAGTTTGCCGCTCTCCCCCTGGTCCTTTTGAATGGTTGTTGTTTGAAATTTGGGGGTACAGGTGCCAAAGGGTTTTCTTTGAGGAACTTTCTCATGATGGGTAGTAGTTCTGCAATCTTTTCTGCTCTTTCTTTGGTATCTTGCCATGAGCCAGTCTCCCGACTTGAGTCAATTAGGTATATGAAAGGTTAAGGGGTTCGACTAGATAAGTCTTAGAACCCAAGGAGTAGTGATAGTAAGGAGGATGTGATTGGGCAAGTCCTAGTGGAGCGGAGGTCAAGCCTTGTCGTTAACCGGCTTGACCTCTGGGTTTATATACATGAGGGATCAGTGTCACGTCATCATCTATCAGTGTGAGAAAGCCAAGTACAACCAATGATAAGCAAGATAAGAGGTATGACTCGACATTCTGGAAGTTCTGGAAGCAATCACCAATATCAAATGGAAAGACAAATACATCACATGATACAAGTTAAGCGCCAGAGGACATTTGTACCAAAAAAGGAAAGTGTTCGAAAAAAAAGATATAAAATCAGAATAAAATGTCTGAGCTTAGTCAGCTCATGACATTACCCCCTCATAAGGGCCTGGCGCGGTGGGGTGGAGTTTGTGAAATTTATCAACTAGTTCAGGAGCATTCTTGAGGTCCTCCTTTGTTTGCCAAGAGTTGTCTGCATGAGAGTATCCTTTCCATTTGACGTAATAGTGGAGTTGACGGTGAATTTTCTTGGAATTAAGGATTTCTTCAACTTCCCACTCTTCTTCTCCTTCTTGTGTAACAATAGGGGGTGGTTGAGTGGGTTCGTGACCATGGGGATCATAGTGAAATTTCTTGAGCAACATGACATGGAAGACAGGATGGATCTTCATGGACTTTGGGAATTCCAGTCTAAAGGCGTGAGTCCCTATTTTTTCCAGTACTTTGTAAGGGCTTAAAACTTTGTGAGAGAGTTTTACTGAAGGTCTGTCTGTGGATATGTTTTGATGATTAAGCCAGACTTTATCTCCAGGGTTTATTTCTTCTGGTTCTTTGGCTCCTTTATCAAAGTAGTGTTTGTAGGATTGGTTTGCTAGGATGAGAGCAGCTTTGACTTCATCGTATCCTTTCAACAGGAATTCCGCATGGGCATCAGCTTCAGGAACAGTATAGTCTGATTCTTCCCCGATGTTCATTCTAGGGTTGAAGCCTTGACAGATCTGGAAAGGGGTTTTGCCAGTGGATGCTTGGATTCCATTATTGTAAGCAAACTCTACCATAGGGAGTAGGGCTACCCAGTTGTTTTGCCTATGGTTGACAAAAGCCCTGATAAAGATTTCGACGACTTGGTTTGCCCGTTCTGACTGTCCATCTGTCCTTGGATGATAGGCTGTGCTGAAGGTGGGTTTTACATTCAACCGTTTGTACAGATGCTTAATGAACTTTGAGTTGAAGGTGGATCCTCTATCCGAGACTGTTGCTTTTGGGGTGCCGTGAAGTCTCCAAATGTTTGTGACAAAGATATTGGCTAAGTCTACTGCTGTAGCCATTGATTTGCAAGGGAGATAATGTGCGATCTTGGAGAAACAATCTACCACTGTTAAGATTGCGTCATATCCTTCTGACTCTGGGAGCCCTACAATCATGTCGTAGGAGATCTCTTCCCAAGGTCTCTCAGGAATGTGTAAAGGATGCAGTAGTCCTGTGGGGAGTTGGTTTGATGGTTTAACTCAAATGCATGTTTTGCAGTGTGACACGTAAGAGTTGATGAATTTCTTCATGGTTGGCCAGTAGTAAGTTCTTGAGACCAATTCCAATGTTCTTGCTTGTCCAGGATGCCCAGCTGTAATATTGTCATGGCACAATTCCAATATCAGGTTTCTGACGGTTTCATCCTTGGGGACAAAGATCTTTCCTTTGAACATTAGGAGTCCTTCTCTGTATTCCCAATCTTTGACTTTTTCTCCATTTCTCAGCTTATTGTGAGCTTCCTCTAATCTGGGATCGTTGAGGATTGCTTCTCTGATTAGATCATTAATCTCCTGGTCAGGGGTAATAGCTGAAATAAAAATGTCTGGTTTGAGGAGAACTTGGTTCTCTACCCCCCCCCAAAGGTTCTAAGTCATATTGCCTCAAGAGAATGTCTGCTTTTTTATTCTGGCTTCCTGGCCTATACATGATTTGGAAGTTGAAGTCTACCAAGAAGTTCATCCAGCGAATTTGGCGTTGGTTCAGTTGTTTGGATGATGAGAAGTATTCCAAGTTTTTGTGATCGGTTATGACTTGAATGGCTTTTTCCGTGCCTTGAAGTAAGTGCCGCCATTCCTTGAAGGCTCTTATAATTGCCAATAGTTCTTTGTCAAAAATATCATAGTTTCATTCAGCCGGATTTAGTGATTTAGAAAGGAAAGCCACTGGGTGTAATTTCCCTTCCCCATCCTTTTGTGATAAAACTGCTCCTGTGGCAAACCCTGATACATCTGTTTCGAGGAAAAACTCCTTATTTTGATCAGGCTGCATCATTACAGGTGCTACCTTAAGAGCTTCCTTTAGTGCATTCATGGCATCTTGTTCTTTGCTTGTCCACTGCCACTTTTGATCCTTCTTGAGTAGGTTGTATAGGGGTCTGGCTTTGCCAGCAAAGTCTTGAATGAATCTTCAATAGAAATTCACAAATCCTAGGAACTCTTGAACTTGTTTAACGTTCTTGGGAGCTTTCCAATTCATAGCCGCCGTGACCTTTTCCTGATCCGTTTCGATTCCTTTATTGGAAATGACCAGTCCTACCCAGTCCAGTTTGGTTTGGTGGAACTTGCATTTCCTCAGTTTTGCAATTAACTTGTGTTCCCTTAGTCTTCTTAGCACCTCTTTTACATGTCCTGGATGGTCTTTGACTTGTTTGGAAAAAATGAAGATGTCATCAATGTATACAAGTACAAAAACCCCCATAATGTCCCTGAATATAGAGTTCATTAGGGACTGGAAGCTTGATGGGGCGGTTTTGAGACCGAAGGGCATGACTTTCCATTCATACATGCCATACTGAGTTTTGAAGGCTGTTTTCCATTCATGTCCTGTTGCTATTTGGGTTTGATGGAATCCTTGTGCCAAGTCCAGAGTGGTACCAATGACAAATCCTTCCAGGCCCTTAACCATTGATCCAGTAGAGGGATTCCACTTGCATTGAATTTGCACAGCGAATTCATGTATCTATAGTCAATGCAAAAGCGCAATTCTGGGTTGTTTGGATCTTCTGGGTGGGGCTTTTTGATGAATAGAACCGGCGATGCTAAAGGAGACTTGGAAATTTGAATGTGTCCCCTCCGGATGAGGGTTTCTAGTACTTTCTTCATTTCTTTGTCTTCAGCTGGGGATGTTTTGTAAATAGGGCCATGCTTTAATTTGGCCTCTGGTAGGAGATCCAATGTGATGTCGGTTGGTCTGTGAGGTGGGAGTTCTTCCAATCTGGATTCATCAAATACATCTGCGAACTCTTTATATTCTTCGGGTAATATGGTTTCAGCTGCAATTTGGAGTGTAGATGGGACTTCTAGGCAGTTTTTTGAGCAAAACTTGCTTGTGTATGCAATTGTCCTATTTTTCCAATTAATTTGTGGGTTATGTTTCTTGAGCCATGACATCCCAAGTACGATGGGGTGTCTTCCAATGTTTGTGACATGACATTCTATTTTGCTGGAATGTGTTCCCATGACAAGTTTGAATTTGGTATAGTGGGTGACCTTTCCAGACAAAACTTCTCGCCCGTCTATAACTTGCAGAGTCTTTGGTTTTTCGTGTTGAAAAAGGGGGAGGTTTGCTTCTTTTGCTAGAGAAGGGTTGATGAAGCAGGAGGTTGCACCGCAATCAAGTAGGGCTTGTCCAGAGAACTTTTTTGATTTGTTAACTGACTTAGAATCAGGAGCCGTAGCTAGTGGATGAGCGGTGAAATCAAGGTATAATTGGTTTTCATTTGATATTGACATGATTTCTAGTTCATCCATATTACTAGCTAATATATCACCAAGTACTTGGCTCCTTAATAAGCCTTGGTGACGTCTTTTCCCAACTCAATGTCTGAACAGATTTCTTCAATCTGGGCTTCAAATCCCGAGGCCGTGTTCTTGGAAGGACAGACTCTTGCTGAATGTTGCTTGCCGCCGCAGGTGAAGCAAATCATGGGTGTCTTTCCCTTGCCATCAAGATCCATTGCATTGGGGTCTTTAGCGGGAGTGGATGTCTTAGGCATTTGAGTTGTGGGAGTGGTGAAGGTAGTGGTCCTGGTGTCTTTCTGAATTGCTCCAAACAGAACATTTCCTTTAGTTCCATCATCCCAGGAGATCTGTGGAACTGCACGGCCTTTTGTGTTCCTGGAAATACTTGAGATTTTTCCATATTGCACCCCCCCTGTAGGTTTTGACATGAAGACACAATTGTTTATATTGAACCTTTGACCTAGTGAGGTGTTTGCAGTGTTTGTGGCCACCTTAGGTGTAGTTTGTTTTGAGGTGCTGGCTTGTAGGCTTTGAACCTTTTTTGGTGCATTAATGGCATTCATTGTGGAATCAATTTCCAGGGCTCGTTTGCGGACTTGGTTAAATGTCCTTGTTGCTTCATGGGGTTTGAAGTTCTGTGATACCATGGCAATTTTGATTTCATCTTTAAGACCGTCGTAGAAATCATCACGAAGTACTTGATCAGTGTACCCGAGTACCAATGAATAAGTGACAAAATCCTGTAGATAATCTTGAACAGAATTCTTTTGGACCAACTCTTTGTATAGTTGTCTATATTGGTCGATTTTGTGGACGTCACCGAACCTAGCTTGCATTTTGTTCCAGAATTCATCTATGTTGTGTAGCCAATTAGTTGCTCCTCTTCTTGCTGTATCTATGTCAATTCCAGGTTGCATCCATACGTAGGCAGGCCCTTTGCAATAACCCATGATATAAGTGATTTTTTGTTCTGTAGTTGCTTGTGGGGATGTATGGTTTATGTACAGGGTATATTGCGATTTAAACTCATCAAATTTGTCTACATCTCCAGAGAATTCTTCTGGGGGATGCATTTTGAGTTTGTATCCTGGAGTAGTTGTTGATGCAGTCGTAGAGGGTGTTGCTCCCAGGTTTGCTAGTGATTGAGATACCGCGGTTATTAATTGGTGAAGAGGTGCAATCTGTGAGGTTTGATTTTGGATTGCCATGACATCTGCAACAGTGTTGTCAATTCCTTGTTCTAGTGTGGTAGTGATGCTATTCAAGGCATTGATGTGGCCGTTTATCTTTTGCACCTCATCTATTAGAGCATTGATTGCGTGTGCTACTACATCGGGTGGGGATGTTTCAGATATTTGGGTGAACCCTCCTTGAGTTGGTGATGGGGCTCTAGACATATTGGAGCAGGGAGAAGTGTGGATTTATTGGGAGCCCAGACCGTACAGAATATTGCAAATCCTTCTGCAAACTTGTCTATCTTTAATGACACGTAAACTTCTTAAAAACACCAATTCAAGATTTTTGTCCTCCAGAAACAATGCATTGATCACTCCTAGTTCGTTGTACTGTTTGTATATGTAGTTACAATGAACGTCTTCAATAAAGAGTGATAGGGATTCTAGCCTGAGCTGTTCCCTGTGTTGTTCCTGTGTGAGTCGAGGTCTTGGTCCCACTGAAAAGGGTTGGGGGCGATGGTGTTAAGATGGTTTAGAAGGCGGTAATCCTGGTTAATAGGAATACGCACTTCTGATGCAAGAGGGCAGTATCTGCTCTTGATTTTGTCTTTGAGAGTCTCGATGGTGCGCCACTGACGTTTGTTATTATTGATGAGGTTTTCAACCTTTTGAGTGTGTTTTTCTGGGATTTTGATAAGTTGGTTGCAATTTTCAATCAGGACGCGGTTTTGCGCTTGTAGGCGCTCAACTTCAATATTAGTGTCAGCTAGATTTATGCTTTGGACACAATCTTGATCGGTTTGTTGCTTGTTTGTGTTATTGATGCTTATTTCAATGAACTCAAGTCTTGAATGAAGTGATTGGTAATCAGCTTCAAGTTGATTGTGGTTTTTGTTGTTCCTTGTACGTTCTACCCTTAGTTCCTCTGCTTGCTTGACTTGATCTTCTTCTAGTACTTCAATTTGACTGTTCAATTCATTGACTTTAGTGTCTAGATTAAGTACAAAGTCTTTTAGTTTAAAGACTGCTTTGCAGAGGCTAAAAAATGCGGGGAACACTTTTAAGGTTAATTAGTTAGTTACTAATTAATCCTTTTTTAGTGCATATTGATGGGGACAACGAGTTGATGTGGTTCTTGATGGATGTGAGTGTTAACTTGAGTGGTGCTCCGACCACTTTCCAGGTTGACTTGAGAGGATCTGGCTTCCTCGAGATGTTGATTTGGAAGTGAAGGGTGCTAGACGCTAAGCTTTGGCTTTATATACTCCTTATCTGATCTTATCGATTATCAACAGCCTTGGGCGGGCATGATAGTGACAGTGTATGACAGAGTAAGGTTGTATTTAGCTGACTAAAGCCGCTATGACCCGAAAGAGGACAACGATTGGGTTCACTGACAGTGCATAGCAACGTGGGACTACTGGTCTATAGCAAGTATAGCTCTTTGTCTGTTGTACTATGCCCATTTTCCAGTGTACGTTCTATCTACTTGGTGCAAGAGCAGGGGCTTAAGGCCAATGCTAGAAAGGCTTGACCTAATGTCCCGACTTGAGTCAATTAGGTATATGAAAGGTTAAGGGGTTCGACTAGATAAGTCTTAGAACCCAAGGAGTAGTGATAGTAAGGAGGATTTGATTGGGCAAGTCCTAGTGGAGAGGAGGTCAAGCCCTCTCGTTAACCGGCTTGACCTCTGGGTTTATATACATGAGGGATCAGTGCCACGTCGTCATCTATCAGTGTGAGAAAGCCAAGTATAACCAATGATAAGCGAGATAAGAGGTATGACTCAACATTCTGGAAGTTCTGGAAGCAATCACCAATATCAAATGGAAAGACAAATACATCACATGATACAAGTTAAGCGCCAGAGGACATTTGTACCAAAAAAGGAAAGTGTTCGAAAAAAAGATATAAAATCAGAATAAAATGTCTGAGCTTAGTCAGCTCATGACAGCCAGCTCCCTCCATTGGACTTGCCTGTTGCCTTGCCCACCTGTACTTTGCCTTGTGCCATGTTTCTGTTTCCGTTTGCCACGTTGCCACCTTCTTGTGGTTCCTTCTGTTACACTGTGTAACACGGCTGTGCTTTTGTACAAGTCATGTCTGTTCATACAGCATGACTCACATGGACACTCCTGATTGGTAGACTGTTATGACTCATGTGGCTGCGCATTGTATGACTTGGCCACTTTGTGTATATATATATGGAGGACCAACAAGCCTGGTAACCCCAGCTTGTTTTGTCTCATCAAACATCCCCTTTGAGTGACACATTGAACCACCCCTACCCTTAAGAGTCTACAGCTACTTAAGTGTGGTGCAATTCAAGAGGTCTCTTAGGTCTTAGTGCCGTCCACTCTCCATTGCGGCTTGTCTCACAGCCATCAAGAAGAAGCTTACAACATCTGTTCTGTTTGTGGACTCATGGCTTGTTCTGGTGCCCTAAGCGCTCTTTCTCTTTGTTGAGCCCTCTCCCTTGTTTAGTGAGGTGTATGGATGATGTGGCACCATGAGTCATATGACTCATGCTGTCTTCTATTGGCTGGCCTGCGCAGCCCCCTTTATGACTCAGACTTTGACTCAGACTTGTGACTCATGTATATACTATGACTCACTTGTTCTCTGAGTATATATACTGGCTTGCAAGCCTGGTCATCCCCAGCTTGCTTTGCCTCGTCAACTCTCCATGCAGTGTGATCAGAGGCACTAGGCTACTTAGCCCTTAGCACAGCCACTTGGACATAGGAGCTAGTGACTTGTACTGACAAGACTAGCATTTGTCCACCTTAGTGATAGAGTCTTAGAAGACTTATCACATATTGTTCTCACATCTCAAAGGCCATTAGCAGTTGTCAACCATAGGCATTAGCAGGTTGCAACAAAATGCACAGCTGCCGATCCACTAATTTTGTTTTATACTGCTCATTTTGTCACATAGTAAGCTTATATTGTGTATATACAATCTACAAGTGCATTTGCACACTTTCTATTAGCAACTCTCATCGATTTGGCTGACTGAGCAAGCATCACTGAGATTGCACACCAAAACGGGTCATGTGTGCATTTCTTTTTTGGCTCAGTGTATATATCCCCATCCAGGTTTTTCCAGTTTTCCAGATGAATATGCAACCAGTTTTCCTGATGCAGGCTCTGGAGCCAAAGAGTGCCCTGGAGCAGGACGCCAGATAACCAGTCCAATGTATGGTTGTGAAAAGTCGAAATTGTGCTGGTTGTGGCCTGGAGCTAATTGGCCCAGCCCAAACATAGCTCCTACTCAACCAAAAGTGAGACATCTTGTTTGGCTTGTGAGTTCTTGTGATGGCAGGAACTATCTCATCAAGCTTGTGATGGTTTGTGAGTGCTCACAAAAGGTTATGAGCAGAAACTAGCCTTTTGCTTGCTTGTCTCCTGAGCGCTTATGAGCAATCCCGAGCAGTCCAGAGGCTGCTGAGATAGTCCTGGGCATCATGAGACCTCAAGAGCCAAGTGAGATATCTCAATTTTGGTTGAGTGGTGTGCAGCTGAATTTGGCCCAGCCCTTGTCCCATATGTTTTTTTTGAGTAATTTCCCCACAATATTTGTTTGAGTGTATCAATTCAATGGAAAGTGCATATATGTGCATAGTATTTGTATCTACATCAATGCATCAAGTTATACCACAAACTGGCTTGGACTGGTACTCAATTATCATCATTGTTATTCTCTGCCCCCTTCCTCAATTGTTTTAGAAGTGCTGCAACAACACTTTGGATCTGAGGCAGTTTGCTGTTAAGCATATTCCAGATTCCCATCAGGGCACCATTGAGCTGGATGAGTGTAGCTGTGTGAACCTCAGGCCTCTCCCTGGACAATGGTGGGGCAACATAAAGAATCCACTGGGGTGGAATATGAACATACTTTTTGGCATAGTATTGAGTTGTCTCCATGAGGATTGAATGAAAGTCATGTTCAAGCCAGTGCTCCCACAGTTGCAGTGCCAGGTATGAAACCAATGCTATGTTCAACTGCTTATTAGCCCAGTTATGTTTCCCCCCTTGCCAGCACCTTTTGAGTAAAGTGTGAGAACTATGATTGGGCAATCAAATTGGTTAGGGTTGGGAGACGTGTATATGGTTTCATCTGTAAACCTGGCTAGGGCTCCATAGTGCTATAAAGCACTATGAAGCCCTATTGCAAATAGGCTACATCCACTAAACCTAGCAGTCCATAGCAGTGCCCATTGCTACATAGTGCTATGTAGCAGTATGAAGCAGAGTCCCAATGTGGTGATTCAAACAGAAAAGTCTGAGACAGGTGGCTGTGCACTTACCATATATGGTAAGTAATTAGTCCAAATTTGGATAAATGAATTTCCATACATAGTAATCTTCGATTTTGAGACACTTTTAAAATTTCCTTTTTTGGCAATATTTGAAATTCCAGATTGGGATGTAATTTACCCATTTTAGGCACTCAGCTGAGTTGAAACTTCAAGTCCCACCCTGCCCCTTGAAGTGACTTTTTCCCCCTATTCCACATGTCTGAGTGCACCCACTGCACCTCCCCTGGGGGTATTTGGTAGCATATAGTCCCATTGGTACCAAGGGGATGGAAATCTGCTGGCTGGTTCAAAAGTTTGTCCCAAAATGGGTAAATGAGTAAACAATATCAAACTACCTATCTGGGAATATCATTACCATAAATGGTAAGTGGACAGCCACCTGTCTCAGACTTTTCTGTTTGAATCACCAAATTGGGACTCTGCTTCATAGTGCTACATAGCACTATGTAGCAATGGGCACTGCTATGGACTGCTAGGTTTAGAGGATGTAGCTTATTTGCTATAGGGCTTCATAGTGCTATATAGCACTATGGAGACCCAGTGTTGTGAACTAAGGCCCCTCCAATGGACTTTGTCTCCTAGTTGCTTGTCTTGTGTTCCTTTTGTTCTCCCTTCCTTTGTGCGTGCTTCCTTTGTGTCTAGTTTTCTTTGTTCTTGCACAGCCTTAGGCTGCTTCCTTTTTCTTTTGTCTTACGACTTCCTTTCTTGGCAAGTCATGTTCCTTTCTAGGACATGACTCATCGAGCTTTCCAATTGGTTAGTTTTGTATGACTTGTTTCTTGGCATGAGTATAACTCATGCCTTTTCTGAATATATAATGAGGCAACAACAAGCATGGTATCCCCATCTTGTTTTGCCCTGTCATTTCCCCAACAAACAGTCCTTCACTGGGTTTCCCTCAGGGTTACCTTGGATCCTCAGGTCTTAGTGCCATTCACAGTCTACAGTTCACAGTTCTTTGGGTGCCAAGTCTCTCTAAGTCTTGACTTGAGCACATACAGTTACAGTTGGCAACCATCATAGTGTTGGGTTGCAACATTGCAAAACAAGATTATTCCACAAGGAAAATAGTCAACAGACATCATAGTGCCCTCAAAGGTCTTGTGGCAACTTGGGCAACCACTAGTTTTTTTGTTCCCATGCACTCAGACACCACATCAAATTTTTGAACCTTATTTTTTCGGCAATCAATATCTACTTGACGTCAGGCTCATCCAAAGGATAGTAATACCAAGGCAAATCCATGGCTTTGCAAGAATCAAGAAGGAATCCACCCCAAATGGCTCAGCCCAAAGAAGGATGGACCAATCCCTTAAGACCAAGAGAAAGAACTACAAGACCCAACCCAATGGCAACTCTGGCCATGGGATCAATAAATCTTCCTGAACTTACAATGGTGGATTTAGAAGGATCTGGACCAGGACAGCAAGGAGACAAGACACTAGAACAAATTGTAGGAATACCAGTGGCCCAGGAAACCTTCACAACACTAGCACAGGTGCAAGAACTCTTCAACCATACAATGGGTTGATTAGTACACATACTTGATGCATCTTTTCTTCAAATTTGACAAGATATGAAGGAAACAGGAGAAGATGTCCAAACCTTACAAACAGGTGTCTATTGCCTTCAAGAAACAGGAGCCACAAAAAGCAACATTCATGCACAAAACAAAGAAATAGAGCAAATCCTAAATGTTGTAAATAGTATAGCAAAAATGCTAGAACCAAAGGAGGAGGAAGACACTGAACAAGGCACACATGGCAAAGAATCTACAACACCTAGAACCTCCAGGATTACAGCACCTCTCCTGGAAACACCAAGAAAGACAACAACCTTTCCCCTTGAAGAATACCAGTACCCAGAATCAGATCAAGAAAGTGTCAGGACAGGAGAAGCAGGGTCTGGAGGATCAACCAAGACAATTAGGCAAAAGATACAAACTTCTGCAAAAGAAGAAAAGAAGCCCAACACAACTTGTAGCAAACACTTCAGCATCTATAAGGATATAGCAAACGATGTCACCAAAAGCAAGGATCGATTGACAATTGTCAAAAAACCAGAAGCATACAATGGAAAAAGAGGAACAGGAGCAGAACAATTCATTACCTTGATGAAAACATACTTCAACATCCATGGACAGATCTTCAATAACAATCAGAAGAAGATTACTACATTCCTCAGCAACATGGAACACAAGGTAGCAAAAGCATGGGCTTTCAATCATCTTGAAAGAATCAACAAAAACCCTTCCTCTACTAGCAACACCAATGCAATTTACTCCTGGTCAAACATGAAGAAAGACTTTCTCCTCAACTTTAGTGATCCAATGGCAAAACAACAGGCTTCCAGGAAACTCATGACAATTCAAATGAAGGGTCCTATTGACAATGCTCTCACTTCCTACATCATGGAGTTCAGAAGCTACAATGCCCTGACCAACATTGGAGATGCAGCATACAAAGAAGCCTTTAAACAAGGACTAGCCCTAGAATTGCTAGCAGAACTAGACGCCCTATCCCTGATGAGTGACAACATCAGAAACCTAAATTTTGAAGGACTTGTGACAGCAACCATTAAAGTGGACCAAATGCTCAAAGCAAAACAAGGGTATAGATCAACATACATCAGAGGATATGGAGGTTCAGGAAGCAATCAAACTGGACAAGGCAACAAAGGGCAAACAAGTCAAAATGGAAGAATTCAAGGTGAGAAACCAAAATTAGTCCCTGAAGAAACCAAGAAGTGTTGCCACCAGGAGGGAGCCTGCATCAAATGCAGATCAAAGGAACACTTTGTGTGACAATGCAAAAATGGATGGAAGGACCAAGACATTCCATCTACCAAAGGGAGGGAAAAGGCCAAAGCAGGAGATTTGGAAGAAACTAGCAACAGTGAAAAGGAGTCAGGAAAAGTCTAGGGTGCTCTGCTTCCATGTGAGATGCTACCCATACACCCTTGATCTTGAGGAAACAAATGTACTATAGAGCAACAAATGAATCACCACTTGTCTCAACTCAGATCAAGGGAATCATGGATCCCACTCCCACCCTTATTGATTCTGGATCAACAAAGAACTTTATTGATATCACCTTCTGCCAAAAAGATTCTATCCCCCTTATCAAACTACTGAAAGCAAGAGAAGTCATAGGAATAATTGGAAAAAAACTACCATCAATTGTTTGGTACAAGGTCCACCTCACCTTTGAGATCTTGGGAAAAAGTTTCACAGAACAATGCTATGTTGTGCCAACTGGAGAATCCCCTCTAATTCTAGGAATGACATGGCTATCAGAAGCCAACCCTGAAATAAACTGGGAAACAAAGGAAATTACTTGGCAAAAGGAACCCATCAAAGCAAAAGCAGCACATTTAACAGAAAGACCAGAAGAGTCCCAAGACTTCAAAAAGGTTTTCAGCAAGGAACTTTTTAAGGAATTACCACCACGCAGGGAATGGGATTGCAAAATCAATTTTAGGCCAGATACAGAACTACCTAAACCAGCACAAACTTATCCATGTTCTCCAATGGAAACATGAGTCCTTAGGAAACATATAGAGGAGGAACTAGCAGCAGGCAAGATTGTACCAAGCAAATCACCCATTGCATTGCCAGCTTTCTTTGTTAAGAAGCATCAAGATGAAAACTCAGAACCTATGACACTAGAAGAACTTTTGCAACTAGTAGTTGACCTGAGAGGAGTCAATAAGATCACTATACCCGATCAATTCCCTCTACCACTACAAGAAGACCTTCTGGAAAAATTAAAGGAAGCTAAAATTTTTTCAAAATTGGACTTATGGCAAGGCTTCAATAACATTCAAATCAAAGAAAGCAATCAATGGAAAACAGTGTTTAGAACCAAGGAAGAACACTATGAATACAGGGTCATGCCATTTGGACTCATGAACACTCCAGCAATCTTCCAAAGGATGATGGACAAAATCTTCCATGACATAAAGGACATTTCAGCAGTGATCTACATCAATGACATTCTCATCTTCTCAAAAGACCAGGAACAACACATAAAAGATGTCAGGGAGGTACTGAAGCAATTAGAAGAAAACAACCTCTTCCTGAAGATCACAAAATGCAAATTCTTTATCACCACAGTCACCTTTGTTGGAATAGTCATCACCCCTGAAGGAATTTCTATGGAAAAGGACAAAATTAAGGCAATTTTGGAATGGTGCATCCCAAAGACAGCCAAACAAGTACAGGCCTTCTTAGGCTTTGCAAATTTCTACCAACAATTTGTGCAAAACTTCAGCAGTATTGTCAAGCCATTAACCAAACTCACCAGAAAGGAACAAAAGTGGGAATGGGGTGTGGAACAGCAACAGGCCTTTGATAAACTCAAATCAGCAGTAACTAAGGATCCAGTATTGGCACATCCCAACCCTGCCAAACCCTACTTTCTTGAAACAGATGCATCAGGGGTGGCAATGGGGATGATTCTCTCACAACAACAGGACAATGGGTACCTACACCCAATTGGTTTCTTATCACAGAGTTTCACAGCACCACAAATGAACTATGACACGCATGACAAGGAACTTTTAGCCATCATTACAGCCCTGAAGCACTGGAGATTACACCAGGAAGGAACTAGGGAACCAATTACGGTCTATTTGGATCATAGGAACCTGACCTACTGGCAAACAGCAAAAACCTTTAACCAATGACATAACAGATGGTACCAAGAATTGGTGTCTTTTAACTTTGAAATACACTACCAACCAGGGAAACTTTCCAGCAAACCAGATCTCTTGTCCAGACGTTCTGAACATCATGATATACCAAATGCAGAACAGATCATGATACATCAGGAAAGATTCAAAGGTTTTGCAGCAGAATTAGGAAGGGACATTATTGCAGAAATCACAGAAGCACAAGAGGAAGACAAATTGCTTACCACACTTGTCCTAGCAGTCAAAGACAGGGCAAACCTTCCCCCTAGTGTCAGGAAGCAGTTCAAGGATTACAAAATACTGGAGGGACTCCTGTGGTACAAGGGTGCAATCTATGTTCCAGAAGATAAGGATCTGCACCTGGAATTACTATGACAACATCATGATTCACCAACTGCTGGTCACCAGGGGCAAGCAAGAACCCTAGAACTGCTCTCAAGGCGATATTACTGGCCAGGAATGAAAGCAACATTCAACAGATACATAGACTCCTGCAAAACATGCCAAAGAAGCAAGGGGCACATGCATTTGGTACCAGCAAAACCATTACCTATAGCACCACATCCTTGGGAAGACATCAGCTATGACTTCATTGTCAAACTACCCAAATCAGCTGGGTGGGACAGTATCCTGGTAGTGGTAGATCAACACAGCAAAATGGCGCATTTCATCCCTTGCAAAGAAGCAACTATGGCAGAAGGGGTTGCAGATCTGTTTCTGTCAAATGTTTGGAAGCTTCATGGTTTACCCAAGTGAACAATTTCCAACAGAGGTACCACCTTCAACAGTCACTTCCTATGCTGCCTTTATGAAAAACTTGGAATCAACCCTTCATTCAGTCCAGCATTCCACCCTCAGACTGATGGACAGTCAGAATGAGTAAACCAGTGGCTTGAAGGGTTTCTTAGGGCTTTCATCAACTACAGACAGGATAATTGGGCACAATGGCTACCTATTGCGGAATTTTGCTACAATAATCATGTCAACAGAACCACAGGCAAGACTCCTTTCAAATTAACTATGGATTCCACCCTAGGTGGAATATAGTGGATGCCAATGTTCAGAATCCTTTGGCCAGAAACCTACAAGAGCAAATGGAAGAAGCAAGGAAAGAAGCAACAGTGGCAATGCAATTCCATGAAGATCAGGCAAAGGAACCCAGGGAAAAATATGAGCCAGGCAACCTTGTTTGGGTGCTTAGCACAAATTTCAAGATGAAGCGACCAATGAAGAAGCTTGATGACAAGAAATTAGGTCCCTTCAAGGTCACAAGGGCAATCTCTTCCCATGCATACAAAATTGAACTTCCCAAATCTATCAAGAAACATAACATCTTCCATATTGATCAGCTATGGAAATACAAGGAAGACAAGGAGTTCAACAGGAACCAAATGCAACCACCACCCATAGAAACAGAGGAAGACAAAGAAGTTTATGAAGTCAAGGAGATTGTGGACTGGAAGGAAACAAAGGAAGGACTCAAATATGTAATCTGGTGGAAGGGATATCCACCAAGCAAAGATATGTTGTAAGCTTCTTCTTGAGGGCTGTGAGACAAGCTGTGATGGAGAGTGGATGGCACTAAGACCTAAGAGACCTCTTGAATTGCACCACACTTAAGTGGCTGTAGACTCTTAAGGGTAGGGGTGGTTCAATGTGTCACTCAAAGGGGATGTTTGATGAGACAAAACAAGCTGGGGTTACCAGGCTTGTTGGTCCTCTATATATATATACACAAAGTGGCCAAGTCATACAATGCGCAGCCACATGAGTCATAACAGTCTACCAATCAGGAGTGCCCATGTGAGTCATGCTGTATGAACAGACATGACTCATACAAAAGCACAGCCGCGTTACACAGTGTAACAGAAGGAACCACAAGAAGGTGGCAACATGGCAAACGGAAATGGAAACACGGCACCAGGCAAAGTACAGGTGGGCAAGGCAACAGGCAAGTCCAATGGAGGGAGCTGGCTCACGACATTACTCCCCCTTAAGAGTCCATCTAGGGGACCTGGATGGGCTTTACTGGATCTTGCAATCCTTGCTTTTGGCAAGCAAGTGCTCTTCCAGCCCCTTGTCCTCTTCAATGGTCAAATCAATGGGGTTGAAAACAGTGTTACCCAGTTTGTCCAAGAACTTCTCCCACTCTTCCCATGTTTCCTCCTTTGTCCAGTCAGCCTTGGACCAGTCCCAAACCCTCTTCTGGGCCTCCACAAACTCCTCATCCCACTGTCCCATGTCCAGTTCTCCTTCCTTCCATGCTGACACGTCTGCGTCCTCCCATTTCCACCAGTTTGGTGACCAAGCAAACTTCTCCCTCTGGTATCTGCCCCTCTCCAACTTCCAGTTGCTCAGGTCCCTTTTGAAGTTGGCATCCCAGGTGTTGTTCCACTTGGGTCGGAGCATTGGCTGTCTTCTGTTGTACCCTGGTACCCACTCGCTTGAGTATGCCCCTTCTTGCCCCCATTCAATGACTCCAAGCATATGGGTGGAGAGGAGGACAACCTCCAAGACCTGGAACATGGCGCATCCTCAACAAATGAAGATGTCCTTTTGTTGGAGTTGCATTCATGTTGGCCATTTTTTCCCAACCCATTGGAACTCCCCCAGGTCCGAGTGGAGTACGTCGTCTGACACCCTGAACTGCATTCTGCCTGGGCTTTGCTGCGACTGGTTGAAAACGTAGAGGGCCACTCTGGTGTCCAGGATCCTTGCCGTGGCGAATGCTGGTCCGTCAAGGACACGGACAAGGTTGTTGGCAATGGTGGAGCGGGTAACAGCAGGCATTGTGGAGAGCAAAAAAGGTTGAGGGCGGATAAGTGGAAGTTGGCAGAAGAGTATGAGCAAGTTTTGCAGATATCACTACTGACCGTGCCCCTCCTCCCTTTTATCTTTCCTGGAACATAGTTAGATGGTGTAGGGGCCTTGGGGTGTTGGCATAGAAAGTCCTTGATGATCTTGGATAGGTGACCAAAATCTTCTGCCCTTTGTTCTGTGTCTTCTTTGTCTCCATAACCCTTCCATCTGACCCTGTAGAAAAGTCCATCCTTTGTTTCCTTCCAGTCCAGGATTTTTTCTACCTCATATTCTTCTTCTCCTTCTTCAGTTATGATCAGCAGCGGTTGGGGTTGGTTTTGTTTGAATTCCGTGTTGTCTTTGTAAGGGCTGAGTAAGTCAATGTGGAAAACAGGGTGTACCCTCATTGTTGTAGGCAAAATGAGTTCATAAGCATGTGATCCTATCTTTTGTTTCACAACAAATGGCCCATGCTTTTTGTTATCCAGCTTCTTTGAGGGCCTCTATGTTTGTATGTTTTTCCCTAACAGCCATACTAGTTCTCCCTCTTGATACTTGTTTTTTGGTCTTTCTTCCAGGAGCCTTTGACTTTCCATTGATGCAATTGCTTCATTGTGGATGTTACGCCATTTTTCCGTAATTTTGTTAGCTTCAGGAACCGTTGTTTCTGCTGATGAGATGTTCCACAGTGGTTCCCTGCTGTAGACAATTGCAAAAGGGGAACTACCTGTTACACAGTGCTTCTGCAGATTATAACTAAACTCTGCAATTGGTAACAAGTCTGCCCAATTGTCCTGCCGGTAGTTGACAAAGGACCATAGCCCGCCTTCCATCCATTGGTTGATTCTTTCCATAATCCCATCCATCTGGGGGTGGTAGGCTGTGCTGAAACCTGGGCTAGTTCCAATTCTCTTGTAAATGGCTTTCATTAGTTTTGAATTGAAAGTAGTCCCCCAGTCTGAGATTGTGCTTTTTGGAAAACCGTGAAGCTTCCAAACATTTGTGACAAAGAGGTTTGCAAGGTCGCTTGCCGTGTGAGATTCCTTGCAGGGTATGAAATGTGCCATCCTTGAGAATTGGCCCACTACTACCATGATGCTGTCCGACCCTTTGGACTTTGGTAATTTAACCACAAAGTCAAATGCTATAACTTCCCCAGGCCCTCTTGGAACTTCTAGCGGCTTGATCAGAACTATGGATTTTGATCCCCTTGCCCGTTGGCAAGTCTTGCAGGATTCCACGTATCTGTTTACGCTTTGCTTCATCCCTGGCCAGAAGTATCTTCTTGATATTAGTTCCAAGGTCCTAGCCAGTCCTTGATGACCTGTGATCTTAGAGTTGTGGTGTACCCGCATGATGGTCAGTCTGGCCTCCTTGTCTTCTGGAACATAAATTCTTCCTTTGAACCATATCAGTCCCTCCTTGAAGTCGTAATCTTTTGCACTGTGCTGCAGGGTTCTTGGTAAAATTTCCCTTGATTTGCAGATTTCTTCAATTTTTGCCAGTCCTTCATCAGTTTCCTGTGCTTCCTTGATGGTCACTATAATGTCTGTGTCCATCTGCCCCATAAATCCTTTAAATTTTTCGGCAGATATCATAACTTGTTCAGGTGTGGGGCTATCCTTCGTGGTCAGATTGTCTTGACAATAGGTCCAGTTTAGATGAAAGGATTCCAGGGCGGTATGTGATATCAAAGTTGTAGGAAGCTAGTAGTTGATGCCATCTTGCGTGTCAACAGTTGAACGTTCTTGCTTCCTTCCAGAACTGTAGGTTCCTGTGATTGGTGTAGATAGTGATAGGATTTTTTGTTCCCTCAAGGTATAGCCTCCAATGTGTCAGTGATTCATTAATTGCCATAAGTTCTTTGTCATGAACATCGTAGTTGAGCTGGGCTTTGTTGAAGGATTTTGACAGGAATGCTATAGGGTGTAGGTAGCCATCGTCTTGTCTTTGAGACAGAATTGCCCCCATTGCTACTCCACTTGCATCCATTTCCAGGAAAAAGGGCTTGTCCGGGTCAGGGTGCTGTAGTGTGGGTTCCTTGCTAATTTCTGCTTTCAGGGCATCAAAAGCTTCCTGTTGATCCTTCTCCCACTCCCATTTGTTATCCTTTCTTGTCAGGGTTGTCAAGGGCTTTGCTAATTGGCTAAAATTGGGTACAAATCTTTGGTAGAAATTTGCAAATCCTAGGAATGCTTGAACCTGCTTGACCGTCTTTGGTTCCTTCCATTCCTTTATTGCCTTGACCTTCTCTTCCTCCATTGAGATGCCCAAATCACTGATTCAAAGTCCAGTATATGTTAACTTGGTGACAAAGAATTCGCATTTTGGGAGCTTTGCAAATAGGTTTTCATCCAGTAAGATCTTCAACACCTTCCTGACATCCACAGTATGTTGGCTTCTGTTTTTAGAGAAGACCAGGATGTCGTCAATGTATACTATGACACATACATTGATAAGGTCATGGAAGATATGGTTCATGTATCTTTGGGATATGGCAGGCGCGTTTTTTAGTCCAAATGGCATGACAATGTATTTGAACAGGCCTTCCTTGGTTCTGAAGGCTGTCTTCCATTCGTCCGCTTCCCTGATTCTGATATTGTTGAACCCCATGTGCAGATTGAGCTTGGAAAAATTTTTTGCGCCCTTGATTTTGTCCAAAAGATCCTCCATTAATGGCATTGGGAATCTGTTGTCCTTTGTAATGGCGTTTACTCCTCTGAGATCTTGAACAAGTTGTAATTGGCGTACTGCTCCTGGGTTTTTTGGATCAATTGGTTTCTTTACAAAGAAACAAGGTGATGCAATAGGTGATTTGCTAGGTCAAATCTTTCCAGTTGCAATTTCCTCATCCAGGTATTCCCTTAGTGCAATTGATTCAGCTGGCAAGAGTGGGATTGGTCTGGCCAGTTTTTGAAGTTCAACCCCTTCCCTAAAGTCAATGGCACAGTTGTGTGGACGCTGATCCGGAATCCTCTTGAATTTTTCCTCCCTGAACACATCAGCAAATTCTTTGAATTCTTCTGGTAGGTCGTCTATTGAGGCTGTTCTTGCCTGTATGGGTTCTGGTTGCCATGATACATGCTTTGTTTTCCAGTCAATAATGGGGTTTGCTTCTTCTAACCACTCTAGTCCTAAGATGAGCTTGGTTTCCCCGGTAGGCATAGCAAAGAAGATTTGTTTGAAGGTTCTTCCTTCTACGTCCAGTTTTAGCTTGGCTTTGAATTGTATTTGGTGCAAGAGTTCCTTTCCCTGGATGCCAATTACTTTACATGGAGTGGAAAGTTCAATGAGTGGGATATTGTTGGAGTGAGCCCAAGAGATGTCCATGAAGTTTTTTGATGCTCCTGAATTGAGGAGAGTAGGGATTGGTTCTGTGATTTTGGCGGTGCTTGTGTACACAATGGTTGATTCGTTTGTTGCTCTAAAGTACATTGTTTCCGCTGCCGGTTCTTTGGTCTCTCCACACACAGTTAGAGGGAGACCCCTTCTTTTCCCGATTCCTCAATGATTGTTGCTTCTCTTCCTTTTACATTGGGTTTGGTTGTTATCCATTCCTTGGACAAACATTTGAGTGAACAATGACCTTCTTGTCTGCACTTCAGACATTGGTTTGATGCTATCCTTGCCTTGTATACTTTGTCTGGCAACTGCTTCATAGAGGTTTGTCTGCTAGTGGTTGATTGAGGTGTCCTCTTTCTGGTAGAGGCCTTGATCTGTTGCAACTTCTGATCAATGGAAATTGCAAGAGTGATCCATTGATTAAGGTTAAGGCGCCTTTTGGTTCTGTCCTCGTTGATAAGGGAGAGTTCAAATTGTGCCAATTCTGTTGTGATTTCCGGCTTGAGTCCTTCTTCACATTGGTTGATAAGAGCTTCTTCCCCCGCAATTCACATTGACCATGTGAAAGCGGAATTCTGTCGCATAACTTGCCACTGAGTTGACCTGCTTGCTTTTTTGGATATTGGCCTCCGCCTTGGCCTTCTTGTTAGCATCACTGAATTGCTCCACAAAGTGTGTTTTGAACGTTTCCCATGACATTAGGTTTGGGTCTGGAACTCCATTGTTCATAGATCGGAGTAACACCTGCACCCAATGTGTAGCAGATCTGTTATCCGATTTGAAATTGGCTAATGCTTCTCTAATTTGTTCTTGTCCCAAACTGTATTGGTCGCCCAACCTGACAAAGTAGCTTTCCATCTGGGTGATGAACATTTCTGCTCCTTCTCCTTTCTTCCCATCAAAAGCTTCTGGTCTAGTTACTTTTGGACACCTAGTTTCCCTCCTGTTGTTGGGATTTTCTGTGAGTTGACAAAGACTTTGTTCCAATTTGTCTATTCTGGTAGATTCTGCTTCAGGGTGGGGGGGAGATACAGCATGTAGGGACGCTTCATCCATCTGTTTGCACATGTTGTTGATGGCCTCCTGGATGTTGTTAATTTGTTCAATGGTGATCCTTCCATCTCCCCTGAGTTCTTCTATCCCTTGGGTGAGTGCCTCATTCCAGGCTAATTGTCCCTGCCTCATGGTGTTGAGATCTTCCTGTACATTATTCACAAGTCCTTGCGTGTTTGTGACTTTGTTTCTCAGGCGGATCACCTCCTGTCCAACCAGGAAGCTGTTGTGTTTGCTGTTTTGCATGGCATTAAGGATGTCCGTGAGGGTTCCTTGTAGGGTGTTGATGGAATCGTTGAAGATTTGTTGGTTGTTAGCCAATACTTGTGTGGATTGTTCTAACCCGTTGAGCCTTCTATTGATCATTACTCTCATTCTGTCAATGACCCTTAGAAGTGTGTTGTGTCTTCTGAGCTGAAGATCATCAAGGTCATCAAGATTGCTAATCACAGTTCTGCTGCTAGAGCTAGAACTTGAGCTGGGAACCCTGTGGGCGCCTTGGTCCTCAGTTGCTGTTGGTTGCTGGGAATACCCTTGTGGTACATATGGTGGTGCTGGGTTTACGGGTGTCACAGCCTGAGAACTTATTGGGATTGGACTGGCATTAGTAATAGTTCCTCCAATCTGGGGTACTTGGGGAGCATGAGAGATGTGTGGCGTGGGTGGTGGCCTGATAGGGACAAGGGATACGCCCCCATGCGCTTTGGGTTGGGGAGCAAAGAACTGTCTTCTGGGTCCCATGGGCCATAGTGGACGTGAGGGTCCTGGACTTGTGTTAGAATTTGGGATTGGAATTGTGACAGGTGTGGGATTGTAGGTAATATCCCCTGGTTCCCTGGTGACAATTGTAGGCTCTTCCTCAATGACTGAAACGTTTTTGGTGTTGAATGTTCCAGGCATAGAGGCTTGACTTTGTGGACAGGATCTTGCTGGTCCTCCAGTCCGTGCTTGTGCAATATCTTGTTCATTGAGGGAACTTGTGGGTCTTGCAGCCCTACTTGGTCCTCTCCTTGTTGACAATGGTGTTGAGAGGCGTGATCCCGCATCCTCTTGAATGGACATGATTGTTAAGCTTGTTTTGTAATGTTGTAAGCTTTTTCTTGATGGCTGTGAGACAAGCAGCAATGGAGAGTGGATGGCACTAAGACCTAAGAGACCTCTTGAATCGCACCACACTTAAGTGGCTGTAGACTCTTAAGGGTAGGGGTGGTTCAAAGTGTCACTCAAAGGGGATGTTTGACAAGACAAAACAAGCTGGGGTTACCAAGCTTGTTGGTCCTCTATATATATATACGCAAAGTGGCCAAGTCATACAATGCGCAGCCACATGAGTCACAACAGTCTACCAATTAGGAGTGTCTGTGCAAGTCATGCTGTATGAACAGACATGACTCGTACAAAAGCACAGCCGTGTTACACAGTGTAACAGAAGGAACCACAAGAAGGTGGCAACGCAGCAAACGGAAACGGAAACACAGCACAAGGCAAAATACAGGCAGGCAAGGCAACAGGCAAGTCCGATGGAGGGAGCTGGCTCACAACAACAGAGGGAGGGACAGGTCACAACATTGCCCCCTCACAAAGGCAAGTGTAGTGGAGCGCACTCGCCTATTTGCAGGCAACCCATTCCTTCAGTTCCAGCCACCCAACATGTTCTGCCAGAGTGCGCATGTCCACCTTGAGGACCTTGTTCATTTGGTCCCACTTCTCCTGGTAGAGGCAATTGAGCTCTTCTTGGTGCTGTTCTTGAAGGCGCTCAAGCTTTGTTGCTTCTTGTTTGGACCACTGTTCTTGCCTATGGTCAAGCCATTTGTTGAGCTGCTTGATGCTCCACAACCTGCATTGGACCAGGCGGTAGGCCTCAAGGACGTTGGCATTACATGGCATCCGGTTGGCTGGGGGTTGTGGTTCCATGTTGGCAATGGCGTTGCCAACGTTGGCAATAAGGGCCTTGACATTGGCTTGGGCTTTGTCCCAGGTGGCTTACCATTCCTGTTTGACTTGTTTGGCCTCCTCATCAGTGATGTGGGGAGGGGTGGGATGTTGTTCCTGTTCTTGGAACTTGGGGGTGTAGGGGGAACCTCAACAACCTCCTCATTGACATCTTCCATTGGCTGTCCCACCAGGTTGACATGTCCACTCCCATTGGCACCTTTTGACCAGTCAATGGCATTGAAGGAGGGATTGTCTCCTGGGTAAGTATTTGAGGGAGTAGGTAGTTGTTCGAACTCACAGTCCATTGACCATCCTGACTCAAAGTCTGTAGCACATGGGCACCACCAGATTCCCTCCTCGTCGTGGTGTCTGCTGCCAATGGCAGGGCAAGGGTCTTCCTCTTGCTTGAACCACTGGTCCCCCTCCCACTTGTACCTGGTGTCACGGTTCCAGGCATTAACGCTCTTGAGGATAACATCATGGACTGTAAGTCCAATGCAGCCGCAGCAGTTGTAGTACTTGTTGTGGCCAATGTTGGTGGGATCGGATGGCTGGCTGTCGGGGTGGCTGACCCAGAGAAGGGAGCCAAGGCGGGAACAATGAGGGACTTGCGCTGTTTGTCCCATTTGATGGTTGGTTGTTCTGGCAGGGGAATATACCCCAATTGGACGCCTGTCTCCAGATTTTCAGAGAGGGCCTTGGCCTCCTTGAGGGACCAGGGAGCAGTGTCCTGGTTGTTGACTGCAAATTTGCCTGGTCCAGCAAGCTTGAGGGCCTTTCCATAGGACCTAGCTTTCTTGTAAGCAGGGACTCAGGAGAAAGCAGTGGTGCTAGCGGCAGGCATTGTTGGTGGGCAAGTAAAAGGTTTCTTGTGGGAGCATTTTGCAGTGAACTAGTGGTAGTTGGCTGAAAAGCTGGAGGGATGACCTCTCCCGCTTTCCCCTTCACCCTTTTGTACTTTGGGGGAGTGAAATTCAAAGGGAGTGGGCTGGTGGGAAAGTCCCTCTGAAACTTTCTCATGACATGAGTCAGCTTGGCAAAGTTCTCTGCTGGTTCTTCTGTGTCTTCCAGAGGACTATAACCTTTCCATCTGATGCAGTATTTCAGCCCATCAGGGTCTTGGTACCAATCCACAACTTTCTCAACTTCATACTCTTCTTTGCCTTCTTCAGTCACAATTGGCGGAGGTTGGGGCTGATTTTGTTGGAAGTCTAGATCTTCAGTGTAGGGGGTCAACATGTTCCCATGGAGGACGTTATGGATACGCATGGACTTGGGGAGGTCGAGTTGGTAGGCATGTGAAGAGATTTGTTTCTTCACAACAAAGGGGCCTGTCTTCTTGTCGTCAAGCTTCTTGCTTGGTTGTTTTGTGGTGATGTTGGTAGTCAAGAGCCAGACATTGTCCCCTTCCCCGTATTGTGTTCTTGGGGTTTCTTCCTTTGACTGATGGTATTCCATCAGAGCCCTTGTTTCCTCCCACACAGCCTCCATATTCTTTGTCCACTTGTCTCCTTCTGGGGAGCAAGTCACATAGTCCTCAATGGACCATTTGGGTGTCATACCATAGGTGACTTCAAAAGGAGATTTGTTTGTGACTCGGTTCTTGTTGTTGTTGTGGCAGAATTCCACAATGGGTAACCATTTTGCCCAGTCGTCCTGTTTGTAATTTCCAAAGATGCGGATCCATCCTTCAAGCCACTGGTTTGTTCTTTCCACCAGGCTGTCTGTTTGAGGGTGAAAAGCAGTGGAGAAAGTTCCTTGGATCCCCAGCCACTTGTAGACAGCTTCTAAGAAGTGTGATTTGAAGGTGGTTCCTCTATCTGAGATGGTGGTTTTGGGAAGACCATGAAGATGCCATACTTCCTTCACAGAGATATTGGCTAGCTCTTCTGAGTTCATGGACTCCTTGCAGGGGATGAAGTGTGCCATTCTGGAAAAGCGGTCCATCACAACAAGGACACTGTCAAACCCTTGTGATTTTGGTAGTTTCACTATGAAATCATATGCGATATTTTCCCAAGGTTTCTCCAGGATAGGCAAGGGTTTGAGCGGTAAGTGTCCTTTGCTTCCCTTCCCCCTTTGGCATGCTTCACAGCTGTCAACATACCTGTTGACTTGGGCTTTCATGCCTGGCCAATAGTAGTTTCTAGAAATGAGTTCCAGGGTTCTGGCTTGTCCCTGGTGGCCAGCAATGGGCGAGTCATGATAGAGTTTGAGAAGTTTCAGTTTGATGTCTTTTTTGTCAGGAACAACAATTCTCCCTTGGTACCAGAGGAGATCTTTGTTCATTTTGTAGTCCTTGAACTGTTTTTTCACAGAGGGGGGTAGATCTTCCTTCCCCTTGGTACTTTTGATCAGGGTTTCCAGGCTTTCATCCTCTTCCAGAGCCTCCTGGATCTCCGCAATAATGTTGTTGCTCATCAAGGCTGAGAATCCTTTGAAGTTTTTGACAGAGATCATCACTTGTTCTGCAGAGCCAATATTGTTGTGATTGCTTCTTCTGGAAAGGATGTCCGGTTTCTCCAACATTTTGCCAGGTCTGTAGTGGATCTCGAACTTGTAGCTAGCCAGCATGAGGAGCCATCTGTTGTGTCATTGGTTGAAGGTGCTGGCTTTCTGCCAGTAAGTAAGATTTTTGTGATCTGAGTAGATCACTATTGGTTCCTTTGTTCCTTCCAGGTGAATGTGCCAGTGTTGTAACGCTTCAATGATGGCAAGGAGTTCCTTGTCATGTGTGTTGTAATTCAGCTCTGCTTCCTTGAAGCTTTTCAAAAGAAACCCTACTGGATGTAAGTATCCGTCTTTCCATCACCAGCTAAGGATTGCTCCCATTGCAACTCCCAAGGCGTTGGTCTCAAGAAAGTACTGCTTTGATTTGTTGGGATGTGCAAGCACTGGTTCTCTTGATATGACATCTTTCAGGGAGTCAAAGGCTTCCTGGTGTTCCATGTTCCATTCCCACTTCCTGTCCTTTCTTGTCAATTGGGTCAGGGGTTTGACAATCAAGGGAAAGGCCACCACAAATCTCCTATAGAAGTTGCAGAAACCAATGAACGCCTGTAGTTGTTTCACAGTCTTGGGAACAGGCCATTCTTGAATAGTTTTGATCTTGTCTCTGTTCATGGAAATGCTGTCCTCATCAACAACAAATCCAACCCAATCGGCCCTTTTTCCATAGAAGGTACACTTCTTCAGGTTTCCAAAGAGGTTGTTCTTCCTCAATTGCTGCAAGACTTCCTTGATGTCTATAGTGTGTTGATTTCTTCCTCACAAAACAATAAGGATGTCATCAATGTAGATCACAATCTTCACTCCAATCAAATCCCTGAAGATGTGGTCCATCATTCTTTGGAAAGTAGAGGGCGTGTTCTTGAGGCCAAAGGCCATCACAGTGTATTCAAACAGTCCTTCAGAGGTGATAAATGCTGTTTTCCATTTGTCTCATTCCCTGATTCTGACGTTCCAGTAGCCATTCTTCAGATCAAGCAAAGTGATGAATAATTCTTCCTTTGAATTTTCCCCAGTTTTCTTGAAAATTTCGAGCAGTTGTTCAAGAAGCAGGATAGGGTACCAGTCTGGGATAGTTTCTTCATTTGCTCCTCTGTAGTCAACAACTGGTCATAGATCAGGGATGGTTTGTCCCTCTTTCAGGGCTTTCTTGATGAAGAAAAGACTTGCAGCCAGGGGGAATTTGCTGGGTCTGATATGCCCTGAGTGGAGTTTGGTCTTGATATATTCCTTTGCAGCTTCTCTTTCCCTTGGTGAGAGTGGATAGGCCTTTTTTGGCTTTGGAAGCCAATTGTTGTCATAGAAGTCGATTCTACAGTCCCATTCCCTATGTTCAGGGAGTTTGTTGTACTTCTCTTTGTCAAAGACATCTTTGAATTCTTGGAGTTCCTTTGGTAGTTCCTGAAGTATTCCTGCTTTGGCAACAAGGGGATCTTCTGCTTTCCATTTGATTGCAAAAGGAGACCAGGATATCTTGGGGTTGGTTTCCTTCAGCCATGGCATTCCCAATATCATGAGTTGTGTGCCTGTATTCATCACATAAAATTTTTGGTTGAAGGTTCTTCCTTCTAGGTCAAATTTCAGCTTGCACCTGAACTGGATTTGATCCTTTTGTGTTTTTCCATCAATGGTTTCAATGCTTCTGGGGATTTGTAATTTGATCAAGGGGATGTTGTTTTCTTTGGCAAAGTTCAGATTGATGAAGTTTCTAGAAGAGCCAGAGTCAATGATAGTAGAGATTTTTCCCATGATTCCTTCTGCAGTTGTGTATACCATGGGTGTTTCATTTGTGGCCTTGCAATAGTATACATTTTGTACAGAGGATATTGGGGCATCTTCACACATGGTGGAGAGATGCCCATCTAGTTTTCCAACTTGGAATTGGTAGATCTGTTCTCATCCACTTTCTCAATTTTGAGTTCTGTGGCATTTCTCTTCACAGACTTCTTTCCTTTGTCGTTGTAGGTCCATTCCCTTGTGCAGTCAGTGAGATTGTGTCCTGTTTTGCCGCATTTGATACAGAGGTTGTTTTCTCTTTGGTGTTTCTTCTCTTCTTTTGGGACCAAGTCCCCCTTGATTTTCTGGGTTCTGGATCCTTCTGCTTGAGTTTGTTGTTTGTTCTTCTTCCTTGTGCTAACTGGATTGGTCCACTTGTTGATTTCTTCTGCCTGTAGGGCAATGTTTATCCATCCTTTGAGGTCGCATTGTTCTGCTCCCACTCTATCCCTAAGTTCCTCACAAACAAGTTCTGCTTTGATGAAATGGTTCAAGCCTTGTCTGAATCATGCCGCTAGCGCCACATCATTCCAGTCAAGTTCTTGGGAAAGAAGTCGGAAGTCAGAGACATATTCGGACACACTCTTGCTTTGGTAAAGTTGTTGGATCCCTTGTTCAGCTTGAACCTTCTTGCTAGGATCGCTCCATTGTCTGTTGTAAGCTTCTTGGAAAGCATCCCATGAGTCTAGCCATGGATGGTCTAGATTGTTGTTGTACCTATTCAGAACTGGCTGTGCCCAATTTCCAGCAGGGCCTTCTGCCATGTTCATCAATACTGCAACAATGTGCCGTTCATCTGTGTCATACTGGGTAGGGTTCAATCAGAAATAGGCCTTCATTCTTGCAAGGAAGGTTTCAGCTGCAGTCCCCCTGGTTCCTTTGAAAGCTTTTGGCATTTTGATGTGTGGTCCTGAGTTTCCTCTGTTGCCTCCTTGATTTGTTTGGATGATAAAGGTTCTTCCTTCATCCCTAATTTGATACCCGGATTGTCCTTGTACCTCAAATGAGGGTGATTGTCATCCCTGTGGTGGAAGATGAGGAGGTGGCTCTCTTTGTTATGGAACATCAATGGAGGTTCGTCTTGATTCCTGCTTTTGGTGTTCAGATTCTGCTTGGGTGTTGGCACCAATTTGTTTGAGGAGGTCAAATGTTTCCCTTGTTTGTAAGCGGACTTCCTGCATCCGACTGGTCTGATCTTGGAACCCATTGGTAACTTCCTCATCAATTCCTTTAAGAGTGATGGTCATGTTTCTCATTCCTTCTGCCATCCTCCCTAGGGTTTCTTCTATGCGTGTAATATGCTGGGTTTGTCCTTGCAGGGTTTGGTTCATCAGGAGGTCAAAATTGTTCAACCTATTGTTGATTTGTTCGGAATTTTCAACCAATTGTTTGAAGACTTCAAGGATTTGCTGTTGAATGCAATCTACATTCCTAAGCCTTTCATAGAAAGTGTTGACTCCATCTTCTGTTCTAGAAGCAATGCACTCAATTTGCTGCATCATGTTTGTTGCATCTTGGGTTTGTAGATCCCATCGTCATTCCAACCCTTCAATTCTAAGGGCCTGGACTGCATTCTCCTGTTGATATTGGATCTGGAGGGTATTGAAGATCCTTTCTGGGGTCTGGATTGCATTTCCCTCTGTATTTTCCATCAGTTGTTCTTCCCTCAGTCCTTCATCCTGTGAAATGGTTTCAATGCTTGCTTGTGATTGGAAGGTTGATGGCACGCTCAGGGCACTGTGAGTCCTAGGAACTTCTACTAGTGGTGGCATGGAAGTAGGGGGGAAGCTTGGGGTAGCCCCTGGTGGTGGAAATTGTATTCCAAAGTCAGGAAATGCTAGAGGACATCTAGTCCCTATTGTTCTGGTGTTTCCTTGTTCTGGTGGTGGCATTTGTCCTATGTTTGATGGTCCTGGAGTTGCATTTCTGAGTGGTCCTGGTATCCTGATCATATGCACAGCCCTAGGGCTAATCATGCTTTCCCGTGGAAGGTGATGACTGGTGCTGCTGGTGGTGGCGTGTTGATTGGATTTTCAACTACTCAAATTGTTGGTGAAGTGGATCTTTCTTTGTTTGAACTCCTAGGTTCTTTTTGAGTTCCTGATGTTTTGATAATGTTGCCGTTTCCTCCTGGGACACTGGTAGAAGGGGGTCTTGATACTTGGCTGGCACTTCTCAGTGGCGCAGTCCAGTCACCTGCCTGTTCTCTTGCTCCTCTTGAGGGGTTTGATCAGATCTCAACTATTGTGCCAGTTGGAGCCTTGCTCCTTCAAGACACTGCACTTGAGGATCAATTGTCCATGTTGTCATGTGACCTTGTTTTCTTGTGGCTCAGCATACTAAGAGCTTGCTTCGCAATGTTGCAACCTGCTAATGCCTATGGTTGATGGCTGCTAATGGCATTTGAGATGTGAGAACAATATGTGATAAGTCTTCTAAGACTCTATCACTAAGGTGGACAAACGCTAGTCTTGTCAGTACAAGTCACTAGCTCCTAAGTCCAAGTGGCTGTGCTAAGGGCTAAGTAGCCAAGTGCCTCTGATCACACTGCAGGGAGAGTTGACGAGGCAAAGCAAGCTGGGGATGACCATGCTTGCAAGCCAGTATATATACTCAGAGAACAGGTGAGTCATAGTATATACATGAGTCACAAGTCTGAGTCAAAGTCCAAGTCATAAAGGGGGCTGTGCAGGCCAGCCAATAGAAGACAGCATGCGTCATATGACTCATGGTGCCACATCATCCATACACCTCACTAAATGAGGGAGAGGGCTCAACAAAGAGAAAGAGTGCATAAGGTGCCAGAACAAGCCACAAGTCTGCAAACAGAACAGAGGGAGGGACGGGTCACAACACATTTCTTTTTTGGGTTTGTTTGATTTTCCACCCGACTGGAAAGAAATCTTCTCAACACATTAAATTACATATAGACAGACATACAAATGCTAGTAGTGAGTGTTTCCACCCTTCTCTTGTATCAGTTCATCCACTCTGTTAACCATAGAGGGATACAGGTTGGCAATTGTTGCCACCTCAATTCCCTCCCACTCCTCCTTCAAAGCCATCCATAGCTGGGCACTGTTGCAGGGTAGGATTGGTCAACAATGGACCCAGCGCTCTAGCATGGCCCAAACATGCTCAATTATGTTCATATCTGGGCTAGATGAGGGCCAAAGAAGTACCGGGATGGAATTTGAAGCCATCCACATTGTGGCCACCTTGGAAGTATGCTTTGGGTCATTGTCACACTGATAGATTTGTTCTGATTGGGGTGTGGAAAGTGTAGGGAGGTAGTTCGGGAGTGCATCATTGGGAATTTGAACATATTTCTCCTTTGTAAGCACACCTGAGATATGCATGAGTGGTCCAACACCATCTGCAGAAATAACCCCCCACACAGCCACACTCCCTCCCCCATGTTTGACCATCTTCTTTGTGTACCTAGAATCAAGAGCCTGTCCATCAAATCTCCAGACATGTTGGTGGCCTTTTGAGTTGAAAATCTTGAAGATAGACTTGTCTGAAAATAAGACACACCGCCATTGATTTTCTGACCATGTGCAATGCACTCAAGCCCATGCTAAGTGCAAATTTTTGGCTTTGTCACTGAGGTGAGGAACAGGGTGGGGAATACAAGCATGAAGACCAGTGTCATGTAGGTGATTTCAGAGAGTTTAAGGGGTAATTTCTGGAAATATCTCCTGCTTGTTGTAAGCTTCTTCTTGGTGGCTAAGAGACAAGCCGCGATGGAGAGTGGACGGCACTAAGACCTAAGTGACCTCTTGAACCGCAACACACTTAAGCGTCTGTAGGCTCTTGAGGGTAGGGGTGGTTCAAAGTGTCACTCAAAGGGGATGTTTGACAAGACAAAACAAGCTGGGGTTACCAGGCTTGTTGGTCCTCTATATATATTCAAGGAGTGGCCGAGTCAAACACAGCGTAGCCACATGAGTCATAACAGTCAACCAGTCAGGAGTGTCCATGTGAGTCATGCTGTATGAACAGACATGACTTGTATAAAGCACTGCCGCATTACACAATGTAACAGGATAACCACAAGAAGGTGGCAACGCAGCAAACAGAAACAGAAACACAACACAAAGGAAGAAACAGGTGGGCAAGACAACAGGCAAGTCCGATGGAGGGGGCTGGCTCACAACACTGCTGGACTTAAGCCACAGATCTTGATGGGCCCCATGTCAGTGCCAGCTTGGCTGTGGTGACCCCTCAATCTCCAATTTTGCATGGACGTCCTGTCTTGGGGGCTACATAATCAAAATCCTCTGTTTCATAGTACTTTGAGTAAATAGAGCATGCAGTACTGGGATGAATCCCAAGCTCGGCTCTGATGTCAGAAAACTGCTCCCCTGCATTCTGCCAATCAACAAAACAAGCTTTAGTGGCTGCAGACATGTACTTTGGCATGAGAAGATGTTATATAATTGGATAGAGCACAAAGGATGGTCTGAATTATGTCATGGGCAGCACAGAAAGTATGTGGGGTGGAATCCTTGAGTAAACCCAAAAATGGAATGCACAGCCGCTGATTCACTAATCTTGTTTTTTACCACTCATTTTGCAATGTAGCAAGCTTATATTGTGTATATACAATCTACGAGTACATTCGCACACTTTCTATTAGCAACTCTAAGTGATTTGGCTGACTGAGCAAGCATCACTGAGATTGCACGCCAAAACTGGTCACATGTGCATTTCTTTTTTGGCTCAGTGTATGTCCAGCTAGTATTCCTAGCTCTCCTAGCTCTCCTTGAAAGGTCCTGTGTTTATAGTACTATATAGCAATAAGGAGAATGAGCTGGGCACATCTGGTGGTACATACCTCCAGCTAGCAAGCCATCATGGCTATGTAGTACTAGGTTTCTGCTAGCTAGTGCTATATAATGCTAGCTAGTGCTATATAATGCTAGCTGGTGCTAGGTAGGCATCTGTTCCATGGAAGCCAAAGATGGTAATGGACAGAACATTTTTAGATATGACTAAGCAATGGCTAAGCAGTGGCTGTGCAAGTCCAGAAGGGGAAATATTGTTGAGCATCAATCATATCAATGTGGATTCTAATTGATTGTTGCATCAAATTAGTCCTTATTAGGCAATGTTTCATCAAAAAAACTCGACCCTGGGAAAGTATTTCGCCTTTTTTGCACTCATTTCTAGTCCAAATAAGGTTTGAGTAGGTAACTCATGATCCTCAAGATCAGGAGCATCTTCTGACCAGATTTGGTATAATTGGAAATTCCTCAAATAGAAGTGATTGAGCCATTCTGAGCATGCACCACATGACTTTGAGATCAAGTCCCTTTGACCCCCTTGGACTGCCCAGTTATCCCTATTCCCCACCCCCCTGGATCACCCCCTTCACTCACCTGAAGGTATTTTCTAGCATTTAGCCACATTGGTACACAGGGGAAGGGAAACCCCTGGCTAGTTCAGAAGTATGATCAAAATTGCCAATGTTACTAAGCATTTGTAACACTTCTGATTTGGTAAAACTGCACAGCCACTGCTTAGTCATTGCTTAGTCATGTCTAAAAATGTTCTGTCCATTACCATCTTTGGCTTCCATGGAACAGATGCCTACCTAGCACCAGCTAGCATTATATAGCACTAGCTAGCAGAAACCTAGTACTATATAGCCATGATGGCTTGCTAGCTGGAGGTATGTACCACCAGATGTGCCCAGCTCATTCTCCTTATTGCTATATAGTACTATAAACACAGGACCTTTCAAGGAGAGCTAGGTGAGCTAGGTATACTAGCTGGACATATATATCCCCATCTAGGTTTTTCCAGCTTTCCAGATGTTTGGGCGCTTAGGAGTGGATTTGAAGCAAAGTCTTTGTTTCAAATCACCCACATCAGCCCAAATCAGCCAAATCACTCTCAAATCACTCTCAAATCCGAGAGTGGTTTTCCTGATGCTGGGCCATAGGAAGAACCATATCATACTCTTGTGGTCAAGCAGTGGGGTGCCTCATGTGCAAAGCTGCAAAATCCGTGTGTTCGATTCAAGGCAAAGTGAAATATGAATAGTAATGGGTGTGACAACAAGTAGATTACAGTAGATAGTAAATAGTAAATAGTAGTAGAAATACGACAAGTGAGCAAGGACAATCGAAAAAACAGGGCAGAACAAGAAAAGTGCAGCGGGATTTGTACTATTTTGTAGTGGCTATTAGCCAAGTGGCGGTACGGGTTACAACGGGCGGCAGGCGGAGGTGTCCTTTCTGCCTATTTTCGTGACGTCCAGAGATGGCCGCTCATAGAAGCTCATGCTCATACCCTGTTGGCGCACACAGGGCCCATAATAACCCTCGAGAATGTGAAATGGAAATCAAGTGTTCTATCATTCCGGTCATAGTTATCCTCAACACGAGTGCTCAAAGAAACCTATCATAACCCACGCTACTCCAACTATCGCCATACTACTACCGTGCTCTCACAACCGCGACATCCGTGCCCATTGGAGTGGATAAACAGCCATCTTCATTGACCGGGGCCGTCTCTCCGAGCTTTGCTATACCATTCCGATCCCTCTCGTGAGCAACTCGGCACTGGTTGCACAAGGCAGCGGCGACCAAGTCTGAATCAACCATGTTGCAAGCATCCAGACTCCAGAAACATGGCGAGTCCTGGGTGTCGCAATCTACGCATCTGGCACGGCTGGTCGAAGGCACAGCAAAGGAAAAGGTTTGCGGAGCCGAGAGGACAGGCAACGGCGGTAAGAAACCTTGCGCTCGCAGTAGGGTATCGAGCCGCTTGGCTTTCCGCAGGAGGCCATATGAATGAGAAACGGACACTTGCTTGTATGTCCGACAATAGAGCTGCAGTGCGGTCTGTAAAATCCGGTAGCATGAGCGATATTGCTACCCACTACGCACACCACTTACCTCGCCACTCGTATTTAACGAGCATATATCAAAAGATGGACGTGGGGAAGCGGGATGGGCCTTGCAACGAATCAACGCTTTCATGACGCCTACCTCGCCTCGGAAATCTACAATCGTGGCTGGGTCACGACGAACATTTTTCGACTGAACAGTATGTGTTCAGCGAATGATCAATTAGCCGCAATACGTACTCACCGGCCTTATCTCAAACCCGAATATATTTCCAGCAAGCCAAGCACAGGACACGTGGAATTGTACACCGCATCCCGAGGCGCAGCTCACGACCGCACCACCCTCTTGCTGGCAGATTGAACAAGGCTAAATATCCTATGTGAGTAGGGAACGACATAATCAAGTAGACCATCAACACACTGATGCCCACCGTGAATCAGAGACCGAGCTAATGCCTTCAACTAGGCGAAGTCGGCTGGCATCCGTGAATGAAGTCTCGGGGATAAAGACGGAGCATAGCGTATGCACCCATCCGCGACCTTCTGTAGGCTTGCACAGTCTCAACACGGTATTCGCTAAAGCGTTCTGCTTGCTCTGCAGTTTGTCATTGGGGGTTCTCGGACAAAGTAAACAATCTGGATTCTGCAGCAACAAATAAAATTAACAATATATCCGTATGATGCTAGGATAGCCAGACGGGTTACCAGTGACGACTCCTGCGACTTTTCGTTCTGGCATAGCTCACATAACCAGGTCTCAGCTGCCGCCTCCTCCTCAGTAACCCCGTAAACAGCTATATATATAAATACCAGATGAGCTCGCGTACCAGCAGCACCGTGTGGGAAACTTACCTGCGTGCACCTGGACTGCACATTGGGCGCACTGAACAACGCGACCAACAGGTCCACTTTTCTTGCAGCAACAACATAAATGTTGGCGAGGTGCAGGAGGCGGCGAAGGGCCGCGAGAAGCCGATACCTGATTTACGATTAGCGGTGCAACAAAGCGGTTACGTTCAGGGGCCTACTTTGGTCCGTTTAACTGGGGGCTGCGGAGTGTTTTCTCGTTTATCGGTGCCGTTGCCCTTTTTAGACTCCTCTACACGACCGGACCGAATATCGCCGTACTTTCTCCAGGAGATACCACATTGATCGCACATCACTTCTGTCGGAAGCCCGCGAGGCGCTTTCCACCATACAGCAGAGTCCTTTGAGCGACATGCGCCACACACTTGGCGTGGAACGTCCCCTCCAAAACCATAGACAGAACCCTCGTCCTCGCTACTAGGCGATCGGCTCCTTTTCAGCGATATGTTGCGGCCAGTTGAGCTGCTAGATCTCGACAGACGATTTTCTTCTCCCAGTCGTTCACTGTCAAACGTTAGGAAGCAGATCTGAAATGTTTGGGCGCTTACTTCTTCCAATGCCCATAGAACCGAACGACCTCGTATATTGACCGAGTTTTAATCCCCTCTTTGATGGCACGCATCTCGGGACCATGCTGCTTGATTCCATTTTCGAATTGATCAACCTCTTCCTGTGTCCAGTCTTTGTCCCAGAATCGAGTATCTTTGGTTTGCCACTACAGACTTATCAAGCTAGCACTAAAAGCACGCCATGTAAATCTTACCTTGCGTGGTCTCGTGGTCGAGGTAAACTTTTGCGTTATGGCAAGATGTTGTAAACTGTACCGGCGGGCCGACTCCTCCCAAAAGTCAACTCCGTGCCTCATGGCTGGTTTGGACCACAAGTTGCGATGGAAGCTTTCGACTTGACAAGTGTGTTAGAGCGGGCGGGTTGCTGAAAACAAATTCTTACACGCTGCCACTATCGAGGAATAATGTCAATGCTTAGCCCAGATCAGGGTGGGTCTCGACGTACTTTGCTCATCCGACATTGACACAATAATACTCATCATTTCAATGGTGTCATCACCACCGCGTTCCAGGACGCCCTCGGGAGTTGAGCTTGGCTGCGGGGAGGTCCGGGCGTCAGGGGAGACCCAGTGACCAACCACCGCCTGGAAACGGGCTCCTACTCGAGTGGCCGCCTTGGGGAAAATCAGGTCATCCGGATCTACGAACACATGAGCGCCGCAGAAAATATCTGTGTTTACTACCAACCTAGCGTGTCCTCAGCAACCGTGTATAGTCTAAAGTCAGACGTGCGTTCGAGACATGAGATTCCACCGTAAAAGACTCTATCATCAAGGCTCACCCAAAGTATCGAAACGGCCACATTTTAAAGTACCGGTCCTCCGAGTTGATGTCGCGAAGCGAAAGACTTGGGTTGAGACCCGCCATACTGCGGGACTTTGGAGCAGCTTTTGACGCCCGAGATTTAGTGATAGGCGTAGCGTGACGGCCACCTGATTGGCCAACCTGTTCGTCATGTTGACGAGAGCAAGCCCCGCAGGTCCAGCCATATCCTTTTGCTGGTTTAGCCACCAGTGGCGGATTGACGCACGCCATGTGAAAGTAGCATTTGCAAGTATCGCATCGCACCGAGTCTTGGCTGGGATGGCTAAGCTACAAAACGATACTCGAGCGGCCGTACCACTTACGACGGGGCCCATTTTTCACAGGTTTCGCACAGCCGCAAAGTATCCGTCAGATCGCCAATAACATCACGCTCGGCGACAACAAACTCGTATCGAGTTTGCAAGACCTCCCTGATCTCCACGGGTACTTTGGATCATTCAGTTGGGAACAGGTTCGATAATGAGAGCTGAGCTTACAGTTCGTCACATCGGCTGAGCGTAGTACGTCAAACTCTTTGCGAATGTAAGGGTCAAACACGCGCTGAAAGTAAAAATGGTCGGGCTTCCTTTTCCAAACCTGGAGGTCTGCTATCTTGTCCTTGTGGCGAACATAGCACTTGGCTCGTAGGTGGGACACGGGTTGTACTTCTGAGAAAATAGCAGCCAGTAAGAGTCTTGGGTCTGCGTTGGGCCGATCATTGAGGTCGCTGGGACGATAATACCATGCTAAGCGAACGCGGGTGTATATTTCCCGGCCCTTTCCTCGTGTACGACTGGCTCCCTCGTCAGGAAGAAACTCCATGATACGGGCAATATTGTAAGGTATCCCGTCGCGTTGGGGCCAAGGCGGAGACACATATACATGGTCTGCAAAGTTGAGTGTCATAGCAAGCCCAAACATGGAACTCACCGTTTATGTAGGCGGTTTCGCCGTTGGATATCCTGAGGGAAGGGCCCGAGCCAGAGACCATCGTAGCCACGGGAGAACAGTTAGACAAAGCCTCAGCCGAGATGGAACTATGCCAGTGGCCAGGTGTTTGCGGTCACGTGGTGGCTGTGCCGAGAGCGGCTGGTCTCGGGGTCCGTTGATCCCGAAGTTGAATCCGAAATTCTCAGGAGATCGATTACCAGTGGGGCGAGAACGGCGTGGGAATCACACAGTAGATCGCGCGTATATAGAGCCTCGGGAGACTCGCCCTGTTCTCTCAGCTATCTTGCCAGTCCTACTTTCTACCATGGCCATCAAAGTCGGTATCAACGGGTGAGTGCTCTCGCCGACGTGCATAGACAGCCACTGACATCGCGTCTAGTTTCGGTATAGTTCACGCGTAGCTACGTCTCAAAGTCATCGCTCACGTACTCTCTAGGTCGCATCGGCCGCATTGTGTTGCGCAATGCTCTCATGAACAAGGAAATTGAAGTTGTGGCTGTGAACGAGTGCGTACCCATCCTTCCATGACATTCCCTGACTAAATGCGCCATGAAGCCCTTTCATTGACCTCGAGTACATGGTACGTGCTCGCTTCCTACTCTGGGTCATGCCGCTAACCCCATGCACAGTCATACATGTTCAAGTATGACTCCACCCACGGTCGCTTCAAGGGAAGCGTCGAGGTCAAAGACAACAAGCTCGTTGTCGAGGGCCACCCCATCACTGTCTTTGGCGAACGCGATCCTGCCAACATCAAGTGGAGCAGCGTTGGTGCAGAGTATATTATCGAGTCCACTGTAGGTCCTAATGCGCCCAGTCAGTATTGGCTGCTGATCACATGCACATAGGGTGTCTTCACCACCATTCCCAAGTGAGTGGTTACGGTGGCAACGCTGATCTTAACTTACTGTTGATTAGAGCTGAGGTGCACATCACCTCTGGCGGTGCCAAGAAGGTTATTATCTCTGCTCCCTCGAGCGACGCCCCCATGTTCGTCTGCGGTGTCAACCTTGATGCGTATGATCCCAAGACCCACCACGTCGTAAGTAGCTCTGTTCTCGCTTGCTCGCGACCACACATATATCACCCCTATCAGATCTCCAACGCCTCCTGCACGACCAACTGCCTTGCTCCTCTCGCCAAGATCATCCACGACAAATTTGGCATTATTGAGGGCTTGATGACTACTGTTCACGCCACCACTGCCACCCAAAAGACGTGAGTACATGCGCGTTACATTGGCTCATGGAGCGATAATAATTTGACTAGCGTCGATGGACCATCCTCCAAGGACTGGCGTGGTGGTCGTGGCGCGGCTGCCAACATCATTCCCTCCTCGACTGGCGCTGCCAAGGCCGTCGGAAAGGTTATCCCTTCGCTCAACGGCAAGCTCACGTAGGCACCTGCTATTTTCCCACGACTAGAAATCTCACTTCAATCCTAAAGGGGTCTTGCCTTCCGCGTCCCCACCTCTGACGTCTCGGTTGTTGACCTGGTTGTCCGTACCGAGAAACCTGCCCCCTATGAGGAAATCAAAGCCGCCGTGAAGCAGGCTTCCGAGGGCGAGTACAAGGCAAGTCACATACCGCTGATCCGGCGGCATCGCATCTAGATCCGATTATACTGACGTATCGCTCATCATAGGGCATCATGGGGTACACCGAGGACCACGTCGTCTCCACTGATTTCATTGGCGAGTCTCACTCTTCGGTGTTCGACGCCACGGCTGGAATCAGCCTTAACCCCAACTTTGTCAAGCTCGTCTCCTGGTACGACAATGAGTGGGGCTACTCCGCTCGTGTGTGCGACTTGCTTGTCTATGCTGCTAAGAAGGATGCCGAGGCCAAGTAAATTAGAGTGGTCTGTAATGCCTGTAACCTGCAGCTTTCATGAAAATACAAATATTAACTGCACATAGTTCACTGCCGGCGTTGCCTAAAACACAAGAAGCCTACCAAGGTTCACTCTTTGTATCAGGCCGATCAAATTTGCTCCATCTCCGTGTGATGTCCTTCATGATAAACCTCCGATATAGGTGGAACGCCATGTCTGATTATATTTGCCTAAATGCGGGTTGTGCGAGATTTCTGAATTCGCAGACCTGACTAGAATCTTACCCAGCGCCAGAGTCCACACTAGGGACACGTGCAAACCTTTTTCGTATTCGCCTTTTTGGGAGAGCGATGGTCCAAGGAATGGAGGCGCACTTAAATGTTCTCGAAGGGCATGGCATGGTTTAATCCTTGGCTAATACGTTCCCCCTAGTAGATCAAGTATCATAACTCACCAAAACCGGTGTTCACGCATCGCGGCGCACATTCACAGCTAACGTCATCACGTTTCATCCGCCACATGTCTACGGCAGGCCAGTGGCCGGGAAATAACTTCCACTGTGATAATAACTGTGGACATAGTGCCACTAAATGCAAGGGTTGGTCATGGTCTTTTTAGATCTCCGGGGTTTCCTTACAGGCGAACTCGCCGATTACGCGTCAGTCTTGTGGGGCATCCTATAATATTTTGCGTGCAGGTTCTTCTTGTCCCTTGGAGTGGCTTGGCTTGACTTGACTTGACTAGTACTAGTATCTACGGTATTTAATGTATCAGTCTGCAACTTACATCACGTGCCTTTGGGTTCCCGGTCACACTGGTATCGCTGGCAACGAACGCGCCGACACTCTAGCCGAACAGGGCGGACTTGCGCCCCCCACCCCCTTCTTCCACCACACCATAACCTGGGCTCGGGCTCGCTCTAAGACTCAGGCGGTCAGGGACTGGACCCGGTCCTGGAATGCCTCGCGGCGCTCTGACCATGTACTCCACACCCTCCCTCGATCTCCCACTTGGAAGCTCCACCCCTCGTTCCAGGCCCCATCCACAGCCATAGCTCCCCGCTTGGCTCTCACTCGATTTGCTCAGGCCATTCTTGGTCACGGGTTCTTCGGTGAATACTACCAACGTTTTGTGCCCTCAGAGGACACCGGCTGCCCATGCGGCGAGGTGGGGGTGCAAACGGTACGGCACATCTTAATTGATTGCCCACGCCATGACCACGAGCGCAGGTTCCTGCACAAGGCCTCCTCGTTTCTCTCCTTCAACGCCTTATTTGGCAAAGCTGAGGGCCTTTCGGCCATCATGCTCTTCATCTCTTGCTCGTCTGCTTTTACCAAATAGTATAGTCGTTCCTTAGCTTTCGTATCGCGCCTTCGGCACCCGCTTAACGTACACCTACTAGCCATAGCTCTACTCTTCTTTACCTTCGTATAGTTGTCCCGGTTTTCAGTTTCTCGGCGGTTAGACCATGTGTTCTTGTAGCCAATATAACGTATTTAAAAAAATAAAATAAAAAACTTACATCACGTGTTTGTTATTCCTTCACGTGATGGGACACAAGCACAGCTTGGCAATTCTGGCGTCACCCTACCATTTCTCCTCCCAAGGCCACCGTCATGACGGTCCGAACAAGACGAAGGTCGAGCGCCGCAAGACCCAGCACCGCGAGAGTTCTAGGCACCAGAAAATCGAGTCGTAATACAGTCGAGATGAAGGTTAGTGCTTCGCAACCCAAACGGTGCGAGACTAGGCTAAATTATCCCTCAGAATGAATCATGTCCCTGTGGTGAGCCAGACGTAAGTACCCCTATGGTTAGATGTGGTGAATGTCGACACTGGTAAGCAAAATCGTTGCTACGGTAGCCTGGTCCTTATTTTTGTTGCAGGTACCATTTTCGCTGCGTTGAGCTGAATGAGCGTGAAGCCGAGGACCTAGGTACTTATCTTACTTGCTATATCTCTGAGTGGATCCTTACCATTTACATTAGCTACCTTTATCTGTCCCAAATGTTCGACTGTTACTGGAAAAAAGAGTAAAGGTAAGCACCCGTTGGGATCGTCCAGAATTTTGTACATTTTACCACACGGGTCTGGGTTATGTCACTCAATGAAAGCTACATGTTCATGTAAATATTGCTCTTACTACTCGTGCCGGTTGACACCTTGGACATGAGTACGGTGCTGCTGTTGTCAAAGTCAGTGGCGGCCACGGCTCAATGTTATGGGGTGGGCCCCTTGATCTAACTACTCTTCGCCGTTTTACCACGCTCTTGTGAAATTATTGATCAAAAGCTAACTGTGGCATCTGCTACCTCCATAACTGACAGAACACTGGGAACTCGATGAAAGCGAACGTGCCGCCTTGCACGTCGAGCACGAACCAAGCGTGCCTGGACCCATCGTGACTCACTCGAGCGACGACGAAGGTTCTGAGGATAACTTTGTGGCCGAACCTGATGCAGTTTGTTTCTCCTATCAAGTACCTTACCTCACTCGTACTTATACACTTCTGTAGGTTGCTGATGCCGAAGATCCCCCCGACAATCACTCCGATGATCAGGAGGGAATTGGTGCCAGAATACATAGGCGGGCACCCGCAAGCGCAAGAGTATTTCCAAACAAATCGTCCCCACGAAACGTCACAAGACCAACGAGTCAGGTTATGCCGATGACCTTGCCTCTAGTCCGACTGCAGATCCAGTCAGACAATCGTGCTTGAAACTCTTGGTCAACCTGTTGACTCCAATATTCTCCGAACGACTACCTGAAGAGCTCGATTCTCCTGTCGAAGCCGGGACCGCAGAGAAGTTTGCCACTGAACTGGAGGCATGCGTCTTTGAAGTTTACGCTGAGCCTTCAGAGCTCGATGGAAAGTTAGCTGGCAACAAGTATAAGTAAGTTCTCCAAAGTCTCTTCTGATACGTAGTTGAATTTATTACAGGGAGCGGATACGTATGCTCAACTTCAATCTTGGTAAAAAGGACAGAATGGAGTTACGACAGAGCATCCGAGTTGGGAAAATTACTCCCGATGCACTTAGCCGGATGTCGTCTATTGATTTGGCAAACGCTCAAGCGCAGCAAGAGGCTCATAAAATCACAGAAGAGGCGATGAACCATTCGATTCTTCAAGCCAGGACCGCCCCACTCCGAAAGATCACCCACAAGGGCGAACAAATGATCGAGCAATCCGTGGAAGCTGAAAACTGGCGCATGCAGGAGGACGAGTCGGCTATAGAGAGGGAGCGTGAAACTCAGAGGAATCGTTCCAATACCACAGGTTCTGTGACTGAAGTTGATAAGTCTCATGTTCGATCCGTTTCTGGTTCTCTCGACGCTCCTGCCCCGGAGTCAGCACCTTTAGCCACCCAAGCTGGCGAAACGAAAGGCCAGGTGTTTGACCCTGCATCTGCCGTATTCAATGTCGACTTTGATGGGGAAGGATCTAGCATGACGGACAACCGGCCGCCAACTCCACCAACACTGTCAGTGGAGCCCAATCAATCTAGCGATAACTTCCTAGAGGATGAGTTCCGCATGTCCAGTCCAACCTCAGCCTCTCCACTGGCACAGAACTTTAGTCTAGATGGAATCTTTGGCACTTCTGTGTCAGCAACTTCAATGTGGAACGAGCCTAGAGAATCCGAAGGAAGTACAGGAGCACTCTCAAACATGGGCGACGATCCCGCAGGCCCACCAGATGATGCTGATTTTGATGCATTTATTACTGTGGATGAAGATGAGGTACCCGAGGCAGTTGTCCAAGCAGCCGATGCCCCAGTATTATCCACCCAGTCGGAGGCTCCTATCGTAGGGCGCACGCCTTCGTTGGCTGACCTCCCTGCTATTTGGCGAGGACATGTAAGTCACTTGGCCCTTCTAAACTCGCTACTAATTATTCCAATCCAGGTTGGCATGCCATCCGTTTATGATCCCACACGGATGCTCCGGTTTCAATCCGAATTTAAGCAGATTGGTGGCGCGCCATTCTTGGATGTGGAAGCAAATCGGAGATCGTTATTTCCGACTTCACTCTTCGAAATCATTGGTCGAGTACCCACCCAACAAGCGGTAAACTATCTGGTCTCCATGAGACTGAACCCGACCAAGGAATTGTTTGCATGTGCCTTGATCCCGAGCGAGGTGGACAGGCCAGCGTACCTTGAATTGCACAAAATCTTGGTTGAAAAAGAGTAAGTGTTTGAATTGGATTGTTTGCCCATCCGTCCTAACGTTCAGCTAGCCGCTATGGCCTTGTATTTCCCTGGGGACAAGACCCACCATTGTCCGCTCCCGGAAAAGAACTGTATATCGCGCCATTACTTCCAGAGCACCCAATACCTGAATACCTGCAACTGCTGGACGACGTCACAATCCCTGCACAGCGGGATAGTCCTATTTTCTGCGGTATTTTCGTGCTCGGTAAGGGCCGAGTCACCACACTAAATTCCACAGACTCCGCTCGCTCTGTTGTCGCTGCCTCTGTCCCTGTTATTAGCTCAGCTCCTCCAATGCCTGCGCCCCCTACAGCCTTACGGTCCCGACTGCTGGGCTCCCTCCGGTCCCGGCGCTTGTTTCTTCCATCTCAAATCTATCCGAATCCTCCCTTGCTACCCTCAGTAAAGATTTAGCTACGCTTAGCCCCGGTCAACTTGAACTTGTCGCAGCCTGCTGATGCAACAACCTATCCCTCCTGCCGGACCGGCTCTACCCGGTGTACCGCTAGTGCCGGTACCTCCGCCCGCCGTTGCCTCGCACGTGCCAATGCATATTCTTCCGCAACATCAGGTAACAGGAGCTCCCGGATCCGCTTCGTCCGTAAATCCGCCGCCCGCGCGTTCACCAGCACACAACCCAACCCCCGCATCTTGGGATAGACCTCGTGAGCTGTACCCCGATCGAGGTTGGGAACCTGGGCCAGGCGCGGCGTACTACGGGCGAGATGAATCCCGGAATGATAGACCAATCTACACCAGGGGCGATCCTCGCGAAGAGCGACCTAGCCGTGGGCGTGGCATCGGTCCTTCGCGCTACCGAGGAAGAGGCAATCGTGGAGGTCCTCGATTGGTGAATTTCAAATGCAGACCAATTACTTAATTTCGGGATTATTTATGTCCCTTGTTATTAGCTTTTCGACTAAACTTGTAATTTAACGGTTGGGAATTGATGTTGGCTCGCAATGGCTAAACACTATTCAAGGTACAATAAATATACGAATCCCATTCTGTGAGTTCCAAGACGCATTCATCCTTCGAGGCGCTCCAACACCTGGGACAACATATCTTCAATCTGTAAACGTAGTTAGTTTGAGGGTCGAATATATATGTTGCAGAGCGCCACACCTTCTTGAGTCTGTCCTCCATCGTATTAATTCTGGTATGCAGCATATGTCCCCTTACTTCCTCTTCCTCCACTTCCGTGACCTGCTGGGATGCGCGTGAGTGCTCGATCCAGACGCAAGCCACAGAAACTTACCGTTTCCGAGGACTCCTTAGAACCCTCGTCCCCAGGTGTAGTACTCAACGCGCTGGCCCCCAAACCTGCTGCGCCGGGCAACCCCGACATGGCCCTCCGCCTGAACAAGGAAACGCCTGGCGCAAGCTGCGCGTCGCTTCCAGACCTCCTTGCAGCCCTCCTTTGACCAATTGCTGTCGTCGGCGCATTGAACCCGCCATCTGGCGGCTCTGCTACGATGGGAGAAAAAAGCTGAGCTAATGGGCTCGTAAAGCTCGGTGGCGGGATGTCGTGATGAGCGTGTGGTAGTAAACGAGGCTCAAAGGTCGATTTCCGTCGCGTGCGGCGGGCTACCGGTGATAGCAGTAAGTTGCTGTTTATCTGGGTAGATATTCCACTGGGAGCGAGGACCTGCTGGCTCGTATGTGAGTCTCCATTCCGATTTGGACGCGAGTCCGAGTTAACCCTGTTTGTGAGTGCGGGCTTTATTGTACGCGGCGTCTCCTCAGACACCGTGGGACCAGAAGCTACCGAGGAGGTACTCATGATTGTGTCGAGCCTTGGGCGAACCGGTCTGCTCTCTTTCTTATTCGCTTGCAAGTGCTGCTCCGTACCAGAGTTCGGTTCTGGGGGACGAGATGGCCATTCGATGTTTTCGCTCATCGCTGGCGACGGGCTAAATTCATCGTCCAATTCAAAAATGGCTTGAACTGATCATCAACCGTGAGCGATCAACTACCCTGGTGAGAAAGACGACGAGCCGTACCGCTACTCGAAGAACCAACCGCTCCTTCGAAGAGTGCTACGCGTAGTCAACGCTAGTCATAAGCTACATCACCATCGTTTTGTTCGTGGACATACTCATTCGCTTCAGTTTCTTAGGCAGAGTCATGAATCTCTCGGCGGTGCCTGTGACTTTCTCAAAAAGGCCATCGGCGTTTGCAACGGCCTTTTGGCGTTCATAAAAGGAAATGGCCAAGAGGATAGGAAACCCTGTAATCCTGTAATGTCGGTTACAGATGCGTGCCCGCGGCGGTGAGATTGAACACTTACCTGATCATCATCACGTTGACCTAAGGATCGGCGTTGGCTAACACCCTGGCTCGAGGATGAGTTCAATCACCACCTTGTGAAACCACCTAGGGGACAGGATGAAGCTTGCAGGAAACATGACGATAAATGCTATCAGGTTCATGGGAGGTTGATACGAAAAAATAGCGTCGGCTTTGACACTAATGTAAAGCGCTCGCGGATGTTAGTGCCGGACATCAGTCAAGTACAAGTGTGCGTACCCTTCAATCGTAGTCACTGCTCGACGAAACATTGCTTCCATCGCTGCATCGTTGCTAATGTTGCTGAAGGTATGGGAGAGGATCTAGACTGTGGATGAGTGATGTTTGAAGTGTTGGCCTGAAAATTGCCTACCGAGACTAGTACAGTAAGGAGTAACGTGTTACTCAGGCAGGCATATGAAATCTACAAATGCTTATTCTCCCCCAGCAGCGGAAATGCAGGCTCAAATCACGTACCATAAGGACTGGACCAAATTGGGGGTGGAACTCCGCTACGTATCAAACAAAGATCATAACGCTTAGAAATTTAACCAGCGGGCAGAGTCAACTCACTAGCTCGATCAAAGCCGCTGGCATCCTATGAGAATCTGTATTGGCATCCGTCAAGTCGCAGGAGCGCAGAAGCTTACCAATCCAAACCACAAATCAAGCATCCACCATGCAATCTGAGCGGAACCATATCTTGAAAGAACGGTTAGGGGGAAACCGATTCAAGTGAATGGTCAAAAACTTACGTATCTCGCCCTAGTCTATTCATTACCATCGTGAAATGAGTTTGTATGCATAGAGCTGCATTTCCACTTACGTCCAAAGTCTAAAAGTGACAGATGATTTAGTCGTAATGTGTTGGATGTGAAATTATAAAAACTCACGCATACAAGAAGCCGCCAAAGCAGAATGCAGCAACCAACATCAAACTAGTAAGCTCGTCAGTGACAAAAATTAGGTCACTATCGGGCGCCCTCACACAGCAAACTCGGCAAACATGGATCGCAGTGAAAGGACCATTAGGTTGTTGGACAGAGTAACGAACGCCAGCCTTGATGATAGATATTAGACCCAGATAAACTTCCTTGCAGAAGACCTACCTAGGAAATACAATCACAGCTGCGTGGAGCGGACGTAATCAATGTCATTTGCATTCAAGCGCCCCGTTTACTTACCAACCATGGCCAAAATATCAATACCCAGTTCTCGTGCCCAGGCTTCATCCCAATGTATACCATACAACCTCAGCCCAGTGTATGCGAGATACACAGTCACGAACGCCATGTCAAATCCATTCCACAGCTATTACCTCAAATCAGACTTGGTACATCACCCTCGGATTAGGTACTCACGTTTGCAGAGTAGACAGCGATTCCGTGTTCTTGCATGGCTGCGAGCTTTTCGACTACGAACCCAAGCCCATAGATCATGAAGAGCCCCTCGGTCATGTTAATATTGGACTTTTCGTTGAGCTCGAGTGCAAGTACGAAAAGCACGAAAAGCAACACAAAACTAAAGCCGGTTAGGGTTGGCTCGGACCATTGCGACTAATCTCACTTAATATATTCCAGTACGGAGCGAATAACCGGGACCTTGAGCCTGTAGTGATTTAGAAGTGGAGCTCGATGGGGGTTGTAGAAATGAATAGGTTTCAGCTTATATGTCTACTCTCCCGCACGTCAGTATGAATGCCCGTCACGGTAACGGAACACCTTACATCAGCGAGAATAGAATGATCAGAGGTTGCTTGGTAAACGATACGCCCCCAATAAATGGCGTCTATGACATGACATCAAGAAACGAAAACACGAGGCACTCGTGTACGTACCGATAACAGTCTGGCACGCGGAACTTTTAATGAACCGCTTAGAGTTGCCTATTATTGCCATCTCTATGGCGTTTCCAACACGTTCACGGACATCAAACTCGTCTCCATTCTTCTCGGCAAATTCGCGAACGTCGGCAGGGGCTCCTGCAAATATCGGCCACGGCGTGGTGCAAGCGGTTGCCAACTCCAGCGTGGAACTTGCATGATCTCTTAGGGAATTGATGGCCAGCAGCTCACACCTAGTACAACGGTAAAGTGAGGTTGGCGAAGCTTGTGAATGGGTATTAACGTACAACGCGGCCCGAGACTGTGACAGTGGCGCAGTAGTTATGTTCTGATCACGGAGAAAATGAACCCGGTTGAGGAGGAAGCAGAAAGTAGCCGCGGGATTATGCTTGTATTTTTCAATCAAAGGGCTAAAGCGATATTCAAGGTGGGGAAACGACAAGGGCCTGGAAACGTACCGCACGATGGTGTAAGTTGAATCCGCGGCGGTCAACTAGGTTGCATTAGTACCAATAATAACCGCCTCAGAAGTTGATACTTACGGTATCCCAAGATAGAGGTGCGTCTGATCTAAAGTCAGCGTCGAGGTTATTCACGTTTCCAGAAGCATACCGACAAACCGCTAGGAAGGTTGTGAGAGCAGTTGCGAATTTGCGAAAAAAAAAAAGCTCACCATAACATCTGCCTTGATTCCATGGATGATCGGCCATACAGGGGTGTTGGACATGTACTCCGAAGTAAGCAATGGTGCTGCCTCATGCTCAACGTCCTCGGGCTCCATATCGAGGGGAAACGACATGTGATAGATGAAGATCACCTGACTTGTCGCTGGAGTCACGTGGGGCTCTCTTGACCACGTGAAGTAGCGATCACACGTGACGGGTGAGAGTCGTGTCGCGTCATGGCAGCACCGTTTACTGGAGCCCAGACCGCAAGAGTGTACAATGCGGTGAGTTCATTAACACCGAATGCTCACCACATACTCATTTATGTTAGGTCTATTCATCTGTTCAAGTGTTCGAATGCATGGTTCGAGGCATCGCTGGTAAGCCCGGCAAGTGAAGGCGCTTCAACTTGTACTGACTATCTGCAGTAATGCGCCGCCGAACCGACTCTTTTGTCAACGCTACACAGATACTGAAGGTCGCTGGTATTGACAAGGGACGTCGCACCAAAATTCTCGAAAAGGAGATTCTCCCAGGTAAACATGAGATCGTCCAAGGTGGTTACGGAAAGTACCAGGGCACATGGTAAGCAAACTGCTCAACATTTAACTCTCATTGACCTCTAGTAGGATTCCTCTTGAAAGAGGGCGTGATGTAGCTGCACAATACGGCGTGGGTGCTCTGCTCAGTCCCTTGTTTGACTATGTGCCGGCCACTGCCCCGCTTCACCCGCGGTCGCTTGGGCCCCCTTCCCATCCACCCACCGCAAGCGCTAATCCTCAACCCCCTGGATTCGGCCTACCTCCGGCTCCGATCATGTCTCCACTACCCCCTACCGCCCCCCCTGGCTCCGCCCTACGTCTTCTTGCTCAAGGCCGCGCCCAAGGGCTATTTACTCCCTCAACGCTGGCCAACTCGCAAAATCAGCCCAATTCACCGCCTCACCACGGCCCGTTCCCAGCGTCCTCCCCACAACATTCCCCACAGACTTGACCTTGGCCAGTTCCTCTGATGGCACTGCCTCGCGCCACCATTCCCGCCACCCATCCAACTCCACCCTCATAATGGGTCCTTCCATCCCTAAACGACCTCGGCCCAATGAAACGTCCTCACCAGCTCCTGCCACTGCAGACACTGAAATCCCCCCTTCCAAACGCCAGCGAGTGCTTACAACGCTAGGCTCGACCATTAGCGATACCTGGTCCACTCCTATACTCGCCGCTCCCGCAACCATTGTACCCAAACCACCATCGACAGCTTCTCAGCCGTCCCATCCTCCCTGGGCAACGGTTAAACATGAATCTCCCAAAGGTGGCCGTGCACGAGCTGTGTTACTCGCAATCTATAGCGAAGCGGATCCCTCACATGTTGTTCAGCTTTTGACGACTGCCTCCCCACCCGACGAAGCGGATATTAATCTGCCTCTCGACGAACATGGGAATACATCTCTGCATTGGGCCGCATCACTTGCTAGAATATCCCATGTCGAGGCCCTGCTGGCTGCCGGCGCCGACGTTCAACGCGGAAACGTGGCCGGAGAAACCGCACTTATGCGAACTGTCTTGAGCGTCTCCTCAACGACCGACAATGCAATTTCGGCCATCCTTCCTCTTCTCGCTCCCAGTCTCCGTACCCTTGACGCATCACATCGTTCAGTGCTTCATCACGTAGCTGAAGTTGCGGGCGTCAAAGGGCGCGCAGCCAGTGCCCGGATGTACATGGAAGCGATACTCGAGTGGGTTGCGCGACAACAAGGTGGAGAGTTCAAAACCTTTGTGGACTTGCAAGACGAAAATGGCGATACTGCGTTGTGCGTAGCCGCTCGGGTGGGTAATCGTGCACTCGTACGAATGCTGGTAGATGTAGGAGCAGATCGAGGAATCGCGAACAAGCTTGGACTTAGGCCTGGAGACTTCGGTGTAGAAGGACAAGTGAGTCGAACCTTGGTCGGCGGAATTGTTGACCGATGGGAAACGAACAGAACCTCCAAGTCGGGAGCATGGAAGAGGTTCTTGGTGCACTCCGGTCTCGGCCATCTGCACCAGTTCAACGATCCCAAGACATTATCCAAGGTTTGATTGGCCTTTCTTCGACAGACAGTCACTGACTAGTATTCAGACCTCACTTCAATGATCCAATCGCTCACCTCAGACTTTCACGCCGAAATCAAATCTAAGCAAGATTCACTTGATGTCGCCCAAGCACACCTCCGAGTCGCCACTCGTGAACTCGCCGACCAACGCCGACACATCGCCGCTGCCCAAAGCCGCCTCGGTGCCCTTGACCAGGCTCGGCAACGAGCTCGGAACGTGGCAAGGTCGATCAAGGACGAGGCATCGTTTGATTGGACTGGAAGGACTGAGGTTGGCGGGGCTCCAGCACACGTTTCGAGGGGAGTGGCCTTTCAGTACAGAGGACCAGCTTCGACGCTCGCCGGGGACTCGGAAACACCAACAGAAGATGGAGTGAGGACGGACGGCGCCAACAGCTTGCTAGAAGGAAGTATTCCCACAGCTACTCTCGACGTGAATCCATCGAATTTAGACGTTGACCCCCCAATACCCCCACCGGGAAGCGACTCAATGGCTACTCTCGTGCGCTTGCGCCGATTAAAGATGTGGCACGCCAGGATTGAGGAGCTTGTCAAGGAACGAATGGACGCAACCCGCGGGGCAGGTGCCGAAAAGGAATTTCAGTGCAAGAAGATCGTGTCATTATGCACGGGCGTGCCCGTGGATCGGGTCGAATCAGTGAGTCCATAACGAAATATCCACACCAGAACCAATTGATACAATAGACTTACACCTCCAGATGTTGGAGAACTTGTTGATTGCTGTAGAAAGCGATGGGCAAGGTGTCGATTTGAATCGCGTCGCTGGATTCATGCAAAAGGTAGATGACGCCCCATTATTTTCATGAAAGCCTAAGTAATGCCGGCCTCCAGGTCCGAGACGGCGGGCTATAGCTGTCAATGCCACCTTCATGTTTCCTTGGGGCCATCCGCAAGGCATTGGGTTGTAGTGCTGTGTGCTTGCAATTGAATACCGATGTAAACCATAACAGCCATTTTTATTCGTCCAAGTGTACATCGTAGCCGAATGATAGCCATGTTTTGTACCCGCACTATAAGAACCGAGAAGGCCGTGCCAGCCCCATTAACCTTCCATGGAATACAACTGGAACGATCGGTTCCAGGATCCACTCGCTATGTACTGTCCATCTGGGGAGATATCAGCCGACATAACTTTGCCCGCATCGGCCGACATGGCCTTGACGAGCTGCCAATCATCCGCGCTCCATAACTTGACCATCCCATCATATCCAGAGCTAACCAAGAACAAACCTGGGACCGGGAGCTGTGCGTTGGTGGTAGACTTGGTACTGCCCTTCACGTTTACTTTGGAATCCTCCGCCTGGTCTTCCTCCATCTTGGTATCATCCCGAGTGGCGGCAGTCTCGCCGTCTTCCATCTTGGTATCACTGGAAGTGGCTCCTCGTGCAACCTCGGTGAAGAAATCACCAGTCCCGATTGGTCGATAGAAAGATACGTCCGAGACAATAGAAGTGTGTGCGCCGATTGTGTACAAGGCACGTAGTGAGCGCATGTCCCAAATACGAATTGTGTTGTCGCCAGAGCCAGTGGCAACTTGGTAACTGTAGAGCTTTTATCAGAAGTGGTTTCCTAACCTGGGGATTTACTGACATACCCGTTGGGTGAGAAGTCCATGCCGTAGATTGCTTGACCATGGCCATCAAGCACCATTGCAGTCCTCCCTGTTCTCAGATCCCACACTCTACCAATGGCATCTAATCCACTATTCTCAGGAGAATCAGCGATAATTTTACCAAATTAACCCGACGTCCCTCACCCTGAGGCCACAAGTGCACCGTCATCCTGGAACTGAACCGCATAGACCTCCTTGGAATGTCCTTCTTGGAACAGTAGCTGCCTATCAGGTATATGTGCGCTTGCACTCTGCCCAGTGGAAGCGTCCCATAGCCGCCAGGACCCGTCGAAGCTCGCACTGGCAACGTATTGACCGGATGGATGGAAAGCAACGCGACAAACGCGGTCCGCATGACCCTTGAGCACGTGTAGGGCTTTGTCACTGGAAAAACCAATATTCAGCTCAGATGTACAAAGACTGCAGGTCTGAGCTTACCTATTGAGTGACCAGAGGCTGACCTCTTTATCTGCGCCACTTGCCACAATGTTAACACTGTCAGGGCTCTGCGAGAGAGTAGACTGTGGGTGCCATGCCACACCACCAATACGATCCCCATGTGCTACAGATTGATAGGTATTAAATCGCGTGAGCCCTCTTAGCCCGCAATGGACTGACCCCGGAATGGTTTTACTAAATCACACCCCGGTATGTTCCACAGCTTTACATTGCCTGCCCAGCTTCCCGTCGCCAGCAACTTGCCGTTCGGCGAAAAACGAACCTGGGAAATCGGACGCTCATCACCAATCTGGGACCCATAGACGGTAAATTTCTGTGGCGTGTTTTCCAATAAGTACACAAACGATCATGGGGTACAACCCCGACAAACCTTTAATTCCCCGAACACCCGCTTTCGACTGTCGATAATTTTCCCAAGTGGAAGTCGGCTCTCTTCTCGCTGCTGGGCAACTCTAGTTTGAGCTCTGAAATGAGGTGCCAATGTAAGCACCTGACTAACCGGTACAAGCTGAGAGTAGTGACCTAGGGAGTGAATACTCGGCTATTCGCCGTCGAGCCTCGAGAAGCTCCAGTGAGCCCTCCGTGTAGAACTCCTCCTCCTTCTATAGAACACGTCAGGCGAACCAAGCATGCGTATGTTAGGAACTTGCCTCCTCGTCACTTGAGCTTGATTCGTCTTCCATTTCAATGTCATCATCCCCGCCGCGTGCGGCTCGTATCTGAGACAATACATAGATCAATCGGTCTCGGCGGTCCGCCGCCTACAACGAGGTTTGTCAAATGTAGTACTGCAGAATTGTTCCCCCTACATACACGCTCGCCAAACAATGTTATTGGTTCCCCAATCTCACGTAGCCTAGCCTTGACTCGGTTGTCATCAGTAGGGACAGCCATCGTTCGTGCGCGTTTTTTCCTGTCGAGCTCATCAAGCATCGCCTGATTCTCGGCCCGAACGCGCTCAGAGCCACCAAGGGCATAGTTTCGATCATCCACTAGACATAGTTAGGACGTTACTGCTGCCGGAAAATATATGAAACTCACCAAGGTTGTCTAATGTGAGTCCCTGAAACCTCGTCAGCTATATATGTGAACCCTATAAGCAACACTCACGCTGTCCGCCATCCTAAAGCAGTGGGAGGAAGCAATCAGCGCCTCAACAGATGACAAATGGCACAGTGTGTTGTTTTGGTCCTATGCTAAGCGCCGAGAGTGACCTTCTCCGCATACAACCAGATTTCAGGTGTCCTGCTTGCGAACCGTTTATCATTAGCCCATTCTCTCATTATTGACTTGAAGAAGTCGGTTTTTGCCTCTATTTTCGTCTACATTTATGAATTTATCCATCAGTATCTTTGGACTCCTGCCAAAGGTCATCTTGTTGTTTGGTTCACTCAGCGCCCATGGAGACCCGCGACCTGCACCGATGACATTCCTAAACACATGGGAAAGGGACTAATCTCTAGCTGGTACAAGAATCTTACCGATCCTTGTGCAAAATCCATTCACTCTCTCCAATTGCTCAAGGTGTAAGTGATCTTGTCCCTCACAGATTCCTGGTGCTCCCTGTCTGTAACTCTGGTACACCCCGACCTGACCGGTGAGGGGATCACAGCCATTCTGACACATGTGGCCCTCCAACCTTATTTGATTCACCCAAAATCTACTGTCCAGTTAGACAGTGTTGTGGCAGTCTACAAGGCGTTGTAGTGGATTGCCACCTGTTGAGAGCCTCCAAATTTTAAAACCGCATTGCATACGAAACCACCCACAGGATTATGACACCACTCTGAACTTTTTGCAGATGGCCCGGTCCAATCCGATGTGTTACACGATAAGTGGCGTGCGCCACCTAATTCAATCCCAACCGCCGAGCGCTACTTCTGTACCATACCACGTTGTGGTTTCACTTCCTCCACATGCCCAGTACATAAACCTCTCGCCTCCTTCTCGTTAGCTCCACAATCTCTATTTGCGGCCATGTCGACTCACCTTTCAGGAAGCTATCTCAGTTCACGCGTCCGTACAGGGAGCGACAATCACCGCTCCACGCTGGCCACGAATTCGAAGCCAGATCGCCCTAGAACGTGGTCGCCGAGAATGGCGATCCCCCTTGCCCCCGGATTGTTTGATTTCGCGGTGGCGATTTCTCTTGTATTTGGCGGATGCTGCACGTATGTTTATTCACCGCCACGTCGTACGGAGACTGATTTGCGATCCTGTGTAGGAACGCCTGGACGCTGGAACATGTGCTAAACGAGACACCATCCATCGGTAAGCTCGATTCACATCCGAGAGCGTTGACCTACAAGCCGTATCTTTAGGGACCACTCTTTCATTTCTGCAGATGCTCTTCATTACCCTGCAATCATTACCTTCTGTCGTGCAATGGAGCCGGCCGAGCTGGAGTCCTATCCGTATACCCACCCTCAAGCCACGTCAGATCCCCCTTTCAGTCTGGTGCGCTCACCGATTTTTTCCTCGATATTAAACTCACGCGAACCGTCAACAGGGCCGTTCAAGTCGTACTTGTTTCCGCTATATCAGTACTCAATAACTTGACTTATCGATACAAGCTCCCTCTAAGCATCCAAATTGTATTAAGATCAGCTGGCAAGTCGTTTCTCGGGTTTAATCACACCGGTCTAACCCAGCACGCCGCTAGGCCTCATTGTATCCATGTTACTCGGGTTCTGTTTTTCGAAGAAAAGCTATAATCGTGCTCAGCTTGTAGGTTCTCTACTTTTTCCTGCACGCTACCACTTACCTTCTCTTCCCAGTTGGCTGCCTCAATGGTGACGCTGGGTGTAATTACCACGACTACCTCCAAAACGCCTACATCTGCGACTGCCACCACTGATACCAAAGAATACGTTCTCGGCATACTCTGCCTTGGACTTTCTCTGCTTGGATCTGGTCTCCTCGGGCTCATGCAAGAGCAAGCATTTGCTAAATACGGGTGAATACTGCCTCACTCCCATCTTTGTTGACTAACTCGCATGCAGACCCCATTGGAAAGAAGGCGTGTTCTACACTGTGGGTCACTGTGTCAGTACACTAAACCAAACTCACACTTTTGCACAGCACGCCATGTCCCTTCCTATATTGTCCTCTATGTGGCCGGAAATTGCCGCTGGATGGCGCTCCGTTGCTAATTCGTCGTCTGGCAAAACGCCATTCTTTGGTGTATCCAACCTCCACATGATCCTCGCTCTGAACATTGTGACGCAAGCCGTTTGTGTATCGAGCGTCAACAACCTAACCTCGGTTGGTTCTGTCCTACGTCGTAGATCAGATTACTGATGACCTTGCAGCAAGTGACGTCTGTGACGACCAACCTCGTGCTCACCGCACGCAAAGCAGCAAGCCTTTGCCTGAGCGTGTGGCTGTTTGGCTCGGGCGTGTCGCCAAACCTGGCACTCGGCGCGACCTTGGTGTTTGCTGGAACCGTATTGTATGCTCAAGCGAGCTCTGCGCTGGCAGCTGCCCCCAAGCCCAAAAAGGAATGAGGGGTTACCCGAACTTAGATGAGATAGACCCATACAAGACCTTTATGTATTACTACTTTAGGTGTGCGTTAGAGATAAATATATGTATTATTCGCATGTCGTAACATCCCGTACAAGCGTCCACTTCGATAGGTCTACCAGCCAAATATCATATCCGAAATCTTGCCAATCACACCAGGCTGCGGTTGATTGCTATTGGCTCCATCCGGCTGGTTTCGCACGCCCCAATCTGCGCCTGGGGCAGAGGCAGCGGTAGTCCTGACTTGGGAAGAGGCGGGTGCGGCGGTCCTAAACGCCGATGCGGAGGGAACGACGGTTGCTGCCCGTCCAAAGGCAGCGGGCGTGTTGACATTCTGGACAACTGGGCTTTTTGGAGATGGCTCGGCCGGAGATGACGAAATTGGGAGACGAGGCGTGTTGGTGACTGGCTCGCCCAGCATGACCGCCTGGTTGGGATCCTGAATCGCAATGTTAGAACTGGATGAATGAAACAGGACGCCACGCACCACCAGTCGAACAGCAATCATCATGTCCCCGTTGATCACGTCACCGTCCCTCCGAAGTGCCCTCGCGGCATCCCATGGATTCGCATAGGTAATGGTAAACCAGTTTCCTCCCTCTGCTGCCATCTCGGGGGCCGAAGAATCTCCAATGGCAGCAAACTGGGCAATGACACCATGTGCCCGATCCGGATAGAAACCAGAGACAACAACCGCAACCGCACCGTTGTGGGGCTGTAGCGGAGTGGGGGCTTGTCCTTGGGCAGAGCTGGATGCCGCCACGGGTGCAGCACGCAGAGGCTGGTGGTGGTGTTGGTGCTGGGTAAAATTGAAATTGGGGCCGTCGAGAAGAGAGTCTGTCGGAGGTGCATCGTCGTCTACGATCGGTGCGGTGCGGTCTCGGCTTTTTGGCGGTGGGCTGGATGAAACATGAGCGCTGGACACGGGACAAACAGACAACATACCGAGCATACAGAGAGCCCGTCCCAAATGCATTTGCCTGTGTGTGGTCGCGCGAGACTGGCTCTGGCAGCAGCGGCGGATTGTTGAAGTTGGAAAATCCAGCAACGTTCTGTACGAGGTCAGCCGGCGCCACACCGCATGGCTGATGCTTACCTTGCCCTGCGTGGTCGACAGCAGGTAGCCAGGCACATATTTTTGCTCCTGGTTCAGGGAATCGATCGAAAACGCATTGGGCTGCGAGCTCGATGCGTGCTGCGACTGGAACATGGTGGGCAGAGACAGAAGCAGCCCGGCGCTTGTGTTCACGTGACCCAGCCAGCGCGTGTAGCCACCTGCCGCTAGCCACGAGGAGGATCATCCCCTGCATCGTGGATGCCGCACATCACTCCTCTCTCACAACCACCCATGGGCCGCAAGAAGGGAGGAAAGAACTCGCTCGGGCACAGGGCGGGCGGCGCTCGATCGGGCGCTGGACGACCCCGCAAGACCGGCCCTCTGACGCTCAAGGCTTCCATCCGTGTTCACGCCCACCAGCCAGCCGCAGGCAAGTATTTGATTCGATATTAGAATTACTCTAATCTTTTAGTAGATCACACTTCTTTTATTTCTCGCGACGCGATTCACCCGGCCCTGCGAGCCTATGTTGAGCTTCCAGCGACGGTGATCCTCCAGTGCTGCCACTGTGGCCACGACGATCAATCTGCGCTTCTCGTTCCCTTTCCTCTAGAAACCTCCACTAGCCCTGTAACCACCTCGCCTTTGTGTTCGCGTCCCCAAAGCCCTCGTAGCGAGCAAACGGTGCCGCCTCTCTCGATCAACTTTGAACATGCCCGCCCTGGCCCTTCTCCGTTTACACCACCTCAATCCGTCAGCCCGAGTGCAGCGTCAAGCGCAGAAACCGAACTCCGTTCTAGCATCCCACTCGAGGAACCGAATGTCGCTCATGCCGAGTCTCTGCTTATGCTGAGCACGCCCATCCAACCCGCGCCTGTGCCAACCTCCCACCAGACCTACGAGCTCGAACCTCAGCAGCTGACGCCAGTGGTGACGCATCCCCACCCAAGCATGATGCAGCCTCCTCATCTCGAGCAACCCGCCATGCCATACGACCAGACCTGCTACCAGGACTATCTGCCGCAAGACAACCACGGGGCACATCAGGGTGAACAATACCCAAACCACGACCCACAACAATACCGCATGTACAGCCCGCAGCATGCGCAGTCTGAAACTCATTTTCCACCCACCCCTACGACTTTCCAACCTGGTCCAGGCGAATCTTCTCCTGCGCAGGCGTTTTACCCGCAACCTGGGCAACAACAGGACTATTCGCAGCAACAACCACAAACTTTTTACGCACCATCGCCGTCGTATCCCACTGGCCCGTCTGCCGAAATTTACCTAGCTCTCCAACAACAATCTCAACATACGCTTCTCAAACCCGGCCCGGCCACCTGGCGTCACGCACCACATTCCACATCCCTCCCTCCCGCCGTTGCCGCCATTCTGTCCCCGCATCATCCGCATCCGCAACCCCAATGCCAAATAGACCCGTCTGGGCCGGTCCAATTCTTGCCCACAGGTCAACACACCCAGCGCCGGCGCCGTCGGTGCGTGGTTTGCATCGGTGCTGGGAGGGAGGGAGAAGCAGACCGTTGCTGCGGGAGGGGAAATCGGCATCTGTGCCCGTGGTACCAACGGCACGGAAGTCCTGGTACGCCTTGGTTCTACTTTCTATCCCAGCTCACTAATTTGCATCCACTACAGAGAACATAATGGAGATCCGCAACTCGAAAGACCCGCGTCCAACCACCGTCATCTAGTTCCCACATCCCCGTCTACTTGGGCTCGATTCTCGATTCTTATCACTTGGGTTCGAGTCGGCTGCTTTTCTTGGCTCATCGGGTCTCTTGTTATTTATTCAACCTCTGCTGTATCCGTACCCTATTTACGCAAGATCCCCGAGTGCACATTGAACGGACTATTGTTGATGACAATTATATATTATCACACATATGTATTAATGCAGTAGTATAAAAGTCACTGTTGTTGTTTTATAATTAGTCGAACTATCATTTTTACCTTGATATTTTATCAGCCAAAAAGCCAATCGATTCACCAGCATCGAAGCCAACCTCAAATCAAGCGGTTAGTTGAAGCCTTGTAGTCCAACCACACTTTCGTTTTCGGATCATACCAGTGGCTTCATCACTCACGGCTGTGGAATGTAATGTCACGCAAGCCAAAAAGACTTCAGCCTGCCACTGCATGGCTGGCCGTGACGCCACACGCATATATTTTCGAGTAACGGAAGTTCAGGTCCGTGCTTCTACCACGTACACCAAGGGGTTTCCACACAGACACTTAATAAGGCCCTGCGTCAATGGAATGGAAAAAATACAACGAAAAATCACAGGGGTCATAGCCCTTTGTCGTGGGACTACATACTTAGTGCACATGTACATTAACCGGGACTAAGCTGGCAGCTTCAATGCGCCAGTCTTGATACCGTCTCCGCCCCACTGTGCAACCTCCCTTAGCATATTTCGTTTACGGTCGATCGCGCTATTAGACCGAAGCTCATACAAGGTTGCTAACAGGCATTGTTAGTAAACGATTCTGAAGGTAAACTCAGCTACGTACCAAGGTTGTACAAAAACGGCTCCACAGCAACAAAGGATGCCGGGCTAGTCTTGAGCATGTCTTCAAGCAAGGTAATTCCCTAATAAAATCGCAGCTTCGTTAGAGATTTTAATACGTAGAAAAACCAATCCCGTAGAACCCCCGTACCTCTTCGAGTTTTCCACAACTCAATAAGACCACCGCCAGGTTGTTGACCACCTTATAAAAACACAATTCAACATTGACCCTGATCGACGAGAACTACTTACCACCGAGTTCTCCTTGTCCCCTTCATGAGCCTTCCTCAATATGTCCTCGGCCTCACTCCATCGCCCCATCATAGAGGCCACCAGCGCAGCAGTAATTTCATCGGGCTTTTGGTCGTCGAGGACTTCTTGAACCTTTCCCGAGTCCCCAGCTTCCATCATAATCCGGGCCAGTGCAAATCGGAGCTCAGGAGGAGATGTAGGCGACATGGCGAGCGGACGTAGAATGGTTAGCGCGCCAGCATAATCCTGGGACATTACACCACATGTCAGATACCCTCTCAAGTGGTAATTTCAATCGTGAACATGCGACTCACCTGCATCTCAACCAACTGGGTCACCACCAGCATTCCAGTCCTCATCCCCCGCTCCTTCCACATGGCTGCCCTGGACTGGGAGATTTTGGCCTCCCTCCTCGCAGTTCGCTTGCACATTCGTATCAGCCGAACGAGCTCGTCCAAATAGCCTCTTAGGTCTCCACTCCAGTACATCGTGCGTGCACGCAATACATCGAGTTCAAACGGGACAATCTGCCGCAGTACAGACTGAGGAGTGACCACAGCTAGGAGGTTGTAGAGGTTCGAGCACTCTGCTGTGGCTTGGTTGAATAATCTCATACGGGCGAGGGAAGATAGGCGAAGGGACCACAACTAGATGGTCTCGTCTGTCAAGCCATCACAATACGAAAAGCGAAATGACCCACGTCCAGTATCATGGCGGTGTCCGATGAAGGAGTCGCAATTATTTGGTCTTTGGCCATGCGAGCCAGCGCACGCCAGCTATTCGACATCTGGGCAAGCACATATTCACTTCTCCCATCGATAGTTGCAGTAATATCGTTCTCTTACAACTAGCGTGTCCAGGGTTTGATCCTCATATCTTCCTACGAGATCTCGTTGTGGCCTTGCCTCGGCTGGGATATGCTTGCTCAACAGCGCGTTCAACGGATCGGTCTAAACTTGAGGCATTAAGTTGGTGAACGGGCATATATAGTACGTGAGCCATACATTAGGAATTGGTAAAAATAACGATGGGTTATTTAGTCCTTCGATAACAATCTCGTTTGTAGGCGACGCCCGAGGCGTAAGTTCGAACGGGTTGGGGATTGGGGATGGTGCTGACATGGGTCGGTTATGAAATTGCGCAATCCCACCCAGGCGCGAGCGCTTACCCTCACATGACAATGAGCCTTCCCAATGCAGGGCATGCAACCTCTTAATAATACCGGTGTATGCAGGCCGCCTCGCTCTAGGAGAGCATGAGTCTCGGAAATTATGTCGTTGTAGAATCCAAATCTCTGCGGATCCATAAAACACGGAGTTTGATCCCATTCGCTGGCAAAATACATAGGCGACCGCCGTATCCCCTGTCAAGATCCAGTCGCTCTATTGAATGCTGACTAAAGTGCAAGGTTTATTTCTATATTTGCCCACGATATAGAGATACATCTTAAAGTTTTTATGTCCCGGGGTATCCTGCAGAGTCTCCTGTTACTCGTTATACCAGAATACTTAGCCGGGGTCACTAGGACTCCAAAGCTTTATCCTGAGGATGGCGGAGATTTGGAGATGTGGTTTCCTCCATACCGGGAGCCCATCCAGTCATGACGAAAGCCCAATTATCATTGCGTGCAAGTGCCCAAGTAATAGCATACAGATAGCCCCGTTGTCGGGCCCTCTAGTGTTTGTGTGGATCGGCCAGGTACGCCGAAACATTTAAAGTTGAACGAGCAACCCTTGAGCAAAGCGCATTTACGTTCGTAGCCAGGAGATAACTTCTCCGTCGATTGGAATATTGGCTCATGGTGTGTGATTGAAATATTTCAGCTGAAACAAGTGGGCAACGGTTAGTTGGAATGTTGGAGAGCACAGACATGTGGTGTTCTGGCATAAGGTAACTGGGTCCAGGTGTGCATCATGTTTCTCGGCAATGCTAGTTGGGTTACGCATATATTCTAGTTGATCTCATCCAATACGCCGTTCGAATTCACCCTCGATGATGAGATTTATGGGTTGCACTGCTTCAGTAATACATACGTTTCAAACTCGCACATGGTATCCCCTTGTTGGTTAACGCAGTAGAAACCACTAGATAGTACTGAGGTTTCCCCTTAAAAGGTCACAATGCCACCTGGGCCGTATTCATTTGATAGGTCTGGCCAAACAATCATGGAAGCAGGAATTCATTGTGAGAGAGTATAATTGGTAGTCTTGGCCTTCGCACCGTGGAAAACGAAAGCTACATTTTTATGCCGAATAGAATGCAATTGTCTGATCCACTTGCTCAGCAAGTAGATGTTCGTAATTGGTATCAAACGATATTACCGAGCCTGCTGGCCTGTGTATTACGTTGTCTAGTCCGCCGAGAATATAGTTCCAGGTCGTTCTGCCAGCGCATTAGCATTGATAAAGCGCTCTCGCATGAGGTTAACCACGTCTCGCTGCGTACTCGTCAGCGCCACGTTGAAATGAGCTCAAGCATTCTTACTTTAGTCATCATTCCACGGAGATAGCCATTGGACGTAAATAAGACACACTGAGGACTCTACGTGAAAGCAGCTTGAGTACTAGTGGCCATTACCCATGCCGTGGCTCACCATTTTTTGGAAAAAGCTAACAACGATCTGCAGTGGGATAGCTGGTCGAAGCTGCATTGGTGCAGGATCCATGAATGAAGACAAATCCACTTCTTCGTACGACGAGTCATGTCGTCCAGCGAATGTACAATTGACGTCTGCTAGGGCCGAATCGTCGGGGTATTGTGATGTCAAATTTTCTGTGATATGAGCGCGTTAGAGTTGGTGCAACGAATATACTGAGAGGCCATTGGTACTAGCCTAATACATCATGAAGTTTATCCCTCGTAATATACCCAATGAGCTCATCGCCATTCACAATGGGGAAGCCACGAAATGTGTGTGATCGTAGCAGCTCCTCTAATGATTTCGTCAACTGTATTCTGAACCCCAATCACAAACAAGTTTACCAAGTTGATCCATTGTGCTGTGGTGAGCACTAATCGTGACTATATGCTCTCGCGATATCATCCGACTAACCGCAGTTTCACCTTGGTCTCTATACTCGACGGTGGTTGATAGGAAAGGATATCCGTGAAGCGCAATCCATGCGTTATAAATACCCTCTTTGCCGAATGCGTCGCCAACCCATTTGCTGACTGTGGCAATTTAGAATTGTACAGAAAAAGGGATTTTGAGTGCTTACCCATGACTGCGATCATAATTGGTAGTACGTGGGATAGGGCGCCAGTCAGCTATGGGGAGGCGTTAGCTTCATGAGAGACGCGAATCGAGTTTTAGCCCAGGGCTCACCTCGAACATGATTACAACCAGCGATACTACGCGTGGGATCAGAAATGCTCCCAACTAGAACGAGCAGCAACCTACTGGTCATGCGGGTTACTCCACCTAACATCGCTGCTGCCCCGATAACCTAAATTACACGCATTTAGGGCTTAAACGGGAGTGCGTTATCAATTTTCATGCAACACTAACCGAGTAAAACCCAGGAGAGATGCACTGCCCCTCAGGCGCGCAAGCTGAAAATATCCATGCAGTCGGATGTGCCCTATGCCATCCCTGCCTGGGGTAGGCTGTGGGTATACTCCTAACAGTCGCAGCAGGTCAATCGCTTACATGATAATTCCCACTGCTCTGCCCATGGTCGCTCCGATCGCTATTGTGGGCAGGAAGATCCCGGCTGGGACCTTGAATCATAATATCAACAGTTCGTTCCGTACCCCGATCGCCGATTGTCAACCTCACCTTCATACCAAACGTCCATGCGGTTAAGATTAGCTTGAAACCTGAGGTTAGGAATAGGTTGAATATATTTTGCCACATCGATGACGGACTGCGGAGTTGCCGATTAATCGTTTGCGAACAAAACGGAAATATACGCACTTGCAAAGGCCATGATAATCCGGTTTTGCAGGATCGCACTCCATAAATAAATTACCAACCAAGTTTGAACTCTGTGCTCGCATAAACGCAATCTGGGTCCAACTTGGTCAGGGCGTGGGTATGAGTGATCAAACCAATATCACCATACCGGGTAACTCAGCAGCGATGTAAAAGCTGTGACACATACGACTTCCATTAGGGGCCAGTCGCGGATCCAAGAGTGGTGTCGGTGAACTGCGGCCGCGATATTGAGCCGAATGAGAAGTGCCCCGGCCAAACCCTATTGGTGCCTGTAAGTGTGAGGGAGGCAAGTCAAAGGAAGTACACAACATACGCCAAACACGCTGAGAATCACCCAGGGGACCTTGTATAATTGATTATTAGGTTGAGCCCGACCTCCCATTCCTTCCTCTTTCAACTTACCAACTCGAATCCTTTCCACGGTGTGCCCTCCGTAACCTATGCGACGTTGTAATGAAGTCCATAATCTGAACGAAGTATGCGGGCAACAAACCTGAAACAAAACAAGCTTTCCGGTCGCAAATACGTCCGTCCATTGGAGTGTGACAGCAGCAAGCACCGCGCATACGAACGCACGCCACATGACATGGGCCCGGGAAAAGAGATCAAGTTCTTCGAGACCAAAAAGTACCCCACCAAGGGGCGATCCAAATGCAACAGCTACGCCTGCCGACGCCGCCGCGGACAGAATACGTCGTTTCTGGGCTAGTCAAAGTTTGCATGCCAAAATGTAAATGATGATTAAAAGTAAGGAATATCCAAATACCTTGGTTGCCTTTGAAATTCGATACCAAGTTGAAGAAGATAGACGCGATGCAACAACTAACGTGCACTAGTGGCCCCTACCAAGCGATTGAAACCGCATTAGCCAGGCGGTGTAAGGCAAAACGCGTGCATACTTCTTTACCAAGGGATAGCCCAGAAGCCACTGCCAGAGCTAACCCAACGCCTTTCACAAGTAGCGTCCACGGAGATAGGAACAAATCCAAAACATAACCGTTGAGGATCTGTGGGTAGACAGCTACAGATTTACGATTTACTTGCAACGGTTGGGACTCACGGCCTTGATTTCGGGAACTAGATACAGTAATTGTATTAGACATATTTGAAATGAAGTAGTGAATACCGGTATGAGAGACGTACTGCCTGTATGAAATGCATATGGCGCATACGATTGTACAAGGATGGCTGCACTCCCAGAATACGCAATCTATTCGACGTGTCGGCTCGATGCACAAGTGAACGCGGTAGACCACTTACAGCGAGGAGAACATAGGTGAACGTTTGTATCAAGGAAGTGACGGCAATGGAGCGGATACCGAAGTATTCACTCCAAGTTTGCCACTCGTTGCAGATCTCCCCGGCTAGCCATAGGACATCAGTTGGGGAAACTGTGGTAATCAGGGCGGCCTTCTCACCGTCGAGGCCACTACAACACGCATTTTCATTGTAGAAAAAACCATAGCTGCATCGCCCAGTCCTTATATCCCCTAACCTTGATAGAAAGCTTAGAAGATTCACACTGCAGAACCACTGGGCTTACCAAGCTACAAGCACATCCAACCAAGCGCCAATGAACCCAACAGAAATGCCCGTAGCGATTAACACGACCCTAGAAAACGTATGCGTTAGCTAAGTTGATCCTTCCTAAGGTGGACATGAAGAACCATATGCGTGATTGATCCAACAAGGGCAGTACTATTCCACGTAGTCCGTGCTGGGAGCGCAGTACGTGTTTATGAACTCGCTCGGCTGCTTCTTCCTGTGTCCAGTCTGTTGCGAATCAACGAGAAGCCGATAGATACATATACTGTTGATACATTACCTATAGTAGCCCCGTCTCTGTAATTCCGGTTAATTCCAGTCGTAAGATCCACCTGGCTCTCCCAAGGATTCAACTCGTGAAATACGCTAGCACTTTCGTCAAATGGAATATGAGCATCATGGCCACTGTATTCTCGTGTACTATCTTTGCTTGGTCTTGGATGAGATTCATCCCATTGCGCCCATGTATCGTCAAAGGCTGGTGTCTGGGCAGAGGAAGACATCGCTGAGAATGGGATGAGTTAAGATCGTTCGGACACGTGATCTATGTGATCCTGAGCAGGGACCCTGATTGCAAACTGTGCTCTAATTTTGTGCTTCAGTCAAGGCTTCAATCCAGAATCATGACCCGTACGCCGTTTCTTGTCGCTGTGTTGCTCTGAAGCTCACCTATCATGACCCGACAAGGTCATCTCAGTCTCGCTGAACAGATTGCACAACTGGACGACACTGCGCCTGCGGACATTGATATTGAACGAGTAGAAGGCGGGCTTGGAGAGGAGGATGAAGGGAGCAATGATTTGACGGCTGGAAGAGGACATTACCTTGATGTTAGGTACGTTTGCGAAATAAATACCAATAATGCTGCTCCTTATTTTCTCCAGCGCCTCTTCGTTGCGCAAACAACAAGACGCACTGGTAGACCCCAAGTATGCTGGCGTTCGTACGAGCAGAATGTCTCTCCAAGAGTTGTCTGCTATCTCATCTGAAGGAGAGCTTGGTAGTCGGGCTGGCGTTGATTCAGAGAGCGAGCCCGAAGGTAATCACTTTGATTTTCAAGTTGTCATTTAGCTTACGAACTTAGACGGGAGCAGCTTGGACGAGGAGCCCAGTACTCTGGCCGATGAGGAAGAGGAGGAGAATAATGACGCAGAGGATGGCAACGGCGCAAGTGAAGATGAACTCTCCGACGAGGATCAGGCAGAACCAGAGTCAGCCGCAGACAACCTTGCTGCAACATTGAAAAGGACCCGAGAGGCGGACAAGGACAAGGGACGGGCAATTATACAACAACGTGCGCTATGGAGCTCGCTCTTGGAAACCCGGATACGGTTGCAAAAAGCGGCTACTGCGAGCAACCGATTACCCCACGTAAGTGTGCTCGGGTTGTATGGTGGCATAGTTATTGACTTATGGTAGCCAAACGATCTTGGTCCGTATGTAACTTCCGAGGCTGGTCAGGCTGCTGTGCAAGCTCTGGTGAAAGAGATCCTCGCGTTCTCTGATGAGCTACTGGCCCTACGAAAGGTCATTAAATCTATGTCTTCAGGGATTCATGCAACTCATTATTATTTTAGCGGCTTATTGAGGCGAACGAGGCCGACGTTGAATTGCCAACTGCCAAACGGCAAAGACAAAACACGGATGTGGATCTGGAACAACACACACAGCAATCTACATTGACCATGGCCGAGGTTGATGCAGCGTAGGTATCAACACAAGCTCTGTCGTCACTATTTACATGTTTGTCTTCCAGATACCATCCGTCTTGTGTACGGACCCTACAAAAATGGTCGAACAAAATTGCTGCGGTCACCCCCTCGAGTTTATCCTCCAAGTCGTTCCGAGGTGCGGGTGCCACACGGTCAACTGTCGAGCTTGTGGAAGAGGCGCTGGGCGAATCGGGGGCTAAAGCCATCGGACGGACTCGGGTTCGGCGATCCGCTGGAGCACGTATTGGCACGCGGCCTGCGCGGACCGACGGAGAATCCCCGTCGGCGAGAGGGGGTGAAGCTGACGGAGCAGAGGGTGATGCGGAAGTCTTTGACGATCTGGATTTTTATCAAGCACTGCTGAGAGACGTGATCGATAGCCGGACTGGAGCGGAAGGCAAGCCCTTGGTGCATCGAGCGTAAATACACACTAAATGCGCTACTGGTATAGATGACTGGGCGTCGCGACAGCGCATGAAGAAAGCCAAAAAGGTGGTTGACACAAAGGCCTCGAAAGGACGCAAGTTGAGGTTCGTGGGATTGGCTTTGTCAGATCGTCTGAGGCTATACCTTCTCATCTAGGTATGAAGTCCACGAGAAACTCCAAAACTTTATGGTCCCCGTACCCACAACGACATGGCATGAAGAACAAATTGACGAACTATTCGCAAATTTGCTGGGCAGGGATATTGGACGGGGCGAGCTCACAGTATCGTGACGATAGGGCTTCGATCGGGGGGTAGGCGCGAAGTATGCTAGAAAGCACGGCTGGCCACGAACTACGAGGATGGCAGAGCATATTCTATTAGTTTTTGGGGACATTAGCGCTACGTCTCGGTCAGCCATGGCCTTACCTTATGTGGATATAGCTATTGACAAAAATAGAACTATGCTGTGCATCACTGACAGCATCGCCATCCTTGCCGCAACGGCAGTGACAAACAATTTGCAGATTAGGGTTGGCGCTTGCGCTTCGTGAGTTTAGCATTTGAATCTGTCCCGCTTCGATGGGCTGTGATTTTTATAAATGTTCACGCGCAGTCGCTGCGCACTCCCGTTTGTTCCCTTTCCCTCATCCCTATCCTCCATTTGCATAATATCAAGGACATTTAATCTCTCGATTCGCCGTTGTTCGTTTTGTTCGCCTCTCCCCTTCAATCATCATGGTTTCTTCTCCGCGCCGGGTACTATGCTACCTCTTGGCGTGCTCTATTCTCGTGTCTTTGCTGGGTTCAGCCCATGGTGGTCCTATTGATGTACCTCACGGTGACAAGTTAATGGTGCGGCAAGCGACGACGACAGCTCAAACGACGGCGATCACCGGCACATCCACAACACAGTCAACGAGTCGGTCAACCACGGCTGCTACCACTTCGTCTGCCATTACATCTACTACTACCGCGACCACTACCACTAGCACGACCACTTCATCTCAACGAACGACCGCCACTTCCACCTCATCTACATCCGCATCCTCATCCACCTCTTCTGTTTCCTCTACATCATCTTCTACCACCACAAGCCCATCAGCTACTACGACCAGTAGCAGCAGTAACATCTTCTCCAAGTCAAGCACCTATTTTCCCTATGCCGTTGCAGTATTGGTTGTCGTCTGTAAGTCACCTTAGCAAACCGCCATTGCATGGATCTTGAATTTAAGGTTGTACAGGCGTATTTGGATTTTTGCTGCTCGTTTTGTGCGTCCGGTTTGTTGTCCAGAAATTCAGCAAAAAGCCCCAGCCGCCAACAACCACCACTAATCCCGGCCAATGGCAGTATTCCAAGACACCGGGCGCTTCTCCACAAACGCGACGGGCAATAACTCGGGCAACCCTGCAGGAATGGGCGCTAGGCACAAGGACATTGGCTCTGAAATGGGCGAGCGCGAGGCATTCCTGTCGACCGAGAGTGTAACGCTATATCCTCCAGGCAAACAGCAGGAGCGGTACACGGATGACGATTCCTATCGCCGGCACTCCCGAAGTCTGTCTAATGCATCACAGTCCACTGCCACCCCCTTTTCCAACTACCGACCGATGTCGTTTTTGCAGAGTCCCCCTGCCACACACCCCGACTTTATCGTTGACCGAGGATCTGAAAGCGGACATAGCCACGAGGAGCAGGTGTTGCGATCCGTCCCCGTAGCGACCCCAGAGGTACATCAGCCCGAGGCTGGGCCAGGACCGAGATCGATGCCCAGCTTAATCGCAGCCCGGGCAACTTATAGCGACCCATATAGACAAAACACGTACCTATCTAGTGCCGGGGTCTCTCGGGCTACTAGCACTGCATCGGCCTACTCCCAACCATCTGCCATTCGCACCGACACGCCACCCGTTCCGGCTTTGCCCCCGGCTTACGCCCAGCCCCAGGTCTCGCCCAATGTATCAGCCGCTCTATCCACGATGCAATACGAGAACCCATCCACGGATACCATTTATACTAACGAGACAGGCGCCGCTGCTCCACCCGCAACTGAGGGTCGCGAACAGCCATCAACCCTTCGGCAAACGCCCGGCCGCATGGGATGGGGACGCCAAGCTCCTAGCTCGATTCATAGCCCCGCTGACTTGTTCTTCGACCACCCACACTCCCGTTGATATTTAATCGTGCCGCATTTCGATCTTCGTACCATGGACCATACTTGATGTGATACTACTTATGGACACTTATCTATTATGGCGTTTGACATTGATGTCTATTCCGCAGCCGCTAAAACCACACTCTGTTTCAATTCTAATTTGTATTCTATTCATATTCCTCTCATTCGAACCCCCGGGTAATAGACAATGCAAGACCGTGTATGAAATACCTCACCCAGTGCCCACTCACCGCCGCATACGTTGCACAAAAGAAAGCACAGGCGAATCAAACATAGTACACTTGCCACGGAAATGTTCGTTCACCGCAGATTGAATAGTAGACCGGTCCAATGACTGCGTGATGAGGTCACCACAGCGGTAACAAAAATGGCTACAAGTATTGTTAGACTGGCTATATGCGTGCTATACATGGACTCACGAGTTGCAACCGGGGGTACCGCACTAACAATAGTGGGTCAGTCATGCATATAAAAGTTTGCAAATACCCACAGTCATATGGTAGCATCCCTCGTTTCGACTGATCGGCGTCTTGCACCCGGGACATTCCTGCTCGCTTTACGGTCAATGTGTATGTTCGGGCTCGAGCAGTCTCAGCCGCACCTTCCACCCCTCGTTGGCCATCAGCTCTCGTAATTCAGTCGTTCCGTCGCACGAATGTTTCTCTTGCTCGCCTTCCAAAGATTTATTACAGTTCTTACACCACTTGTAGTCGCAATCTGGTAGCGGGCAACTGATCTCAGTTTCTTCAGATTCGAGATCCGCCTTTACAACAAATGCCGCCCGTTGACCTGTACTTTGTCAGATATGGTCCGGGATAATGGGAAAAACTTACATTTGCGACAATGAACCATGGTGGAGAGCGACGCGAGGGACAGCTCAACATACGTCGCATATTCCTTTTCGTCCAATCCAATCGTTTCAACGAGATCCTGTCCCGCTTCTATTTCACCGTTGAAGGTGTCAATTCAAACTCTCCTGAAACCGGTAGACTCACTTCCTTGAGTCCCACTGTCCTTTGTGGCGTGGCAGGTTGGACATAAAATCGGGAAGGCGCGGGAGCTCAGCTTGGACTTGATGTAATCCCGCATACACTCTCGGCAATATGAATGATCACATCCTTCCATAGGCGCGAGGGCTCCTGTATGATACGTTTCGAAACAAATTCCGCAATCAAACATGTTGTTTGCGCTGGGCTCTTCGCCAGCAAGTTCAGTAAGAAGCTGGTCTTCGGCATCGAATTCCTCTTGCATTTTCAGAGCGAGAAGCGCATCCTCGGATAGCCCAGGCGGGTACAGCTTTTCGTTATTGGTTTGGGTGTCTTCTGTGGCTTTGGGCGGAGTCGAGGCAGAATCTTTAGGCTTCGAGTCCAAGGCTTGGTGAGCAAAATGCTACAACAAGGATCAATATCTCAAATCAAAACATAAAGAAATAACCTACTAATTCGCGTTCCAGCTTCTTCACTCTTTCACGCAACTCGTTCGCTTCGCTCTTGGCGCGCTTAATCTCATCCTCAGCCTCCATCGCACGTAACATGCCGGCATTTGCCTGATATATTGCTGCCATACGCGTCGCGCGCTCTTGTTGTGGCTCTCGCCACTCGGCTCGACATACAAGATGAGCCGAGAACTGAGACATGAGCTGAGCTTCCCACTGGAGTGCGGTCGATCGAACGTTCATGTTGACCCGAAGGAGTGCAGTAAGGTGGTTTGCCGCAGCGGTGATCGACGGTAAGAGAGTGAGGCCTGCTCCGGTGGGGTGTTCAGGGCGCGAATGAGAGTCGAAGATCGCATATATGCATCGAATCGTTGGCTTTTCTTTGGATTTGTCGGAGAAGGGGATGCGTAGAGCAGATACGATTTCAGGTGGTCGGGTGATGAGTGTTGCGGTTACATCGTCCCTCGCCTCATTTGTTTGTAGAGCGCTGAGATAAATTCAGTCTAAAAGTCGGACCCGGACAGGAAAAAGTGACTGGGGACGTACGTGAGCATGGACAAGAACGATTCGTATCCGACTAATTTGTCATGTCTATCATAAACCTTCATTGCCTGGCTAAACAAGGGCAACTCGAATAGGTGATCCGGTTCGAGGTGACCACGGCTCGGCCAGTGAGCACAAATTGCTGTCGCGTCCTGTTCACCTGAAATAAGAGTGGGGCCAGGCAGTCTCATTTATACTTACAATGTGCGTGTTGTGTGAACTTAACGATTTAATCAAGTCCACTCCGATAGCTCCCTGCAAAGGCTTGTCGAAAGCAATACGGATAGCATTCAGAGCAGCTAGACCACACGCAGAAGGAGCACCCTGGCTGTATTGACTGGTTCCAGCATAAGAAATGATATGGGTTTCCCCAGATAATACCCGCTGGATCTTCTCATCGGGCGAAAGGTGGCTAGCGGGATCGACCAACAGCTTTACGCCGACCGCACCAGTTTTGGATGCGTACGAGCTTGCGTTCCTGCTGTGCCTAGACACATGATCGCGTGAACTCCTGCTCGAAGTTGATGTACGGTCAACAGAGGATTTGCCTTGGGACGAGCGTCGTTCGTATTTTGATGTATCAGGCGAACGTGTTTTAGATGACGACGATTTAGATTCGGTAGCTTTCGCCTTATTTTCTGCCATCGCTGGGTCGGCCTCGGGTGGCTCACCACAGGGCAAGTGCGTTGGTAAGCGCCTCGGTCCATGGACCCTGTTAGCGCCCAACTGCAAGTCTCTCCACCAGTTTCAACGTGACCTGGTGTGTTCACAATGGTATGTTTTAAGGCATTAATTGGTTGTGTATGACTGACATGTGCTGTGTGATAGGCTTCTACAGCACTTCCTGGGCTATGGGTCAGTTTGCATTGCATTGTTATTATTGGTTTCCACTGGAGCTGACATGATGTTTACAGACCGAGTACCGCAACCCAGAGGGTAGGATTTACTGGTACAATGTATGTTCCACTCATCGGTCGCACAAAGCCTGCTCTAACCGCACCTGGGCAGACACAAACCAAAGCCAGCTCATGGGAGAAACCTGAGGAACTCAAAACGCCATTTGAGGTGGGGCGTCAATGTATGTTGGACGATCCTAAGGCTGACTTGTATTCATTTTGGGATTCAGAGAGCAATGGCAAAGACGCCTTGGAAGGAGCACACGTCCCAGGGACGGAAATACTGGTACCATGTGTGTAATGCTCATCTGGCGTTGTCTTGTTGCTAATCATCTTGACAGTCTCAAACCAAAGAGTCGAAATGGGAAATGCCCCCAGAACTCGTAGAGCTCATGGAAAAGGTCAACAAAGAGAACCCGATGCCGGTTGGTCTACCGTACGTCGTTTATTTGTCTCGTAGCCACCTGCTAAATATTGTAGCACAGTGCTCGTCCTGGCGCACCCAACTTTGTGGCTGGTCCCATTGCCCACGGAGACGGCCTTCCTGCGGTTCCCGGGCTCCCAATCAACCCGAACCTTGCGCTTGTTGGACCAGGTGGAATGCGCATGCCCGGCGCTCCAGGTTTCATGCCGCAACCTGGCATGCCTGGCTTTATGCCTGCCCCCATCCTTGCTGGAGGAGGATCGCCGCTGCCCACGAGACCAAATATGCCCGACGACCCAGTGATCCCGCCTGGCGGATTCCCAACGCATGACGAGGCAGAAAAGGCATTCTTCCATCTCTTGAAAAAGGCTGGTGTGGATGCGACCTGGACTTGGGACAGGACCATGCGTGCAATCATTACAGACCCGCTGTACAAAGCGCTGGGGTCGTTGGCGGAGAAAAAGGCGGCTTGGCAAAAGGTGGGCCACTGGTTGATCTTTACTTGATTTCACGACTAACGGTGGCTTGCAGTATGTCGAGGCAATCAAGACCAAGGAGAGGGAGGAGCGCGATGCTCGAATCGCCAAAGCTCGCCCGGGCATACGCACACTCCTGACCAACTCGAAAGATGTATTTTACTATACCACTTTCCCCACAGCCGAAAAGCTGTTTGCCAAAGTTTCTGCCTGGAACGCCGCTAAAATCCCGGAGGAGCGAAAGGTTATCTTTGAGGAATTTATCGAGGAGCTCAAGAACGCCGAGACTGTGAGTAGCTAGTCGGAGACATTACCTGCTCTTATTGACATTATCGCTGCAGATTAAGCAACGCGAGCTCAAAACCAAAAACATGGCACGCATTGTTCAGCTCTTCAAAGAACTCGATGTTGATGTCGTTACCAAATGGCGCACCGCCCAGCAACGCGTCCTTGAGAGCGACGAGTGGCAAGAGGATCAGGAGCTACGCAATCTCGGGCCATTGGATATGCTACTCGCTTTCGAAGACTACTCTCGAGCTCAAGAGCGAACTTACCAAGAGGAAACACAGAAAAAGGCCATGGAAAAGGCTAGGAAGGAGCGTAAAGCCCGCGAGAATTTCAGAGTATGTCCTGTGCGAACTTGGCCGTACCCCCACTAACCGCCCCTATAGGAGCTATTGGAGGAACTCGTCAAAAATGGCCACATTCGTGCCAAAACTAAATGGAAGACTGTCTACCCTCTCTTTGCCGAAGATGAGCGCTACCTAAACCTCCTCGGCACGCCAGGTTCGAACCCGATTGAACTGTTCTGGGACGTGGTGGACCAGTTTGATCAAGCGTTGGAAGAAAAAGTTGCTCGTGTCAATCGTGCAATGGAGGCAAAGGGTCTCAAATTCAATGCCGCCATGACTGAGGACGGACTGCGAGCGGCCGTTCGGGGATCCAAAGACACTGAGGTGTTGACTGACAAGGATATCGTCGAGGTCTTTGAAACGGTTAGTCACTACTAGTTTTTGACTGGCGTGCCTCTGCTCACAGTAGTTCATATTATAGTTCAAAGAAGAAGTGAACCAAAAGGCCGCCGAGGAGACGCGGAAAGCCGAGCGACGCAAAAGACACCAGATTGAGGATCTTCGCAGTGCTCTCAAAAAGATGGATCCCCCCATTGGACTAGATGTGTCTTATGAACAGGTAAGACTATTTATTTGGCATTAGGAGGCTCGATATTGAGGTCACTTCAGGCTGTCCCTATGATGCAAGACTTGAAGGAATACAGGGCCATCGAGGACGAGGAAACTCGGGCAGCTGCGTTCGCCAAGTATGTGCGTAAACAAAAGGTTAGTACCCCCGCCCCGTTACCCAACCAGTCGCTCAACGTAATTTCAGGAGAAACTCAAGGAGATCTCTGAAGATGGAGGTTCAACCACCAGTCGCAAGCGCAAAGAACCCTCGCATCATGTCTATGACCGGGACCGAGAGCGCGAGAGAGACCGTGACCGAGACTCGCGATCGCGCCACCACCGCGACTATGACGATCGCCGACACGGGCACGATGATGACCGGGCTCACCGTGATCGTGATCGTGACTATCGGGACCGCGACCGAGACCGAGACCGGGATTACCGTGACAGGGACCGGGATCGAGACCGCGACTACCGGGGATCAAGATACGAACGTGACGAGCGGGACCGGGGCCATCGTTCGGATCGGCACCGCCATGATGCAATGGATGTGGATCCCCGTCCGGCTGGACAAGAGAAGTACGAGTTGGATTATGCGGACGACCGGGCTCGCAAAGTAAGGTCCCAGTTTGCCCGTTCTGAAGTGAATACTGATTATTTTACAGAAAACTCGGATGGAAGTCGACGGGCGCGAGGATAGTCCTGAGGAAGGAGAGATATAAAATGCCGGGCTTATTTAGTTTCAGACTGTATCATGGGATACCTTGGTGCCAGTCCAATTGTAACGATGGGGTTTTCCTTTTCGTTGTACATCTATTGGTGTCGCTATTAGTATGCATTAACGCCGGTGATCTCGCACCTACATCCTATTTCTCACGTATTCGTAGTTACCGAGAAAACCTGAGCTGCCTATTTGGGTGCAGAAACTAAGACCATGCTACCCTGAGATTTATATCATGGAAGCGTCGTTATAGTGGATCTATCATTTTCATTGAGAGAACTTTGCAGTTGAAAGTTCGCACAGCTGTACGATCCAGACCACTGCTTTCAATAAACGACAGCTGGTTACATATCACAATGGGTAAGATACGGTTTAGAGTCCACAGCACTTGCCATCGCCGCCTACTGGGTCGGAGACGAGTCCGACCGTAGTACTCGACCCAAGCAACGAATTAGCACTTCTAGCATCGGCTCGGGCGTGGCTTCGTGGAACATATTATCCCTAGAAGTGCTACATGTAATCTGTGTGTGAATAAGATAATGTATAAGAGTTTGATAAGTAAAACACGAAGGATATCGATGTGGCTCTGCTTGGATGGATTATGTGGATCGGGTGGCAACAATCACCGGGACCGAACTTGGAGCCGGTTCGCATTTGTAATTAGAACACAGGACTGCTGCTCATCGCCACGAACTTCTGCTGTGTACGTATACTGCACGTTTTGATCCTCAAGCCGGGTGGTAGGTGCGTTGACTATACAAAGAGAGCTGAGCAGTTTTAAACCTCTCTTCGACAACCCACCTTGACTCTGAGTTACCGAATATTCCTACTTTCAATTGATTCGCTTTCTGACCCATCTAATTCCATCCAACCATGAAGCTCCGTATCCCACTCCGCTCACAGATATCTCAAGACCGCGACGAGTACATCCGTGAGTCGCTGGCGTCCTTTGTCACCCTCAGTGCGTGCTTGTCCAGCCGGGCTGACGACCCCGAGCTCAAGACCAAGCCGTTCGGGTTGGAGTTCCACCGAGAGTGGCGAGACCCCAGCTGCAAGGCCACCAAGTGGTACGACTCGATCTCACCCTCTTCAACACAGTTTACATCTATCGAGCATCGCAAAACCCTCAATGCACCGTTCTTCCACGAGTTTCTAGTGATTAATCTTACCGATGGCGCGACGTGCCGTCTTGAGCGAATGGGTGATGGCTCACGCACCGACGCACTCCGCTTTGTCGGATCTACCGCACACGACATCATCCAGTGGTTTCCTCCCGGAGACTATGTCACCACCCCAGCGGGCCAACAGCCCTCCGAAGTGGTCATTGCTGTTCAGTTCCCACATCCGTTCGACCTGCTTGATATCCTTGCTGTCTGCTACTCCATGCAGCGACATTCCCGAGCGTCGCTGTACACATTGCAACGGTACAACTGCTACTTTATGTGCATTACTGTACTCGCAGTCCTTACTCGGCGCGTTGGCGAGTGGGAAAAGCTGCTTACTTCGGATGCTTGGTCGACGATGGTTGACGGCGCAATGAATGAGCTGCCTCGAATGAAACACGATGACGTTCACGACCACTTTAGCATCGGTGTGTGCTCACTTCTCGAACCCGACGCCCCAGACACCACAAACCACGTGCTGGAGGCTCTCCGCTCTGGACTCGGGTCTGATGCCTGTGAAAGCTTGAGAGGGGGGTTAGCCGAGACATTGTGGGAGACAGATCTGCAGGCGGCTAGCCAGAAATCTCTGTCACCACACGTGGAGAGTAGCACTAGCGAGGCGTTCCGTGGTGACAGTCCCAGCGCAACGATGCTTCGGAGACTGCTGGGACCCACCAACCACTTGATTTTCCCTGCCACCGAGCTCAAGGACCCCCTTACTCAGCGCATGGTCGTTGAGCAAAATTGTGTGTCGACAGCCAATCACCGGAAACGGATGAGGGAATCCGTATACCGGGACTACAAAATGGCACAGGTCGAAAATGGCAGGCGCTCGGGTATGACTGAGGTGCTAGCTTCCGTTGGGGGAGCTGTTCTCGGTGTGTGCGCTATCCCTCTCGTCTTTCTGAGGTTCTCTAGGGATAACTCGATGGGCGGATATGACAAATCGGGTGAGGCTACTACATCTGTGTTCGCTAAAGTAAATCATCTCATAAAGCGTACACCCAGATATTCGCCTTCGGGCACGGATCGCGTATCATTGTGTATCAATGGCCCTACAGGCAGGGAAGACTGTAGCCTTTCGCCAATTGGACGATCAATACAGGCAGATCACAGAAAATGTCATGAGCAACCGTCACGATCTGTCAATAAGTCTTTTTGAAGTTTATCGGCTCCCGTGTATCGACACGCGAGGCAAAGCACTTCACCTTATTCATACGGAGCTCCAACGGAATCAATGGTACTACCACTTGGACTTCGCAGTATCCAGGTTGATCAGTGAAGCGTTGCCTCCGCTAACTGCCTCAAAAGTCATCACCATCGCATCGGTAAGCATCGCCTACTCAGCCTGGCCCGTAAATGCGCCATGATTGACGCAAGCGACTTCTGTCCCATGGCTTGTGACGACAACAGTCTGAAAATGCATCCTGGACAATAGCCGACTTCCAGGCCCACCTGCGTCGCCGCATCGAAGATCACGCGTGCCGCGTAGATACGTTCGGATTGGCTGCTGGCCCACTCGTGAAAGGAGACATTGCGAGGGCGATGAGCGAAGTGTGGCGATCGTTACCCACAGGCTTTGGTGGAGCCATGGTCGAGCGCTCGTCAGGAAATGAGGTCCCACAGGCATCTCTTACCGAGGCTCGTCACCCTTTCCGTCCCCAGATGCCCCCAGCCACTCCTGGTAAAACCCAGTCGCGTCTTCGTTTCGGCCCCGTAAAGAAGGACAGTGATCGGATAAAGTCTTTGCTGGACAAGAAGATAGCTAGTTAGTCGGCGGCTGTCGCTCCCCCCTGCGGCCATAGGTGCTGGAATTCACTGATAGCTACCGGTAAGGGTACTAGGGGTTGTTGTGAAGGCAAGTACGGCCAGTATACATTTGCGAGTACCGTATCCTGCGTTTCACTCAAAGTCTGGGTTGTATGATAAATTATTGTAGATACGACAGAAATGCATGTAGATTTACATTTAGAGAACCGGTGATATTTTGGTAAGCGGTAGGAGAGTGAAATATGCAGGACTATTGATTTCAGCTCAACAGTGGATAAACACTTGCGCACAGCAGGATGGCCGGATGAGCAAGGTCTCCCACAGCGAGCCCTTTAGCACTACGTGGCTCACTGGCTCGCTCCCATCGCGTATACATTGACAGCCTGAGTGATTCCGTTGATGACACTCATGGAATGTAATTTCCCAGAATATATTGACTTGGCCATACAACTTTACAGCGACTATAACGTTGGTGACCTTAACCGTGCGCCGGTTCTCTCTGTTCTTTGTACTAAACGGCATTTTTCTTTATTTAAAGTATAAGCGCCTCAAAATGCGGTGCAGATAGTTTGACGTAGTTCTGGAAAGTGGAAGAACGATCCCGGCTTGAGTTGGAGACCGCCAAAGTTGACGTCACGAGACCGTTCGAGGCTGCTCGCTCCGGCGCATATAGCCAGACTAGAATAAGCTAAAGTAGTCCTGCATCAACACTAGAGGTGTGGAGCAAGCCGCCCGCTGTTTTTTGACACTGGAAGTGCGAGTACGAGTTTTGCACATCTTCGAGTGTAAATGATGTCCACCTGAGGCGCGAGATACAAAGAAAAGTCCGGAGGACTCGCTTGCCAACGCCACTAATTGGGCCTTTGCACTACATATGCATGTCCTGGTGGAATCTATGCGAACCCCAATCAATTGGCAGCTCAGCCCTGTCACCAAATTACAGGCTTGGGGCAGCTATGCGCTTCTTGAATAGGCCTCCGGGGGTAGCGAGACCGACGGTTCTATATTGAAGCGTATGCGCAGATATCCTCAGGCGGATATAACTATAAGTAATGGGTGAAACCGACTCAAATAAAGTGCTGAACATTGCTTCTATAAGCCTAAGTTTTCTGTACACTTTCGAACTTCACTGGTGGGGGAGCCCGCAGCAACTCACATTGATCGCTTTGAGGGGTCGACACCTTGTCAACGGCAATCCTAAATAGTTATGTTGTGATTGAGTTGGAATAAAGCGTAAGCGTAAGCATATCTAGCCGCACAAGAGTTGTCATATATTCAATGCCGCTTCATGAAGTGGAGATTCTAGCTTAAATATAATGCGACTAATCTGTACCATTAGCGAAACACACAAGGACAAACATCGGTGTGTTGACAGCGACCACATAATTCCGCACCGGCGACCCAGGAGGAAATTAGCAAGAGGCAGAACATTATCGGAGCAATGAGAACATGCAGCCGATTGCAACAGGTATGTATAGTTCGAGGTCCTTCCGGGCAAGGGAGAGCGGCCCCGACTTGGGTTCGTAACCATCAAAGTAACCATGCCCCTCAAGGCTATTTGCATTGGCGCGTATAGCTAAACTCGAGCAATTCAACGTGGATCTACATTGCAATAATGTTATTGGCACGGTGTAGGCCCCCTGCTTGTTTTTGGTCCAGAACTCCGAAAACTAACTTTGAGCACCTTTGAGTTGATCAATCACCGCTCAATCAATCCCCGTTGAGGCCCGAGACGCCCAGTTAGCATAGGAGTTAGCACAGCAGGGAATTGAGTCCTCCACGCTTGCCATAATTGAATAGGTCCACTACACGTTGTTGAAGGCTAAACGTATTGAGCGGAAAAGCTGTGTTTGCGCCGTGATGCTAGTCTTGACGGCGCTTGTAAAACACACGCATGAGATGATCAATGCACTTTACGTGACCCATGCTCCGCTCTTCAAAGCGATTAAGGCAACGAACACGCGTTCTTTGAGTACCCTTGGTTGATGATCCAGACTCCAGACACCAAACTTTTAGGAATTCAGTTTGCTGGGAGCACGCACGCAACATAAACACTTTGTGGGGGGGGGGGGGTCAGCCAGTAGTCACCCCTTGGATCCGTCTCACTACTCGAGCTCAGAATGAGTCCATGCGAATCTCGACTTTCCACAGGACACGTTGTTGGCTTGGCCGTAAGTAGATTACCCGACGCTTTGGATGATCATTCGCTGAAAGTTGTCATTGTAGTTCAACGCTCAGGCTTCTATACTTTCTTTGGTCTCAGTTACAGGGTTTCTGCTGGTAGTTTTAGTATGTTACTTGCACAATTTTGGGAGTACGCGTACCAATACGCTTGAGTAGGCAAAATACTGTCGAAATTGGGTCTCGCCACCCGACAGGCCATGGCGGCTGTTGAGAACAAACATTGACGCATTTATGGTACTCTTTACCGCACGGCCATGATCATCATACTCATATCTGCCATTTTATCAGCTAAACTTACTTATCAGTGACGTGGTAATGGCGGTCGCAGGCGTAATTGACCTGAAATGGGTCGTCGCTAAGCGCACCTATTGCGGCGCACCATGCAGCACGCAAGGCATGATGAATTTCATGGGATTCACCGCCTCGGCGTTCTTTACAACTGCCATCGCCGTTCAGACCTGGACTTCTATCTACTCCATTCGTCATCACACTTACTCCTTGGGTATTTGGCTCCCATTCTCAGCTGCTGTGTGGATCTATGTATTTTTGTTTGCTTTCCTCGAATGGGTTACACACCGCAAGGAGGGGTTGCCCGGAGACGGCTCCGACTTCTATCGGCCAACGCCATTCTGTGAGTTCTGCTTATAGCCCGCGCAAGGTATCGTTGTGTTAAAATACTGATGTTTGAATCAATAGGGTGCTCGGTCAACTCAGATTATAAGAATGCACGCATGGCCGGACAATATGTCTGGTAGGTAGACTCGTCGTGTTAGATGAAATAGAGTCAAGGTAACAAATATATTGTAGGCTTTGGGTTTGTGCGTTTGGTAGCATCGTCATCTACGTGCCATTATACCTATTTTCCCGCGGGAATCTTGACTTTGTGGAAGTCGAGGGCCGAGTGCGCTGGGAATGGCACTTTCCAGCACCTATGCCGACTGCTGGATCTGGGAGCCGTGAGTCGTTAGAAGGCGATGTAGACGATCAACAAGATATGCGGAAACAGGCTTGGAAGATGCTTCTGTAAGTGAAGTGTACATTATTGGAAATGTATGCGTGCTGACTGGTGATTCAGTTACCCAATCGCGTACATTTTCCAGATTCTAGGTCTCTCGATTGTCCGCTGGGTGACCTTTGTCACCCAACCAAACGGCATATCACTTTCTCGAGACCCGACGCTCGGCGGATACGCCGCCGCTCATTTGGTCTTTGGCTTCATTTGTCGACTTGGCGGCATTTTGAACGTGATCATTATCCTTACACTCGGCCTGGGCTGCTTCTGTTCGGGTCTCGGGGTGTGCTGACCGCAACGATCCTCGAGCTCGGAATGATACCCGGTATCGCCTCGAACCCGATGTGGTGACCGATGTCAAACCCAGGTCCCCTCGCGAAGAAAACAATTTTTATTTGCCGCAGCTTAATAGCCCCGAAAGACAAGGTTCCGGGCAAACGCAGTCATTGGGAGTCCATGAAAATTATGGAGCACAGTAAGAGGAGTGAAAGAAGTTTTGGTAAAATGTGAACCTGGGCTCCATGATGGGGCTGGAATTGGACGCTCAAAATTGGTGGCGATTTACGATGCTGAACAAACAATGTTGCCTGTGAAATATTGTGATTTGTATGCTCGGAAAATGTCTGGTGTTATTACCCAAGCTACTTGTGGGTGGAATTCGATGGCGTGGCAAAAGTGGTGGAGGGATTCCGGCGCTTATCGAAACTCGGGGCTGAGTAAGCCTGGCGCGATCGCCACCGAGTTGTTGTTGACCACGACGGCCATGTCGTTTGTGCCTCCGCCGCCGCCTGGCTTCGTGCCGCCTCCACCGGGAATGCCTCCAGGCATGCCCCATCCACAACAAATGGACTCGATGAAGATGCCTCCCGAGGTCCTCGCGCAAAAGTCCCACAAATGGGTTCAAATGCAGAACAAGCGATACGGGGAGAAGCGAAAGGCCGGGTTCATCGACACTGGCAAGCAGGTAAGCGAACGGCATTCTCTAGTGGACTTGGCTGACTTTTGGCAGGATCTTCCCCCCGAGCATGTTAGGAAAATTATCAAGGACCACGGAGACATGAGTAACCGAAAATTCCGTAACGACAAACGCGTCCATCTCGGCGCGCTCAAGTACGTGCCCCACGCGGTGCTGAAGCTGCTCGAAAATATTCCGTGTCCATGGGAGCAGGTCCGCGAGGTCCCAGTGCTCTACCACATTACTGGTGCTATCACGTTTGTCAACCAAGTGCCGCGTGTAATCGAGCCGGTCTACCATGCACAATGGGCGTCTATGTGGCTTGCAATGCGTCGAGAAAAGCGTGATCGTCGCCATTTCAAGCGCATGCGATTCCCTCCATTTGACGATGAAGAGCCACCGCTGGATTATGGTGACAACATTCTCGATGTCGACCCACTCGAGGCCATTCAACTCGATCTCGACGAAGAGGAAGACAGTCCTATTTTCGAGTGGTTTTATGACCACCGACCCCTCATTGATACTCCCGCTGTGTCTGGCGAGGCATACAAGTTCTGGTCTCTCGATCTCCCCGTCATGGCAAACTTGTACCGCATCGGCCGTACACTATTATCCGACCACACCGACTCCAATGCCACTTATCTATTCGACAAAAAATCTTTCTTTACCGCAAAAGCGCTCAACATGGCCATCCCGGGCGGACCCAAGTTCGAGCCACTCTACCGTGACATGGAAGCGTTCGACGAAGACTGGAACGAGTTTAACGATATCAACAAGGTCATCATTCGCCAACAATTGCGCACCGAATACAAGGTCGCGTTCCCCCACCTCTACAACTCCCTCCCTCGCTCCGTCCATATCGCACCCTATCACGTCCCCAAAAACGTGTACATCCGTACCGACGATCCTGATCTCCCCGCCTTCTATTACGACCCCCTCGTCAACCCTGTCTCCTCACGTGCGGTTGTCCCCAAGAACGCCCCGCTTGTGTCTCACGAGGACGAGTTGTTTGGGCCCAACGGCGCTGACGACGACGATTTCGAGCTGCCAGACGAGTTTGAAGTTTTCCTGTCCGAATCCCCTCTTGAGAGCGACCAGACGGCCGATGCGATCGCCCTCTGGTGGGCTCCGGCTCCATACAACACTCGTTCCGGCCGGACGCGACGAGCTCAGGATGTGCCGCTTGTCAAGAACTGGTTCGTTTCATTTCGTGCGCCACTGGCAAAGTCGAACTAAATTTTCGTTTACAGGTATTTGGAGCACTGCCCTCCGAACCAGGTCACGAAAGTCCGCGTCTCGTACCAAAAATTGCTAAAGTGCTACGTTCTCAACGAGCTCAAGCACCGCCCACCCAAGGCTATGACCAAAAAGTCGCTCTTCCGCCAACTCAAAGCAACCAAGTTTTTCCAGACGACCAAGTTGGACTGGGTGGAAGCGGGTTTGCAAGTCTGCCGACAGGGTTACAACATGTTAAACCTGTTGATTCATCGCAAGAACTTGAACTACCTTCACTTGGATTACGTGAGTAGATCCATGATTTTGGTTTGTGAGCCGCACTAATGAATCGTACTCGCGTTGCAGAACATGAACTTGAAGGTTGGTTATTTTTTGACTTTGTGCAGGATGATCTCTAATAGCAATTGCTTTTCTAGCCCGTCAAAACTCTCACGACCAAGGAGCGTAAAAAATCTCGTTTCGGAAATGCTTTCCACTTGTGCCGTGAAATTCTTCGCCTCACCAAGCTCGTGGTCGACGCGCATGTCCAGTTCCGTCTCGGCAATGTCGACGCATTCCAGCTAGCCGATGCTCTGCAGTACATCTTTGCCCACGTCGGCGCACTGACTGGAATGTACCGGTACGTACCTCTCGCTTACGTGACCTTTATAGATCTTGATTAGTTTCGTACAGATACAAGTACAAGCTGATGCGTCAAGTCCGAATGTGCAAGGATCTCAAGCACTTGATCTACTATCGGTTCAACACTGGTCCCGTTGGTAAAGGCCCTGGTTGCGGTTTCTGGGCGCCCGGATGGCGTGTGTGGTTGTTCTTCATGCGTGGAATCGTTCCTCTGCTGGAGCGATGGTAAGTTCGATCCAGGAAATGTGAAAGATAACATTTCTGACATGCCCATTAGGCTCGGTAACCTGCTCGCCCGCCAGTTCGAAGGTCGTAACTCGAAGGGCATTGCCAAGACTGTCACCAAGCAGCGTGTTGAGTCTCACTTTGATCTCGAGCTTCGCGCCGCGGTCATGCACGACATCCTAGACATGATGCCCGAGTCGATCAAGCAGAACAAGGCCAAGACGATTCTCCAGCACTTGAGTGAAGCCTGGCGTTGCTGGAAAGCCAACATCCCTTGGAAGGTGCCGGGTATGCCCACGGCCATCGAGAACATCATCCTCCGATACATCAAGTCCAAGGCCGACTGGTGGTGCTCCGTTGCGCACTACAACCGCGAGCGTATCCGTCGTGGCGCGACCGTTGACAAGGCTGTGGTCAAGAAGAACCTCGGGCGTCTTACTCGTCTGTACCTCAAGGCCGAACAGGAGCGCCAGCACGGCTACCTCAAGGATGGCCCATACATTAGTTCCGAGGAGGCCGTTGCGATCTACACCGCAACTGTGCATTGGTTGGAGAGCCGCAAGTTCGCGCCAATTCCATTCCCGCCCTTGAGCTACAAGCACGATACCAAGTTGCTGGTACTCGCGTTGGAAAAGTTGAAGGAGGCGTACAGTGTCAAGGGTCGACTCAACCAGAGCCAGAGGGAAGAGTTGGCGTTGATCGAGCAGGCGTATGATAACCCTCACGAGTGTGAGTCTTTCTGTGGCTGGCTGGGGACTGGGCGCTAATTTTCCTGTCTAGGCTTGTCTCGCATCAAACGTTTGTTGCTCACCCAGCGAGCATTCAAGGAGTCTGGTATTGAGTTCTTCGATACCTATGACAAACTCATCCCGTGCTACGACATTGAACCGGTTGAGAAGATTACGGACGCGGTCAGTCTCAATTTTTATTTATTTGTGGGGTTCGGTGGCTGACCCAAATGTTTCATTAGTACCTTGACCAATTCCTGTTCTTCGAAGCCGACAAGCGAGGTCTCTTCCCCTCTTGGATCAAGCCCGCCGATACTGAGCCTCCTCCATTGCTCGTGTACAAGTGGTGCCAGGGCATCAACAACCTCAACGAGATTTGGGAGACGAGCGAGGGCGAGTGCAACGTTCTGATGGAGACGGTACTGTCCAAGGTGTACGAGAAGATCGACTTGACGCTACTCAATCGTCTGTTGCGTCTCATCCTGGACCACAATTTGGCGGACTACATCACGGCCAAGAACAACACTGGTAAGCTTCAACTCGATAAATGGGTCGGACGAATTATTAATTGTAAATCTAGTTTTGACGTACAAGGATATGGCCCATACCAACGCATTCGGTCTCATCCGCGGTCTCCAGTTCTCGGCGTTCGTCTTCCAATACTACGGCCTCGTTCTCGACTTGCTTATTCTCGGCTTACAACGCGCGAGCGAGATGGCTGGTCCGCCCCAACTCCCCAATAACTTCCTGCAATTCCGAGACAGCGCGACCGAGACTCGTCACCCCATCCGCCTATACTCTCGTTATGTCGACCGCATCCACATTCTCTTCCGGTTCACCGCCGACGAGGCGCGCGATCTCATCCAACGATACCTCAGCGCCAACCCTGACCCTACTAACAATAATGTCATTGGTTACAACAACAAGCGCTGCTGGCCTCGCGATTGCCGTATGCGGCTCATCAAGCACGACGTGAATCTTGGTCGAGCGGTGTTTTGGAACGTCAAGCAGAGCCTGCCTAGGTCTCTGACGACCATCGAATGGGACGGCACTTTCGTGAGCGTCTACTCGAAAGATAACCCACAGTTGTTGTTCTCGATGTGTGGCTTTGAGATTCGCATCTTACCCAAGATTCGCACGATGAGCGGAGAGCAGTTCTCGTTGAAGGATGGTGTCTGGAATTTGACGAACGAGCAGAGCAAGGAGAGGACCGCGCAGGCGTTTTTGCGTGTCTCCGATGAGGGTAAGTGCGATCCGAAAATAACAGATTTCAAAACTAATCTCGCGCCCAGGTATTCAACAATTCAACAATCGTATTCGCCAGGTTCTAATGAGCTCCGGTTCGACGACCTTCTCCAAGATTGTCAACAAGTGGAACACCGCCATCATTGGTCTCATGACCTACTACCGCGAGGCCGTCGTTCACACCAATGAGCTCCTCGATGCACTCGTCAAGGCTGAGAACAAGATTCAGACTCGCGTCAAGATTGGTCTCAACTCGAAGATGCCGTCGCGTTTCCCTCCTGTCGTCTTTTATACTCCCAAGGAACTCGGCGGTCTCGGCATGTTGTCCATGGGTCACGTCTTGATTCCCCAGAGCGATTTGAGGTGGTCGAAGCAGACCGATGTTGCCGTCTCTCACTTCCGCGCTGGCATGACCCACGAAGAGGACCAGCTCATCCCCAACTTGTACCGCTACCTCCAGCCTTGGGAGGCCGAGTTCATGGACTCTGCGCGCGTCTGGTCCGAGTACTCTATGAAACGCAAGGAGGCCAATGCCCAGAACCGAAGATTGACGCTCGAGGATTTGGAAGACAGCTGGGACCGCGGTATTCCTCGCATCAACACCCTGTTCCAAAAGGATCGCCATACTCTCGCGTACGACAAAGGTTGGCGTGTGCGTACAGATTGGAAACAGTACCAGCTCTTGAAGCACAATCCGTTCTGGTGGACCTCGCAACGCCACGATGGCAAGCTTTGGCAGCTCAACAACTACCGTGTCGACGTCATTGCCGCTCTCGGAGGTGTTGAAGGTATTCTCGAGCACACCCTATTCAAGGGCACGTACTTCCCCACCTGGGAGGGTCTGTTCTGGGAGAAGGCGTCCGGTTTCGAAGAGTCGATGCGATACAAGAAGCTCACCAACGCCCAGCGATCCGGTCTTAACCAAATTCCCAATCGTCGCTTCACGCTCTGGTGGTCACCCACGATCAATCGTGCGAATGTCTACGTCGGTTTCCAGGTCCAGCTCGATTTGACGGGTATTTTCATGCACGGCAAGATCCCCACTCTCAAGATCAGTTTGATCCAGATTTTCCGTGCCCACTTGTGGCAAAAGATCCACGAGAGCGTCATCATGGATCTGTGCCAGGTCTTTGACCAGGAACTCGAGGCACTCCAAATCGAGACGGTGCAAAAGGAGACGATTCATCCTCGCAAGTCGTACAAGATGAACTCATCGTGTGCCGATATCCTCCTCTTCTCATCGTACAAGTGGAACATCTCACGCCCATCGATCGTCACCGACAGCAAGGATGTTCTCGATGGCTCGACTAGCAACAAGTACTGGGTCGACGTTCAACTTCGTTGGGGAGACTTCGATACCCACGACATCGAGCGTTATGTGCGAGCCAAGTTCCTCGACTACGTGTCGGACTCGATGTCGATTTATCCTTCACCTACTGGTGTCATGATCGGCATGGACTTGGCGTACAATTTGTGGTCAGCATACGGTAACTGGTTCCCCGGCATGAAGCCCTTGGTCCAACAAGCAATGAGCAAGATCATGAAAGCCAACCCGGCTCTCCACGTCCTCCGCGAGCGTGTCCGCAAGGGCCTGCAACTGTACTCTTCGGAGCCTACTGAGCCGTACCTGAACAGCCAGAATTACGCTGAACTCTTTTCCAACCAAATCATCTGGTTCGTCGACGATACCAACGTGTACCGTGTTACCATCCACAAGACGTTCGAAGGCAACTTGACCACTAAGCCCATCAACGGCGCTATCTTTATCTTCAACCCTCGTTCCGGCCAGCTCTTCTTAAAGGTCATTCACACCAGCGTTTGGGCGGGTCAGAAACGTCTTGGACAGCTCGCCAAGTGGAAGACCGCCGAAGAAGTTGCTGCGCTCGTTCGCTCGTTGCCCGTTGAGGAACAGCCGAAGCAAGTCATCGTCACTCGCAAGGGCATGTTGGATCCCCTCGAAGTCCACTTGCTTGATTTCCCGAATATCGTCATCAAGGGTAGCGAGTTGCAGCTGCCATTCCAGGCTTGCATGAAGATGGAGAAGTTTGGTGATTTAATTTTGAGAGCGACTCAACCGCAGATGGTATTGTTTAGTCTTTATGGTATGTCGAAAATCCATTTGAAATTGCGCGTAACTAATTTAATTGCTTAGATGACTGGCTCAAGTCGATCTCGAGCTACACTGCCTTCTCTCGGCTCATCCTCCTGCTCCGCGGCCTTCACGTCAACAATGAGAAGGCTAAGATTATCTCCGCCCTGACAAGAACACCATTACCGAACCCACTTTGTCTGGCCAACACTCAGCGATGATGAATGGATCAAGGTTGAAGTCGCGCTCCGCGATCTCATTCTCGCCGACTTTGGCAAGCGTAACAGCGTCAATATTGCCTCCCTCACCTCGAGCGAAATCCGTGACATTATTCTTGGTCAAGAAATCGCCGCGCCCTCCATTCAGCGCCAGCAGATGGCTGAGCTCGAGAAGTCCACCGAAGCGCAGAGCCAAGTTACCGCCATTCAGACCCAGACCACCAACATTCACGGAGACACCCTCCAAGTGGTCACTACGACCAACTACGAGCAGCAAGTCTTCAGCTCCAAGTCCGACTGGCGTGTGCGCGCAATCTCAGCTACGCATCTCCCGCTCCGTCTGCAGCATATCTATGTTTCCAATGACGATGTCAAGGACGATGCTGCGAGTTACACCTATGTATTGCCGAAGAACGTGCTCCGGGCGTTTATCTCGAATGCGGATTTGAGGACTCAAGTGGCTGCGTTCCTGTACGGTACTAGCCCGCCGGATAACAAGCAGGTCAAGGAGATCAAGGTGAGCTGACCTTCTATTCGCTTGTAATAACTGATTATTTACTGGGGTCTAGGCTGTGGTTTGGGTGCCTCAACGCGGAAACAACAATTCGGTCGAGTTGCCAACCCAACACCCTAAGCACGAGTTCCTGCTCAAGGACCTCGAGCCGCTCGGATGGATCAAGACTCAAGGGCTGGACATTTCGCATCTCTCACCGACGGACGTGACGACTCAGGCCAAGATTATGGCTGACCATCCCGAATGGAGTAGCCACTCGATTTGTCTTAGCTGCTCGTTTACCCCTGGTAGCGTTAGCTTGAGTGCACATCAGTTGACAGTTGCCGGGTTCGAATGGGGTCGCAAGAATACCGACGCAGGCGTAAATCCTCAGGTACGCCAAATTTGGATCATGGCGAGTTAAATGAACTTGAACTAATTTTGACGTGCAGGGCTTCAACCCAAACATGTCCGAGCGCGTCCAATTGTTGTTGTCTGACCGTGTTTTGGGCATGACTCTTGCACCTGAAGGCCGCGTATGGAACTATGGTGTTGGACTCGCGCAGATGTGGAGTGCGAACATGCCCTATCATGTCGCCCTGGACACACCATTGCCGTTCTGGGCTGAGCAGCATAGGCCCAACGCGTTCCTTTCTGTAAGTCTTAAAACCCAATTTCCCGCCCAACCCTTACTCACATTACCATTTGCAGTTTGCCAATCTCGAAACTGGAGACGACAGCGCTGACGTGGAGAACAGCTTTGCATAGGGATATAGTTTACGTGCTTGTACTTGTTGGAGTAATATGATGTTGTTTGTTTACGTGTCATGCGCAGTGTATTTGTAAGCGGCGTCTACTCAACAGACCACTCACAACCACGACCATGAGCGACGCTCCCTCTGGCACACGACGCCGGGGCTACGGCCGCGGCGCAACTGAACACGGCAGTATTGCGACTGCGAGCGTTATCGACGACGATGACGCGCCCAGGAGAGACATGATGGGGCTCTGGAACCCCAATGGCGAGGTGAGCTCGTTTGTCTTTTGCGCGACTTTTTTCTAATATACTGCAGCGAGAGCGAGCGACTAATGCGCCGTTCGAGTCGGAAAGTACCAGCTACCTAGTAATGGGCGTGCTCACTGCACTCGCCTTTTTGCTGCGGTTTTACAAAATTAACCAGCCAGACCAAGTCGTGTACGTGTGTTTTCTTTCGCCACGTGCGCTGCTCATCTCTCTTTAGATTTGATGAAGTCCACTTTGGAAAGTTTGCGGCTTACTACATTCTGCGCGAGTATTACTTCGATGTCCACCCTCCTCTTGCCAAAATGCTCCTTGCCGCCGCCGGCTGGTTCTCTGGATTCGATGGCAAGTTCGAGTTTGAAAACATTGGCGACAGCTACACCGAGCACCACGTTCCCTATGTCGGCATCCGCGCTCTTCCCGCTGTCCTCGGCAGCTTGACCGTCCCGATTGTGTTCCAAATCATGAAGGAGAGCGGTTATCCCACGATTGTCGCTGCCTTTTCCGCCTGCCTGATCCTGCTCGGTATGTGACGTGTCTTGTATGCGTATCTCATCAAGTGCTAATTACGATTTGCGTACAGACAATGGCCACGTCACACAGTCGCGCCTGATCCTTCTCGATGCTCAGCTGTGCTTTTTCATGGCCCTGTCCCTGTACTCGTACATCCGCTTCCGCAAACTCCGATACGCGTGAGTTGTTTCGCATGTTCCCCGCGCATGCCTAAACTAACGATTTCCCAGCGAATACTCGTCGGAATGGTGGACGTGGCTTATCGCGACCGGCGTCTTCCTCGCGTGCACCTTGGGATGCAAGATGGTTGGCTTGTTTACCTTCTTGACCATCGGGACCGCCGTGTGCATTGATTTGTGGAACTTGTTGGATATCAGGCGCGGTCACACCATGGTGAGTTGCATTGTCTAAATGCGTGCACACCCAGCTAATGATAACACAGGAATCGTTTGGGCGTCATTTTGCAGCGCGCGCTTTTGGTTTGATTATCGTACCAGCGGTCGTCTACCTATCGTTCTTCTGGATCCACTTTGCGATCTTGACCAACTCGGGTACTGGTGACTCGTTCATGAGCCCTGCGTTCCAGGAGACGTTGAAGGGTAACGAGCTCCTCTTGAACAGCCAAGGTAGGCCGATTTTTTACAACTGAATCCGTGTGCTAACATTCCTTCCAGAAATTCGCTACTACGATACTATCTCAATGCGCCACAAGGAAACCAAGGTCTACCTCCACTCACATATCGAGAGCTACCCTCTCCGCTACGATGATGGGCGTATCAGCAGTCAAGGCCAGCAGGTTACTGGGTACCCCCATACCGACATCAACAACCACTGGCAGATCATCCCCACCAAGGCCATCCCATCCACTGGTCGCGGCCGTGTCGTTCGTCACAACGATGTCGTTCAGCTCTTACACGTCAAAACTGAGAGCCACTTGATGACCCACGATGTTGCGTCTCCCTTGATGCCCACCAACCAAGAGTTTACCACCGTCCCGGCCAACGACGACAGCCGTTACAACGATACCCTGTTCCAGATCCAGATCAACGACGCGCACGACGGGGAGGCGTGGAAGAGCAAGTCTGGACACTTCAAGCTCATCCATATTCCCACCAAGGTCGCCATGTGGACCCACCCGAGCCCCCTTCCCGACTGGGCGTTCAACCAGCAAGAGATCAACGGTAACAAGAACTCGGCCGAGAAGTCGTGCACTTGGTACGTCGATGAGATTGTCGCGGACGAACGTAAGTACCGCCTCCAGACGTACGATCATGCGACTTATTATTTGTCGCAGATGGAACCCAGAGCGACCGCATCGCCAACGTCGCACCTCGTCCCGTCAAGCACATGAACTTTTTCCGCAAGTTTGGCGAGCTCCAGCTATTGATGTTGCAGCACAACGCCGGCCTTACTGCCTCCCACCCTTACGCCAGTGGGCCGATCAACTGGCCGTTCCTACTCAGTGGTATTAGCTTCTGGACTGAGAACGAGACCAAGAAGCAGATTTACATGGTTGGCAATGTTGTTGGCTGGTGGACTTGCGTGATGGCCCTCTCGATCTTCTTGGGTGTCCTTGGAGCGGACCAACTTGCAAGGAGGCGCGGCATTATTCCCATCCCTGATCGTAAGCACCTAAGTGTAGCTCAGTTCCCGCATTCTGACCCTCCTGTCTAGCCGTTCGTAACCGTCTCTACAACTCGACTGGTTTCTTCCTGCTCGCCTGGGCTTACCACTACTTCCCCTTCTTCCTTATGAACCGTCAACTCTTTGTGCACCACTACCTCCCTGCACATCTCGCGTCTTCCCTTGTCGCTGGTGCCGTCTTCAACTTTGTCCTCTCCGAGACGATCCACTATCCCATTTCCATAGCCGGCCCGACCACCCGCCTCCGCCCACGCCAAAAGTCCGATCTTGGACTCAAGGCCGCCGTCGCAGCGGGTGTCTTCGCCCTCGGGATGTTGGTCGTCTTCTTGTTCATCGCGCCCTTGACATACGGAACCAGCTCGCTGGATGGATCTCAAGTCAACAAGAGGAGGATCTTGTCCACCTGGACGTTGCACTTTGCGGGCAAGTAAATTGGCTGCAAAAAAAATTGTAGAAGGGGATAAGGGATGATACGTTTTAGTGTTTGACGATTCCGTAACGAATACTGTAGACTCTGGAACGTGTTTGAACAGGTTGTAATGGCTGTTGTACTGTCCAGTCTTGAGTAATATATATATTGTGTTTGTTAGATTCTACTAACGGAAAACGAGCTCAGTCAAGAACCTTGCATTGTTGGGTCTGATTGACATGAGATCTCAGCCGGTGCCCCTTCCATAAGAACCCATGCTACACAAGGTCGATTGTACAAGTACAACAGATCACGAGTATCCACTACAAAAATATAATGCCCCATCGTGCTCTGTGGATAAGAGGATGGTACTAGCAAGCATCATCGTGAGCGGCTTAGCAAGTGCCCGTTTCCGAATTTGCTTCCGAATCCACACAACACTCGCCGACTCCTCAAGACCTCCGCATTCAAAATGGTACAGTCACCTTGCCAAAAAATGTGACATTACGCTAAATCATCCCGTAGACCAAGCGCACGAGAAAAGTTGGCGTTACTGGAAAGTACGGAACGGCAAGTTGAGGTTTGTTTTCAGGCTGGCAGAGTGATGATGGAACTGGCTTTACAGCGCTATGGTGCTTCCCTGCGTAAGCAAGTGAAGAAGGTTAGTGGTCCCACCAGACCTCACGGGATCAATGGTGTTGATGGCCGCTATGATGTATAGATGGAGGTCACCCAGCATGCTCGCTACACCTGCACTTTCTGCGGCAAGGTAAACACATATCTCTATAGCAAATATGGACACAGAGGGGTTAATTGTGTTTGGATCAATTGTAGGATTCCGTCAAGCGCACCGCGGTTGGTATCTGGAACTGCCGCTCGTGCAAAAAGGTTATCGCTGGTGGCGCATGGACCGTCTCGACCACCGCTGCTGCGACCGTCCGGAGGTGAGCCTCACTCTCTTGCCCATAAGTCTGCTCCCACCGACCAAACCCATTCTCACCACCAAAATCGAAACTAATCACATTCCATTATAGTACCATCCGTCGGTTGCGCGAGATGAACGAGGCCTAAGCGTCCACGGAGGTCCAGTGCGGAGTCTCCTACGGATATGCTTGCAGCTGTTGTACTACCTTTGACCTTTATGTCTCAATACACTCGTCCACGCTATGCACTATCTGAATATTTCATTTACGCCTTTTGCTTGGACTAAGGATGCGAGTGAAATACCGGAGGCTTTACGAGAGGCCCTAGTATCGTGCGTGCAACGTGGTCAATATCAAAGCTGCTTAACCTACGACGAGGAGCTGGACCAGTTCCTCACAGCGCTTGCAGACTTACGACAATAGTTGTGGCACATGCATAGCCACCCTCCGCACCCTGACCACAACAACACTGTAACCATCTCGCAAATCATCGCAATATGGAATCCGCCTTTGAGTCCAGAAATAACAAGGGATTCCACTCGAACCAGCGAACTACAGCGTGTCTTTGATTCAAAAATCCGAGAACAACCAAAACCCCGCACCGACTAGTGGTTTCACTGCTGATTCACACACTAAGCACGAACGAGATCCAAAGTACTACTATGAGGATGGCAGTGTTGTATTACAAGTAGGAGGTGTCCTTTTCAAGGTAGGCATGGCTCATCCTGGTTGGGGCTCGACCTGTTTTAGACTAACGGGGGATGCCCATGGGCGTGATTATCCTCAGCTCCAGGCCTCACTTGTATCAAAAGATTTACTCTCGCACGTTTCGGAGCCGAATCCCCTCATTGATGACGCCACTCGGGCTAATAGTCAGCCACGCTCAGTCATGGGATCGAGCGACGAACACCCCTTGATACTTCCAGCCATCTCAACAAGCCAATTCCGCAATTTTCTTGACATCCTGCTAGGAGTGTTGGTCATTTTGTATTTTGTCAAACAAAATCGTGGGACTAACCGTTATGGTCTTGACCGCCCTCTAGTCCGTATGACCCAGATTATATGACACTTATCACAGCTGCTCACGACAAAAGCAAGCACAGTCAAGCACTCCTGATTCGGTACCTGGATATCGCATATGTTGCTCGCAAGCTTGAAAGGACGACGCTCGAAGAGTGGGCTCAGCTGCAGATTTTGCTTGTTCTCGAACCAACGGACCTTCAAGTTGCATTCGAGGATTGGGATAAAGAGTCACTCTTATTCCTCAGTTCCTATGCCAACTCTACTCAGAATGCCCACTTTAGCTCGTCTGTGACGACATTTATCCAGTATTTTGTCAGCGTTTCAGCAAACACCGATGCATCCGGGCAGCCCGCCATGCCCTCAAACCTTAACACATGTATGGAACTATATAAAGATCCCGACCTTCCAAAAAATAACCCCGCATTATATGGATGTATATTTGTTACGATTCTATCTCTTGGTCCCCATTCTGTCGCCTGGACTTCTGATCTATCTCGATTGGAGAGGGCGATACTCTATGATGCTCAAACATGGCTTACTTCCGCTTCTAATCAGCTTGATCGAGTCAAATGGCTGCAGTCGTCGGCAGCCTCGTGGCCTATCATGAAGAAGCTTTGTGTCCAATGCCAGAGGCAACTTGAATTACTGTGGTTGAGGCTCTCTATAGAATACGTGAACGGCAGTTGGGATGCCGCCTCACGGGATGCAGCAGCTCTGTCTCGCCTCCCTCAGTATCGGCAAGTAATAGCGTCTAGCTGGAATCTATCCGTAGCCTGCTCAGCACTCCAAAAAACGGTGCAATCGAGTCCAACTCGTACCCATAGCGGCTTATTCGCTACCATTTTCTCGGTACTATCGTCAGAGAGAAACGATGCGCAAAGTAGCCATGCTACGGCTTCTAATACAACATGTTCGAATAGAGCTTTAGCCCTCATGTACATTGACCTTCAAATCCAACTACTGTACGAGGAGCTTGCACGCCGACATGATAAATTTCTGTGAGTTTAACTGCTTCATATATCCATCTAAGCTCTCACGCATTTTTGAGTTAGACACACATAAACTCTATGCAATTACCGGTGTATATACGCAAATTTGAAGCCCCCTGATATACACTTGATTTTTTTTTTTTTGACTTGCTGGAATAGCTTGCCATTCCCTGGGTGTGAAAAATGCTCCAATTAGACCTTCCTTCATGTAGGGAGGGCATACGTACAAAAGGGTGAAACCTTGGACGCACAGATACTTGCCCCACGGTCAATCGGATCTAGACTTTGAACCCAACGCCAAGAGGTAAAGCGCTGCCCGCGTTCCACAAAGGACACTTCCAACTCATCACTACGGCTCCCAGTTTGAGTTTGCATCTCTACGATTTTGTCGGATGGGGCAGGGGGTTTGTTTGCCTCGCCCTTTATTGTGACACATACCCGCACGCCAAACCCCAGTCTTTCAGGAGTCAGTCAACGCAGCATCCATTACTGAAATGCTTTCTCCTCGACACTCCTCCCCTCGTTCAATTATGTCTTATGCCGGGTCCTAGACGGTCCCAGCTTACGATTCTCGTATGCTCACCTTTCAAGAGGTTCTGGATGCAAGTCAGTAAGGGCCTAGAGGCGGAGGTTCCAGTCTCCCCTGCATTTTCTTTGCTGATACGCATCCCAGGCTAGCCGCACAGCAATAATATAATTATTACCGGCTCCACAAAGCAATTGTCTGACGCATACATTGTATGTCACCGGCCTATTGTATGAACTTTGATAGTGGCACTCTATGCTAGTTTCAGTCCTTTGCTGTAATAAGTATATGGCTCGGTTCTCTTGGTGGTCGCAGGTGCGTAAAGAGAATCCTGTTAGTGTACACCAACACTGAATCCCCCATGCTATTTAGCTGTACAAACGAGTGAACGTGTCGTGGTTACCACACCCTACGGAGTCAAAATCGTCACTCAACTTGCCACGTGACCGGTCGACCCTTTGCTCTATGCTCACACAACGCAAGCACTTACAAGCTTAAGAGACAATGGAATCTAGACCTACGAAAAAGCTTTTCAGTAGTCTAGTCAACGGATCATGGCAGGCTGTATCCCATGCGATAGGACTAGGCCATAAATCTCGCCCCACACCCATTAAAATTCTCCCTCCAGAGATATTGAACTGTATTCTCGAGCTTGTCCTCCAAAACCACAACTGTGTCGGACAAAGTATCCTAAGAATGGAGATGGAATTCGAAAATCGCAAATCGTTCATCCGTTCTCCGAAGTATCCCGAATTGTTATCCCACGTCTGTTCTCGTTGGCGTCAGACAATGGTCGCTTCGCCCGGGTACTGGACTCACATTGATCTTGCACCGTATCACCGGTTCAACAAGAAAATTCTGGATCGTGCCGAAACATTTGCGTCAAGGGCTCGCCATTTGCCGCTAAACATTCATCTCTTGGGCGTTGCCCAACCCACTCCTATTTACGACACCCAATTGCGTCACCTCTTGTCCTCGTACATGCCACAAACTAGCGCCCTTAACATGGTTATAAACTGTGCCAAAAGGGAGTCTTACGTGCCAATTATCGAGGACTGTTTCCGCAACGCAATACCGGGAACTCTTGTGCAGCTGAGCATGTCAGGAGTGGTATTGCCGGCCGATATAAGAAATCTGAATCGCAATTATCGGTCCAATGTCTTCCTGGAATCAGTCGAAGCCCGTCATGAGGCTCAAAGCCTTTGTCTGCAGATACCCCAAGCCACCTTGGAAGACCTCTGGTTTCCTATAAAGGTTCTACGAGTGAATGGGCCATACCCACACTGGAGAAGCTGTGCCTATTCGGCGCTTGTAGAACTTCGTCTTAGTGCTCACTCTTCGCCTAGCATATCAAGGTCAGCGCTTGCAAACATGCTAGCCTCAAGCCCCGAGCTACGTATTCTGCAGCTCCAGGTTAGTATCACTGCACCGGCAGAGGAGCAATATCAGCAAACTCGTGTCCGTCTAGCGAAGTTGGAACTATTGCATTTGCAGAGCGGACTCGAGGCCATACTCTCAATGTTATGTGCAGGCTCGAAGCCTCTACGGCTTATAATGAACATTGGATATCAACCTGAGAACGCACCGCTTGTGAATATTATTAGGGAGTTCTTTGCTCGTTCAAATGTTACGGTCCTCCACCTGCACCATCTACATTCATATTCATTGATAGCTGAAATACCACTTTTAGCGCCTCGACTCCACACTTTGATTATTAACAATAGTGCTCTTGCGACTATATCCGCCTCAGGTAGCAGTCAAAACGGCGGCCTTGACGACTCAAGGTTTCGGTCATTACGAAATGCAGTTAGCCAGCCGCAACCCAAAGCCGATGCAGCCTTACCCGACACCCAGGCTCCCGAGATCGTTCCCCATCTTGACAAGTTGTATATTCTTCTCTCTTTCGTGTATTTGGAAGATATCTTGGATGTGGCGCGGCTGTATTCTGTTAACGTACTTCTATTGGGTGGTTCCCATGTTTCGCGCAAGGGTGGCGTGTCACTGGACACCATGGAGCTGAGACGCCATTTATCCCATGTTTGTTCCAAAATCTATATCCTAGCCGGCAAAGGCGCCCCAGTTCGAACGGACCAATGGGAATTTGCTCGCTGATATGGGTCGTGTAGCCATCGTTGTGGTGATGGGATCCCAAGCTGGCTAGCTGTGCAGAGTCTCCGTCGCACAACATTATCACAGCTTCCACTCGGAGTATATGCGTGGTGTCAGACAGGAGAAGTCGTTTTATATCTGCTGTTTGTTTGGTTACCAGATTCCGTTGGAAGAATGAAACTTTTGATATGTTGAAATTTGTAGTACGAAGCCGTTCGATGTAGGCACGTAAATTCATGCTCCTAAAAAGCGCCGTAGGAATCGGGCAAGACCAAGTCTGGAAGTGATAGTCAAAGCCTCTGGCAATTTCAATGTCACATCATTACATGTATTAATCCATCTCATGTACTAACTTGGAGAGCATATCGTCCACGGTTAGTCTAGATAAACTAATACACTTGCGATAGGAAGCAGTTCACCGCACAGGTACCTTTCAAATGACCATCCACCCGGGATAATATCCAACCCGATACAACGTGTCACGTTTTGAACTCAAGGTTCCATTGTCGGTATCTGCTTCTGCGTTTTTTGGATTCCAACATGGCCGACGCGGGTCATCTTGAATTGGATGGGGCTTTCATTGAGCATGTGAAATTGGGCAGCCGCTGATCCGTGGGACGGCGCTTGTTGTACCAACCAGTGTTGTGCGACCACCGCGTTCCTGGGGTGAACACAAACCGACAACAGCATGGAGTCGCCTTCCGCTGCGATGGGCTCCGACAGTGGCTCAGATGTTGATATGGAAGGTAAATAACATTCTGGCTGTCTTCCCGTTGTTCTAATAGCTCACGTCCAAACAGACGCAACAATCACACGTCAACACCCACTCAACGCAGAGAACCCTGTCGTCGAAGAGGATACTCCGATGTGAGGGTTACAACTATATCTTTATTCCCGAGACTTACTTTCTTTCAGGGAGCTTTCTGTGCTGGCAGTTTCGACACGGATAACCGAGCTGTCATACACTGTCGCCGACATTCAAACACAACTCTTTGGTAAGCATATGCTCCCTGCGCCATGATTTGCGCGCGGTGTTTATAATCCATTGCTCAAGAGATTCAGGAGTTGCGGCATGCCGACGATTCCAACACGTCGGGTGAAAACCACCTCGCAATTGAGCGTGCCATGGCTGACCTCAAACAGGCGGTTATATCTGTCGACACAGAATTCGAGGAGATCAACGCGACTCTCGCGCCCGTCTTGGAAGCTGTCAAGACCCCCACAAGGGCCAACATGACGCAGATGAGCGAACACGAGCCAGTGTTGAGGAAGCATTCTTTATTGTTGTCCGAGTGGCGGGCGGTTCATCAGGAGGTTTCTAGACTTCATAGCGAACTTCAGGAGGATCAGTTGTTGGTCAGGTTCCGCACGGCCGTCGATCAGGTGAGCCCGAGTTGCCTTTTCATTCGGCTGTTGGCTTACCAGAGTATAGGCAGCAGGCATGATGGATTCTCTGGATAAGGCTGTAGAGGCTTGCCAGGTAAGTGGCTGGAATTCACCCGATGGCGTTTTCTCATCGGGATACGGTAGGAGTTCATCTGGCGAAAGAGCAAGGCCTTGCGCGCTGGTCACAGCGATTCTGACAAGTCTGTGGATCTTTGGTCACACTTTGAGGAAACAGTCGAGCACTACGAGCGGGTCAAGAAGTAATCCATTATTATTTGTGTTTGTGGTATCACTGCTAACCCATCTGTTCAGGTACTATTTACAATCCAGCACTCAAGCGATGTCATCCATCGACAAAACGATGGGAAGCCGCGATTTCAAGAACGGGGAGGTGCTACGTCGACACACCGAGCTTTCTGCACGTTGGAAATCGACCCGCGAGCGAATAACGCGGACTGATCGTGAGATCGAGGCATTGCGACGACCGCCAGATCCGGATCCTAGTGAGGCTGGCTCGGTCAGGTCTCGTACGACGACATCGTCACGGCCCGAGTCACAATCGACGTCCATGTCCACATCCGAGTCGTTATCACTATCGGCCCTGGGTCAATCTATCTCTCCCTTCCGGAAGCTTGCTGCGAAAATGACGTCTGGGTTTAGGACACCCAATCGGCACAAGGAGAAGGAGAAGAGCAGGACTGCGCCCAGGCCAACCTCGCTGATGCCGCCTCCCCGGATCATGTCACCCACGCACCCCAAAGTTCTATCCCCCCCACCTTTGCCTCGCCCCACTGCCCAGTCTATATTCTCGACTCCGAGCCTTGCCGCCTCGACACTCAGCCTTTCGGCCCGAGGGGCTGCCTCTGCGCCTCCGAAACCACGATGGAACGCATCAACAAAGGTGGATGAAGACATGCACGCAACAGTCAAGCCCAGTCCGCCTCGACCACCACTTCCGGGGCACGCTCGGCATGTCTCTGCGTCGGGTCGCCAGTCAGCCATGTCGGGCCGACAAACCCCCTCGTCTCGCGCTGGAGACCACAACATATTCGCCACTACCCCAAGGATGCAGCGCCCGGGAGCTTCTCGGCCGCAAACTCCAGGCAGTGGACCCCGGAAGCGGCCTCAGTCTCCTAGCCATATTCCTGGACCCGTCGAGGTTGATATCGGCCCACCATCGATACACAAGACACTGGCGACCCCGATACATAGTCCTCCTACGGTTCAAGGAGGGTTTCCCCCGTTAGTAATCGGTGACAGCCCCGAGCATCTTAACTTTTTGACTCCACCTAAAGCTCGGCGTGCAAGCCAGTCGCGGATTCCGGCGCCTGCATTCCGTCCAAGTCGACCAACCTCGCCCACCTCCTCAACGTCCTATTTCCCTGACGGCTCGACAAGCCCATCTGCCATCTCCACTCAGTTTGCATCTGCCATTGGTTCTCCCATTGGATCCACCGGCCCGTTCAGCGCATTGAGTCAGAGCTCTTCCTCTCGACCGCCCATGCGTACCCCGCGTGCCCCGCCCTCCAGTTTCCGGGGCGCGACGCCCATGCCCACCTCGGCTCGCCCATCATCACGCGCTAGCGCAACCGGGGATGCAGGTGGTCGGCGCAGCTCGCTTGACCGCATCGCCGCGGCAGCAGCGCAAGGGGACGATCTCACATATGTTCCCAACCCGAAGGACGCCCTTGACGTTGAACTTGCACGGGTTGCCAATTCGCTCGTGCATGTCTTCCGCATTGAACGCGTGAGCGAGTTTGTCAGGGGTGCGCAAGGCCCGGACGCCACCGCCCAATACGCATTTACCAATACAACGGGACGGAAAGTCTTGACTTGCAAGTTGGTCGTTGTGGAAAAGAGTGCTGGGCGGACTTCGATCGACGGGGCTGGACAACAGCGCAGGGTGATTTGCAGGGTTGGTGGTGGATGGGAGAGCTTGAGTGCTTTTCTGGCTAGGAGTGCGTAAGCGATGGCGTAGTATTTATATAGCTTCCTTGTTTTCGTTTTGTGTTTGTACATAATGCGCAGACTATTCTAGTTGCTTTGTGGAATTTGTTTCCTTTTCGTGCTTGTGAGTCGTAATATTATAAGTTTTGCTCGGAATTGGCCTGTTCCATACCAACATGGCATTAGCGCCTACAGAGCGAAACAGACTCTCAAAAAAATAACGATTGTACTAGAGCTGGGGTATACACTCAATACCAAGATAAAAAGAACCATAGTAATTCAAGACTGGAGCCAAACGCCCCGCTCAGGCAGAGACCCTAACCTTGTTATCCCTGGTCAGCTCGCTCACGTTCTTCCACCCGCGCACCAACGTCGCCCTCAAGGTGTCCATCCCATTTCCTTCGTTGAAGTATTCGCCCTCCATATCCGTTGTAAGATCATATGCGGTCCTGCGATCAGCAGGGGCAAACGGCTGGTTGTTTGCGGAGAAAATGTATGTGCTGGGCGGGGCGGGGTTGTGTGCTGTGATTTCGGCGATTTCACGTGCAATGGAGAGGCAGTACGAATCGACATTCAAGTCATTTTCGTCGTATCCGACTGGTAAAAATGTTAGTTTCTATGTCGGTCAGGGGGATGAAAGTCTTACATGGATTCTCACTATCAAAGGGCAAGCGGTTAGAATCAGCTGGGCGGAGGGTGACATGAGGCTTACATTTCAGCACCAATTTCGAGGAATCCGAGATATAGGAATGTAGCGAAGGTGGTGGCAGGGATGACAATCCAACCCAATGTGGTGATTTGGAACTACAAGCAAAACTATCAGGCAATGGCAAAATATATGCATGGCGAGCTCACAGGAAGGAAGAAAAGATAGAGCCAGGTGGCCATGCGCAAGTGGGCTTGGTAGGCAAACGGAACTAGCGGAAAGTTTAGTGTGATTGGTCAAATGTATGCGGGGTAGGACCTACTGGGCGTAGTGGCAATGCGGCGAAGTTGAACAGACGCATCCTGGAGGAACTGGAGGTTGTTGTTGAACGACGTAGCAGCAGCAGACTGAAGGAGCCCTTCTTGCATGAGGAAATTCCAATACGAGGAGAGGTGAAGGCTGTCCCAATTGTTAGCACAAATTCATTGCCAGCTAGACAACACGCACATAATCTCGAGCGGAACAACGGACTCGACAATCGGGCGCTGAACCTTTCTACCCGTCCATGTCGTCTGTTCCACATTGTTGTCGTTCAACTTGCTCAATATGCGTTTGAAGAACTTGTACAGAGCCTTGATGGGCATAAACACGGGAAGCAGTTCAAAGAACCCGATATGGGGAGGGAGACGAGCCGGAGCGAGGTGTAGATCATTGGGCGCGACCGAGGGGAGAGCAGCTTCAGGATCAAATCCGCCGCGTTTCTTTTTCCTCTTGAATGGATCGGTAGAGCTGCCATCGGCCGACTTTTCATCCACACGTGGCACGTGGTATCCAGCGCTGTTGGAGTAGTCTGACCAGAGGGGAACGCGCTCGCCGTTGGATCCCGAGGTATATTGAGGAAGGAACGCGACGAGCGGGTAGACGTCTTCGTAGTAGACGCCGGTCTCACCACGCAGGTAGTGCTAATATGCGCTCATGTTAGTTGAATAATATCCCTCTATGCGCAGACTCGTACCTTTAGGGCAGCCGAGAACGCTTGAACAAGGTTAATCATCGACTTTTTCTCGATGAGAACTCGGAGTTGAGCATCCTTGGGCAAGGGGGTCTTGGCCTTGGCAGAGCGGTCAGTGGGGACATGGATCCAAATGAGATTCGCAAGGTTGCGGCTCTAGGAGGGTAGCAAATAGAGTATAAGCTCGAGACCAATGCTGAAATAAAACAGTGCATACACTGAGCGCAATCGTTGTCCACAACTTGCGACCTAATCACGTTTAGTCAGCGTCCGGGTCTTGGAAGCGAACAAGCACCGACCTTCCCAGTAACGATCGTACGCCGACGTTGTTCGGAAACTAATTACAAGACCGAGAACCGTACCTGTGCCCAGGTGAGCGAGCGACACAGTGTTGCAAGAGGAGCATCATACCTAGCACGGATATCAAAGAAGGTTGAAATGACTTGTGTGCGGGTCAGATTAGCCTACACTCAGACAGAGCACAAGACTCACCATTTTGGTCGAAGTAAACTCATTCACGCAATAAACCACTTTGGCGCGACATCTCTCAGCCAACGATCCACCGAGACAAAGGGAGCGACTCACTAACGGCAATTGAAGTGAAAAACGTCAACTCGGGCCATATTTGGTATACAATCTACAAAACAAATAAGTCACCAGCGCATAGAGGTGGACAGGCAACTTACAATGCCACGCGATCGTTTTAGAAGGTATATGATGCTCGATACGAAACTGCCGCCTGCCATTGCGTTAGCTGCCGTAACGGCTGGGGGGGATGATCGAGGAGAGGCTTAGGGAGCCAAAAGGGCGACCGGTGAACATGTATTATGGAGCTGGGCGCTAGTGCCTGGTTGCTGTTCGGGTACCAAACTCGGGCCAATAGGAGAAAGGGATGGCCGATCTTGGCGCGCGTGGTTTCCTCATTTTTGGTGCTTCTTTATGACTGTCTATCTATTCGGGATACAATTTTGGGTACATTGCTGGTCAGACGACCGAGGAGTGGGACGCCCATTGGTTCTGTAGCCGAAGTGTAAAGGGGCGAGGCCCCAGACACGAGGTCGAGGCTGTCGATTCCCGGCCTTGCCAAGTCAGGCTACAATAATATCCCGAATGTGTCTCTTGTCCTCAAATGCATTCATAGCATACAACCCACAGCAATACAATAAAAATCGAAAATGAGGATTACCACGACGCAATGGTTTCTTTTGTGAGCGGGACAGTCTCTTGCTCGTACTCAACCTCCACGCGTGCTCCACCTGCATGAATACATTAAAACAAAAACGTAACGAGCGAATAATTGACGCACCTCGCCCCTTTTTCCTCTTGGCATCTGGCCGTTGAGATGGTTTGGCTTTTCGCTTGCCCAGAGTCGAGGGTCGCTTTTTGGGTGAACTCGATTCGTCCGAGTCGGATTCATCCTCATCCTCGTCTCCTTGCTCGCTTTCCTCGTCCGACTCGTCATCCTAGCGGTGACCCAAATTAGCCCAGTCCCGCAACTCATAGTTGTCCCACATACCTCGGCCTCTTCCAAATCCTCCAAATCACTCAAATCACCAAACTCATCCGCGCTATCATCGCTCACAAACTCCCGGTCGCCAAGGCCCTCTTCAAGCTCTTCCTCTTCTTCCTCATCCTCGTCTGTTTCGTCATCCTCCAACTCTAGTCCCTCCTTATTCTTGTTCTTTTCGCCCTCGAGAACCTGTCTCCACACGTCCTCGTTGACGTTGAGCGGTGCGTCGCCGTATGCTTTCGACTTGAGTCGCTCGATGAGCTCCTTTTCGATGGACCGTTCGAGATGTGCGGCTGCGAGTGCCTTGGCTTCGCGAGTTGCCTCTCTCCGTTCGAGTTTCTTCTTGACTCCGACCAATTTCGGTCTACAAACCGCAATTAGTAACACAACAAAATGCAAGGGACGAACGTACTGAGAGTGCGCATGTAACTTTAATTTCCGCATTTTAATAAGGTACTGCGTGATCTTGGTCACTCGTTGTTTACACTTGTGAATCGTAAAGTTTGGCCAGTAGATCAGCTCTTGGTCTATCTGCGCCAGACTCAATTAGCCGAAACGAAATGGATACGAGTGACGTACCTGCTCCAGTGCTTTCGAGTAGTTATTCGAGAGCTTGATCTTTTCCCACATTTTAGCTGGTGTATGGGCTCGTTCGATTGTCTTTACGTAGAGGTAAAGCACACCTGCGTTGCGATGACAAGCTGCTTGTCTAGTCATTGGGACCTCCGACTCACCCTCTTTCTCTCGAACGGTCGCATACCGCGAGTTGGCGAGCGGACATGACTGCTTATTACAGAACCCGGTCACATTATACTCGTTTCGACAGAAATTCTGAGTGTCTGTCCTATAATACCATCAGCTCAGACTACCAAAGCGGGGGTGGCGACCTACTTGACTTTATACGAACAAAACTACCGGCTCATCAGACACCTCCACCCAACGCATAGAGCAAAACTCACCTGGTGATTAATCACAGACCAAATAACATCATCGCTCTGCATCCTTCAAAACTCGTCGATCCGGCCGTCGCGGTCAAGTCCAAACAAAATTTGGATGACCAAGCCCGCATCGAACCCTGAGGATCTAATCTTATCTCGCCCGCCCGCACCCGCGACCACGATCACGATGATCGGCCAAACGCGTCTCGGTATACTCGCCCATGGAATCAACCCGTTACTAGCCTCTAGAACTCCGCTTGTTCGTAGGTTGCATGTATCTAGGACGCAAAGGGACCACCATTTCGACACGCACCAATTCGTGCAGCGGCTCGAAGAGGAAGGGCTCTCGCGTGTGCAGGCCGAGGGTATCATGACCGCCGTCGCACAAGTCATTGACGAGAGCGTGCGGAATATGAGCCGGAATATGGTTACCAAGTCGGATCAGGAAAAGGTCTGTCCCGCATCCTCCCCCCCTCTGTCGGTTTCATACAGGGCTCACGAGATGGTAGTACTCGTACACCCAAAAAGTCGACTTTGCGCAACTCAAATCCGAAGTGCAGCTACTCGAAAAGAACGATGTGGCGCTGATGAAGGCGGATAATGACAGGCTTGTGACTGACGTTGAGCGGCTCAAGGCTCGGCTGAGGGAGGAGATTTCGAGGACGCAGGCGGGGGTTAGGTTGGATTTGAATTTGGAAAAGGGTGGGTCCCAGTTTGTGTAGAGATCGAGGTGGCTAATGCTGGGTAGGGAGGATACGGGACGAGAGTAGTGTGCAAGAGTTGAAGATCCGCGAGGTGGATACGAGGATTGAGAGTGAGATTTCGGGTTTGAGGACGGCGATTGAGCAGTCCAAGGTACGTTCACTCACCCTCCTCGAGGATATGGGCTCACTGTAGAGTAGCAAAGTACGCTTCAGTACCTGGTCACAGTCGGTATGTCCACCCCCTCTCCACCGAGCCGCGCTAATATTAGACGCAGCGACGGGTTGTGCAGCCCTTCTCATGGCATACATGCGTTTCCGTATGTAAATGAATGTTTCATCCGACAGGGTCGGTTCCCACGAATCAGCCAAACCATTATTATATAAGACTATACAACACAGCGCAAAACCAAGACCGATACAGAAAGAGTGGCGAAACAAGGATCGTAACCAAGAGAGTGATACATGAAAAGCGCGACTAGAGTTCCTTGGCCTTGAGTTTGCGGTTCTTGATTTCCGAGAGCTTTCGGGGTTCCATCTTGGTGCCGAGGATTGTATCCCAGTGGACGAAAAAGGGCTGGCTAAAGTTCTTCTTGAGGCCGTAGGACTGAGGGGCGTGTGAGCGAGGAAGACAAGGAGTGAATGGAAGCGTACCTGGTGGTGCACATCGTGATAGGGCGCATTGTTCCCGAATGCCATTTGGAAGGGGTCGAACGGAAGGGCATATCCGCAATGGTCGTCGACCGTCTTGAGGGTGGAAAAGGCGAATAGGAAAACGCCTTGACGGATGCCCATTCCGGAGACGTAGTGGGAGACGGCGGCTCCGAGCGTATCGAGCAACAAGCCTTCGAACCAGTGATTGTACAGGGCTCCGTAGGCATAAGGAACGTAGAGCCTGTGGTGGACCGAGTGGAACTTGCGGTAGAGGAACTTGTTGACGTGCATCAGGCGATGGAGAAAGTATTGCCATGTGTCCATGACGAGCCTGGATAAAATTAGCTTGATTCAAACGTGCCACGAGATGCTCACAGTGCAAAGATGAATTGGGCACTGGGAATGAGCCACCAGTAGGTGGCATGTACGAGCTGCGGGCCATAGTTTGCGAGGAGCTGTTCGCTGGCTTTGGGACCGCATAGTACGCGCACGGCTTGGACGACCCAGGGAGCGGCGGCTCGCATCCCCGCCGGGTGGTCATAGGACGCCTCGTTGCCTCGCTCGTCGATGAATACAAGCCCCAGCGCAGTCTGTATAATGTGCTGCAGGAAAACAGCCCAAATAACGTCGATGCGCGAGACGAGGTTGCGGGACTTGACTTCTTCCGACTCGTGCAGCCTGTATTTTTCGAGAAATGAAAACTGGGCCGTGTCGAGTGCTTGGAAAAAGAGCGAGAGGACCCAGTATGCGATGACGGGTGCTGCGAGCGACAGATGCTTGTCAGACATCCACTCGACCAGGTCGGGTTTGGACGAGTGGTACCATGGATAGGTCAGCGGAGACGGCACGAGCGAGTCGAAAAATGCGTCGGTTACGTTCATGGTTGGTGTTGACAATCTGATGTTGGTCCTTTAATACCCAAGGCCGAGGTGGTGCGGTTCGCGCCGCCGTAGAGTCGTGAGACAAACATCCTCGGCCGCCTTTCAGGGTCGCTGCTTGGTCAGCGATTGGTCACTACTCAATGACGCCCCCGGTTGATAACCTGATCCCGACCATCATGGCGCAGACAGAGGCCCAAATGCTCGAAGAGATTTCCAGGCTCTCGGGTGAGTCAAATCAATGCTAATTTGCATTTTCTGACCGTTCGTAGGAGCCATCGACCGACACAAGTCGCAACAGCCGGCGCGGGGTGGCTACCGCGGCGCACGGCCCCACGCGCCATCGTACCGCAAGCCATATGCAAAGCCAGCTAACTCTCCACAGGAAGTCGTACTGGGTGGACAAGTCTTCCAGAGCCGAGGTGGCAAGTCTCTCTCGCTCGTCCGCAAAGGAGGTGCGTAGACTGCCTCGTGTTTACTAAGCTCTAACCGTTCGCTAGCCCCGTCTTCCCGACCGACCCCCTCGACATCGACCCCAGCCCCGACTCCTCAAGTTCAACATCCAGTTCAAGCCCAACCTCTAGTTCACGCCGGAAAGAACAAACTCGTCGCCGCCAACCGACTCAACGCCAAACCCCGACCGCCCCCGCCCGCCGTCCTCGCCGCCAAACGCGCCCGACTCGCCAAACTCGCCAAAACCCTCCACAATGTCCAATCCCACCGGTACGTCCCCCACCCCATCCGCTTCGCGTCTAACCCAGCGCAGCACCAAGCCCGGATTCGGCAAACCCAAAATGATCAAGCGCAAAGTCGTCGACAAGCCCTGTCGATTCTGGACCCGCACAGGTGAGTCCATTTTACTCGCAGTCTGGACCCGACTCCAGCCCTCGTAGGAATATGCCAAAAGGGGGACACATGTCCGTACCAACACGACCCAAACAAGACCGCCATCTGCCCGCGATTCGTCGCCGGCGACTGCCCCAACACACCCCTCACTTGCCCACTCTCACACGACCCAACGCCCGAACGCATGCCCCTGTGCGTCCATTTCCAAAACGCCGGGCGGTGCAGACTGGGCGACGCGTGTCCGTACCCGCACGTCTATCTGGGCGCACAAACGAAATCGGGTGTGTGTCGGGATTTTGCCGTGTTGGGGTACTGTGCGCGCGGTGTGGATTGTGAAAAGACGCATGTGCGTGAGTGTCCTGATTTTGCGGAGCGTGGGGTGTGTGGGACCAAGGGGTGTAAACTTCCGCATGTGATTCGCGCGAATCGGGGCAAGATGGATGCTGCTGCCAGGGCCCCGGTTGTAGAGCAGGTTGTGGCGCCGCAGCCACAAGTGAAACAGCAGCTCGGAGATGAGTTTGTTTCGCTCATGTTTGAGGAGAGCGACGATGAGGATGGGGAGAATGACGAGGAAGAGACTGCCGATGAAGATGTTCCCATTGAAGAAGTCGAGACCGGCGACGACGACGAGCTTGAAGCCGGTGACGATGAACAAGATGTGGATGCCCTGCTTTCCGAGCCAGATGATGAAATGTAAATAGTCGCGTCGTGTAATTTATGTATCTTTTGAACCGATTGGTCATCATTGGATTTAAATTTCTGTCTGCTCCGATCGACGATGGCCGGCCAAAAGTATCTCGATAAACGGACGAAATTGCCCCAATCGTTGTTGGAGGAGATTAACGCCAAGGGTGGGTTCGTATCATGTGCTGTTGGCCGGTTGCTGATGGGTGTTTAGATGACCTTGCCTCGAGTGCGCCTCCTCGACGCGGCCGCCCGGTGGACCGAAAGACGGCGCGAAAGGAGAAGCGGGATGCTGGCAAGGTTCGCAAGTCGCAGTTCTTTACAAAGTCCAAAGAGCCTGGACCGTCTGTGAACTTGGTCAAGAAGCGGCCAGGAGATGCGAGTACGGAGAGGCCGAGTAAGAAGGTCAAGTTGGGCGGGGAGTCGGGCGGTGTGGTCTATGGGTCGGGTAAAGAGGCCAAGTCGAGTGTCTCTCAGTCCAAAACGCCCACGATCCCCAAGTCGGCCACTGCTCTCGAGCGGGCTACCCCCCGTCCGTCCACCTCCAAGCCGTCCACAACGTCCAAATCCGCACCCACCAAACCACCCCCCACCAAAACAAAACAAACCCCCCTCGAACGACTAGTCGTGAAACCCAAGAAACGAGAAAAAGATGCCGAAGACGACGAAATTGCCTGGCTCGAAGCTAAACTCGGCCTTTCGAAACGAAAGCGCAAGAAAGCGTCGTATGGAGGGGCGTTTAGTGCTGATGGGTTGGACGGTGAGTTTGAATTACGAGGGGTAGGATGGAGACTGATTGGCTGGTAGATATTTTGGCGGATTTGGACCGGTTTGAGGAGGATGTGTTTGGTGTGGGTGCGAGTGATGAAGAGGATTGGGATGAGTTGGGGAGTGGGGACGAAGAAGGCGAGGGTGAAGGCGAGGAACCGGAAGCTGTAAGTTTGAAGGTATAGAGCACTTCAGGGTACTGATCACGATATATTATCCAGTCAGGCGAAGACAAAGACACCGCATCCGATGAGGGGTCGGAGTCCGCCGATTCCCAGGAAGGAACTCAGGACGATCCCGACTCTGACTCTGAGAGCGAAGAGGCGCCCACGCTTATTGAGCATAAATCCGAGGAAGAGGACTCAAAGGCGGATGCTCCTGCCTCTGGGAAAGCTTTGGGTACGTAGACAGTCGAATGGCTGTATAGCGCTGACTCTGGGTACAGGCGCATACGTCCCCCCACATCTTCGCCAAAAGGCTCCATCCGATGAAACTGGCTCTACCCAAACTCCGGAACAGATCAAACTTGTCCGGCAGTTGAAAGGCCACCTCAATCGGTATGTCGTTGCCCCACACTTACCTGTTCGACTCTAATAGATACCGATTTCAGTCTGAGCGAGCAAAATATTGAAGCTATAGTCGGCGAAGTGGAAGCGTTATATCGATCGAATCCCAGAAATGGTATGCGTACGCCTATGACTTTGGTGCATATATTCTCATCTGCAAACAGATGTTACCCAGGCTTTGACGACCATCCTCCTCAACTCGGTTTCTTCCTCGGCCAACTTATTGGACACTTTTGTGATTTTGCACGCCGCGTTTGTTGCCGCCATTCACAAGATTATTGGTATCGAGTTTGGTATGCGGGTCAGCAATGTACAAGTCAAATTTTAACATATTACTCGCTTGGCAGCCGCATATTTTGTTGAACAAGCGGTATCCTCGTACGAAACGCACTGGAAATCTCTTCATACTCTGGCTTCTGGCACCCAGTCCTTGGAGGACGGTCCCACCGGCACCAAGGAATCTTCAAATCTGCTCGTTCTTCTCTCCGAACTGTACAACTTCCAAGTGATCTCTTGTGTGCTCGTATACGATCTCATTCGCGCACTGCTCAACTCGGAGTTCTCGGAGCATGATGTGGAGCTGTTGCTCAAGGTGGTCAAAAGTGAGTCAGTTATTACATGCGTGGATGTTTCCTAATGCTGCTCCGCTAGACTCTGGGCAACAAATGAGGCAGGATGACCCACTTGCACTCAAAGACATTATTCAGCTCGTACAAGACAAGATGCGAGGAAAGAACGAGAACCAACTCAGGTATGGCGCATTCACTCGGTTCCATGTAATAGTATTCATACCCATGTCCGCAGTTCAAGGTTCCGGTTCATGGTCGAAACGTTAATAAACCTGAAGAATAATAAACTCAAGGATGCTAGACGAAGCACCGGGACGGGGCAGAATGTGGCGGCCGAAGCAATCGAAAAGATGAAAAAATACCTTGGTGGGATTAACAAGAAACGGCACGGTGAGTCTGTTGACCACCCGCTTCTATCGCTCTAACCCATTTCAGTAATGTCCCATGAGCCACTACGAGTATCACTCGAAGACCTTCATTCGTCGTCCAAGAGAGGCAAATGGTGGCTAGTCGGTTCGGCGTGGGGCGGAAATCCCTTGGTAGAGAACCAAGCCGCGAAAATTCAAGCAAAGAATCAGAGCACAGGGCCTGGCCCAAGGGGACTAGCACTGCGCAAGTTACCGAACAACTAATGCAACTCGCCCGTCAACATGGGATGAACACCGAGGTTCGACGGAACATTTTTGTTGTCCTAATGAGCAGCGATGTGAGTTATGCTGGGATGTCGCCGTTGCAGGGGCTCATAGATTTGATTTGATCAGGACTATGTCGACGCTTGTGAGCGCCTGACACAACTTGACCTGCAAGAAATTCAGCAGCGAGAAATAATGCGAGTCGTGTTGCATTGTTGTGGAAATGTGGGCATCCCGCCGAGTTGTGGATGTACGTAGTACTGACTAGATGACATGCAGGAACGAACGTACAACCCATTCTACACGCTTGTTGCGCACCACCTTTGCCAAAAATCCCACTCCCACCGCATTACACTCCAATATTGCCTTTGGGACTTTTTACGCACCCTTGGAGAAATTCACGTAGGCGGCGAGGCCATCTCACGCGAATTTGCCGATTCTGGCAGTGGCAACGTCTCTGATTCGACGATCACCAATTATGCAAAAGCATATGCTTGGTGGCTGGCCCGGGGTCGATAGCATTGACTATCCTAAAGGCGAGTGTCACATATTATTGTTGCCGCACCGCCCAATAATAGTATTTCGTGCTAGCCGGTTGAATTCCTGACGTTGCAGCCACGATCGAAGCAGTTTTTCAAGACTTTGTTCTTGCAAATGGTGATCAGTTCCCAGTCAAATTCCCCTCTGATCGACGTTCGATCTGCCGAGTCGAGCATCCCTCAAATCCGAGATCGAGCTGCCATCGAAGATATTGTTTCGAAAGCGCTACGCTTGCCTGCCCTGTGCAAAGGCGTGGCGTATTCCATCCACTCGCTCTTGTCCGAGGAGAAATTCCAAACAAAGTCAAGACGGGCCCACGAGCTGCTAGTCTGGGGCTTGAAAGTGGCAAAAGAGGCGTTGCAACGAGAGATACACTCTCAGATGATGATTTGTGATTTATAAATTCATTATGTACTAGTATCACGTAGAGTTAGCCCTTTTTGAACGCAACGGAGGACCATTGACTCCCGGATCGTCCTCCAAACGTGAAAACAGGATATTGTATGCGTGAGCTATTCCGAAGGAATCAATGTATGCATGCGGTTCCGGGCCTCGACTTACTGGTAGCTCAGGCCAAGGCCCGAGGCACCGAACACATCCTTGAGCTCTTCTTCTGTAAAGTTACATGCTAACAACCCCCATTTCACAATCAACATTATACTCAAACGAAGGTCATGTGGGGTCTCACAGGTAATCAGGAACATTCCGCCCGGCTTGAGCGCCTCAGATACCTTGAAGGGATATCTGGAAACAAGGCTTTCACCATTGCCCGACTTTTCTGCCAAAGCGATCGCATCATAGGTTCCTTTATCTAGACTGAAGACCACTCGCATTATTGAGAATGCTACGGTTAATAATTGCACTTACAGAAGATCCCAATTCTTGTCCGCATCTCCTTCCGCCAAGACGGGAGCGGGTTCATTAATAAAGTCCGATGCCAGGTATCGAATACCGGGATGACCACGGCCAGCGGCGACAGCTTTAGCCAATCGAATGGAAGGTTCACTAGGAGTGGGGTTGGGATCACTTGAAGCAGACATCCTAGGGGACTCAATGGCACGCAAACCTGTAATCAATGCCGACTAATCGACTTTCATCGTAGCCGTTCTCAGCCAGTGTGACGGTCATGATACCGTTACCGGTACCAATGTCGAGGACATAAGGGCTACTGCTCGGCGGGTAGTTCTCTAGAGTCCACTCGAGCTTGGGTAATATTAGTTTAGGTTCCGTGAACCAAATAATTATCTCCTCGCCATCTTTTCTACAGTATCCTCTCCGAACCTTATACGATACAGTTAGGAGCTTAGGTTAGGTCATTGTTCGAGCTTAAGATAGCTAACCAAATTTCGCCTTCATCTCCGTCTTGCTCAAAGTTTTCGACTTCTTTATTGTACACTTCGTCCCAGCTGTATGGATGAGAGCTTGAATTGTTAATGCAAATTATTGGTGGCGATATGGTAGTACTTGCTATTCTTTTTTGCCTAACTTTGAAGGGTTGGGTATTTCCGGGGCCATGGTGATAGTTGGCCGGGGGGGGGGGGGTTAGATATCTGTGGTAGTTGTGTCAGTCAGCGGGCAATGATGTTTCATTGCAGTAACCACGTGCGCGCCTGATGTGCCTCATCTCAGATTGATGCTTGGCTAGCTGGTTCAGGTTTGCCGAGCACCAGGCACCCCAACCGCACCAATTCCCGTAGTGATGCACGTCTACCAGTGAATAAAGTATTATATGTATACGTTTCTACGGTAATACAAAGCGAGATTATAAAAAGGCTACAGGGTCTATTCCACGGATTATCCTCAGTCTATTCGTTAGCTCCGTCTACTCGTCAGTGTTCCGCTTGAGCACCAGCTTCTTGACCAGACTCCATCCGCCACTTTCTTCCTGTTCTACCCGAGCATCGTCCAATTTTTCAGCATGCTCTTCTTTTTGTTTTCGCTCAGCCTCCGCTCTCTCCTCAGCGAGTACCGTAGCCTCGAGAGCCTTGCGCACGTCTTCCGGAGGTGGCGCTCGGGTCTTGCGCCTGTCAGAGTTTTGCCTGTTCTCGCCCCCGTCTGCTGCTGTCCGGTAAGAGAATATGCTAGCTGGCCTCGCTGCGTCCGTGCCTTCCCCGCCACTGCGTCTCGCGCGGAGCGCGCTAAGTAGTGACGTTTGTCGACGCACCCGGGGATGAGTCGACGAGTCGCCGGCCTGGGTCGGTGAGACGGGCGTAGTAATGATCTGAGGAGCGGTGGATGCTGGCGTTTGTAGGTTCTTCATCTCCACTGCATCCGATGCGGAGCGGCCACGACCCCACATTGCTGCAAGGCCAATCTGCTCTGAGGATGTACGAACACGGAGCATGCTGGGGCGAGAAGCACGGGATGTGGCTTGTGCTGGCCCTTCGTCAGGAGTCCCCACCGGAGACTGGGTGAATGGAATGGGTCCGAGGCTCTTCTCGCTGTTGTGCTGCGGTATTGTTGGTCGGTTGATGGAAGAATGCGGGCTTGAAGGATTGGCATCCTCATTGTCAACATGCTCTTTGTCTTCCAATGTCGTGTCATGAGTTTTGAGAAATAGCCGATACATGACAACAGTGTCATCTAGGTCGATGGGCCCGGTAGGATCGCGGGGCAGCCAAATCGCCTTGGGACCTTCGTCTAGATAGTAAGGGCACTCGTAGGATGCACTTTAGGACCAGAAGATGAGCTAAAATACAAGGGTATCTCTGGAACTCGAACATACCTGCCGTTAGGAGTGTCATCCCACCGTTGGGTCTTCGGCCCAGGCGCAACTACGTCGGTAGGTGGTTGCCCACCCAGGTAGTTTATGCCCCCCAGGCTGGTTTCCCTTGTGGCCTTCGACGTAACGAGCCCCAAAAGCTTGTTCGGTACCTGTCCGACCTGTTGCACGATTCCAAGGGGATTGGCCAGCATCCTTGAACTAGGCTGCGCTACAGCGCCGCCGTTGGACTCATTGCTCGTGGGGGAATCGGGGCGCATGATTTCCGCTTGTGATGCTGCTCGGCTCGCAAGCCTCGATAGTGAGAGGCTCTTTGGCTTGTGTCTTCCTCGTAAGGGGTGGCTACGCACGTGTCCAACGTTGTACTTGTGCCCTAGCGTCTTTAACCCGCGCAAGTTCCACATTGTCGAGGGCCCCATGGCGTCCGGCGGAGATTGAAAAGCATCCAGCCGATCCCGAGGGAGAGGACTATCAGATCTTACGACCCCCATAGACTTCCGCCCAACCTCCCGAGTAGTTCGTTCCTCGGAGGTGAGGAATGGCTCTTCGTTTCCGCACACACGCGCACTTTCCGCATCCTCTAGCCTAAGCAAATAGTTGGAGCCTTTCAGTTGCGAGCGTAATGATTGTTTGACGCTACCTTTCGTATCGTGCCCTGAATTCTCGCGTTGCTACCACTTTGAGGATGAGAGTCAGGCCAAACAATGTCCCACTGATTCCAGCACGTGCCCGATTGTAATTAAGGAGATTGAAAGCTAAAAATACGATCTAAGGATCGAATATAAGTATTTGATAGTTGTGACCAAAGACATTTTTAGGCTTACATGGCTTAGAGCCAACCCATCCATAGAGTATCGCAAAACTCTGATAGTAATCATCTTGCCGTTCCCTGCCGCATATCTTAGGCGTGAGCAATACGCGGTGTTACATGTAGTTTACCTTCATAAAATCGACGCGCATACACTCGTAACAGTTGATTGCGAAACACCTGGTCCGATCAGTACGCTGAACCTGATAGACAGAACGTCTTACTCACCACATTGGCAACAGTATAATAGATCAAGCCGAATGGTATGACAAGGGGATTGAGCACCGCAAATATCATGATTATATGCATCGCAAGTAGGTGATTGGGAGTCCAATACTGCCATCAAATGTGTTTGAGCACAAGCGATACTATAGTTGGCTAAGCTCACGTGGTAGTCGATAGTCCGTGGCTGGGTCCCGCGCTTGCGCTTGCGGGGCGTCGAGGCTTTCCGAACACCAAACACGTAAGTAATTAGTGGCAACTGTTCGAAGTAGTTAGTGAATGTAACTTCTGGTTCAGGGTGCAACCTACTCCGACTAATGGAAAACATATGAAGATGGTTAGGGGCTGAGGGGCATTTCTCTCACAGGGGAAAGCAACGCACCTAGTCCAAATTGCATAAGATTCTAAATCCGGTTTAGCAACGAAGTAGCAAAGTGTCCTAGAATTGGACTCACTTGCAATGACGTCTGTAAAATGACTACAAGCTCGATTATTAGCAACTGACCCAGGTTCTCTCTGGTAGGGATGCACATACACCAACTAGCATAAAATGGAGCGGCGGCGGGGAAAGCCGAGGCCACAACCGGGAATGGGTCAACGATTTGTTTCCTAAAAGATTGTAGGAACGTCTGAAAGCCTGCCAGCCCGCTAAAACATAGCCTTAGATTACTTTCGAGATATCCAAGGCAATTCAAACCTACATGCAAAAGAACACGCTTCAACGCAGAATGTGAGCAAAGTAGACTTGGCAATAGTCATCCCGCTTACACGATGTTGATGATGAGCCACTTGTAGTACCGGATTAGAATACCTGCCAGCGATTTGCACGTCATCATCAGCTCTAGGAAGATGCCGCCTTGGCGTACCGCTGTGAAGCCCACTGAAAGTGACTTCTGTTTGGGCCTTCCGGCCAATAACAAACAAAATGACAGGGATGAGAATACCAAGTCCAGCTACTAATAAGGTGGGAATAAGGCCAGTAATCAAGTCGCGTGCTTTGGGGTTATTCTCAAAGAATCGCCCCTGCCATTTGATTAGCGATATCGTATATTGTCCGGGGGAACAGGCTCACCACCGGGCGAAGCACGACCTCGAGTGACTGAATTGATATCAGAGTGGTAATAAATGATATGGGGAATATCCAGAAAATTTGAAAGAGCCTGCATGTCGTGTACATTGGAGCTTAGCTATCGTTCTTACCCACAATGCTATTCACCCACCATATTGCGATCCCGACAAGCCAATCCCTGACAAACCTTAAAGCAAGCAAATCTGAATAATCATCCAGAGACGAGGTAGGGTAACACCTACTGTGCGGCAAACTTTCCCTGTATTCGGAGCGATTAGTTAATTAAGCATAGGACATCGCGGAGTACTCACCTTGACCAATCTTTCCCAATCCAGGTCCGTCGTCTGGGGCGCCATCACAACCAAACATGTCAAAGGTCGCCCAGGTCGATGCGCCAAGGTGCGCACAGCACGCCGTGCGTCTTCCCATCGTCTAAAAGTAACGAAAGCAGAGCTTGCGGGTTCGATTGTACGAACTGTCGAGAGTGGGCTGATATGTGCATGGGCTACACGAAGCCGCATGATGAGTTGGCTGAATGATGGATGAAACGAAAAGGTACGAACGTTTTACATGCGGATCTGAAAGGTTGCCCTCATTGCGTTCGTCAATAAACACCGCCTCTCCCTTGTGTTTGCTTTCCTCGGCGTCGGGGAGAGGGCGAGCTTTGTATTCTTCAATTCGTTTTTGAAGACTCAGAATGCTGCATTGACCCCCCCAAAAAACTTGCGTCAAACCACGAGCATACTCGGAATCATCTGGAGTGCTTACCGGCGGAAGGCCAAGTCGGTACTCGGCAATCCTGTTGGAGCCAAAATCCCAAGAAGTTCCAGTGGGTACAAAAGTATCGAACGACTTCGCGTTAGGGGATAATATGGCTTTAAATACTCTGGCTTCAGGTCGTGTAACGCCGTCCAAATGGTGTCATAAACCTGGGTGGCAATTGGTGGGCCAGTCTTCTGGTCCGTAGGGGCTTGGCCGTTGTGATTCGACTTGAGCGACGTGGGTGAACTGGAAGCGCCAGACTCGTCACTGGCCCTGTGGTTTCCAAGATCTGCAGAGGCGCGTTGTTTCTGGCCATGTCCAACACCATTCCCGTTCGTCCCGGCATTCTGGCCTCGGTTGGACTGAAACCGAGCGCCTATCCGAGAGATGATACCTTTGGCCCATACCCTCGCCCCGTATTCGGCGTCTCGCCGGCGTGCTTCCTCCACGAATGGGCCAACAACCTCCACTAGCCTATCCATCGACTCAGACCTATCTGGTTCGCCCCATACCAGCTTTTCGACACCCATCGATAGCTTAGTTACGCCATCCCGTAGAGCACTAATCCAACCTCCGCCGTCTTCCCCGCTCAAGGTAGCAACAGGGCTCTGGTGGGACCTGGCTTCTCCTCGTAGCCGCCCACGCCTCCTAACATCACCCTCCTTAACCTTCCGAACCTCCTCGCGCCGCCGACGGTCCATCTCTTTTCCTACAGCCGTCATGACAGACTTAGCCAGTAGAATATGCGACTCCTCCAGTTCCTCCATCCGCTTTTCCCTCTCGATGATGAGCTTGGCCATAGAGCTTAGTTTGGGAGCCAGAACGACGTTCTCGACAAGCGCCCATCCTCTCGCTTCAACCATGGACGTTTCATCGATTGTCATTTCGAGTTCATGAGCCATTTGGTCCTTTGAGGGGTTGCGGAGGTTTTCGTCATGGTGCTTGGAGCGATGCCTGTTGGTTTTGGTGTGTGGAGGTCTAGACTGCTCGACTGGCGGAGCAGTGGGCGTTTTCGGACGAATAACCGATTTAAGCCTCTGCCACGGTTTTGCCTTTCCCGCTCTGCCATCCGCGATCGTTGGACCATCGGGCAAATATCGCCCAAAGTACCACCTAAGAGCTTGGGTACTGCGTAGGCTCTGAGGAATATTGGTGACCATGACTGTGCGGCAACGTAAACTGTAATCTGGTCCGTTTTCGTCTTGAGAGGTGGGAGCGCGAGCTGGGGCAGGCTCTGGCTGCAGAGGTCCCCACGGAGTACCAGATGTGTACGCGGCCGCAGGGAACGAGGAGGTGATGTTGTCTGGTGGGGAGGAAGGGTGGCGGGCGGTTGGAGAGGAAGGGAGTGCAGGGGATCCGAAGGTGGACGTTGACGGAGCGGGAGCATGGCGAGCGGCATACGCGCGATATCGAAGGGAGCCCAGTACAAACCAGGTTAAAAATAGCATCCAGGAGACTGTGATCCAAATCACCTTGGAGCGATAAGGCGTCAAGCACGGAACCAGGATTACAGACCAGCTTAAAGGGGCGTACCATAACCATGTGGACCCATAGAATCTTATCCGCGCGTTCGTCCGACAGGCCATTGATAAGAGTAGAGACAGAGCCTCTGGCAATATCGCTTTTCTTGATCTCAGAGGGACCCAGGAGGTAGTGGATGGGGAGAATCACGACGAGTGTAGTACAAGTATGTAAAGCTGCGAAATAAACTAGAGTAAAAGTGAGTATCGGTCCTTAAACTTTAGAACAACTGACTAACAACATGCCCGAAGAAACCGAGTGTACACCGTAGCGTCGACGCCAGAAAGTCGAAGAAAGGTTTCGTCATCCGTACGCAGAACCTGCCAAATCCAAGCTAGAGGCCACTTTGGATGAGCCGGGGACGGGACAGCGGCCCAACAGCGAGCCATATACAAGCTGCCATGAACCTCGTGTTACCGACTTTTGACAATATGACGACACGGACACTTACTATCCGTTGGTCCAGTTTTCCTTACTTCCAAGTTCCTTAATTCTTTCCGTGTCTCCGGGACTGAGTTCGTTGGTATCGCCTTCTGGAAAGGGATCAGCTCGAGCAACTTCGCCCCTCCCTCGCCTCCTAGGTATCCGACGGAGTGTCTCGACAAGGGCAATACATATACCACCGACTATAATGGCGGCATAGGTCTGTTGAAGCAGACCACCATAGGTGGCCTTGCCACGGTCTTCGTAACTGGCCATAAGCCCCAAGAACGTCAAACCCGGGAGTAAGAGTAGGCTAGCTGGAATGTGGCCGATTCCGATAAATGCCAAAACCCCGCAGGAGTGACGTTATGCCGATGCCACGTGATGTTTGTCCAATTCGGGTTGCGGCGAGACGAGCGAGCCGCGAGCCGCGCGTGTTTTGCCAAGACTGGCACGGACGTGCCGTCGCGAGAGGGCGCCCTGAGATAGGAGGTGGTTGCGAACTGATGCCTCACATCAGACTGGTATCAGTCGCCAATGCACGTGCACGTCACAGGTTGACCAACGAGGACCTAAAATATGGCTTGAAAGCGAAAGATCTGCTCCCACTCAATTTAAATTGCGCAAAACTCATCGTGCATTTACACGGAATTCTTCCCGAGACTTAGAGAGTCCGGAGAGTCCGACCTTAGCTTGTATACCGGTAAAGGATCCGATTGATGAAGGGCCAGGATCACATATATATATAAGAATGAGACACATTACAAGCCAGCAGGGTGTCCATGAAAGGAACACACGCCAGGTTTTCTGCTCGATAATCAAGCGGGTTTGACATTCTCAAGTGTAATTGGCTTGCCCACAACAAACCCAATGACTATCAAAGGTTTGGCGCTGGAATGGCCCCTGATGATCGACGTCTGACGATGGAAATGACGAGTTCAAATCACGTGCAGGCATCTGACGTCAGAAACGACCTCATTGCGCTGAACCACAGCTATAAAGTCCCTACCAACGGTCACCCCTCTCTACTCTGCGACAGAGATTGGTATTCCAATGCCTCCCACAGTGGACCTCGCCATTATATTTCGTAGCTCGGCCAAATCCAAGGCTGAAGCTAGCAATGCGGCTGCCGAGTACAAGCGTCTTTTGGCGGCACTATCGAGTGGCGGGCTCAAGGCGGCTGGGAAGAAAGGCACGGGCGACAACGAGATTCTAGTTTTCGTCTGGTGTCCTCAGCCCAAAATAGAACAATTGGCGGAACAAGAACGCCGCGCCGACTTTGTTCATGGCGTTGCCCGAGCCAGTATTCCCTCCCTCGAAAGCACGGATAACCCTTCTGCCGTCACTCCGGCTGAGCGCATTCGTCTCGTACACACATATATTACATCACCGAGGGTCGATAATGGACTAGGCATAGCGCCAGGTGCCAGCGACTGGACCCGAATTGAAAGTATCATGGCTTTGCAGGACCGAGATTTCAATCATACTTGGCTCTCCGATTGGACCCGAAAGCAGGTTGGGTTTTCCATCCCAATCGAAGAACTGGATAAAATTCGCGACAACGTACGTCAGGGTTTTTGCCATATTAGTAATCTAATCGTAGTATTTCTATAGTTCGGAGAAGGACTTGCCCTCTATTTCTCCTTCTTGTCCTTCTACACTCGATCCCTGTTTGTCCCAGCCGCCCTCGGAGTCGCGACTTGGCTACTCAAGGCTGCTTATCACCCACTTTACTCTCTAGGACTCTCGGTCTGGGCAATTGCTACCGTCAATATCTGGCGTGTGCGTGAACGGGCTCTGGCCGTCCGTTGGGGAAGCTTTGGTGTAAACAAAGTTGAACGTCGACGGGTCGAATTCTCCAGCCCTACCAACTTCACCAACTTCAACGATGATGATTTGGCGGACGCTGATTCGCTCTTTCCTTGGTGGAAACGCGAGCTACGCATGGCGATTTCGGTTCCGGTTATCGGGATCTTCGGTGCTTTACTCGGGGCGCTTCTCACCGCCATATTTCTTTTCGAAGCATTTGTTACCCAGCTCTATACTGGTCCAGGAAAGGAATATCTAGGCTTCCTTCCCACTATCGTCTTTGTAACAGTCATCCCCCGCATCATGGCGGTCTATACGCAAAGCGCCAATGGCCTTACTCACTGGGAGAACCATTCTCACCAGTCAACCTTTTACCGTTCTCTTACGCTCAAGACCTTTGCACTCTCAAGTATCGTTGCCTTCCTCGGATTGTACTTGACTGCCTTCGTTTACGTTCCCTTTGGGCCTGATGTGATGCGTTGGGTCAATAGCGCTTTGTTCGAATCCGGGCATCCTGATATTGCCGAAGCAGCTTCGGATGCTGGTGTCAAACCTCTTTCTTCTCCAGGAATTCAGGCCAAAATCAACCCCGGCCGCCTGCACGCCCAGATGTTCGCATACACTGTCACAAATCAGGCCATCAACTTTTTCCTCGAGACTGGTCTTCCGTTTATTCTACGTGGGGTTGCCAAGGCCCGTGCCAGTAAGAGCCTCACTGGGGGAAAGGGTGACGAAAAGTCCGATGCAGTAGCTCAGTTGGTCGAGCACGCAAAAGAAGAGTCTGCGTTGCCCGAGTACACGTTGTTTGGTGATTATGCCGAAATGGTAACGCAGGTAAGTACTCGTATTATGTCATCAAGCATATAACTGACCATTATGTTAGTTCGGGTACATCGTCGTTTGGAGTGCCGCCTGGCCGCTCGCACCTCGTAAGTTCTGGTCGCTCCTGTCCCCCCCCCCCCTTTTCTTTTTCATTGACAGCATTTCTAGTCATGGCTCTACTCAATAATTGGCTCGAGCTTCGCTCTGACGCATTTAAAATTACTACCCATGGTCGCCGACCCCTCCCTCAACGAGTTGATACCGTTGGCCCTTGGCTCGAAGCACTAGGGTTTATTACCTGGGTCGGTGCTCTGACCAACGCCGCCCTCGTCTACCTTTTCCGTCCTGTTGAAGTTGGCGCCCACGGACACACCACCACTGCGGCCCAATCCGGTTCGCCGTTCTTAACTACCACCCTCGGCCGCGAAATCAAACTTCCCAACATACATGCTGGGAACAACACCGTAGCTGGCAAACTCGGCCTGACGCACGCGACGAGCACGCTCTTGACTGCCGTTCTGCCTGCAATTTTGTGCGCCTTGGCAGCCTCGCACGTGTTCTTTGTTGTGCGTGCGTTGGTGCAACATGTGGTCGAGCGTGCCGTATGGAGAGGAAGCCCAGAATATTATGCGCTTGGAAAGTCTGAAAGGGAGGTTAAGCGCAAATTCCTAGCTAGCGGTGGGGACGAGAGACTCGTTCCTGGTGTTTCGACGGATGGCGTGGGCGCTGGTGCTCGTGCCGTTGAGGGCGGGGATTTATGGGGCGGAGCGGACGAGGGAGAGGGCATTTTGGCTGGGAAGATCAAAGGAGAGTAGAAGATGGGCTAAGTTTAGCCGGGTTTGCGAAATTACTGAAGAAATGGACACGCATATACAAGCAGTTGATGGATGTACTAATGTAAAATACCGCGTAGTGAGCGTGCTGATAAATACACAGAACCTAGCAAGTCCCCGCTTCAAATTGAACCACATATCCTAGCCTCGTTATCTCACCTAAACCTATGGATATTCTTGATCCTGGTAATTCAATGATAGGGTGATAATGCCATTGAGTAGGTTTGACAAGAAATAGCACCCGAGAAAGAGACAGAAAACAGATAAAAGAAGAGACATGGCAAACAGGTTTCACAGCCCAAGGTGTATAAACGGCGCCCACCGTTCCACTGCGTTCACACCAACTTTTTCGCGCAGACCGGCAACAGCCTTGTGCAATGCCCTGGCCAACTCGACGCATTTCGTTGCTTCGTTTGTTGAGAACTCTGCGTAGACTTGTTCGGCCACCTCCGGTCCATCCACATCACAAATCGACCACATCGTTGCGATCACGCTCGGGTAACCTGCCATGAGTATTCCCGCCGCCAGGTGCACCGCCTCATCTGGTAGATGCTGGTCGCCAGTAGCGGTCTGACATGCAGACAGGAACGCGAGCCTTTTATCTTTGAACGATCGTTTTGAGATTTCTGAGAGGGTGAGGCTACCATCGTGCAGGTGGAACGCGCTCTGTACCGGGTTTTCGCAGTTTTGGGTGGCGTGGCATGCAAGATGAATCGATCCATAGCGACCCATCCCATCCAATACTGCATCGACCGTCGCCTGGTCACCAGCTAGTTGCAAGTAACGATCCGATTTCGTGTGTTCTTCAATCGCTGCAAGTTCAAATCCGGTGTAGGGTAGATGCGATTGGCCTGGTGTGTTCTCCTGACCGACGGCCAGAATCCCAAGGTTAGACTCGGAAAGCTTGGAGGGATTTACTAGCAAGGCACCAATAGTTGGAGTATACGAAGAAACAGTGAGGTCAAACGCGTTCAGATGCGACCCATCGTAGCAGCCAGCTGCGTGTAGTGGAAGGAATGAAAGCGCTCCGGTGGTGCACCACGTTATATGCGGTAGCTCGTGGTGGGGGAGTTTATCCTAACAAACATGTTATCATTAATTGAGAGGTGAGCGACTCGGAAAATTAGTGCGTACTGTGTAGCCAAGGAAATCGAGCACCGGTTTTACCAGATCCTGCCACAATATTCCCAAGGAGTGCTTCAAGGGGGTTTCTACACCAAGGGTGCAAGAATTCTTCTTGCTGACTTTGGTAAACCCCCGGTGTCCAATCAGCTGTCCAAGCTCCTGACGAGCTTCGATCGCTTTTGCACTGGAAAAATTCGGAAGCGAGATGTGGGTTATCTCACTGGTGCCCGGAAGGAGTATCAGAGCATCGCAATAAATCTCATAGTGTTGATTAGGACAATGGTTCTACCGTTGGCGGCAGACATCAGTTCGCTCGCTTTTCGAGGGCGGATAAGATATTCAAATCCAGGGACACAACGAGCCTCGTCCAGTAGCTGTTCCCATTCGGATGCTAGATTTTGGTGCTGGCTTATATGCTGTTCCAAGTCTGGCAGATCATCCAGTGACACAAGCGCAGAGGGCAATTGAGAGCGTGCATCCTCCGATTTTTCCAATTTACGGGCAACTTCCTTTAGCTTCCTTGCAAGTGTAGGATTTGCGATGGCAAGGTCATCAAAGGGTGTCCGCAGCTGAAGAAGCTGACTCCAAACAATCTGAGCGTCCTTGTTCGAGCCATTCAAGTGCACGGTCATATGCCCCAAGTTCAATAGCGCATGATGCCGCTTCTGTAGGCAGCACTCCAAAGGCCATCAAGTGGTCGTACCGCTGATTAATCGTGGCTCCAACCCAGACAACGTGAGGCAGGAGGCTCATTGCTTCATCATATGCTTGGAGAGCAGAGGGAATGTCGAACAGGGACGACATTCTTGCCCATTGGCGGGCTGCCTCAAACCTAACGACTGGAGACCCTGTATTTGACTGGGCTGCTTCCTTGAAGCATCCTATAGCAGATTCTAAATCCCGAAAGGTGACAAGATGCTCGAAACGGCTTTGATATGAGAGCCCAAGCCTTGCTATTCTGTCTGGCCATTGTGGATCCTCTCGACGGGTGAGTGCGACAGCTTGAGACTGGAGCTCAATAGCTTTATCAATGTCTTTGACATCCCCCAAATGATCGAACCGATGCCAATATGTGGTGCCAAGGTTTGTCATCTTCCTTGCTTTTTCCCTAGGGCCATCGATCGAGAGAGCGATTGATTGAGTAAAGCACGCGATTGCTTTTTCAGTGTCGACGAACACGTTGAGATATTTCATACGAGCCAGATGCGCGAACCCGAGGCCTTCTAGCGCTGCCTGCTTGAACGGATGATTGTCTGGGGTAATTGAAACTGCCCGTTCCATGTAGTGTATTGCTTTGGTAACATCTTCAAATTCAGAAAGGTGGTGGAATCGATTCAAACGAAAGTGTCCAATCCGAAATAGCCTTGAACGTTTGGCTTCGTGATCATGGGGGGTCAATAGGTTGACTTGTATGGCGCAATCGAGCGCTTTGTGAATATCTGAAGTCTGTCTGAGATGTTCAAATCGGATCGAGTACGAGATACCCAGCTAATCGAGATGTGATAGTGCGCTAGAATCCTTAGGAGCAAGGGAAAGCGCTTGTATTTGACATTCAATTGCCTTGTTGATGTCCGAGAGGTCGCCTAGCAGGTCAAACCGATATAGATACGGGGCGCCAAGGTTTCCAATTCTTATATGATTTGTCGCGTGGTCATTAGGCGTGAGGGCAGCCGCTTGCGTGAGATATTCAATCGCGCGATTAACATCTTCCTCCATATCTAGATGCTTAGCCCGAGACAGATAGGCTCTCCCAAGCTTGTCAAGCATGCTCGGCTTGTCGATGTGGCGATCAGGAATGAGTGGGACTGTTTCAGACAGGTATTCGATGGCATTTTCAATGTCTTCGGGATCGGCGAGACGGGTAAATCGGCTATGGTACAAGCTTCCCAAGATTCCAAGGCGAAAACATTGGTTATCGGAACTATCAGTGGCCAGGGAGGTCGCTTGAACCAAATAATCGATCGCGTTTTGGATGTCTTGGACCTGCTCCAAATGATGAAACCGACGTTGTAGCGCACTCCCCAGATTGGTGAGAATTGATACCTTGCCTGTATCTCCATTAGTGTTGAGCAAGGACGCTTGGATTAGGCATTCTATTGATTTGTTGATATCTTCAGTTTCGCTGAGATACTCAAACCGGCGCAAGTACGAGCGTCCAAGGCTATTTAAATAGGTTGACATCCCTATAGAGCGCTCGCTAGATAACTCGATTGCCCGTTCTAGACAGCTGATGGACTCGTTAACATCCTCCAGTTTCCCAAGACATTCAAACCGAGACAGGTACAAGTTCCCAAGGCTATCAAGGATCTCCAGTTTCTCTGGAACATCACTAGGCGTTAGGGCGTTTGCGAGACTCAGGAATTCGAATGCTTCGTCGAGGTCAGAGGGCTCGCCAAGTAGTGTATAACGAAGTTGAATGGCAGCTCCCAGTCTGAATAGCATAAATGGCTTCTTTTCGTGGTCGTCAGGAGTGAGTACAACCGCCTGCTTGTAAAAAACGATCCCAATGATGAGATCTCTGGGGGTGTCGAATTGTTGATATTTCAAGAAGTACGCTAGACCTTGGAGGATAAATGGGTTTGGGTCCTCTTCAGTGCTAACCAAAAACCAAGTTCATAAGCAAAGATTACTCATACATCCCAGCACATGACTTGCGACCAGGCGTGTCTTCGTACCTTGCATCAGGTAAATCTAGCATGTCTTCCATAAATGATGAAAAGAGCTTGCTGCCCAAATCGCCATCCAGAGATAACCCCTTGCCATTATTGTCGCTATCGCCTTCATGCACCCAATGTGGTTCGTCCATGACCTGGTCTTCAGGTGCTGTGGTGTCTCCTTTGGACCCAACAGAATATTTTGAAGCATATTTGTCAGTGGTATTATCCAATCAATAAAAAGTTTGAGCCAACCTCGAATTTCTTCCGGTGTGTCACCCTCGCCAATTCCATGTGGCGGACTACATATTAATAAGCCAATTCAGTGATACAAGAGTATCAAATGGGGAGCAACAATGCCCTACCCTTTTTGGCCCTTCGATTTGGTGGAGTCGTGTGCACCAGAAGACATGAGGTGGTAAGTGGTCAATCGGGGGCTGGAGAAGCAAGTGCTTGACCGCTGCCGGATGCATTGTCCTACCTTATGTATGCGCACTGGGCTGCATTTCACGCGGCACAGCTGCGACTACTCAAGACAAAAAAACTGGAACAAAGGGACACCATGCACAGCCCAAAGTATGTGAGGCTGGGCAGGCAAGGAATGTGGGTTCCGCGCCCGACTCGGCTCTAGTGTTCACTGTATCCTTGAGCCCGGAAACTTCCGCAAGGCGCGGTAGGGGATTATCTAACGGACGATCAGTAGATCGCAAATTTCAAGATCGGCCATTAAGACCGCTGATGGACTGCGGCATACACCGCATTCTGAATTCATCAGGCTGTAATCTACCGTGCCATCGCGAGCTAGGAAGTTGACCGGTCTGAGGGTGTATATCACTTATTGGTGTGCCTTTGTCGCAACTTCGTAGTCCCAGCTTGCTTTCAAAGCGCATACAGACAAAGTGAGTAGTGCCGCTTAGTTTATTTGTCCATATGTGTCCTGTTCTGATGATCCACTAAGAAGTTATTCAAGCCTTAGCACGGGATGAATTTACAACTTGCGTATTTCTCTGAGAGGTGCCCCAAAGAGGCTGAGAAGGGCAGGGAGCTTTCAAGGTTTCCGGAAGTCTTTGAAAGTCCGCACAGCCACAGACCAGTGTCTTGCTGGCCAAATGCGCTCTGTTAGAATACCACCCCGCCGAGTGCTTTGGCTAGAAATATCTTAAATTGAACTGTTTAAAAAGACTCTAGATGATGTCCCTTTCGCGCTTGGTTTCTCAAACACAAAACCCCTTTGAATCGGGGCGATTTCTGGGCTTGAGTAAACACGCTTGGATCCCTCCTCGCTGACAAACGAGTCATTCTCGAGTATATTCTATGCGGTTTGGCCTCGGGATCAAAACATACCGCATTGATAGGCCACTGAGACACACGAGGCAGGCCCTCTTAGTAAAACATCGGGTAAATGCGCACACAGAAAGCGCCCGGGAGCTTGAATACGAATCCTGGCAACCGTGAGGTCCTGCGGGGACTTCTTGGAGGAAAACTCGACTTGTGGATTTTCACATGAGTAACCCAGATCACGTACTTGCTACACTACCAACGACACTATTATCTAACTACGGGAAGTCTGTGAGCACAAACCGCGCTATCACTGTGGAGTCTCAGATTACTGAATAAAATTAGCAAATGCACTGAACCAAAAATGTCCGCTTTCAGTGAGATATTACATCATTTTTCAGCCATCTCGCGCATGGTTGGCTGTCATCAGTACCATAAACGGTAAATTTGAATAGATTTTGGAACTTATTTGACCCCCAGTCACTCCTGAAGATAATCTTCAGCACATTAGTCACTGAAAGCGGACACGCCCAGTAATTTAAGTCAAGAGTTTTTGGTGCTGATATTGCTAGGATTCAGCGCACTTAGCCTCCACAGTGTCTGCCCCCAATCCTGCTGCCTTTCAGCTCTGCTCCCAGACCCTCCATGTTTTCAACTTGGTTGAATTTCCTGTCACAGTTTAGCCTGTGCTTGGACTAGCTGTATTCTGTACACCTTGCTCTTCCAATATACTAGTCGCACTCAACCCTTTGATTTTGAAGTTGCCCAAACACCAAGATGAGCCATCTGTACCATGGTACCAGGCTAATAAAATGCCCAAAATACCAGTGCCCTAGCGGAGAGCTCCCGTAGCATTCGAAATGATCTCAATAGGTGAGCAAGCCGGAAATGAATAGTATCATCATCCGATTTCATTTGTGCTACTGTAGCATTGATAAATCTCAGGCTAGGATCAACGACGGTTCACGACTGATGGGTGGGCATCTGGCCCAATTTTTTACTTACTTTTCAAAATCCTAAATAACCTGGTATTTCCCGTCATGACGGCGAACCTAAATGCTTCCCTCGTGACCCAGTCTTTTGGTCGTTTGACTTTTGTGTTTGGTAACCTTACGCCGTGTGAGCTCAGCTCTGGGCTTTTGGATGTGGTAGTGCACTTGCTGCTGAGCGGCGTATCTTGTACTCTCAATGTCATTTTATGTCAGCTATTAGCATCATAGTATTGAATACTCATGGTGAATCCGTGGTACATAGGGGTACTAGTGGTACCGTTTGGCGCTCTACGGTTCGCTCCGCCACACGCCCCGACTCCGTGCGCACTGGCCAACTGGAAGTGCAAGACACACCTTGCTGCCTTTTGGTTAAGCTTCAATTCGATCGTGTTTCTAGCACAATGTCGGCCATGTTGCTGATTCGAAATTGAGACGGTCGTGGTCAAAGATTGTCAACATTTGGTGGTGCGAGGAGGGAGGATGCGACTCGACTACATATTCATCGAGACATCAAATTCGAATTGATAAGCTATGTCACAGTACTTGCAAGGAAGTTACGCACACATCGCATTCCCGAGTGAGGAGAGATAGATACCTCTGGAGAGTGGTATATGGACCAGAAGATAGCACGGAGATCACTGACCTTATTATTAGCATTTGAAAGTGAAACATGATGGGACGTAGCTAGCAGATAGTATTATAGCTTATCCTTTGCTTATCCTGCACCTCATCGGCACGTAGAAGTCTGGGCTCCAGGGCAGCTCGGGCGCCCTTGTCATTATTACATATCTGCATCGTGTACCCACAACGCTTGCAGACAGGCCAAAGAAATATTCCGATAGGAGCAAGTATCGTGGGTCAGTTCACATTGTGCTGGGGCGGTCTATAGCACACGCACCTCTGTGTCGTTTGAGCTCGGCTGTAATTGTTCAAACTGACCATGCCTGAGGCATATCTCCGTGGTGTCATGACAATTCCAAGAGAGTGAGGGTTTTTACCCAGTTGGTGGTGTGAGGGCGGGTAGCGAGTCGCGCGTGGCGGCAGAGAGAAGATGGATGATTTCAAATGTTCAGCGACGTGATCGACCTCGACGCAAACAAACCCAGCTCATGACGCCACCGATCAACGTCCCCTCGGCCTTGACCCCCATAAGTCTGTCGCAACTGAGACTCCCGGGGCCACGCGGGGTGGCATGCTCAAGGACGCCGAGTTCGCCTCTGATCCCCGCTATTTCCCTACTGGATGCCCGTTCCGAGCCGCGACCTGGTGGTGATTATTGATGCGTTGGACGTGTGCGACGACCTTCGCAAGGTCGAGCTGCTACTATCCATCCTTCTCAAGAACACAGCGGGTGTACCAATCAGGTTCTTTGTTGCTAGCCGGCCCGAGCCAGATATCTACGCCCGTATGAAGGCGTGCGATCCGGGTCGTGCTGTGTTGCATCTGCACGAGGTCGAACAGACACTGGTGCAAGCGGACATCGAGTTATATTTAGCAGCAGAGCTTAAATCCATATCACCGTTACCCAGTCAAATCAAGGAGCCAGCACGACGATCTGGGCCCTTGTTCATCTACGCCGCAACACTTGTGCGATACATATATGGCGGCGCTCTCGGCCCGACCCCCATCGTTGTCTCACCTCTGTGCTATCGACAAAAGCCATTCTAGCCAAGAAATACTTGGAAGTTGATACCCTGTATATTACGTTCTCAAAGCAGCGCTAAACGACCCGGACTTGGATGACGAAGAGACAGAAAACATACGTCAAGTACTACACGCGGTGACCTGTGCCCAGGAGCCAGTCCCAATCGGTACGCTCACCGAGCTCGCAGGACTGTCCGAGGAAAAAACAGACTCTGGTGGCACTCGAGTAGTTGCAGGCGGTGCTCCATTTCTCAGAGAGCAGCTGGCTTGTGTCTACTCTGCGTACATCCTTCCCCGACTTTATGTCCACAACACCCGATCTGAGACTTACGTTTGCAGCTTGGCCATTCGGAACGCGTACATGATGCAACATTGCTTTGGCGTAATGGAGTCACAGCTAAGATTCAACATCTGTGGACTGGAGTCATTATATGTGCCGGACAGCAAGGCGGAAAACATCGATGAACGGGTAGAACAGGCCATATCACCAGCGCTGTGGTATGCGTGCCGATACTGGGCGGACCACCTGAAGAAAAGAGACTACTCGGACTCGCTCCGTGCAATCCTGGACAAATTTTTGTCAAATCTGCTTCTGTTCTGTTCTGGAGGCATTGAACCTGAAGCGATGGGTTGGCATGAGTCAAGGCGTTCTATGGTCGGCCAAGCGGTGGTTAGCTGTGAGTGCTTGATTCAATGGCTACCTAAAGCTAACTGAGCGCATGGACTTCTCAGAGCGGCCGCTTCGGAAATTTAGATTTGGCCAGACACGTTGAGGATGCCCGAAACTTCGTGACAAGCTTTGCAGCCAACCCAGTCTCACAATGTACCCCTCACACTTGCGTATCGTCACTGCCACTCTGCCCGAAACCGAGCTTTGTGTTTTGGCAGTACTATCAGAAAGGGGCTGGGTTGGTTGATATGGCGGGGAGCGCAATGAAGAGAAGCGAAGGAGGGGCGCTAGCGAGCTGGCAAGCTAAGTCGACAGCGTATTCGATTGTATACTGGCCCGACGGCACCCGCATCGTCTCTGGCTAAGCTGATAAAACCATCCGAGTCTGGGACGCACACCCTGTCTCCCTTTCAACCGGTGCTTCGCTTGACAGCGGCTTGCACCCTAACGCCGCGTCCTCTGTCAGCAACGATGAGCCTGGATTTGAGGAAGTTACAGATGACGGATGGCTAGTAGGCCCGGATTCTCAACTACTCTTCTGGCTGACATACGACTTGCAGTTCGCACCCATATCACCACCTCTCGCTGCACACTCGTCATCGACCCGGATGACAGTGGTAGTTTGATTTTTCGACACAAGAACCTCTTCATCGGCGAACGATGGGCTCAGTGCTTCCAGACTTGACCGCGTCTCTTTTCTTCCCCCATCATGTAGCATTGGGTCTGATTTGTAGTTATGCGCGAATACTGTATCACGAGCGCTTTGACACAGTATGGGTTCGAATCAATGTATGATGATGGTACATGACCGCTGCTGATAGCTTCAATTATTGTATGATCGTCCCAGAAACCGCGCCTGAGACCGACGACATGCTCCTCTGCCCCAGTCTACCCATTACGCGCCTATCCATCATAAACCTACTCATATATACCACGTACAGTCACAGCTCATTCTTCTCCCTCGTCTAACTTTCGGCAGAATCTCGAACATCCGCCCGTAACCGCTAGCTAGTCCGAGGCTCATCTGGAACAGGAACCGTCATGGTATATCGACGGAGCTGGGGTTTTGACTACGAGCATCAAGGGGAAGACCATAGGATGAATAAGTACTCAACTCGCCTTGTCGTTTCATCTGCCCAACGCTATACGCCAATTTGTATCCCATGACCACCTCAATATCCCCTAATAACTCGTTTCCGCCCTGCACCCCCACAGTCCTTGTCTCGGGCGCCCAATCCTGGTCGATGCGACGTCCTTCCGACATACTAGTCTCTTCGGGCAAACGACGAACGCGCCTACGAGGGCGATGTGGTTCATGGCGATGTGGCCACGAGCAGTTGGATAGCGGCGAGTGGTGGGTATTTGCAAAAATTCAAGGTGTTGATCGGCGACATCCATGACGCCACTGATCGAAGCCCTCTCGGCCTTGACCTCCGTAAGTCCGTCGCAGCCGAGGGCATCGGAACCGCACGACGTGGCGCTCAACAATGCCGCGCAGCCTTTCATCTGCCTTCTCCGCTGGTCCCCCACGCGCTACTCGTTCCGAGTCCTATCCTCCTCCTGCCTCGAACACGCTCCAGAAATCACACTCCTGCACTCCAGATCACCTGCTCGTGAGTATACGCCCCCCTCAGCTCTGCTAGTAAGTAGACGCTATCAAAAAGTTTCTAGTTAATCCAACCCTTGCCGTTGTCCAGTGGCAGCGTCAGGCCAAAGGCACACGGTTCTTGCTCCTCGACTCGAACGCTCAAACGCAGATTACTCACAAACTTGCCTTGCCTTGCCTGGTTTCGTTCAGAACTGGGTTGCAAGCGAGAACCCTCGTTCTAAGGCTACTCAGTCTCGCCTAGTCATGACCCCAGATGCATCGGAAACCTCTTGAAAAGTCGACTGCCTCAACCTCGTGTTCCGCCGCCCAGTCATCCCGGGCGACACGCGCCATTCAGGTATGTACGGTCACCAAAGCTATGGACACTTCCATGTTTCATCGTTCTCAAACCGGTTTGTGCAGCTCGCTTATCCCCTTACTTGTGTCCGATGCGACCACCGAAACCCGACTCGAGTGGCCAGCCCGTCGCAACCATAGTCAATGATCCAACGCGTCCTGAACCCGGGCCCGACACTCGATGGACGCGCTCAATCAAGGTGCTTTCTATCTCAGTGGCACCGTAGTTTGCACCGGAATTAATTGTGGCGGCACGTCCGCGTCGACCTTGCAAAGGTGAATCACACAAGTCCTTGCGAAAAAAAAAAATCGCGCCAAACTTTTACAGCAGGGGACAGGAAAGCGATTACCTTCATAGTTTTGTAGCAGCCCTGCGTGCATGGGCCAGCTTCAGTTGGGTGAGTTGATAATTTCGCCCTCGCTATCAGACGATTGCTTTGTGCTCTCAGTGCTTGGAACGCACGTCCAGCTTTCTAACTCTCGACTCCTGTCGCACGCCCGGGTAGCAGTGGTCAATTTTGGCAGTAGGAAGTTGGATACCCACGTGACAGGAATACATGGGTCTACCCTTACCGAATGGGGTATAAGCTCTGGGATTTGCGTTCTACCATGGATTGAAGAGTTAGAAGTAAGTTTGAGTCGCCCCAGTCCACAATAGTAACCTTGAATTATCTCAGCACACCTATTCTACCACTAACGGACACACTTTGAGTGTGAGCGTATTGGGGCAGAGTGAGGTACTCCTGCGTATTCGCTTATCGCTTCATGCTGCTAACGATGAGTTACACAACTCTTAGATTGTATCTTCAAAATGTATTAGTCGCAATCGCAATCACAATAAGCATATGTATGTCAATCTATTGCTTGGTCTTTGACCTTAACCATGCCGCGTAAGCCAGCGTCTAGAATGGCCCAAGCACTTCACTTTGCCTCCGGTACGCGCATTCAATTCTACCAACATCAGCCCCTGTTGAACCTCACCTCCACCACCACCACTACATCGCCCCTACAACTTCACGCTATTCCACATACAATGCAAACCACAGATACAATCACCAACCCAGCGCCGGTTGATCACGGCAATCTCCTCGGTCGTATCAAGGAGATGCTCGCCTACATCGTGTGCCCAGTTGGGCGTCGTCCCCCGAACAGCAGCGACATCGCTCGGCTCGCTACGTCCCCCCTTGACAAGTTCCATGTCGGGGCGATGAGACTCATCAAGGCTGCTGCAAAGATGTTTGCAATGGGTTCGAATAGGGAGATGGCCGAGGTGCATCCATGGTACCGTCTTGGACGCATGGAACGAGGAGAAGGGCCGGGGGTGCATACAAACCAGAATTCAGTAGTGAATTGGAGAGCGGAGCTTGATGCTGCGATGGCTGAGGAAGAGTGCGTTTTGTGTTGTGTTTGTTGCTGTGTTCACTGTCCGAGCTAACCCCCCTTACCCCTTATTTCTCTCAGCGAGCGCCTTGATCGACTCGAGAAAGGATGGGGCTTTGGTGAGGTCGTCGGTCTCAAGCCTGAGTCACAGGATGCTGCGCATACATCCCTTCGAGCCGTTGCCAATAACCGTGTAATCGATGCTCAAGCCCCTGGGGGTGCACAGCAGCCTCCATGTGCCAACTCTACCGACACCGATCCTACCTCTCTCGGCGACGAGCTCATCGTGTCCATCGAGTGCGTACTTATTTGTTTTAATTGTCCTAGCGCCTAACAATCGCTGCTGCATAGGGAGTTCCTTGAAGAGCTTCAATCCGATCACCATCTTCCCCTTCAACCAGACCTGTCGCTACCTACTCCCAAGTGCAATGCAGAAGCGCGTCAACCTGGCAACAAGACCCAACCACTTAGGAAGCAGGTCCTCAAGAGGTTACTTCCCAAGTTGTGAGTGACAAAAGTTCCAATTTTAGTAATTGAGAGTACTAAATAGGTTGGCCATCCAGCACAAAGCGGACGGTGACTCCCCTTCGATGCGATACGAAAGTGCCAAGATCCGTTGGACCCCGAGATTCGACTGAGAGGTCAAGAACCCAGACCGTTTCTCCGCATTACTCACTCGCTAGCAAGCACGAAGTGCGCCGTAAACCCGGGTACTCTTGCTCTCGCCTCGAGACTCTGGCCGCGGCGGCTCCCAATCACGAGAAGCTGGGTTGCTCTACAGCAGCGTCTGAGGATGCCAAACACCCCCCTCGCGAACATGTTAAGGAGGTAAATACTGCGGCCAGCGGGCTAGGTACCAGCGGGGTCGCTTCTTTGAACGTGCTTCCTAAGTCAACAGCTCGAGATGCAACTTTGAAGAAAGCTTCAATCCCACCCAACACCCCCAAGGTCTCCCACGAGTTGAATTTAGCATCTCTTCAGGCGGCTATTGACGCTACCGCGGCCTTGCAAGCATTTATTGAGGACGAATACTCGACCCCCTCCCGTTCTTGCTCGTCTACCGAGGTGTCCAACTCGGAAGCGCTACTTGCAGAGACGGTCGCGTCCCGCCGGTCGAAAGTAGCCCATGGCCGCCCTACATGCATGGGTGACTGGCTGGCGCAACTCGGTACTGGCACAAACTCGCTTGTGGACGAGGAGATCGCTATGCAAGCGGCTCAGTTGGTCGAGATTATGCGCCCTTCCCTCCCATCGCTGTCGCCGATGTCCACGCCATCGCCTAGTACCTCATCCTGCACATCTGGCTCGTCGACACCAGAGGACACCCCGCCGATTACCCCGACCTCCGTTATCGAGCCTACATCTGCCTGGCCCATGACTGAAAGGTCTGAAGCAGCTCGGCGCTCCCGTGCGCGCTGCAGTTATGACGGCAGTGTTTTCGATTCCGTGATCGCTCCCGAGGTTCCGGAGGATCTGCTGACCGAAGAGGTCGGCGTTGCTTGCTAAGCGGGCTATTGCCCCGCGTCCCATCGTCATTCGTGCTTTCCCTTCATTCTCAGTGTCGCCTTTTTTGCCCCCATCTCGACTCGAAAAAAATCCAAAAAATCCAAAAAAAAATCCAAAAAAGTCAAAAAAGAAACAAAAAACAACAGCATCCATTCTCACTGCTTCACTTCAGCGCTCGGTTTACACTGCTAGTTGGTATCATAGTGGCGTAAGACGGTAAGTTGTTTTCGAATTCGTTGCAATCAGCAATCTAATCGAATTGCCGGATTTTTTCAGGTTGCTACTAGCGGCCCGGCTGGGCAAACGCTCCGTTTTCAATCCCCCGTGGTATCCAGCGCGGCTGGTGCCGTATCAACGCCATGTCTCGCATATATCCAATGCCGAAGCTTCATTTTGCTTGTTCTTCTTTCCCCAGTCTCGATTACATTCACCATTTTGTTCACTGTCTCATGCCTGTTTTTCTTATATGCTTACTCAGTGAGTATACCTACATCAACGCGATTCCTTTTCATTAACCAACATATTTCAGTTCTATCTTTTGCTGGCGAAGCCAGATCAAGATCCACGACCGGCGACCAATCACCCTGTCTCAGCCGCGTTTTTATAAGTGTGTACAATCCATAACTGGGGGGTTCGATTCTCATATTGAATTTTCTTAGCCATATTGGCGTTCTTCAACAAATCAGTATCCTTTCGAAGCTGGTCGCACAAGCTTCAGGATGCCATGGTAAGTCCGCCCAAATCTACCTCGGAGTGCTAGACCTGGCTCATTCTGTTGCCCACAATCTCTAGATAAACTGTCGGAAGCGCCAACCCAATCCCCCGAACCCTCAAGATACTCTACAGTCAATAGCTCACGACTCAGACCCGAACACTCCTGTCATACTGTGCCAGGAACCAGACAGCATTTGCCTCCATTGGCAGGCTGAAATAGCGATATCGCTCAGTTCCTTTCAGGCCGAGGTATGCGATCAACCAGATACGTTTCACCCAACACGTCAAGCATGCAAACTACAGCTACTATTCACCTAACCAATCGATTGATCGAGTTCCCAGAGCGTACATACAAAACTGCCGCATCGCGTCCTAAATTCGCGACCCAAGCAACTAGTACCGCGCATACATGGTAAGCATTGCGATTATTGGTTTTATTTCTCGCCACTCACCATGTCCCACGGTTTTGCAGTTTACGCCCCCGACCAGGGAGGGATATCCTTCATGGAGTTCCATGAAGGTAGGAGCCTTGATATATGGCTCCCTCGGTCACACAAGGATTGGACATTGAATAAAGATATGAGCTTAGCCTCTCGGTTTATCTCATACTTCAGACTCTTTATAGACTTGTTGTAGACTTTGTTTTTGATTTGATGGTCACGTCCTGTATGAGCATTGTTGTCACCTCTGTAGATCCCCCAATCTTGCTACTCGCAGAATAAAGTGGATTGTTCATTTAATTATTCGTTTGTGTTGCTTCACTCCTCAAGCTCGGAACACCCAACAGCTTCATGTGTGCCTGGACTTGTGTCGCAACCACGTGTGTTCTAGAAACGTAGCCCAATAAATCCCACCCCGCTATGCGATTTTCTCAATAAATCTGAGCTTAGATCGGACAAATACAGTATTCGCCATTCGATACTAGCTTCTTTGTCTTGACCGTTTGATTTCCGGCAAAATCTTCAGCAGTCGCCCGCCGCCCCTAACAGGTCGCCAAAAACCAGTCATCGGGTTCGGGTGTGTAGAAACGGAAGTGACTCTATCGTATTATTGTAGTATAGTTCGGATCATTAGACGCTCAGGTTTCTAAGACAGTAGCGCGTGTCTCGCGTCATTCGGCTGGGATCGTGAGTGCAGGACTTGTACCATAGATTAGTGTGCTGAGCTGGATTTGCAACCATGAGATCACAAGATCGCTAAACAATAAGCACCCACCTGCCCGATAAGCGTCGTTGGTTTGTCTGTTCGATATTTTGCCCTAAGTCAGACTCGATAACCACACCGGCGCTTCTTCGTAGCTCGTTTCCGCCCTACATCTTTCTCATAGCCGGCATAGGTGGTTCGACCGGTCCAACGTGCGCCCATGTGCCCGAATCTAGTCGAGGTGGCGCCGGTCCCGGGGGCGGGCTTATCCCGTTAGATACCGAGCATGTGGAAGTGCAGGACAAGTGGTTTAGGTGGTGTGGCCACGGGCACCAAGCAAAACCTGGGTGGCGGGCGTGGCGGACATTTGCAAAGGGAAGCTCTGATAGTGTCGAACCAAACAATCCAATCGCATGATGCCACCGATCAAACTTCTCCTGGTCTCAACCACGATATATTCATTGCAGCCGAGACGTCCGGAGCCCTGTGGGTGGTACGCTCGAGAACACCACGCTCGCCCCCTGATCTTCCTTCCGTTGTCCTGCGAGTGGATATTCTGAGCCTCATCGCTCGTTACGTGTTGGACCTGCCCCGGAATTGCGCCGACCAACTACCTAGCCGACCACTTCACAGACGTGTGGCCCCCAAGGTTCCCAGTAAGTGGACGATATCGACTGAATTTAGCTCACCCTATTCGCACGGCATATCACGCTGTATCGGGCTCTCCGGCATCCAGCGCTCTATCCAACCATCCGAAGAGTGGTGTGATTACGGGAGGTTTCTCTCAGGCATACGTAGGCGTAGCGTGCGCGATGCTGGTTGCGGCAGCAATTACTTCCAGTTCTGTATTGTTGATTACCAAGTGAGAAATGCATAGGCGAATCTATGAAAGTCCTGGAGCAAGGTGCGGCGCGCTCGTCACGGTCTTGAATCAAGGGTGATCGGCGACCCCATGCTTTACCGTGGATGATCATGATGCCATGACAGTGATCGCACCACGTGCCACCAGCCAAGTCACACCCAAATCGAACGACAAGGCTCAACACCGCACGCGTGCACCGCTCGGCGAGTGCAATTCTAAAATGCAGTGTTATTCCAGACCGAGAAAGGGACGGGTACAAGAGCTTATCGGCTGCCACCACTGACCACGACGAAGAGGTCCAGTGCGAAACCTAGGTTTAGCATTCACAAATCCTTCCACAATGGAATAGATAGGATTCTCAAACTAGCTCGAAACCAGGATAGGTCTCGACAGTCGTCGCCGATGCCAGCCTCAAATGCTCATAGTAACCATTCCGAGTCTCATCCTCCATCTTGCCTCGGACTAGCTCCAGAAATGGCATACATGTAATCTGGATTACCCAGTCATGAACGCGCATCCCCTTTCGGCTCTTCTAGTGAGTAGACACTACTAACAACAAATCTTAGCTGGTTCGACCCTTGCTGTCGGCTAGTGGTGGCGTCGAGCCAAACGCACGCGGCCTCAGCTCTTCGACTCGAACGCTCGAACGTAGGTTACCCACATACTTGCCTTGCCTTGCCGTTTGCTATTCTTGGCTGAGTCGCGAGTGCGGATCATCGTGCCAATATCACTCATTCCTGCCTAGTCATGGCCCCAGACAAATTCGAGGAACTTTGAAAAAGTTGACTGCCTCAACCACAACTATTCCAGAAAACCTTTTCGTGGTGCTTGTGTGACCGCCTAAAACTCGTTTTCTCCAACCCCCGATTGTGATCCGACATATTGTTCGCCCCGGAATTAATGTATCATTGAATCCACGAACAATTCTCGCGCTGATATGGGGAGTGGTAGTAGTTGGGTGGTGTTTGTGTGAGCCTTTTCAATGGTCGCATCTCGTAAGAGCTTTGTTCTAACCTCTGTAGACCTTGCTACTCATGGAACGAAGTGGGTTGTTCATTCGATGTCTCGTTTGAGCTGCCTCGGTCATCGAATCTGAATGACTTAACGGTTTTGTGCATGCCCAGACTTATAATGAAACGAGACCACAAAATCAGGCGTCACATCCACTACAGCCACCTCCGAGTAGTATTATAACGGTTCGCATAGTCATGTGAGTATTTCCAGGATACCTAGTCCCCGTCAAACGCTAACCTGACGCCAGCAAAACCTGGCCGGCTCCTAGGGTTCCGCAATAGATTGGGAGACGTTACGGAAGTGCTGAAAACCAGCTGTAATTTTAACGAGGTTGCACTATAGAATATCTAATTGGATTTATTGAACCGACGAACAAAACCAGATCGCTAAAAGCCAGCAATTACCAATTATCTCTCAGCTTGCACGTGACCAAGATTTTTCCTTTTTTTTTAGAAAAGAATACATCTTCAAGGAGCTACATGAGCACAGGGTCAAACCGCTCGTCCGCAAGGGAAGATTACAGAGGATATGTCTGAAGTCAAAGCCGAACACGGTAGAGCGAACAGAGGAGAGAGAGCCTGAAAGGGACCGAAGGCCCACGTGACCAAGGTGCCACAAGTTACACAACTGTATGATGTATTAGGTTTGGTAACTTACCAACTGGATTCACGACCTGAACCGGGTGATGCATGCAAATAAGGCGTGCGTGATTACAAGGAAGCGCTGACACTATCGATCAACACCCATACTCTCTCGTTGGCTGCTGCCTGATTCATGCTAGCGCAAACACATACTGCTGCTCCACCGATGAAACAATCAAGCACACTGCTGCGATCATACACAGATTCATGCCATACTAGACAATTTCCGTTACTGAGAGCTTTGTCCGTTGGTTCTCTCGGCTGAACGGTGCTCGAAGGGCTTTGAGAGTCCAAAGCCAGCCAAGGGTTCAGTCAAAAACACCATGCCGGCATATGAACAACGACTGCAGACGAAATGAGAATGTCCGGCGTCGATAACACAATATACTTTAGCCACGATATATTCCCTGAGCACTCTGTCCCACAAACGAGCAAAGCCGCTCTTCCATCCTGCTGCTGCAAACTGTACTTGAAAGGCCCCTACCCCTGGGCTCTCATCAAGAAGGTCATCAGAAAGCCACGCTTCGATCATGGCGACTCCCGGATGCCTCTTCCCAAGTTGTGCGCAGCACTGTAATCGTGGACACGTCAGCGCCTGCACTCCACACGCCATATTTGATCTGCGGTCACAGCACCAACTTCAGTAAGGGCATGTCAGCATGACAACTCGCGGCCGACAAATTCTTTGTTGTAAGGGGTTTCTCCCTTGTGCTGGCTTGAGCACCGGCACATCCTAGACTGTCAAGGGGCCAAGAATCCTCTTGAGCAGAGAAAGGTTTTCTTGTTCACACCATACGGAAGAATAATTCAACATAGAGGGCATCCTTTGCCTACTGGCAATCTCGCTGGGACATAGCCCAGTCCCTCCTACGTCCGTATGAGGTCTCACCAGAGAAATACAATCGTAAATGCGCTCGTCCCTGCTGAACCTTCTCCTTATCGTGTCTCGAAGCCTACTATAGCCCTATGGCAGGCGTGGCCTCGCGCTTCAGACCAGTACCGCAGTGGAAGAGGTTAAAGCACCGCGCAAATAGTCGCACTACGTCCCTATATCGTTGGACCCGGCGTCTCAGACGTCTACTTTACATGAGATAGGAAGGCAAGGAAAGATAAAAGGAGCTGAAGCTTTTTGTTGTTGGGATTGATGCTGTCTATGGTTACGCATCCGTTACTCCTGCGGGTTCTGGTGATTCATGAATGGGCTTAAAAGTTTTATATCAGCAGACGTTCCTATGAAAATGATGCCAATGACACGTACAACTGGCTCCCCTCGGCGGTCCTGACCCAGTGTCGCTGGGCCTAGGAGCTACATCTGGGATCGAGTCGTACGAGAATTACCCAGGTACACTTCAAACCAAACGAGGCGATAGCGATGAGTAGAAGGAACAATAGACTGGCCCTCTCATAGGAGTGGAACAAGCCAGATGGATGGGTAGATTCGCGACCATGAACGATCTCAGAATGTGCGCCGTGAAGCTCGGGTGCAACATAGCTTCAAGACGGGATTAGCAACTGAAGCAAATGACAATCAGAACTCAGCTCACTGTGTTGCAAGAATAATCGCAGCGTTCGCGACAGGAAAGTTAGTTCTTGCCATTTGGTAGGGTGGTGGAACCTACTTCGAGTCGCTTTATATCCACTGGCTGTGGTACCGGTGTTTTCCTTCAGCCACGTTGAGCCAGGAGAATACACCTAGGCTGTCTCAAACTCCCTCATCCTTGGCCCTCGATATTTCATAAACGGTAAGACATCAAAACTGTTCATTAGTCGTCAAGCAGCTTCGATTAGACATCGCTTGCAAGTCACAACAGCCAACGCGACTTTGATAGAACTTTAGCCACAACTTTGTCCCTTATTTTGGGCGCTTGAATAGCCGTTTATGCAGGCTTGTGAGTCTCTCGATCAAGGGCAAGAGTTGCGCGAGCTTATGTGCAACAGCGGCAAAGTATCCGAGAAGATAGTGAGTCACACACAACAGTGGATTCCTGCGAATCAGAAATCCACCTTTTGTGTATCCCAAACTGGGCGCAAATATTCCTAAGTGATAATCTACGCTTCAAAAAACCCAGAGCTTTGATGGAAGGACAACCTTCGGCCCTTCGACCCTCCGGCCTGATTGCTTGCGCTGAGAGACGCATATACCGGGTTCTGAGCGCTTACTGATTCCGAAGATCTCGGCGGAGGATGATGTCAAGATAATTACGCGGTGCGATAGCATTGCATACACGACACTTGCCCGTAACCAAATGCCAGCCCTAACGAGTTCGAAGCATAGAGTCGTGTTTTTGAATTGTAGGCTGAAATATTTGCCTTGAGACATAACAGGCCAGCACACCTGCGAACCTCAGCGTTCCCAGGTGTCATTATCCATTCGACTCGACTAGTGTCATCAGGGAGAATCCCACGTGCTAAAGGTCACCGATTTGTACTTACCTGTTTGTCTCGCTTACGGGATCGGAGAAGTAGCACACGCTATATTCCGAGAGTCTCCGAGCGCCCAGACCTGAATCACTCTTCGAAACTCGTCATCAGAGGCCTCAGGGCTCGTTGGTGGGGTCACGTGCTGCAAATCATGACCAACACGCTTGCATACTATATCAGGAAGTCCTCCGTCGAGTTTATCGCGAGGCTGTCGACTACATCAGGGGCCATGTGATCTCTGATTTGAAGGACGGCAAGAAGCAGCATAGCACTGACGGGCTTGCTTGAATTTAACTTGTCTGTATATTTCAACACGACTACGTTGGAGATCCTTGGTTGACGTAGACAGGTATAACGAGCCGTAACGCTGAGCCAAATATGAAAATTAGTGGACTGGCAGTATGTGACCTGCTACGCGATGACTCTGTGGCCACTCCATCAACGGGCGCTCCGGTACCGGAGTAAAGGGGAAAGGCGGGGGATCGACGCCTGGGAGCCTTGTGAAGACCGAGACAGGCCAGAACAGACAAATCCCGAAACGGCTTCGACCGCCACCGAAGCAGTCTCGAGCACTGCATCGGTGGTAACAGATTGTACCGGTCTCAAAGTGCGAATCCTAGTAGGAGGGGTCGATGTGCGCGTGGAAACAAGACCCATGCGTACGAACGGCTTGAGCGATAATCGCACCACAACTTTGATGGTCCACATGTGCTTTAGTAGTCATGTCAGCAAAATCTCTATTGGCTCTGAAATTCCTTTGAGGCGGCCTGCAGTCTTCGGAGTTCTCCAGAGCTCCTGGAGCAAACTGAGATTTTGCCGATCTACGTAAGAGCAGTTTGTCAGGAGTAGTTTGTCCCAATCTTGGTCCTAACCTTCGCTCTGGATCAAGCAGAATCAAGTCTCATCCCCAATCTGGTGCTCATTTGCAACTTCCCACGTGACATTGGGAAGCGCTGCCGAGAACCCCAGCTCTTGATTAGGTGTTTCTGCCACCACAAACTCCTTACATCACGAACTTATCCCAGACGACACATTCTCTTGTACATATCACATACTTTCTCGTCATGGATTATGACTCTCACTTTCTTGCCCCTTCCATCTCCAACAAACCACGTAAAGCTCCCTCGCGACAGAATATGATGGGCGCGCTCGGAGGATCGGGACGAGGGGCAATGGGCGCGTCACTCGCGCACGAATTGGCAGCTGCAGTCATGTCTGAGCCTTCGGACTCAAGGGCGCTCGCAGACGAGCTAGGACTCGAATTTGACGATGATGACGAGGGGGAAGGGGGCGTGGTGGAGGGCCAGGGCTTGGATACAGAGCTAGGGCAGGCAATGATTGGTATGTCGATGGACCACGTCGTCGATACGCCATCCAGACCGACCCGAGGCGACATGCTCAACGGGCACGGTCGGACACACAGTATCGGGTTAGAGTCCGATTTCGACTTGTCACCGACGAAGCCTCCACCTCCACCATCCTTTGCGCTCTCCATTCCTCCTGCAGATCCGATTGAAACCCTCAAAGAGAATGTCTTGTTCTTGGATCAGTTTATTGTCCAGCTCCAGAACATAGACCTTGACGGCGCCCCAACGCAATCATCTCGCCCCCAAACTCGGCTCGCCCCTCATCTGTCCATATTCCCGCAGAGCCGGCGGTTGAAAGACTTGCATCCGACATGATCAGGCATATCGACGACGCCCGTCGAGAACGCGAGGTCCAGTTACGCGACTTGATCAATTTCGAACGCGAATTTCGCAAGATTGATGGCGAACCTGGAGGAGCAGACCGTCTCGGATCGCTCGACCCCCTCGAAGACGTCGCCTTAACCGACAATGCGCCTGTACAGTCCACATACTCGTCGCGCTCTCTAGATGCAGTTCCAGAGGACGACTTTGACGAAAGCTGGGAGGCGCAGCAACGGGATCCGCGAGACGTCTTCGATGACGACGGAGATGGATACGACCCAGCGTTTGCGCGTCGAAGTCCTCGTGGATCACCCTACCGAAGAACCACTGGATCGTCGCTTCCCCCACCGCCCCCTTATCCCTCGGGTCCGCTCACGCCTTCGAGCACCTTGCCACATCTCGCGCACATGCGAACCGTATCTCAAATACTAGCCACCTCTTTATCTGGCTTGTCGGAACACGTCCAGGTGAACGGCGCTGCAGCAGCAGAGGCCGGACGAAAACTACGTGCGTTGAAAAACAAGGTCGGCGACTTGCAGGCCGAGTGGACGAGTGCGGAGCAGAGCATGGAACGGATCGAAAAGAGTGAAAAAGCATTGGATTGGGAGAAGATGGATGACAACACACCGGCGCAGGAAGGGAAACGGGTTGACGGGAGAGCGGTGGTCAAGGAAATCTCGGCGGCGTTTTTCGCCCAGCTGCACCAAGCCGAGATGCAAGTTCAAGCGATGTTTCCCACCGTCGCCTCGTAATGGCGGGCCCCAGAATTTCGTACGACATGTCATATTTAGAGATGATTACCTTACATCTACTGCCTTTTTGGTATAGCTCTATACGTACCCTTTTATTTTTTAATTGCGCTGGGCTTGAATCTTGAGTGTATTTTTGAATCATTCGCATGTAGATTGACTTGTTTCCCAAATACATCTCTTGTCGTTTGTAATTTACTCCATCTCAGCGAGTTAGAACAGGAAATTGACATTTTGATAAAAATCTAACATGGGGTTCTCCCCGTTGCGTAGAGTCGTCGCATCCAAGTCACCGTACATTTCGAGAAACTCACGGTGGGTGTAGACATTACTCTTGCGCTCTCCAACTGCTAGCCCACTTGACGACATGACGCCCTCTACCAGCCTCCTCCGTCCCTCGGGTGAAAAGAAATTTGAACCAAGCTGGATAGGGCCAGTTACGCTCCCAAGGGGTGATGCCCGCCCTCCACTATCGTCTCCCTCCCGTCCGCCAACGATGCATTCATACATGTCCCGTAACAGTGTGAAGTTGGTTGGGAAGAATATATCAAAGTACCCTTGGTAGACGAGATACGTTTCGCACGGAACCATTACGTCGCCGACTCGAGTCTGTACCACGGGTGCATTATGGCCAGGGATCGTATCCGGCAATGATGAGAAGTCCGAAAGAAGTAGACGGTGCCGAGGAAACTTGTCCCTCAAAACAATGAGGAACTCTAATAGTTTGGTAGGAACAAACTCGCGTTGAGTCATATTGGGTGTGAACGGGATGAAAGGCCTGATTGCTCGAGCGAAAGCGTTGTTGGTTAGGGATGGAGCGAGGGCGGGTGGGGTATGTCTAATTCGAGAGCGGAGATTAACAAAACGTGAAATGAGCGGGTCGTGTAGAGGTTCGTAGAGTTCGAAAAAGTCGCCAAGCTGGTTTATTGCGACGATTGCTTGTAGAGGTTTCAGCGTTTCAACGTCGTATCGGACGATATCATGCCCAAAATTGTCCTGCAAAGCCGATTCAGGAGAATGAATGCGGGTTCTGGAGAGCACACATACAATGACTTCCATGGCCAAGAAGAAACATGGCGCGGGTTCTTGCTCCTTCCATTCAAATACGCTCTTGTGTACTACTTCGACGGCGCTAGCGTGGCGTCGTTGTAATCTAGTAGTTTGTTTTTGGGCGAGACTCCCACTGATTTCGATGATTCGGTATCGGGTCCGCTCGTATACTTCTGGATGCTCCATTTGTAAAAAGTCGAGGATGTTCTCGGCCAGCGTGCCGTTTCCCGCACCCATTTCGTATATTATTAGGTCCTCGTATGGAAAATATTTGAGGAGGTATTCAGATAGCAGGCATCGAGCGACCGCATAGCCATAATATGGCTAAAATACCATCGAATGAGTGGTTAAATGCGAGGATTACACAAGCTGGGCCCACCTTGAATAGCTCGGTCGGCGTGTGCCACACTTGGCGCCCTGGACCGGTTCCGAGACCAGCTTCTACTCTATACTCACGGTACCTTTCTGCAACAGCTTGATGGAATGCTCGAGAGTTTGGGATCTGGGAAAATTCAAACGGAGTTTCTGGCGTGAAGATGGTCGCCTGCTTTGGAAAGTACCCATAGTTGGGATTGTAAAGCGCATCGTCGATGAAATCCCGAGTGAGCATTTTGACACGTCGAGGGGGTTCATTTCCTAGTTTTGCTAGCTGGGCAGAGGTAACACGTCGAAAGGTATGGTGAGGTAGCGCCGATTCATCTTCGACATCAAACAGTGAAGAGTCGTTGTAGTTCCATCTGTCACGAGAGTTAGGGTCGGCAGCTTTTGGTAACCTGAGACTCTGGGTAAATGTGCGAGATAGCGTTACACGATGTCTGCTAGCAAAGAGAGCCCGAGGAGAACCAGAGACGCCACGCAGACATGACATAGATTTCTAGGGCTCAATACAGCCTCAAGAGTCAAATATAGTCCGATTGACCGTGGCCGTCAAATGAGAGCAAAGATGATGCACACGTGATGGTGATAATTAGGATTTAGAGGATTTATCTAAGCGCCGAGGTCCGGGTGTGGAATGAAATTGAGTTGGCAGCTGCCTCGACATGATCTGATCCTCTCGGGCCTTCTCCTGCCTCCTCCGACCCGTCCCTAGGCTTCCCGACTTGAATGCTCACTTATACCCGCTGACGGTTGGCACCCTTCTCTGCCAAAGCGATATAGCATGTCTGGCTCATACCTGCCTCCGGAAGATATCCTAGACCTAGCACTGAAACAGACGTCCGACGGCCCTCCTGACCCCCCTGCGCTCAATCGAACGACCGGTTTATATCCATTCAACGAAGATGGCGCTTCATCTCAGATGTTTCGATGCATTGTCAAGCGTCCCCACCCCGACCAGCCCCTAAGCTTTGTGTCGTCCAACCAAGACTCTCTGACGCAGTCAACGACGCCCGGGACGATAACCGTAGAGCGACAATCTATAGACGACGTGGTGAAACAATTTGCCGCTGAATTACGCGTATTTCGCACCATCGGTATCCACAAAAACGTCGTTCGGTTCTTTGGCGTGATCGAAGGCGTCGGAATCGTCCTAGAGGAGATCGACCACGGGCATACGCTACTAGAACTACTACCCACTATATGGCACGATTCGACCAAGGTTGACTGGTTCAACCAAATCCTAGAAGGCCTCGCGCATATTCATAAATTCGGGCTTTCCCATGGCGACTTGTCGTGTACGAACGTGAGTAGTCTCCTATATTCCAAAACGTCGCGAAACGACCATCTTTTTAGATCATGGTCCGCTATAACGTCGTCAAAATTCTTGATTTCGGACATAGCACATATATCGGTGAAGAAGCCATTATGGGCACACCCCCGTTTTGCGCGCCTGAGATTCTTCGGTCAGATAAAGGCACCGACGGGCGCTTGGGAGATGCATACTCTTTGGGGATCGTGTTGATTTATCTCGAGCGCGGGATTGATGAGCTCGTGATATCTCTCGACGATCAGCTCCACGACCGGTCGCCTAACATTAGCGACCTGAAGATATTCGCGGATCTCGTGAAGCATTATACGTTACCTAAGGGTGAGCGATGGCAGATTCAGAGGACACATCATATCAAGACGCGGGACGATGATTAGCCTTGGTTACCACGCCGGTACGTTTCTTTGCAAGGCTAAAGTCCTGTGCTAATACCTCGTTCTCATTTTAGCTATCGCGATTAGCTCGGGGGTCTATGCTATCCAATTACCTATATGTACCTGTGCACTATAGTACATCTGTAGAACCGCACCGCAGTGAAATATATTATCGCGTGCCCGCCCAAAATCTCGAACTGTTCAAAACAACTCAGCCACCAATCCATGAAACAAGCATTCGATTATTGTCATTGGTATCACACAAACACAACGAATCTTCCCATGTCCATTCGTTCTAGGCCCCTTGCACTTGTCCCTCCCCCAAATGGACATTAGCAAACCCCTGCTGCAGAGCTTGAACGCCAGGATCCCCTCGTGGAGGGACGGCCGTCAATGGCTTGCCGTCTGGAGTCGTAAAGTAGACCAGACCGGAATGATCGTCCCCGCCACCGAGGTAATATTCGGCCCACTGGCACGCGCCGGCGTTCGGATAATTGATGGTCCCGTTCCAGACATAGGGCGGGCCTGCTTCGGGTTGAGCAGCGGCCTGGGCTTGAGCTTGAGGCTGGGGCTCCTGTTGAACCTGAGCCTGAGCCTGCGGTTGGGCTTGAGCCTGAGCTTGAGGCTGCTGGTGCTGCGCCTGGACCTGGGGCGACTGAGCCTGCTCGGGCTGTGCGCCTTGGTCCGGGACTTGATATCCTGGCTGTTGGGGCTGGTACGGCTGCGCTTGGTAACCCTGCTGCGGCTGGACCTCGGGCTGTGGTGCATACGCGTGCTGCTGAGGCTGTTGCTCCACCGGCTGCTGCGGCTGGTATGCGTGGGGCTGCTGCTCGGCAGGGGGTTGGCCGTAAGAATGAAGCTGTTGCTCAGCGGGAGGTTGGACATAAGCGTGCTGTTGTTGCTCAGCCGGCGGTTGCTGCTGTTGTTGAGGAGCAGGGGTCTGAGGAGGCGGGCCTTGTTGTTGGGGAGCAGGAGTATGCTGGTCGCCGTACGAATAAGCCTGCTGGAGCTGAGGCTGAGCTTGTGGCTGCGGCGGCTGGTACTGCTGCTGTTGTGGCGGTTGCTGCGGAGGGGGCTGTTGACCCTGGGGATGGGGCGGCTGTTGAGCTTGGGGACCGTACTGCTGTTGATACTGTTGTTGCTGTTGCTGTTGGTCCTGACCCGGCTGAGGATACCCGTACGCATACTGTTGCTGTTGGGGTTGCTGAGGCTGTTGCTGGGGTTGTTGCTGGGGGTACTGTTCCTGAGGGTACGTAGGCTGGCCATACGGTTGCGGCGGGTACTCTTGCGGGACGTTCTGGACCGGTGGGTGCTGCTGGGGCGGGTGTTGCTGAGGCTGCTGAGGCTGGTAGCCAGGGTACCCGGCGGGGGCTTCTGGAGGACCGTACATGCTTTGGGTCCAGCCGTAGCTGGATACGGCCCGGTTATCGGCCCGGCCATATGGTTCGGGCGGACCTTGGGGTTGACCATATTCGTACATGGCAGCTATACGGAATGAGTACGGGTTCAGACCAATGAGGATGTACATACCAGCAGGATTGTGCTTTGCAACGCTCTCCTCCATCATACGCTCAAAAGTGTTGCGGGCCTTGACGTATCGCTCGTTCATGACCACGAGCTCGGCTATAGAACACGATCAGAGCTCCATCAGATGCGTGTGAACTTTGGGCGGACCTTTCTTTTGACTGTACTTGTCAATCAACCTCAAGATCTTGGGACGCAAGGACATGCTAGATCGGTACAATTCCTAAATTAAACCAGACAATTAGTAAAATCCAACAAGAATCGAGTTTGACTCGCCTGAATCTCCTCATTGTCATTCAGGTTCTCGTTGGCGGGATCGAACTCGCGGAGCTTTTGCAACAATGAATCGATCGCGCCGCCTTGAGCCCATACGAGCGCCTCGTCCTCAACTTCCTTGGCAAGCTCAGCAGCGGTTGGCTCGGGGAGGGGTTCCTACACCAACATCAACAATAGGTAACCGCCATGAATCGAGCGTACGAACCACATAGTTGACAGGCAAGAGCCCAACGCGGCCCTTGATCTGGCCCCTCCACCAATCCTTGTAGCACCGATCGACAACCTTGATGATATCTCCCTTTTTGAACGAAAGCTCGCCAGCTTCGGTCGCAGCGAAATCGTGCAAGGCCTTGACGCGCTTGACAATCTGGAGTGTGGACGGGTCGAGCGGGGTGGCACCGGCAGTGGGCGACTGTGCAGTTGGAGCGGGAGCCTCATAGCTCGGCGCGGCAACGGGAGCTTGAGCAGGGGCCGGGCAGCAGCTGGTACGGGAGCCGGCGCAGGGGTCGGAGCCGCAGCAGGAATCGTATCCTGACGCGAAGTCGACGCAACCGCGGGACGCGCGGCGGGAGTATACGCCGGCCCAGCGCTGCTCGCCCCAGCTCCACCCGAGCTGCTTGCACCGCCCGATCCATAACTCGTGTACTCGGCCCACCGATCCCGCCCGCCCTTGTCGTGCAAACTCATCTCGAGCACGCGTTGGAGCTCTTCTTCTTCCCGCCTACGGGCCTCGTCGTCGTACGTCGGGGCGGGTGTATCGTCCAGTCCTTCGAATTGCATGCCTTTGGATTTGAGACTCGAGTAGCACTCTTGCATCAGTCCCAACTGGGGGTCGTACGCAAACTCGCCAGACCAGAGTTTAATCAGGGCCAGCGTACGCTTTTTGACCTTTTCGTGGCCGTTCTGTGGGCGGTGTAGGTAAGCGATGTTGGTGCTAAAGCTGAGCACGTACCCTATCAGTGGCGAGTTTCTCAAGACCTTGGGTAAACGCCTTGGACGCAATCTCACGGTGGACCGTAATGTCGCAGTTTTTGGATAGGGCTTCAGCCACTGATAGCGTATAGAGTTGGACGTTGGCATTGCGGTGCGTGAGGCGCTTCAACAGTGCTGCGACGACATTGCGTGCCCTAGCAGAGATCCCCATGACGTCAATACCCGAGTGTGAATGGTTGATTATTCGAGTATACCCACCCCTGCTCGCCTTCTTCAGAGACCTTGTCGCACAAGTTGAGCAAAATCTCCCAGTTTTCGCTCGTCTGGTTCTCGTCGGTGGCCTTGGCTGTCATCTGGGGGTCAGACAGGAACATCACGAAATACACGCAACTCACCCACGATGTCGTCGTATGGGTTAACAGCGCCTCCTCGAAACATGGTGTACCCAAAAAGATATGTCTAGTCTAGGCCACCCGTGGTGGTGGTTGGGAAGATCCTGATGGCGGCGGGCAGTGAGCTGACTCAGCATATAGTGCAGGGACTTGACTCTCTCCGCACGACCACGCCCTTGACCGCACCATGGCTCAAAGTAAGCATTTATTTGCGAGTCGTGCTAATACTAATGTGGTCTAGTTCCACGCAACTTTCGTCTACTCGAGGAGCTTGAAAAGGGAGAAAAGGGCATTGGTGATGGTTCGTGCTCGTATGGCCTCGAGGATGGCGACGATATTACTATGACCAGCTGGAACGGCACCATCATCGGACCGGGACACGTAAGTACTAGTTGGCGTTGTGTTTATATGATTGCGTGACTGAATGCCAATTTGCCACATAGACCGTACACGAGAACCGCATCTACAGTCTCAAGATCACTTGTGGAGACGACTACCCCGACAAGCCACCCGTGATTGCTTTCCTCTCCAAGGTCAACCTGCCGTTTGTCGGTCCAACAGGACAAGTCGATCCCAACAAGCTTCCTATTCTCGCCAACTGGGTTCGGCAAACAACGCTGGAGCACATCCTCGTCCAGATGCGCCGGTAAGCGCACCTTTACCATTTATTACTCATCACTCACACTGCACAGGGAAATGGCCCAGCCGCACAACCGCAAGCTTCCCCAACCCGCCGAAGGATCCACGTACTAGACGTCTCACCCGCATGTATTTGTACCACAACACTCCCACTTTCAGAATGAATCAAAAATAAGATAGCATAACAAAACAACCATGATAGTACAAAGCGATCCGATCCAAAACGTAAGACTCATGCACCGAAACCATAGAGCGTGCGTCCTGAGCGCTTGAGCGCATAGACAACATCGAGCGCAGTGACAGTCTTGCGCTTGGCGTGCTCGGTGTATGTTACCGAATCGCGAATGACGTCTGGGAAACGATCAGCAAGAGCCACGTCAAACAGCTAACCACTCACTCTCGAGGAAGATCTTGAGAACACCACGGGTCTCCTCATAGATGAGACCGGAAATACGCTTGACACCACCACGGCGGGCAAGACGGCGGATAGCGGGCTTGGTAATACCCTGGATGTTGTCACGAAGGATCTTGCGATGACGCTTGGCACCACCCCTGCAACCAGTCAGATCAAGTCCGCAACCCACTGCATGCAACTCACTTTCCGAGACCCTTTCCACCTTTTCCGCGGCCAGACATGTTTAGAGTAGTTGTTGAGAGAGGAAGTAGGCTGGTTTGGAGCGAGGCTCGAGAGAGAAGGAGAGGTTGATGGATGGTACGGCTTGAAAGTTGGCCCTTTTATACACTTGACCCGGTGTTTTGCGGGGGCTTCGTGTCACGTGGCATTGCCCAACTCAAAACAAAGCCTTGTTTGGCTTCTTTCGGCTCCTGGCTACCTTGGCGCCTTCAACTCGATTGTACGTGTATCTATAACCACGATAATGTAGTTAGCTCGGCATGGGAGTAAGTAAGGCCCCCCTGCATACTCTATGCTCTCCTCAGAGACTCAGTACCCGAGGCGGAAGACATTTTCGACACTTTCAGCGGGATCACGTGAGTAATCAGAGCACGCTGTTTGGCCTGTTGCTCACGTCATCCAGGTCTCGGCTCAAACAACCAACTTTCTCCAGGCACAAGTCAACGACCACCGTCACGTCTCATATTGCAGAAAACCCAATACATGTACTACAACAAAAACACACATTTCAATGACTCCAAGCTGCCTTGACAAACGGCTCGTAAATCGCATTCGTCAACAACGGCTTGTCCACACCGTACCCCTTGACTTCAGCCGTCGTGTAATTCTTCCCACTCCCAGCACCGAGGCTATTCACAATCGACAAGACCTTGTTCTGATAAAAGTCGAAAAAGATCACGTCGACGATCGTGTCGTCTGAAACATCGGGAAAGGGAAGCGAGATGTACTTTGGTGGCTTGAGGTATGGGATCGGTTCGTGTTGGACGTCGTCGCCAACGCCAGGGCAGCTCTGTTTCGCGTTAGTCGGTAAGCGAATCTGAGAGAAACGAACTTACGTCAGTAGTCGTATATCCCAATGTTAACCCCTGATCCCTTCGCTGAAGATAATGCGCAGCGTACTGCTCCTGCTTCCACGTGCCAAACCGGTATCTAATATCTCCCTGTGCATACTCTTCCGGATCTTCCGTGTCCATCCTCTTGGCCGTAGTTCCTCCGTTGAGCTGCCCAACAATCTGTTTCGCAAACTTGGCTGGGACGGGAAGATACACAACTACGTTGGTGTAAGGCGACACGATGAACTGGTCGTTGCGCGTAAATGGTCCCGAGTAGAGGTCGAATCGCTGAGAGCCAGTGTCAATGACTACTGTATGCGGGAGTGTCGCGCGGGAGGGATTTGAAGCGTTGAGAGCGGCGGGGAAGACTTGTTCGGCGACGAGGGAGAGGAGGGAGTACTTGTCTGGGTAACTGACTCTACAAGTGGGCCAACGGTTAGAGGCATATTGGTGGTCGATTTACAGTACGTACCGATCCAAATAATAATCCTGTGGCGTCTGCCCCCACACTTCAGTCAAATTCCACTCCTTGGCCAGTTTGCCCATATCCTTCGTGATCGCCTTTCCCTTGGGCGTATCGAACCCCTTGCTGCGTGTATGGAAGGTATACGTATTCCGATTCGCATCCAAGTATCGCCTCGAAAACGCCAGTGGTGCAATCGAGTTTTTCGCACGAGCTTGGCGCTCATCCAACCGATAGTCTCCATGTACTGTCCACTCTCGAGTGCCATACTCCGAGGATCGTACTGGACGCAATCGCGAATGTGGGTGTGCCCACCAAATACGAGGATTGGTGTCGTACGATGGACGGCCCGAATGGCATTGAAGACGGTTGGCCATTTGTCGCTGCAAGAGGCCATTAATAGGGTCGGAAGAGTACGACCAAGGGTTCTTACTTTTGGACCGGCATATGCCCCACTAAGAGGAAAAAATCAGGCTCTTCGGTGATGGCCTCTTGAACTGGGGTATATTCTCAGAATGAGTATACCAAAGCGCGGGTACACTCACCCAGGTTTCGTTGACCATTGCTCCAACTTTTTGTACAGTCGTGTTGGCATGATTCCCGGTGAATTCGAACAAGACACCGAATGCCGTGACCTTCCGGTTACTATTCCCAGTTAGCTTCCCGCTGCCGCAGACGATACTGCGCTTACTGCTTGGTTTTGAATTTCGCAAACCTTGCTCCGAGGGGAACGCTAACCGGCTTGTTTTCCTTGTCCAAGACCGTGATGTTTACGTTTGAGGAAAGATATCTCCCGTTGAGCCGAGATGCGAAATTCGCGTGCATGTCGTATGCAACAGGGTATTGGTATAGCTCATGGCTGAGATTGGTTAGAACGGCCGGAAACCGAATAACAAGCCGCACTTACTTGCCAATAGCCATAACATCATACGGAGCCCTCAACAAAAACTCGTTCGACTAGGCATCCTCTAGTTAATCGTCAAAAAATACTACCCGCGCCCACATACCTTTTGTCCATCAACCCCTCCCACGGGATATCCATCGGCCAATCCATTCCCATCATGCAAATCCCCCGAATCAACAAGCAACAAGTCTACGCCTTTTCGATCCGCCTCGGCCTTCATGTGCTCCACAAACGAGGCAAAGTCTCCAAAGTCACCCGAAAAGCTCGGTTCGGGTTCGGATGTGTGGAGGTGGCCCAATAACCAGCCTATCATAAATGTCAGAAAGGTGTCAACGACGTAGAGGAAACTACCGACCATGCGTATCCGTCGTATGCAAAAAGTTTACGCCCCCCCATTCGAGTGGAACCGTTGGCCAATCTGTACTGGGTGTCACGCCAGATTGCATTCGTCGCGAGTGGACGTGCTCATGCTCTCCGCACGCGAGGACGACTTGGCTCGCCACCAGCGAAGCGAGAGCAAAAGGGACGAGCATGGTCGTTCTGAAGAGCTGGCATGATAAACTGACAGCTTTAATATTCCTACTACGCGTCTTCGGTTCGGCTTCCAACGGAGGTCGAGAAGGAAGCCGTGATTTGGTGGGTTGGTCCCTGAGTAGAACTCGAACGTGCGCGACATGATGATACTGTGTTGTAGGCGTCAAATGTATGACAACATGTAACCTAACAGAACCCCGTTGCTAGTTGCTAACTTACCGAATTTGACGTAACATTCGGGCTTTGTTGCTACCCATCTGATTTGTGTAACACTAGTTATATGCGTCGTTGGGGTTTCCTGTGGTGTGAAACTCCACCTCCCCGAACGGGTTTTATCATTCCGGTGAGCCTATGTACTAGTACAATCAATAGATCAAACACCCAGCCCGATTCAAAACTGAGCTTCCAAATTCAGTAACCTGGTGTTATACTCAACATATGTGTCGCTAATCCACGGGCTGTAACGCCAACCTTGAGGGCCATCTCAGCAAAAACCGAAGATGCTCCGGGGCGCTCCGGAGCCGAGGTCTGCTCCAGAGCCCTCCGTAGGTTCCTTGAGCGCTTCGGAGCGATGTGATCACGTGCATCCGACCACTTGCAACGCACCTTAGACAGGCCGCCGTCACTGAAACTCCACGTAGGACACAAAATCGACGCATCCCGTTCCGCCTTCACTCGCTTAAACCAGATCACCCTTGATCACTGGTTCTTTGGCGAATATCACAGTCGATTTGTGCCTGACGAAGACCCTTCTTGCCCGTGTGGCGAAGCCCCAGTCCAAACGATGAGACACGTCCTTGCGGACTGCAGCTTACATGCAGAGTTCCTTCAGCCTCTTCGCCGTGCATCTTCATTCTTCTCACTATTTGTCCTCTTTAACTCGAAAAAAGGGTCTTATGGCTCTGGTTCATTTCCTTTCACACTCGGACGCATTTCTTAGACGGTTCTGATTTGGTTTTCTGGGGTCCTGCTTTGACCGCCTTTCTTGCACCCACGTATTAACTGTCGCCTTCCCGCCTGTGTTTCCAGTTTGTTCTTCTCTTCTCGCGTTTCTATCTCGGCCTGGCTTGCTCTGGGCGGTTTGACCTCGTGTTCATGTAGCTCGTTAAGTATGTATTTTTTAAAGTAAAATAAAAAGATGTGATCACGTGCTCCGATGCGCTCAAGGAGCCTACGGAGCACTCCCGAGTAAAACCGAGCTACAGAGCGCTCCGCATCATTTAAGATTTTTGCTGAGATCGGTATCTGATCCTCCCAAATTTTGTAACGCCTGTCAGGCCCACTGTTGTTAGAATTTTATTGCCTAAAGTAGACATTGGTAGTTATCACCCCGCTCGTCTCCCTACGCAGAGTTGCACATGGCATCCGCTTGTATGTATATACTGTATGCTCATAACAAAGCCTGATGTAACACCTGGACGTTGTGCCAAGATCTGGTGGAATAAGCTTTCGGCCCAATCATACTACTGATTCATGCATCGTCCACAAACTCACAGAGCCTCGGACCGTGGGCATCAAGGGCTCTTCGGTGAGCGTGTGATTCCCGGGTTTCATCGCGTTCAGACCTCCAGCAGAACTGATGTATGGTAATATAAATAGTAGATAAGCTGAGTTCAAAATCCCCAAGGAGATATGCTACAACATCTTAATCGCAAAGTATCCCTCAGCTCATATACAGCCGAGCCTCCCAGCATAAATTTAGATACCGATGGTGAAATTCTGTATTCACGCTTGTTGGTGTGGAGGGGTTTCTTAAAACACACGCTAGGAAATCCGTTGGCTCCGCTTCCCACCTACTTCTCTATATAAAATATCTGTTAAGCCACGGCTACCCACCCGTGAAGGACACAGAAACAACCTATAAGTTAACCGGTATACTGAGAGCAGTCTTATATCACACTGGCGAAAGTGAAAGTGGGTGGCACCCACTCACCCAGAGAAATCAGGGAGCGAACAACCCTGTATTTCGGGGACTTTATCAAAATCGAAGATATTCAAGTTAAAGGGCTTAACTGTACCTTACTTCTCAGAGCTATGGGAGATAAATATTGTGATGCAAGAATGCCGGACGCTAGCTACCGTATCGAGCGGTTTGACAGTTCCGTCGAAGCTTACACGAAACTAATGGCATCGGGCTGGGGAGAAGATAACCAATAAAGAGCCGATCCCCTTAGTTTAGTTTAGTCCATGCTCCGTTTCTTTCTGACAATGGACAATGGAGGTTCCGAATAGGTTTACTTCAATCCCTCAGACCGGTACATGTGCATCAGTGTAAACTCATGAAAAAAACGACAGCCAAATATGGGGGCGGGCGCAACCAAAAATAAAACGATGTCGATATCTAACGAGGTCATCGACACCATCAACTGGTGGCCCTTTCTCGGTCAACCATCGACCGGGCACACAAACTGTATCAACCTCTTAAGACAGCAGATATTTAAATAAATGAAAATAAAGCTCAAGTATTGAGGCAATCCTAAACCCGGAGTGTTCCACTGGTACCAATAAGTATGTTATGATATGCTAAACTGAAGTGGTCGATTCGGCGTCCATGTCTGGGTTAAGCATAAGAGTGAACGCATACAGGGGTGCGGTTGATTCATGCAGGGATGTAGCAGTTGTGCCAGACATCCCCTAAAACAACGCTGCTAAACTCGGCCTGTAAGGCACCTTCCCATCCAGCCGCCCAACAGTTATCTGGGTTCGGAAATATACGCATAAGATCTGGTGGAGCCCAAAATAGCAATTGATAATCAGAGTTTCTTGCCCATCCATCTTGGGCGACAGAGAAGGAGCCTAAAGTTGAAATGTCAGTGGGGCTTGTTGCCAAGATACTTTGATGAATGTGAGGGTTACCAATCTGGGTGGTGTTTCCATGTATGGTCCACATGCGTATGGTTTTGTCGCCGGAGCCAGAGACAATGCGGGAGCCGTCGGGTGAGAATGCTACTGATGTGACCCCATGAGTGTGACCCTCGAAGGGAGTGCCGACGAGAGTGCCGTCTTGGACGTTCCACACCCGAATGGTTCTGTCCCAGGAGCCAGAGACGATGCGTGAGCCGTCGGGCGAGAATGCTACCGATGTGACCCAATCAGTGTGACCCTCGAAGGGAGTGCCGACGAGAGTGCCGTCTTGGACGTTCCACACCCGAATGGTTCTGCCGTCGGAGCCAGAGACGATGCGTGAGCCGTCGGGCGAGAATGCTACCGATGTGACATAATCAGTGTGACCCTCGAGGGGAGTGCCGACGAGAGTGCCGTCTTGGACGTTCCACACCCGAATGGTTCTGTCAGAGGAGCCAGAGACGATGCGTGAGCCGTCGGGCGAGAATGCTACCGATGTGACCCAACGAGTGTGACCCTCGAAGGGAGTGCCGACGAGAGTGCCGTCTTGGACGTTCCACACCCGAATGGTTCTGTCCCAGGAGCCAGAGACGATGCGTGAGCCGTCGGGCGAGAATGCTACCGATGTGACCCAATGAGTGTGACCCTCGAAGGGAGTGCCGACGAGAGTGCCGTATTGGACGTTCCACACCCGAATGGTTCTGTCAGAGGAGCCAGAGACGATGCGTGAGCCGTCGGGCGAGAATGCTACCGATGTAACAGAATCAGTGTGACCCTCGAAGGGAGTGCCGACGAGAGTGCCGTCTTGGACGTTCCACACCCGAATGGTTCTGTCGTCGGAGCCAGAGACGATGCGTGAGCCGTCGGGCGAGAATGCTACCGACGCCACGGAAGCCATGTGACCTTTTTGGCTAGAACCGACGGTAACTCCTTTCTGCGCGTTCCAAATACGAACGGTGCAGTCTTTGGAGCCAGAGGTAATGCGCGTGCCGTCGGGCGAGAACGCCACCGACCTGACGTAATCATTGTGTCCCTCGAGCGGCTGGCTGTCCGAATTACCGCTCAGGATATCCCAAGTGCGGATAGTTCTGTCGCGGGAGCAGGAGACGATACGTGAGCTGTCAGGAGAGAATGCCAATGATCTAATAGATTCAGCGTGCCCTTTGAAGGGAGCACCGACGGGAGTGCCGTCCTGTGCATTCCACACACGGATAGTCTTGTCGTCGGAGCCGGAGACAATACGCGAGCCGTCAGGTGAAAAGGCTACCGACCGGACCCGACCAATGTGGCCCACGAAGGGGGCGCCAATATGGGCGCCATTGTTTACATTCCATACGCGGATGGTTTTGTCGAAAGAGGCTGAAGCGATACGGGAGCTATCCGGTGAGAAAGCCACCGACCGAACGACGCCGTCATGGCCTTTGAGAGGTGCACCCACAAGGCTGCCATTCTGCGCGTTCCAAATTCGTATAGTTTTGTCATAGGAGCCGGAGACGATGCGCGTCCCATCAGGTGAGAACGCGACGGACATGACATAGCCAGTATGCCCCCGGAAGGGAGCACAGGTAAGACTGCTGCCCTGCACGTCCCACAAACGAATAGTGCAGTCCTCGGAGCCAGAAACAATTCGCGAACCATCTGGCGAGAACGCCACTGAAGTTACATTATCTGCATGACCCTCAAGCGGAGCGCCAAGAGGTGTGCCGTCGTGTACGTGTTTGAGAATGATGCTACCATGGTTGCATCCGATGGCTAGAAGCGTACCGTCGGGCGAGTACGCGACCGATTTTACCTTGCGGTCAAGGTTCCAGCTTGCAAGTATTTTCGTATGTCTACCTTCTATGGCCGTTCCTGTCAATTTTAGAAGACATTTTGTCTGCTTCCAGTAGTGTGCAAATATGGCACTTGATCGATGACAAAAAGGCAAAGCAGATATATAGATATGTGGTGTGCTGAGCGAAACAGCATTTGCTGCGAAGCTTGTCACAAAGTTCGATGCATCTTCTGCAAAATTTGAAAGTTCCTGTGGTGCGTGGTTCGCCTGTTCGATAGATATATCAGCCATTCATCAGATTCCACCACAGTGCTAGCTCACTATCAGCCACAATTTTGCCGTCAGTATCACTTGCACGCCTATTCCCATCCAATGCTCCAGGTTCATCACTTCCATCCAGAAGAGTAGCTGCTTCGATAAAAAAAGATGCATTAGAGCATACAGCTCGTCACAAGAGGATGCTTGCTGCAAATGGTCGGCCCAGTAGCGACAAGAATATGCTAGAGTTGGTGATATTGTCTGGGTGACACGTTCCTCCAAGTCTGGGATCAGACTATCCGGTACATAGGACGACTCTAGCCCGCAGATGTTAAAACATAGCTGATCTCTCATCAATTCGAGGCATCGTCGCGCAAGGAGTTGGTTATGCTGATTCACGTTGCAGAAGAAGGCGGGCGAGCGGGCTTGGTCGAACATAAAGTCGGGGAACGATGCGTGCAAGGTCGTTACAATATTACTGTTGTCGGATACGTATAGTACCGACCGAAGCGGTTGTAATGTTGCAATTGCTTTCCCGGTATGGTTGATGCCTGTCAACCGGGACAACGTTTCAGCGCTTATTGGTTCCCGAGCGCACACGGCCGTCCATAAGATCAATTGAATTCTTTGCCTCTCTTCTTCCTCCAACGAATGGTTTCCAATCACCGCTGAGAGAATGGCTGTGTATAATTCGTCGATTCCAGCATGCTTATTTTTTGCAGTCAACCGGATAGATAGCATGCTGTCCAGGCGCTCCTCGGAATCTCCAAACTTTTCGCCTATCCGTATGTAGCGAACCGCCGTCGCGGCATAAATGAACAGGCGCCCGGAAAGCTCGGCTAGCTGTTTAATTTGGACATGTGTTGGAAACACGAGTTCCTCTCGCAAGTATAGCTCAATATCTGCCTGTACTAGCGATTGCTCGATGTCATGTAGAACGAATACCGAGCGTGATGTGTCGGGCTGGTTCTGGATTTTGTTCCTTATGCTCGGCTCTGGTCGACTCGTAACAAAGAACTTCAAGGGGAGATCACCCGCGGCTCGGAATAGCATGTCGAGTACCAGCTCCACCCCTTTATGTGCGGTACACTCGTCCAGTGCATCAACCACCACCACTAGTCCTTCAGGTATCACATCCTTCACCTCAAGCAGTGGTTCCTTCAGTAGTTGTTCGAATTGAGTAGCCACAGTACAAGAGCCAATATCCGGGTCGCTGCCAAGTACTCGACATAGAGCTGACTGGAATGGTGTCGAGTATCGAGCAAGCTGATATGCGATGGTAGGAATGATCCGAGCCACGTCCTGACACTCGGCTGTCGTGCGCGTGCAGAAGAAGCTCGCAGCTAGCCGCTTGCGCTTCTTGAGTGAGTCGGCAAACGTGCACGCGATGGTAGTCTTGCCGGTGCCTGCCATGCCGTTCATCCAATACACGTTTGGTGCATCAGGGTTGTCGGACCATGCATCGAGGCTCGATAAGACGCCGGTACGGGTGTTCTCCGTGCACATACGGCGGTTGATTTCGGTTGATAGGCTGGAGTTATAGGTTGCTAGCTTCACCGGCTTCATGTTTTCAAGGCGAGTATTCTGTATTCTCGAGTATGTAAGTCTCATTGAAAATAAATACACGAAACCAGCCCACCGCCAGATGTTCGTTTGCGATGCTCCATGCGCTCAAATCGGCGTCGATCTAGATAGTTCATCACCAATCGTATTCACCAAGGTTTGTGCTCAAGTATTTACTCACTTGTAGTCTCCGAAAAAGCAGCTGAATTTGATTGTAACACTTTATTATATCGTCTTGGTCCAGCTTTGCTTCCAGTACGAGTCTTCCCTTGCTGCGGTCCTGCTTACTGGTGATGAAGTCCACTTGTTCTTGAATCGAACTATAAGCTCATTAGTTACACTGTTTCGTGGAAGACTCGGTGCTCACATAGCAGTCCTCGAAATGAACTCGGACATTGGAGTAGTTCTCGATGTCTGCAAATGTCGGTCGAGGATTTCGCTCAAGGTTTTGAGCTCTAACGCCAGCGCTTGATATTCTGCTTGATTATTTGTTGATTGCTGTTCACATATAATGTCTCAGATCAGCTCCACTCCGACCCGTTTAGCCTGACAAACTCACATCCATAGTCTCAACACATGATATCAACCCGCCAATTGCCAACTGCAGTGGCGGGAACAACGCAGAGCTCTTGTACAACCCCTTTAGTGCAGCATGGAACCCACTCCATATGCCTGCGCCAACAATGCTTGGCACGAGTGCAGCGAGAGACGTGGGTGGTTGTGGAGTCTGTGCACGCGAGTTAGACACCAAGGGTGAAGGAACGGGTAGGTAGGGGGCAGGGGGAGGGGATGTCGGTGGGTGTGAGGATGATTCTCCTGTACTAGTTACCGGAGGCGATTGCACTGGAGAAGGGGGATCCGGTGCGTGAAGTGTTGGCGAGGGAGGCCTGGGTGAAGGGTGTCTCGTCGACGGTGGCGTTCCAAACATCACATCCCACGCTTGGGCAGCACGGGCACGAAAGCTGTCTTTGGACCTCGGCTTAGGCTTGAACATCCTGGTAGAGGATGATGATTGTTGTGTTAAGCCTGATTTGCTTCTGATATAAGAGGGCGATCAGGGCTCTCGTAGCGCGGATACGAGGGCAACCCCAGGATAGGGCGTTACGATTGCCGGGCGGTTACGATAAACTGGTGCTGCCAAGTTCAAGCTGTCTGAAGTTTGTGCAATGTAACGCTCCCTGAGCACGCGAGATCCCGAGCATGTCCGACGCGAGATTAGATTAGATTCGACAAACTGGCCTTTGACTCGCTCACGAACAGTCTCCCCGGGCGTCTTTTCAGACAAAATTCTCCGCTCTGAGACTTCTGTCCAAGACTCCTGCACAACTGGGAAAAACACCACGAGGGAGTCTTGCCGGCCAACCAAAGTCTGCTGTGAGGGATTTATTTGTGCACTAGCATAATTCTCTCTCGGGTATAACTATCAGGCCTAGTGATCTCGTCTAAAGTCTCGCTCTCAATGGCTCTCGCATCTACCCTGCACCGCCGTCCCGCTCCTCTACTCCTCTTCCGCCTCTCCCCCCAACGTCACTTCTCCTCCAGCACACCCCTCCAAATGCCCCGCCCAACCCCTTCCAAAACACACCTGCACCAACCCATCCCAGACGCCCACTTTCCCCAAGGCTACATAGCCTCCTCCACCCACGCCGGAGTCAAAAACAAACCCGGCGTCCTCGACCTCGGAATCCTCCTCTCGACCTCGCCTCAAACCTCAGCCGCAGCTTGCTTTACACGCAACGCATTCCAAGCCGCTCCCGTGCAAGTCTCGACCGAAGTCCTACGCGAGAGCGAAGGTCGGGTCCGAGCGTTGGTCGTCAACAGTGGCTGCGCCAACGCCGTCACCGGCGCCAAAGGGATGAAAGACGCCTGGGCCATGGCAGCCGCGACCGACGTCCTCGCGCGCGAACTGACGCAATCTGGAGGGGGGTACGAAACCGTGGTCATGTCGACGGGTGTGATTGGCCAACACCTCCCGATCGATAAGATTACGGACGCGATCGCGGGCGAGGAGATCAAGAACCGGTTGGGGCTGTCGTTTGGGCATTGGGAGGGGTTGGCTCAGGCGTTTATGACGACGGATACGTTCCCTAAGTTGCGTGCGAGGAGGTTTAAACTTAGGGGGAAGGATGTGAGTGTTGCGGGAATTGATAAAGGTGCTGGGATGATTCATCCGAATATGGGCCCGCCGGGTGCGTTTACACTATATGCATCGAGTTTTCTCTAAATTTCGTATATAGGTCTCCCGCATGCGACCCTCCTTGGTGTAATCGCGACCGATGCGGGCGTTACTCCGCGTTCTCTCCAGACAGCACTCACATATGCCATCGACCGGTCTTTCAACTCGATCTCGGTTGATGGGGACATGTCCACCAACGACACGGTTATCGCGTTTGCCAACGGGGCTGCATTTGGAGAAGGTGCTTCTATGCGCATCACGTAGAAGAAATTACTAATATAATTTATTAGGTGCCGACGAAATTGACGAAAAGACTCACCCGGAAGAATATATCCAGTTCCGAGATGAGCTCACGTCGTTTGCGACCGAGCTCGCCTCGCTCGTCGTACGCGATGGTGAAGGTGCGACCAAATTTGTGACAGTAACAGTCGAGGTGAGCCTTTCCTAAATAATTGAGATTTTAACTTAATTCGGATGAAGGGAGCACCCACCTACGAAGACGCCCACCGAGTTGCATCCGCCATCTCGACCTCTGCACTCGTCAAAACCGCCCTCTACGGAGAAGACGCCAAGTACGTCAAACCACCTCGACAAAGCCCATACTAATGCCCATTCAGCTGGGGCCGCATCCTGTGCGCCGTCGGATACACCTCCCTCCCCTCGGGCACACCCATCGACCCAACCAAAGTAACCGTCTCGTTTGTCCCAGACGAGGGCGCCCCCAACCGCACACCCCTCGCACTCTTGACCAACGGCGAACCCGAACCAGCCGACGAGGACCGCGCGAGCGAGATTCTCAAGCGCGAGGATTTCGGAATCCGGGTCCAGCTAGGATTGGGAACCGAGAGCGCGAATTACTATACCTGCGACTTTAGCCATGTGAGTCCAATCGAGATCTGACCCAACTAGGACTAACGCGCGTGCAGGAATACGTGACCATCAATGGAGATTATCGCAGCTAGACGTTTATTTACTATACTGTAAACTAGAGAGCGTGGCGTGAATACAGGGGGAATCCAAAATATGGATTGGACCAGATCGAGTCAACCCTAACCCGTAGTCTAGTCCCAGACCAGGCTTCCCTTTTCGTCGACGCTCGCCGTCATACCTCCACTTGCCTTGCCTTTTCCGGCTGTGGGTTTGGCGTAGGCTTGGGCGATGCGTTCACGCTCGACGGCGCGTTTGTGGGCTGCGAGTTTGTCGAGACGTTCTTTTTCTGCGTCGGCCTTGCTTGCCTTGACGGCTTCACGCTTGGCGGCGTTTTGTCGTTGTTTCTTGGACACGGTGTCTGTGAGATGGTCAGCGTGTGACGAACTGTAGGGAGATGTGCGTACCTGTGGATGACTTGGGTGCCTGACCGGTAGACGCCTGGGTGATGGTCTGGCTGCGCTTCGGCTCTGCAAATGTTTAGCACAAGTATTATAATAACGAAATGGACTTACTGCGACTCTGGACCACGCCCCATCCGCCGTCATCAGTCTCCTCGTCGTCGACAGACAGAACTTTGTTCTCGTCCGCATCTTCATAGTCTCCCCAAGTGTAGCCAGGCGCGGGTTGTTCGGCCTCGGCGGGCTTGACGCGCATCACACGTGCAACCTCGGGGTACTGGGGCGTTTCGAGCATGCTAGAAACCAATTAGCCCATGACCACAAATGAAATACTCGACGTACTCTTCAACGCCCGTCTTGCGACCCGCCGGCAATAGTCTTTCCGCCAGAGTGCGTTGTTTAACTTGTTCTGTGGGGTCGTCCTGCTCGTCCTCGGTTCCCGTAACGGACGTCGTAAGCCCATCACTAAGCAGCGCTGAGGGATTAGTCGCCGACTTTTCGCCTCGTCGTCGTGTTTCTACACGTGTCCACGCTCCATCGTCAGCCCCAGACGACTCGTAGGCGCTGGGCATCGACTTGGACGGCCCCGCACCAACCGAGGTTTCGATCCCGGCAGGTGCCGCTGCCTTCGACTTTTTCTTCTTTTTCGGCTTGCTGGCGGGCGCAGGTGGGGGAGCTGCCTCTGGCTTGGGGGTCAATTCTTTTTCCTTGGGTTTGGGCGGTGGGACATTGTCTTCTGCGGCGGTCGACTCTTCGCCCGATGTTGCGCGTATGCCTGGTATCGTCTTCTTCTTTGTTCTTCTTGCCCTTTTTGGACGTTGTCGTCAGTTCTGTGGGTTGGATCGTGCCGTCCTCAGAGGGCTTGGGTGCGCCAAAGTAGAAGGCTGCGCCCACTGCGACCTGGTAAATAGTATGCTGTAGTCGTTTCCTTCGAGTAGAATGAGAAACTCACTGTCACAGCCGCAACAGCAATCTCGGTCATACTAGAGTCGAGCATGGTGGGAAAGATGGTGATGACGAGACAAACCGAGGTGGACGTGGACAAGTGCAGGTGGTTCAGCTCCGCATTAGGTAATCAGGCGCCCGATATCTCGCCCGATTCGGTCAATGGGGATTCGGTCCAACTCGGTGACAATAAATTAATGCAGCACAGATACAGGCGGAACATACAAGCACGACTCGTGGCAATGAGGTTCTTTTGGCGAGGGATGTGTCGTAGAGTGTTTCAATAATAAAGAGGGGCGGCGGGACGGGTGACGGGAGTGACGACCACGGTGCTTATGCGGCGGCTTCTATCGAGGCAGGTTCACCACTTTCCATCTCCAAGTCAGCAGCAGGTCGTTTCCTAACCTCTCGCCCAACGCCGCCAGCTCTCTCTGCCTCTTCGATCGTGTACACCGGTTCCTTTAATTGCTTACACCTCCTCTTGTGTACCTACGTCAACCAACAAGTAAGCTCTCAATGACCAACCCATTTATGGGACGTTATTTCACACCTTTCCTTTCCAATGAGACTTCAATGCAACGTCCGTCTCGAAATACTTGGCACACTCGACGCAGTAATGTTGCGCCAACCCAGGTTTCTCGACGTCAATGGGCTGAGCTTCAAGCTTCGCCCTTACAGCTGGGTCGAGGTCATGCAACTGGATCTGGTCCAAATCTTTTCCACGAGCCTATGCAAGCGTTCAATCACGACTCCACCAATACATGCAACCCAAACTCACCCTCGTCCGTGTAGCACGATGCACATCCCTCTGAGCTTTATGAACCCTCGAACGTCTAAGTCTACCCATCTACACCCCCATAAGCATTTCACTAGTCAGCAAGTTTAGAAACCCACCTTGCGATCGTCGCCAAAATTCTCCCCACCAAGGACCCTGAGATCCATTCAACCAATCAGACCCTACCGGGAACGGATCACCGGACCCAATTCCGCGCACCGACCGACCGACACACCGACCGCAAGACACAACCGCCGTCGCCGACACTAAAATGCCTTCCACTCGGTAAGTAATGAATCCATATTACATGGAGACGGTGTAGATGAATCAGAGGAGCAATGGGACGGACGGAATGGATGGATGAGCGGCTGGGACTCGGATGGATCTGACTCGAGTGGATGGATATTGATTGTTTTTGCTTGCAGTCTGTACGCCAAGGGCCGTATTCTGGGCCACAAGCGTGGCAAGCGCAACACCGCCCCAACACGTCGTTGATCCAGATCGAGGGTGTGTCGAACAAGGAGGAGGCCCAGTTTTATCTTGGAAAGGTGCGTTTCCGTCTCACCCCATCCTCTTTTGTGCTAATACTCACTCTCTCGTAGCGACTTGCGTACGTTTACAAGGCAAAGCGAGAGATCAAGGGGTCTAAGATTAGGGTCATCTGGGGGTACGTTGTCGACATTTGCCTTCATGACTCGCGCTAATATAACTCGCAGTCGTGTAACACGCCCACACGGCAACTCTGGCGTCGTAAAGAGCAAGTTCCGATCCAACATTCCTCCTCACACATTTGGCGCGAGCGTCCGAGTCGTATGTCCCCCCCATTCCTGTCGCTTTGCGCGTTGCTGACAGGGTGTATATTTGCAGATGCTCTACCCCTCCTCGATTTGATTCATTGTATCACCTCCATCCGTCCCAGCTTTATGCTTCATGTTCTATGCACCATGTCACGGTTCGCTTGCCAATAAGTGTCATTTGGATAAACGTGCGGAATTCAGCCTCGGTTGGCTGTGCATGGTGTGATTCTACCCTGTCGATCGTCATTGTCCCAGATTGATGTATAGTTCGCAAGGTGAGAGGTTAGGGTGCTCGTTGAATGTTAAGCGACGGTCCAGGGGTTGCTATGCCGGCTGAAGAAGGCAGGATAAGTGTCGTCGCCACTATTGGCATACTCGCGGACGAGCATAGCACCATATTAATGTGGTCGTTTGAATCAGGCTGAATCAGGGCCGTTCTGCCTGGTATATCACGGTATACCAGATATCCAGACATGTCTGTTATTCACGCCTCGGGAACTCAACAAGACCCCATCGCCCTATGAGGCCACAGGATCTGAGTAATTTGAACGGATCGCAGTCCGAAAGTGTTCTAGAATTGCCACCTACATGTATTCCAGAGCTGTAACCTTGCTGTGCTTGCTATTCTGTGCAGCCTCGAGGCCTGCATCGCGTAGGCACGGCACGCACTGGCTATCGATCCTTATATAATACACTTGATGGTTCTACCAGACTTGAAGCTCACTACCACCAGCCTCTGCTAGGATGTCTAATTCGAACCCCAAGGACAAACCTCATATTCGCATAACTCGCGCAGCTCGTCGAGTGTGGGATGAAGCGTTCGAAAAGTCTCCCTCATCAGCGCCCCCGTCGCCGAAGCGCCCTGCCCTGGGTCTGACGCCTTCAGCCTCGTATTCGCTAACAACGCCACCACAGGCTCATACCGGCCCAGACCGACTCTCGCCGTCGCCAGTGCCGCCCTCATCAACCGTCCCTGCGTCGGTCGTCTCACCCTTAGCGCCCGACTCACATATGGCGTCTCCGCCACCGCCCTCGTCTCCTGAGGCATCCTCCCCTGGAGAAAACGAGAACCTCGCATGGGGCCGGCTCCCTGCTGTCCTTCGCCGAGGATTGCACAAGAGTTCCGCGTTGTTCCCACCGCTTCATTCAGCTGTTGACGATTTGATATCCTGTTTGGAGAAGGTGGAGGTAAGCCACCTTGAGATAATATGGTAGTGTTCTTGTTGTAGCTCATTAGTAGTTTGAGCAGCTATCCACAAAGAAGAAAACAGAACACGAAGCACTAGCACTGGAGCTAACAACGCTAAGCGAATCGCTGGACCAGCATTTGAAAATGTCTCAATCAGCTCGAATGACGGAGTTCATCATGAAAACGGCTCAGCAAGTTGCAAAATCGCTTTTCGTACATAGCATTCTGATTGTATCCAGGTCAATTAAAAAGCAAGTCGAATTTGTTGTGAAAAAACAGAACAGGAGCAGGGGAAAGCGCCTAGCAGACGCAGCGCAGGATGATGAAGAAATTATAAACTCTTATCGTCAGATCCAGGCGCTGTTTCGGCAGTTGCAAGTAATGATATGTCTCAGCAAGTGTTGTGGCAAGGTCTGACAAACAAGTAGATCGATGCCGACCTGAGCATATGGAGTATCGCAAACGAACAACTAGCTGTAAGTTCATTGTGACCAGGACGCTCGAATGACGCTCATTGGTTATGCTATGACAGAACACTCGACTTAGGGACTTGCAACCGGTGAGGATGGCACCTTACGACTCCAGCCTTTCTACAGAGATCAACCGCCGCACGTGTACGGAAAAGACTCGCATCGGCGTCTTATCCAACCTCGATATTTGGTCCAACAATCCCAATGCACCGGATGTTTACTGGATGAACGGCATGGCTGGCACCGGCAAAACAACTATTGCATGTACATTTGCGGGTGCACTCAAGAAGCGCAAGCAGCTAGCTGCAAGCTTTTTCTGCACGCGCACATCGCCCGAATGCCGGGATGTGACCCGGATTATTCCCACCATCGCATACCAGCTCGCTCGCTACTCCACCCCATTCCAGTCGGCGCTTTGTCGAGTTCTCGGCGGCGACCCAGACCTTGGCTCTTCCGTTGTGTCCACACAGTTCCAGAGACTACTGAAGGAGCCTTTGCTCGAGGTGAAAGATGCGATACCAGCAGGACTGGTGGTAGTAATTGATGCGCTGGACGAATGCACCGCTCCAAAAGGGGTTGAACTGGTGCTAGAAATGCTGTTTCGAGCTGCGGGCGATCTTCCTCTAAAGTTTTTTGTGACAAGCAGGCCAGAGGCAGTGATACGGAACAAGATCCATAGTCAACCCGAAACGACGCGCTCCGTGTTTATCTTGCATGACATCGAGGATTCACTTGTGCAATCAGATATCGAGTTGTACTTGGGAGACGAGCTTGATCCCAAAGTTGTAACGCCTCTCCAAGTGAAGGAATTGGCCAAACTAGCTGGAAGGTTGTTCATCTATGCGGCAACCGCGGTGCGGTACATCAAAACCGGCGAAAAAACTGGCAATCTTGAGAGACGCCTGCAAACTGTGCTATCCATTACTGCCCCATCGGAGAAAAGGCACACTATGATGGATCAGCTATACGAATCCATTCTTACTTTAGCAATCAATGACGAGTCGTTCGAGGAACCAGAAAAGGACTGTATGCGGCTCGTACTCTGGACGGTTGTATGCGCTCGAGAGCCCTTAAGCGTCGAAACGCTGACAGAGTTGGCTGGGGTCAGAGATCATGGAAAGACATTCGCAATGCTACAGCCACTCCGATCCGTGCTGTATGTTTCCGAAAACAGCAGTCTCGTGACAACCCTACATGCATCATTCCCTGACTTTATTTTTGATGCGGCACGCTCATCAACATTCTTCTGCGACACGAAACACCATAGCCAATTACTCGCACGGGGATCCTTTGAAATTATGAAGCGTCAGCTACGGTTTAACATATGTGGACTAGTATCATCATACATACCAGATGAGAAGGTACCAAGCCTTGAAGAGCGAGTAGCCAAAGTGGTGTCACCAACACTAGCATATGCTTGTCGTTATTGGGCAGACCACTTGCGACAGGCATCCGCTTCTGCTGACTTGTCTGGTTTGACGCAGGTTTTCCTGTCAGAGCATCTGTTATTTTGGATGGAAGTAATGAACTTGAAGCATTGGGCAGCAATAAGCGCTCAAGCAATCTTGACAGCAAAGCTATGGCTAACAGTGAGCAAGTGCCATGTCACATGTATTGCCAAACTGAGAATCTTCGGCACTAGCAAACTCGCTGTGCTTCGCCGGATCTAGTTAATTTTGTTGAAGATGCGCGGAACTTTGTTACAGCATTTGCTGCAAATACAGTCTCCCAATCGACCCCACACCTGTACCTCTCAGCTCTAGGGTTCTGTCATAGATCTAGCTCCGTATTCAAGCAGTACTCAAAAAGAACGCATGGACTGGTAGAACCGAAAGGTACATGCATCGAGTGCAGAGGGGTAGGATTGCTCGCCAGCTGGACCTTGGACTCAGGAGTATACTCAGTTGCATACTCTCCTGATGGCACTCGACTAGCCATTGGATGCTCCGGCAACTGTATCATAATCAAGGATGCTCACGATGGGACTCTCGTCGGCACTCCCTTCGAGGGTCACACTAATTCTGTCACATCGGTAGCATTCTCGCCCGACGGCTCACGCATCGTCTCTGGCTCCTCTGACAGAACCATTCGGGTGTGGAACGTCCAAGACGGCACTCTCGTCGGCACTCCCTTCGAGGGTCACACTTATTCTGTCAGATCGGTAGCATTCTCGCCCGACGGCTCACGCATCGTCTCTGGCTCCTCTGACAGAACCATTCGGGGCTGACAGAACCATTCGGGTGTGGAACGTCCAAGACGGCACTCTCGTCGGCACTCCCTTCGAGGGTCACACTAATTCTGTCACATCGGTAGCATTCTCGCCCGACGGCTCACGCATCGTCTCTGGCTCCTCTGACAGAACCATTCGGGTGTGGAACGTCCAAGACGGCACTCTCGTCGGCACTCCCTTCGAGGGTCACACTTATTCTGTCACATCGGTAGCATTCTCGCCCGACGGCTCACGCATCGTCTCTGGCTCCTCTGACAGAACCATTCGGGTGTGGAACGTCCAAGACGGCACTCTCGTCGGCACTCCCTTCGAGGGTCACACTGATTGGGTCACATCGGTAGCATTCTCGCCCGACGGCTCACGCATCGTCTCTGGCTCCTCTGACAGAACCATTCGGGTGTGGAACGTCCAAGACGGCACTCTCGTCGGCACTCCCTTCGGGGTCACACTCGTTGGGTCACATCGGTAGCATTCTCGCCCGACGTGGAACGTCCAAGACGGCACTCTCGTCGGCACTCCCTTCGAGGGTCACACTGATTATGTCACATCGGTAGCATTCTCGCCCGACGGCTCACGCATCGTCTCTGGCTCCTCTGACAGAACCATTCGGGTGTGGAACGTCCAAGACGGCACTCTCGTCGGCACTCCCTTCGAGGGTCCTTCGAGGGTCACACTGATTATGTCACATCGGTAGCATTCTCGCCCGACGGCTCACGCATCGTCTCTGGCTCCTCTGACAGAACCATTCGGGTGTGGAACGTCCAAGACGGCACTCTCGTCGGCACTCCCTTCGAGGGTCACACTGATTCTGTCACATCGGTAGCATTCTCGCCCGACGGCTCACGCATCGTCTCTGGCTCCTCTGACAGAACCATTCGGGTGTGGAACGTCCAAGACGGCACTCTCGTCGGCACTCCCTTCGAGGGTCACACTTATTCTGTCACATCGGTAGCATTCTCGCCCGACGGCTCACGCATCGTCTCTGGCTCCTCTGACAGAACCATTCGGGTGTGGAACGTCCAAGACGGCACTCTCGTCGGCACTCCCTTCGAGGGTCACACTGATTGGGTCACATCGGTAGCATTCTCGCCCGACGGCTCACGCATCGTCTCTGGCTCCGACGACAGAACCATTCGGGTGTGGAACGTCCAAGACGGCACTCTCGTCGGCACTCCCTTCGAGGGTCACACTAATTCTGTCACATCGGTAGCATTCTCGCCCGACGGCTCAAATGACCAAACCACGCGCATCTCGGAATGCGGCCTTGATACTCCGAGAATAGGTGGGTCTCAAATTCTGCTCGCTGTGTTTTGTTTTGACGTTATATTTGTATAATATTCATAGATGCCACATTCAAAGACGGATGGATAATGAGTAACTCCAAGTTACTTTTTTGGATTCCACCAGATCTTGTTCAGTACCTTTCACCTCCACATAATTTATGGGTAGCTGGGCCCCAAGGAATGGTCTATATTGACTGCACCAACACATTGTTTGGAAATTCATGGTCTGACTGCTATCTGCTCCAATAATCAAGGGATCTTCACTTCGCGAGTACGTCATTTAGCATTTATATATCTTTCGCTACTAAGCCAACTGTACAGGCACTAGTTTTAGACCTAGGCCAGCGATCTCTCCCTAATACCAATTGCTTCTGTCTCCGTGATCGATGCTGTCCACTTTAATTACCTCAGCTGCTCGGTCTTTTCCTCATGACTCGGGCTCTCTTTCCCTTTATATTTCCCGCCTGTTCAGCACTTCGATCTTATATCCCTCTCCCCAAAGTATCATATCAACCTTTCCGTGCATATACATTTATCTGCCAATCCGAACAGAGCACTTTCCTGGCCTTCATTGATTTATACCCACTGAAACCCCATTGAAAACTACCTTACCATTCACAGTAGGTTGAATATGCAGATGCAGGCTAGATAATAGAGGGAAAGGTAACTTAGGAAGAAAGGTCTTCATGCCACCCATTTGCCGCTTACTTAGTAATAATCGTATGCTTTAAATACGGGCGTCAGTCTCCTTCCAACGTAGCATATATTGTGAATTATCCGTGTCCGGCACTTGATCTTTCGATAAGTTATTTAAACATTGTGTCATCTAGCCTCAATTGTCACAACCAGACTAGCGACTCCTGTTTCGAGTACTGGGTACCCGTTGTCACTCCGAACGTGCCCCAATCACAGCTTAACCGCAGACTGTCCTTCGTCAATGTACTTGGCAACCTGCAATATTTCGTATTGCAATCAATTACGGTGCGCGACCATTGAATAATTCTGATTCCAGCTAACTATATGCACTAAATACACGCACAGTCGATTCCCAAGTTTGATTCCAAGTCCGAATCACCGCCAGCCGTGACGAAATCCAGAATGTATGCGCGTCAATAGATCACGTGCTCGTTTCATTTCGAGGACAGCCACAGACAGCGTCCCCGTCGACCACCAATGACACACAAAAGGTAATTAATTTGAGCACATGACAACACATAACCCAGGTCCATCACCAACCGAATTCCAACCGATGGATTCTCGGACTGATTTACTGCAAGCGAACCTGACGGAGTTTCGAGGTGGTCCGAAAGTAGAAAGCCTAAATGCGCTCGGAGAAATGCTATCATTCGTAGACGGCGTGCTATTCTGGGATGGCGTACACAAGGGCTAGGTGGCAAGGTGGTGGCGGCTGAAACTTGCAGCTCACCGAAACTGAGCGTCGAGCAAGAACAAAAAAAAACATGTGAATCTGCTGTTGATCGAAATTTTGGACTTTACGCCCACCCTAAACCGGCCACGCGAAACACGTGGATAACGCGGCCCGACCAGTCCTGAAAAAGAAATCAGGGTCGAGCAGCCAACCCGAGCTGTTGCTGAGCCTGTCGACGCCTCGGTGCTTCAGCTGACTGGAGCACGAGATGAGGTGCAGAGCGGAGTAACCGCGGCCTCGTAAACGATTGTCCGGGCGCAACCGGACGACTGCACACGACAGGGGAATCGGAAGCAGGCGCTAGAGGACAGAAGCCAAGTTGATATGGGATAGCGTGCCAACCCTGATATTGATATGGTTGATATAGCGTGGTCCAAAGCTAGTTGTTTCCCAGACCCGGCCACTGCAGCGCAGGCGCTGAGTTAAATACTATCTTGCTTTAGTCGCTCGTTTACACGCTCCTTATATCATAGCAACGGCTGCGTTTCAAAATTTCACCCTTAGTTTCTGTTAATTTCGTATCTCGCAGCTATAACCATGACCGCACCTCGTTCCAGTCACGACGACTCGCTCTCTTCCATGCGTGAGTACGGTGGAGTTGGGTCGAAAAAAGCTAACTGTTAATAGTATCTGCGCCTACTACTACCCCTAGCTGGATATCCCCCCGTCGACCTTTTACAATGGCCGACGCCCCCTCGTCGCCGGCGAGTTCGACGGCCTCGCAAAAATTCGAAGTCAAGCGACTACTGTCTCGACCGGCAGACCCGGCATCATCCTCTCCCCGACCGCTGACCACATTCGGCACATCTAATTACTCAACAGAAAACGTGCCAATTGTCCCCCTGGCGTCGCCCAAACGATCCAACAGCTTTGGCAAGTCTCTCCTCAAGCGCCGACCGAGTCGCACCCAAGTCGACGATGACCCAGCGACACCCAAACAACGCACGGCGCCTCTTGCTGTGCTGATGCCGTCGTACGCGCTGCCTGATGCGGTCATTCCCAATACGACTCCGGCATCGGCCTATGCTCGCGCTTACGCTCAACGGACAAACATGGCCACAATACAGCCACGGTCCCGGCGTCCTTCAGAGCCCGAGTCTAGCCGCCCTCGTCCCCGACGTCCATCACAGCCCCACCCGTTCGAGGGTGTCACCGGTCGAGTTGTTGCTGTCGGAGATCCGACTGACGAATCACTGGCGCTCACTGGACTTGCGCTAGCTGGATTTGGCGGGTCTGTCAAGAAGACTGTCGAAACTGAGGGGTTCAGGAGCGGATTAACGCGCAAGGTGTCGGCGCGTTTCCGGAGGCGCAAAAACTCGAACGCGGGAGTGATGAGCGACGTGGAGGGTGAGGTAATTTCGCGCAAGGGAAAGGAGCCCGAAAAGGACATTGGTCAGGAAGCTTGGTCGCGCGAAAAGGAGAGGGCCGTGCTGCGTGGAATGGGACTGCGACCTGGCGGTTCCCGAACGGCGGACACGAGCGACGCGACGATCCGACTCGGCCGAATGAACCGGAGACTGTCTCGCCATCTATCGATAGAAGACTTCAGGGGCTTGGTCCAGGTGGAGAAGGGAATGGGGGCCAGCTTCGAGATGTGGAGTCCTAATCGGGCAGGCAAGGGCCGGGACACTGCCAAGTCACCGGAGAGGGGTCGAGAGAGGGACAAGGAGGAGGAAAAGGCAGCGAGGAAACGGGCCGAGAGCGTGAGTCGGAGGACACGGCACGATCCAGCTATTGCACGTGAGCGGGAACGGGAGGAGAAGCGGCTGGCTGCGGCTGTGGCGTCCAAGATGGGTCCGGCAGACCCACCACGCATGGATGGCTCCAATACCTCGTCTCGGACCGACAGTTCGCCTATTACGTCTCGCTCAGAGGAGCTTCCCGCGCGGAAGGACGATTGCCTCGTGTCTCGCAGGGACGACAAACGGGCCACTACTACTCGCAGCAACTCGACACCCAGTCCAGAACAGGTGATGAGCCCCGAGAGCAACAAGGGCGGCAAGATATGGCGCTTGGTCAAGAAAATGTCGACCGGAACACTGAAGGAAAAGAAGCACTACCCGGTATGTTCATGTCTAGCGCTTTTAACTCGAACTAACCAACCGTAGACCGAAAAGGCTCCCCCGGTCCCTGCCCTTCCTAACAGCCGCCGCTCCTCCGTCCTCGACTATGGTGACGAAGTCCGCCCCGAGCTCGCTCGGTTCGGCACGAGTCGTTCGTCAATTGGCCGAAATACCTACTACGAGCCCGGGAGCGCCGCAGTCAGCATCCACTCGGGGCCGAGTAGCTTGAGCGGTCACACAACAATCTCTCAGCCACAGCCTCAGCCACAACCCCAATCTCAGCCTCCGACCCAACGACACCGCACCGCTTCAAGTAGCCGTCCCTCGATGACCAATGACTCGTCAGCCGCGAGCACATCTCCCAAATCCTCGTTTGGCCGTACCCAGAGCCCGCGCACGAGCATGTCATCATACGTCGACCTTGGCGATGAAGTCATTCCACCTCTTCCCCTCGGCAAACATATCGTCTCGCCCGGAGAGCTGGCTCAGCAATATTCGCCCGCTTCACGCGAACGCGTATCCGAACCGGCGAGCGTGGCCGCTTCCCCGAGTCTTCCTCCCCCTAAACGTCCCCGCGCCGCACAGAAACCACGCGACAAGCCCCTTACCAGTCCGTCTGTCGACTCTCCCACCAAGCCTAGGTCTGTATCCGACGCGCCGGTCAGGACGAAATCCAAACCCAATGTCCTGCGTCGTCCAACCCGACTTGCGAGCGATGGGTTGGACGTTCCCTCGCCTGGTCGTTCACCCCGTTCGCCGAGGTCTGCGTCGATGACAATGCCCTCGCCCCGTCCCCGCGCTCCCCCGACGCTCGAAGAACCCCTCCCCACTCCACGCCCGCGTTCGAATTCACTCGGGACTGTGTTCGCGTTTCGCGAAATGGAGGGCAAGAGTCGGCTCACCGAGCAGGAAAAGGTGGCCAAATTTGAGCAGCTGCTCGAGGCGAGCGACAAGGCGGGTGGCACGCTCCATGCGCGTGTCCAGGACCGGTTGATGTCGGATTCGATGCGTCTGTCGGGCAATTTCGATGCGAGTAGTGTGGGTGGTCTATAGATTTCTTTCGTTCTGCACTGGGTGTCTCTTTGCTTTCGTTTTCCTGGGTCTGGGTCTACCCGTATACCATTATTATTTCCTGTTGCCCTAGTGGCTAATTATATATCCCTCATCTATCCTCTCTTATATGCAACATTCCTTAATATCTACTCGGACGGACCTCCACTCGTTTGCATCTTCAATTGTTTTCTTGTCCATTCTTCCATGTTGTATATCCATTCCGCATGCTTGGTCGTGGCCGATGTACATCATTGTGAACCCAAATGAACAGAACCAAGCACTCGATTTCATTCAATCCGGCAACCGGTTCAAATTTCAATCTACAATAATTTAGATTCAAACTTTGGCGAACCCAATCACCCCTCATCTATCTCGCGGTAATAAACCCGGCTAGGAACATCAGAATTCGAACTCCCCTCGTCGGTCGTCGGTGTTTTGTGCACTTCCAGATTCGTCTCGGCTCGAGTCTGAAACCGACGGCACGCGCGCGCCTCGGTCCGGGGTGGTGCCTTGACGGTGATAAGCTCCGTAGCCTCCGCCTCGACCGCGGTACCCACGCGGCTCGAACGGACGAAAACCGTGTCCTCTATCGTTTGTCGGTGCAGGCTCCCTTGTCCTCCAGTTCCCGTCAAACGCTGGCCGTGGAGCCGCTCGTGGTTCCCAGCTCGAAGTTGCAGGGTTGGGACCCCATGCGGGTTGATTGGAGCGCCAACCGTGGGACTGAAAGCCTCGGTCGCCGTATACGTATCCTCGGTCGTGGCCGTGAACAGGGTATGATCCTCGCCCACGAGTCGGGGCGCTCGGGGGTGGGAGTAGGCGAGGAGACTCGAAATAGGGTGAAGCTCGAATGTTCGCTAAAATGTTCTCCAGATCCTGACGGTCGTAAGCTATTGAATGGTGTGGCGGGAGCCGAAACACTCGGTTGAAACCCTCTGCGGCGTCTATCGGTATAAAGTCTGCTCTAAAACGGGAAAGAACTGGGCGTTGCCGGCGGTGAGATGAATATGCAAGCTCAATTGATGCTTACTTTGTAGTGCGGCTTCTGGTGTTTTAATCGTTGGGTGATCTATGCCTGCTCAGGCAGGTGATTATTAGCGCGCATTCGGCGGGATTAGGAATACATACGTTGAGTTAGCCGTGCTCGACAAACCTAGACGATCGTCATGGCACTGAAATTAAGCATCAGAGTTCGCGGGCGATTCGGAAGCGCCTACATCATAGGGGGTATCCATCTCGAGACCCCAGATCTCAACATTTGGATATTGGCGTGCGAGTTCGATCCAGGTCCGGCGTTGGCTATTTGACCAAGCCGTGGAGACCGACGTCGATATAAACGAAAAATGTGATATTTGTTGAGTGGCTTACCCGGGGTCGATATTGGTTCTATCGACAGAGGCTGAAAGCCCCCGGGAAAGAGAAGCGTGTACTTCTCGCTCGACGTCTGCGCGTCTTCCGAGCTCGTCTTGGTTACATCGACGAAATTCAGGGAATTCGCGTTGCAGTGCACCGGAGAAGGTTGACTGCGCGGGGTTAAATCCGAAATAAAGATGGATGTTTGGTACCTACTTTTCCCGAGCCTATAAGCCCGCAGAGAACAATAATCACGAGTCCGCCTCGTTTCACTTCGGGGGTATCTATGTTCTCCATGGTGGCGGTCTGGGAAATGGCCAAGCGCTTGTGCCATATGCGATAATTGTAAATTCGTTTGGGCGCCTAAGGTCATCCCACAACGCGTCACACGACACAGTAACTCGGCTCCTACTGACGTGCCGACCTTGCCTGCTGCGTTTATCTCTTACAGCTGTGTTACCATTGGGCGACGTCTTGCCTCACAATACAGAGGATGGTGTTTCTGATAGTGCTCCCCCGGATCGTTGAGGTGCCAGTCTCGATGTCTTCCTGGAGTCGGTTTATCTCTGTTTCCCTCCTAGGAAGCCTAGTCGTGAGCGAATCGACGAGTCTTATCGAACATACTGTGACGTAGATCACTAGTCCAATATCACTTGTTCCGTACTCGAAGACATACTGTTTCTTCCACAGTACCTAGAAAAGGCTGCTGAAATCTGCTCCCCTGGCCCATCTGTGCTCGGAGAAACACTTGGATTCAGAGCGCGGAACGAGTATGGTGTCCATACCAAATGTCCGAATTCGAATGGCTCCAAAAGATAATCGGGTTTCATGAGGGTTTCTGGTGGACTCTGATAGCTTGGTGGTGAAACGAAATGTATCAAAGGTTGTACCATTGATTGAAATCCTAGATCATTAGATACTACAAGCCAACTAACTTTTCTCTTGCTTACAGTAATTGGAATTGGTGCCATTTCATGGAGTGCCGAATATGACCTTGGCTGAAGAGTGGTCTCACTTAGATATTGGATTATTTCTAACATGGATATCCTGAATCTAACTCGGCGGTGCGCATAGAATATACCCCATGTTTCGTCCCTCGAATCAATGCAGCCTGGTTGTAATAGTTGTCCAGGTTTTTCAATTTAATTTTTTTTTTAATTTAATTTTTTAATTTTTTTTATCGTTCATGTGGCGCATTCAGGACCTGAGTTCCGAACTGGGTTAGGAGCATTCGACCCGTCATGATTAGGCGCTGTAACTAAACTTACTGCTCTGCGATCATCCAATTTACGTCCAACCACGACCGCTTCTAGCTCGGTCTTCTTTGACATTCTCATACTCTTCTACTTGTTGGTTTGGATGGATCTTACTGCACCTAAACTTCAATGGGGGCTATGTCTGGACGAGTACCTTTCCTTGATTGAATCCTATACCCCTCGTCAAGCACCGAGTCGTAAACAAGCCCTGGCCTCTTATGAGATATTCCACCAACAAAAAGTCAATTGAACTGCTCGATCTTGGAGGATGTACTAATGCTCTTGCGTTATCCCGATAAACTCTTACAATTAGCTCAACGTTCGAGCGCTGGTAATCGGAAGACTCGTATGATTGGCCCTCTTTTCCGACATTTGGAGATGCACACCAAGGCTAATAAGGCAAGTTATAAAGTGCACTAACCAACGCCGCTCATATGCTAAACTTGAATGAATATATAGCTTCTTGATTATTATTTTGGATATCTATGCGTCCAGCTGCTGGCGATGAGCATTCAAGTCGATGTTTTGGTTTACCACGATAACCTTGAAGATACCGTGGAGGGAGTTCCACTTCTTGCGGAGGATATGTTCGGAGCTAAGCCTGATCCCGAACTTCATTCGCATTCACTATTTTTTAAAGCCATGATCTACATAAAACACTCAAAGTATGGCTGGACGTACAGTCTTAGTCAACAAAAAGCCGGATTCTTGATGTCGACATTTAGAGCCTCACGCTAGACCATTTTCCAGGTTTGCAAGCAGGTCACCGAGCTCCACGGCTGGGAGACCATATTCGGATCGATCTGGAAGCTCTTGGCGTATAATCCCCCAAAGCTTATGTATGCCTACTTTTCTCCTGCGTTGACGCCGAAACTCAACGCTACTTGGCAGGGAAACCAAAAGTGATTGGTGCCGGAAGAGTTGCGACCTTTTGTGCTGATGCGTCCTGGCCACCCATGATATCGAGTCGGTGAACGTGATTTATGTCAACCAAATTATCCAGGTATCAAACGAGACGTCGAGAGTCTGCGATATGATTTGTTCACATTTCGCCCCGGATCTGAGGATGTCTCAGAGATACCCCCATTCCTAATGACCTTGGTGGGGCTACTGAATAAACCAGGGGACAATTGGTTCAATCGGAAGGCGGTCGGCATTTTCATCAAATTCGCCACTCATTACTAGTCCCATTCCCTGTTATTTCTTGACGCTGGATCCGAAATACTCTATATACGCATCTTCGAAAGAATATGGGAAGAGATCGAGGGCAAGTATTGTTTGGAGGATAGCAGACATGGGGCTGGGGCGCTCGGGTTGGTATCTGATGTATTTGACGCGGCCCCGCCATTTCAGTAAGCTTAGCTTTACAGTCACGGTAGGAAAGAATTCATGATATCTTGCAGCGCCTTTTATGCGGCTAGAAATAAAAAAGATGACCTTGTCGCTCCAGCTTTCGAAAATCTCCCTTCGAGTGCCTTAAAATCAACGATTGGATCAATCTTACCGGACGAGCATTGCTTTTGGTTGCATTGCCAATTAATGGGTCACAAGCTATGAGTGATTGGGGTATCTTTAGTTTGTGTATATGAGGCTGAATTTGACCAAACGGTATTTACAGAATCATCAGTCGCTCTGGGAGAAGATATACTGGGGAAGTTACAAGTATACTGTGACTTCATAGAGGATTTTAATCCTCGGGTGATAAGGTTGTTCCAGAGCGGACCCTTCCGATACTATCAGGACTGGAAAAAAGTCTACGATTTTGTTCGGGAGGGTATCGTACTTCAAAGCCCCAGGATGCAAGCATATTTTAACAGCATTCGGAAGGCTTGGTGACGCCTCGGTCAGGTGCTGGGTTTCACTATTCAATCATATTGGTGCGCCTACACAGGCTGTGGAGACCTCAACCGACATGGCACCACTGGTATGAAATTATGCGAGGGTTGTCTGAAAACGTCATATTGTAGCTTGGAATGCCAAAATTCGTACGTAGTCATCTGCTAGCACGCGAAGCACTTTATAACCGACCCTCCTCCCAACTTTGCAGCGACTGGAATAATCATCGTTTTGAGTGTTACACACTGGTCCCGGCGATTGATAGTCACTCGCCGCCCGAGAGCGCTGAGAGACATTAATGTGCAGGATGGATTTATCATTGAGCCTATCGCGAACCAAATACTAAATCAATGAACCCGATTCATATTCTATTCTCGGTGTTAGCTACTATTAGTTTCTCGAACATATTATATATATATATCATTTTGAAACCAACTGGTTGCGGATTCGTGTGAGTAGGAAATAGACGCAGTAAACGAACCAACACTCCTTGGGTTTCACCCACACTAGTACGACTAGCCGAGGTTTCAGTGCGTCATCGTGTGCGCGCTTCGAGATTGATGTGTTCTTTGTTTTGGTGTTACGATCACGTGAAACGGTGTTCTGGCGCTAATTCTCAACCACACACCGCGTGATGAGCCAATCCATCCTTGGTACCTACGACACACAATTTATATCCCAGTCCGACGATGACGAAACCATGTACAATGTCGAAAAGATTCTGGATGAAAAGGGGCGCAAATTCTTAGTGCAATGGGAAGGAATCGACCCCACCACTGGGGAGAAGTGGGCACCAGACTGGGTCGCGAAATCCGACTGCACGGATGACCTCATCGCGGATTGGAAGCGGGAAAAGGCAAAAAAGAAAAGGCTATCGGGTGTTGCATCTATCAAGAGTTCATGTGAGTCCGTTCTGCCTTACAATTATATCTTAGTTAGAGCCCTGACATTCCTTCAGCTTCGGTCAACGGATCCATCGATGGACGCGCCCCAACGATGAAATCCCGCTCTGTGTCTAAGAAGACTAGCACTACTAGTACGGCCGGCCCCTCTAAAGTAGAGGTTCCCAAACCAGCTGCGACCAAGACGCACTCCAAGGTCCCTACCCAATCGGGTGTCTATGTGGGTGTGTCAACCCAACGTGCTCCAAAGCGCCGACGCGAGTCCGATGCTGCGTCGGAGCCCCTTTCACCTGTTAAACGACTCAAGCTCGGTGGCCCAGTCTCTCCCCTCCCAGCCTCACCGTTCGACAACGAAGACGGTGGACTCGGCTCGATCGTCAAGAAAAAGGTGAGCAGAACTATGGCAGCATGCTGCAGAGATTAAAACGAACCACAGCAGCGGGGCATCCCGACCACATACAAACGGAAAAAGGCAGCGATTGTCAAGAGCCCTTCGTTTCCTAAGCTCGCTGGTCCATTCTCTGTCAAATCTAATGTCGCTAAACCGTCTGGACGCACAGCATCCAAGAAATCCCCCAACGTCATGGATGTTTCCTCTGACGACGACGACGACGACGCGCCTGACCCATACGGCGAAAAGGACGCATCTGATACCGATACCGAGAGCGAGGAAGAAACTATTCCACCCCCGAAGGGACGAACGGCCCCCTCCAAGGGCAGTCCTCTTAAATCCCAATCCGAGCCGGCTCTCAAACCTAGGACAAGAAATGTGACTCGCACTCTTGGGCCGGACCCTACATCTTTCCGATCTGTCTCTATTCCGTTCGTACGCCCATATCCAACCTCCTCCGCACGCACTAGATCTCCTCCCCCGCGCGACGCGAGAGTCCGAAGGGAGATCGAGCGGAAGATTCGACAAGGAATGCCGGAGGACGAGAAAGCTCACAACCTCTGGCCTAGAGTTGTACTTAGAGATGTGGCGGGGTCACGCAAGAGTGACGGTTCCAGGGCCAGTACGTCTAGAGCCAGTATCGCCACGGGCAGTCGGAGAACCAGCAAAGCAGCGTCGGAAATGGCGCAAACAGAACCTGCTCGGGCTCCGGCTGATCTTCCCATCCCTCCCTCGTCGGCTAACGCGCCCACTCCTTCTTTGACAAGGAAACCGAGCCTCGTCAAGCCCATAGCTGGCTCGAATGCGAAACCAAGCCCGACAAAGAGTGTGTCGTTTCACGTGGACGGGGTCGACGACTACAACGAAGGCCAGGCAAACCACGAGCCAACGCTACCAGCCACAGCTGATGAGGCAAACGGCGGTGACCTCGATGGAGAGCGCTCTATTTCCATTTCTGGGGAACTCCCACCGCCGCCGAATCAGGAGGAGACCCCCACACTCGGTCGACCAGAATCTAGATCCCCGCCGCCCCCCTCCTTGCTCCCGAAACCCGCTCCGACTCGTGTCAAACTTCGCCCTTCCGAAGTCATTGCAGCGGGGAGGAAGCCTATCATCAAAGCCCCCTCCGGAGCCCGCCCTCTTTCCACTCGTACGTCTACTTCCGGCAATCATGGCGATCTCAAGTCCAACTCCCGAGTCAAGGCTCAGACCAAACTAAAATCCCAGTCTCGCGCATCTGATTCCGGGTCGGAGTCTAGCGAATCTGCGGGTACAAGGGACTCTGATGAGGGTAGTGCCCGCGCAGGGAACGAAGAGAGTGAGGTTGAGGATAGCGAGGGGGAACCTGACCCGTCGGAACAGATGGTGCAAGGGCAAGAGGGGGACACAGGAGAGGAGAAGGGGGAGGGTCAACAGGTAGCCGATGAGGTCGATATACCAAGCTCGCCGTCACTCGGGGGTGGCGCCAACGTTGGCAACCGGTCAAGATCCATATCACCTATACAGGAAACCCCTACGCGATACCAGGGTCAGCCGACCCTAGCTCAAGAGGGTACTGCCACTGTGGAGGAACCCGACGAGCCAGCTTCCCCCACCAACGATAACGATACTTTCAATTTCGATGAGGCAGACGTATCTATGGCGCACGTCATGGAGGTAGACGAGTTACTGTCTTCAAACGTTTCGCAGCAATCTATCGAGGACGATCACCGCGACGAGGAATCCGCCGAACACGAGTCGAGCCGTATAGAAGGCGAGAGCACCATTGAGCTTGTCGATAGCACAGTCGACGCCTCCCAGGTTGGCACCCAGGCCCATGCTGAGACCATAGAAAATGCATCCCAACCTGCGGGGCGCGTTTTGGCACCCGATACTCAACCTACGGCAGAGCCCGCTGATCATCCACAAACTACGCGTACCATCATGTCGGCGCTCCTGCCCGGGATCCTAGACTCTTCGCAACCGCCATCACAATCCAAGGAAATGGACACTATTGACCAAGACCAATCATTCGTTCCTCCAACCCTCCCCCTCGACGTGAGCTCCCAACCCATTCAATCCCAGCCCCCTCCTGCCTCCCAACCCGATTCTCAGCCTCAAGAAAGGACTCATTCCTCGATTGAAGAGCCTGCCTCGTCGTGGGAAATGCCTCCCCCGGGCCAAAAACCGGCTCCCGCGGACACAATCAGCACTTTCACGCCCACAAACCCTAGCGTTAAAGAACCGCTCACCGCTGCCGATTCAAGCGCTGAAAGGATCCTACCTTCAAGTTTAACCGCCGCGATCAATGGGCATGCGGGTCCGTCGTCCGAGTCGGGCCAAGACGCTGCCAATCTGAACCAGTCGTCGCCACGGCCAAGTCCCGATCGAGCAGCTTTCCTATCTAGCTCCGCGCCTGATCAGCCTGGCCCACTAGGGCCTGTACCTGATATGTCTGTGGATGTGTTCAGACGCCAAATGTCCCCCGGAAGCGACATTGGACAGTTCGACAGCCCGCACAAACCTACTTTTTTGCGAGCAAGTGCCGAGTCGAGCAATATTGTCTCTATTCCACCATACCAGCGGCCCAAAGCAACCCAAGACCCTAGCCCTCAATCCAAATGGGGAGAAAGTTCCAAGGGTAGCCGGAGTGGTTCTATGGGCCCCGAGCGGTTTGATCAGAGCGCGATTGAGGAGCGGGACAAGAGGATTCGAGGTAGGTAGTTAGATGAAAATTAATCTTACAATTAACTATATATATGTGTCATTAGAACAACAATCGCGGATAGAGGAACTACTGGCGGACGTTGCTCGCCTGGAAGATGCAAATCGAGCATCCGAAGCCCAGACGGCCACTTTCTTCGACTCGGCTACCAGACTAACGACCGCTCTGAACAACGATCGTGTCGCCCACGCCCGCGAGATAGAAGAGCGCTCTGCAACAATCGCGGACCTCCGGAAACAGGTTGAGGTTGCACGGAGTCAATTCGAGACGGCCGAGTCTCAGCGCGAGTTTGCTCTCGGGCAATACACGATCGCATCGACCGAGGCAAAGCGATTATCCGACGAGAACAAGACGCTCGACCAGAAGGTGCAGCGGCTAGAGGCGCAATTAAAGAGCGGGCTACTTCAGTGGCAGCGTGGGTTCGAGTCGAACGTTGAGCGACACCAGCAGGAGGTCCAGAAACTCCAAGGGCAACTCGAAGCCGAGCGGGAAATGTACAAACGCGCCAAGGCTCCCGAACTGTGTCGTCGCGCGGCCGAATGGTACGAACTGAAGAACCGAATCAAGGAGTTGGAGGAAGAATGCGCCGAGGCAGAACGACGAGAAGAGGGACTGCGGGAACGAGAACGGGACATCCGGAAGCGCGAACTAGAACTTACAGAGCAGGAATCGGCCCCCCGGCTCAGTCAACCCCAGATCGAGCCAGGGGATCGCGGGTTGAGCCAAGATGACCTGCAAACCGAAACCATATTGTCCGACCGATCTGCCGTTCTCGCTAGTCTGGATGGACCTATTGGGGAGGACTTAGTCTGGGCGTGTTCGTATCGTGAAGACTCGGGTAAGATCTGCGGAAAGGCGTTTGATACCATGGGAGTAAGTCCGAGTTCTTGTGTATACAGGGTATATGCTTATTTACGGTCTGATTATTAGATGCTGCTTGGGCATGTTCTCGACTCCGCTGGGCACAATGTAGAGGGCACATGTAGCTGTGCTCAAATTAACTAAGGGAATTCGCTTGTATATTATACGTTATTTTTGTGTTTATATTGGTTTTCTAATAGGGTGTATATATGCTTCACGCAATGCAATGGTTCTAACAATTCACGAAAGCGCTGGCCAGTTCTGAGAATTTTAAACCCGGCAAGAGCTCGGGGAAGAGATCTGGCATCACGCATATAGTCGCACTTATTCCCGTTTCCCTTTCTTTGGCAGTATTTGCTTCCTAGGCCTCTACGAGCTTGAAATAAGTTGAGAGTCTGAAAGCTGAATCTACGGTCTAAGTTCTGAGATTATATCAGCAATAGTCGGATAATATGGGCGAAACTGTCAGACTCACGCGAGCGCCACGAAATTTTGACGATAATTAATTTACCAGTCCCTGCCATACGAGGTCGGTGCAAACAATGATCATAGGCACTCGTACGATTCGCCTTGGCAAGATTGACCCAGGCATATCCATAGAAACTGATTCCGGGGCGAGCAACGGTGTGACCGAGATCTCGAGACAAGCGAGAATCTTGGTTTAAGGTGCCCAGCGGCCGTTGGGGGCAGGGTGCGTTGGATCAGTGGAGTTTCGAGAACGGTGAGGAATAGCCTGAGATTTCGACGGGCTGTCCACTGGAGTCGGATTTCGCTAGTCGGATCGGGTCGAATGTAAAGCGAAGAGCGAGCCGCACGAAACGGGTTTTATGAATGATAAATGATGGAATCGATCATAGCTGCAATTACAAGTCCGTAGGCCACGCACCCAAGTTACGCATGTCGCCCAGAATGCTTCGGCAGCGGAACACGAGGATGAGGTAGTCGAATTTGTGAGGTTCCCCAGTTCGTCTGGAGCCATAAATGAGTGAGAATCGGTGGTGTTTGCACCATGGTTCTGACTCGCAACTCGGCCAATAATAAAACCAGGTAATGCAAGGAAAATACTTGAGCTTGAGTGTCCGAGTCGAATAGCACCGCGCGACGCCACCACTAACCAATAGTCAGGATCAAATCAGCTAGAAATTCTTGATAATGGCTACTTACTGGAAGGGCTGAAGGAGGATTTATGTCCACGACTAGGCCGTTGAGGTTGGATGTAGCGATTCTCGGAGCGTGTCCGCGGCATGACAGAGGACGGGGCTTGAAATGGGTAGCGCGTGGGTAGCCAGCGAAGAAGGCGGATGGCGACCTAGGTTGCATTGTTGTGAGCCACATTGCGTGGTTCCGAGGCGCTCGGCTGTGACGGACTTATGGTGCTCAAGACCGAGAGAACTTTGATCTTGGCGCAATAGATGGCGCCGATCAATTCCTTGAATTCTCACAACTACCACCACCACATCCCAATGAGCCACATATCGTCCTTGTGCGCGTGTCGGCCGAATGACAGAAGAGGCTCATGCATCGGGAAGCCTTCGTATTGCCCAGGATTGGGTGTTTGAGACGACTGTTGTGGGAGTGTACTGCCAGTTGGGCGGAAACGTTTAATTTAAACAAGTTACAAGGCGGCGTCGGGTGGTCGTGGTACAAATTGGTGTGTGCCATTGGGTAGATGAACCAACAAGGTGTGTTGAGTACATGTTCACCCTTTGGCCTTTCCGCGATGGTAGTGGTCAACAATCCGGTTCCTTTGGCTTACATACCGTGATGGTTGGTAGATCATGGACAGATCGAGTTCCTGGCGCGGGATCCTCGACCCAGAGATTCAGGACGCACTCTCTGGTCCGCGAAACCCCACGGCGAGCAATGTGTGCATCACTACGAAGATGTGCCCGGACCTCTTGCGCATTAATCCACTGGCACTCAAGCTCCCTTACGGGTTTTAGGTGACCCGCTACCGGCAGCGACAACTGCTTGGAACTCCGCCGGAAGTTAGAAATATGAATTGGCATAGTTTCGTACGGTAACCTAGGGCGACTATGTGTATCAATCGATCTTGCTAGCTGGAGTGATGGTGAATTGTTCATATCGATTTGGTACTATAACTTCGAAAACCCCCAGAATCTCATGCATAGGCGTGTGTGCTGAGTGGTGCCACACAAGTAGGTGAGCATCACAACCAGGAGCTGAGATCTTGCGATGAGATTTGCCAACGCTGCTATGATATAGTGTGGAGTGCGGTCTTGCGGCGGGTTTGGGCTTAAATCGTGCATCAGGACGTGAGGCGCCTGGCGCTTATTTATTGGCAACTCTCGACAGTGAGCCGGGTTCATACAACTTGGCCGCCACCATGGTATGTACTGTTCTCGTCATTTCACCAAACGGCAAGTCATAAATCGATTCGAAATAGTCGCAATCAGGAGACGAAAATGGGCAAGACGTCACCATGGAAGGCTTTGACCCCGTCCTCGGGGCCAACGACGACGCCGAGGAAGAAACGCGAGGCGCGACGGTAGAGGACCTGTTTGGGGACGAAGATGACGAGCCTGCCAGGGAAGAGGCGCATGCTGCGGATACTGACGGGGATGGGGGTGCTGCGTCTCGGTGAGTCTGAGCCTATTCTGAGGTTTGTTGTTTTTGTTGACGTGCAGTAGTCTGTCGTCTGCGACACCCTCGCTTCGGGGGTCTGATGCGGATGGGTTGACCGAGTCGGAGAGGAAGCACCGAAAGGCTATGGAGTACGAAGAAGAGGAAGGAGAGCCAGGGGAGCCTCAGGTTCTGCGCGAGGCGGAGATTAATATCCCCAAACTTCCATTGCCCACCAGTTCGGACAATCAGGTACGTCCAGTATTCATTGAATATCTCGCCTGTGCTAATGCATTGCTGTAGTACTGGATGATGCGCATGCCCAACTTTCTCAAGCTCGATACGAAACCATTCCACCAGGAAACGTACGAAGGCCCCCAGGATGATTACGAGGGCGAGGACAAAAAGGAGAGCGCTATCATGCTGGATGTGACAAATACCATAAGGTGGAGATGGGTTCAAGGCGAGAATGGAGAGATGGTGGGCCTCAGAACACATTCAACGCGCTTTTAAACTAATTGTTTTAAAGAAAAAACAATCCAACGCTCGAGTTGTTCGTTGGTCAGATGGCTCCATGTCACTTCAGCTTGGTACCGAAATATTCGATATCAGCACAAACGTCGAACCTGCCGCGTCTGCCCCTTCCGCTTCACAATCCCAGTCACAATCCCAATCCCAGTCCCAGATCAAAAGAAGCGGCGGCGTGAGCTACCTCTACACTCAACACAAACACGCCGGTGTCCTCCAATGCGAAGTCCCTATCACGGGTACTCTCACTCTTCAACCCACGGGCATGTTCTCTGCCACACATAGACAACTTGTCCGCGCTGTTGGCCAACGTCACACCCGTACCGCCCGACTCCGACTCGCACCCGAGCCAACGATGGATCCTGAACGTGAACAGCGCGAACTCAAAAGACGGCAAACCGGACCGCTCGACCACGAAAACCGCGTGCGTCGGGTGGAGGCGGCGGGTTTGGTGGGGGTGGGGCACGCCGGAGTCGAATGTCGGTTGCGTCGAGAAGGCGGGGGGATGATGTATTTGGGTCTGACGAGTCGGGAGGCGAGGCGAATTCGGACTCGGATGACGGACTTGATGGGCGCAGAAAGGTTCAACCTACTGGGAAGCGCGGGGGAGAGTATGTCGCGGACGATTTTGTCGTTTCGGACGAGGACGACGCGGATGAGGGTGGTTCTCCTACCGGCGGAGGCAAGCGAAGAAAGGATGAGGGCATGGACTCGTTGGACGAGGCGGAAGAGAAGCTTGAGCGCGAGGCAGCCAAGAGGAGAAAGAAGGAAAAGGAGGCCAAGGAGGATGCCGACGAGGATGAGGACGTGGATATGGAGGACAGCGCGGAAGAGGAAGAAGCCAGCATTCGGAAAACAGGTGGCAAGGCGAGGAGTCGGAGGCGTGCTGTTGCTTTGGATGACGAAGAAGACGAATAATGTTTATCTCGACTGCGTCTTGAATGTGCATTATCTTGGAAGCCTCGTGCATCATCATATTCTTCCCAAAACGGATCTTGTCCCTGTTTCTTGTTATTATTGTATCACGTGGTCGGCCCACCTTCCCCATCCATGAGTCCACATGGATCAGCGCAGTCTGTTGCAGGTCTGCGGCGCAGGCAATTCTTCGCCATGACCCACACCCCTCGCCCCACTCCATTGCTATTTAAATTCGACCGTGTCGTAGCACCGCCTTCACTCATTCCCTTCTTGCTTGTCATCGAACCTGACACTCCCGGTCATGATCGTTGATGATCGCCCCCAGGCCCACCCGGCTGCTGATGAGCCGACCGAGACCAGCCCGCTCCTCACAGGACAGAATGATGCGGTTCAGTCGCAGCCGGATAAACAACTCTTGGCTGACGCGGTTCACCCGGTTCCAACGAGCCCATCTCGCTCTTCCGTCGTATTCCTTGGGTTTATGGGTAAAATACTTTTATTCTGAGAGCCGTTCGATATTGAAAGAATACTGTTTAGCCGGCGCGGTCACCGTGACGACATCAATCCAAATTCTCAAAATCATTGCCTGCCAGCTCTGGTACATTCGCCATGACCCAGCCAAGATACCGCCCAGCGGTAATATCCCAGAAGCATTGTGCGATGCGCCAGGAGTACAGGGGCTATTTGCTCGAATTGCGCAGATGGCCGTAATTATTGACCTATGCGGAGGTAAGTCACTTCCAGCCTTCAACGCTGTTGCATTAGACAAACTCTGATTATTCTTTAGGTCTGATCACTTCGTCCCCAATTGGTACCTTTCCGCTAAATACGGCCGCAAACCTCTTTTGATATTCATCTCAATTGTCGCCATCTTCGCGCCGCTGGTCCTCATCATTGCTTTGTACACCAACTCTCTGTTTCTTGTTTTCCTCTCCACGGTCATCGGATCGATTGGCGGAGCTCGCCCACTCTCCTTGCTCAGCACTATGTTCGTTGTCGACGTCTCGCACAATCCAGCGCCGATTCTCTCTATACTCGAAGGGTCGACGTACTTTGGACTTGCTCTCAGTTATACACTCGGAGGTCTAATCACTCGCTGGAGTGGTGATATTACTGTTGTCTTTTGGGTCCAAACATCCATCTCGACTGCTCTCGCTCTCTACATTATCGTAGCCGTCCCCGAGTCCTTTGGCCCGAAAAACGGGCTGCTCGTGCGGCTGAAATCGCCGCGGAGCGGTCCGTGGACGAAGCAGAGATACCCAATCCGAGCGGAGACCCAGCCGTAGTCGGAGCGTAAGCATGGAGAGGGTACGCGATACCGCAGGCGCATTTGCTCGCCCGCTTGCTTTCATCTGGCCGCGACGGGACCCTGTCACAGGGAAGCGAAATAAGCGGTTATTTATCCTGTGTATTGCAATCATGCTCGCGTTTGTTGGGAGCGAGTACGTGGGTGCCGGCTTCCTAGTATACAGCACCAACCGGTTCCATGCTCAACCCGACCAGGTGTGTTATTTCTTCGGTGACCGTTGATAATACTTATAGACCTAGACCGGTTACCTTTTGAGTACCATCTCAGGGATCAGAGCAGTGTACTTGTCCATATTGCTCCCTATCATTCTCAAATGGGGTCGAACCATTTACAACAAACGCCATCCCGCAGAGACTAGTGCCAAAACCGAGTCGACTAGCTCACAATTCGACGTCATCTATTGGCATTTTCATGGCTTGCAGACTCGTTGGCGGTACTCGGTATAGGTCTTTCACAGAATCTAGCTGCTGCAAGCGCTTGTGAGTCGAGTTGAGAATGACAGACTCCATTTCTAATACGCTATCCTAGGTCTGATCATGACTAGTTTCGGATCTAGTGCAAATCCTTGCATCAGTACCATCGTCTCTGCCAGCGTTGACCCTCTTGCGCAAGGTAAATCAGCATCTAGACGCTCATGACGGAGAGTCCCTAACTCCAATCCTAGGCGAAGCTTTGGCAGCGGTCAGACTCGTTCGCGCTGTCGCCGAGTTCCTCTCGCCGATCGTGCTGGGTTCGATTTTAAGTAGTACAACGAACACGAAACTCCCTCAAACTGCCTTTTTTGTCTCTTCGGTCAGTCATGTTCTTTGGCCTACTGTTAGCCGAGGCTTATGGTTTGGTATTGCAGATCTGCTTGTTCCTAGCGGTTGGGATTGTCGTTTTGATCAGGGATAAGGATAGATACGCCTCTCCCCATGATGAAACACTCCTGCCGACAGACGATGGTTTTATGGGCGACGACTGAGGAGAGAGGACAGGAGGCCGTTTCTCGCATATACCCGACTCTGGAGATACTGTTTGGACGCCATTTCGTTTCGACTTATTTAACCTGTACCCAAGTTCAACTATTATGATCGGATCCTCGGGTCCTCACTTGTGAGGCACGGCTGTAAATATTTCAACTCGATGAAATCGGATGGGTGAATCCCCCAACTAAGAAAGATGCGCATATAACCTTGGTTCAAGTCAAATCGGTTCACGAAATTGAGCCTAGATACATTAGGGTTAGAGCAAATATTCATAACCAGACTGGATTTTTTATCATTTATGGTAGCTCCTTCACAGTGTCAACGCTCAACTCTGACCTGTCAACTTGCCGATAACATGTCCGATGCTCAAGACTTGGACGCTTTGGCTGATAGCATATGAAAGGTGACCAATCGTCAAGCCTGCGCAAGCTTGCTTCGAGTTGCAAATGCCATCGTTCTGCATATATCAATGGCCTCAGAAAGCCAGCCGGTACTTGATCGCATAAAAACTTACCTCCAAGCAAATATCGAGAACCTTACCGCTCTTGTCCCAGTCGTCCGGCAACTCTACGGCATCGGGCATATCCACGAAGACCCCAACAGCTTTGTTGCTCTCTTTCGTACGAGCGCCCCTACCATTCACATTTGATTTCTTTCCTGGAGTTCGGTATGGACTAGCAACCATGATAACAGCCTTGACGTGATTAAATACTTCGTTTGATAGCAGTGGTAAGGTCTTGACGATTACACTAGCGCCTGGGTGTAAGGTTAGATGTATCCTAAAGTGAGTCATGGTCACTCGCATACCCTGGGAGGCCCCAAGCAAAACATATGCTCTATCGGGGCAAGCTTCTATGCCTTGAGTGAGTGAGTTGACGACCTTGGTAAATTGCCGGTTAAATCCGCATTCGTTCCGAAGGTGTGCCGGATTGCTTACATCTTGGACACCCAGAGTTGTATTCTGGTCCAGTCCAGCAGGATATTGAACAGAATAGAAGGCCCCGTTTGGCACTTGCCCTAATGTCGTGTAAGTCAATCCAATGAAGGCACTAGAAATTCCATCGGGCTCCAGCGTCCCGCGCGCTGATATCAGGACTAGGAACATATACACCAGTCAAGAAACGGAAAAACGCTAAGCGTCCAACCCACCATAGTTCGTGCACTGTGTTGTGTCCGAGAAGTTTGTCACAATCCTAGGCGTCTCGGTGAGAGGTTGTAAAATGCCAGCGCCTCCGCAATCACATTTGGTTCCATTCAATTTACCCCCTGGTAGAACATTATAGTCGCCGAGCCCTTGGCAGTAGTAGGAATTCGACGAAGACTCGTCGCGTCGGGGAATTGGTACATTCGACGCACCAGCTAATATGAGTGGTGAAAACAATACCAAAAGCCTTTTCATGGAGTTGAACACGATCATAGGGGCTGATGACGAGGATAGATTAGCGGTGGGTACTTCAAATAAGCTGTCGCGCGACTATCCTTATATTCAGTCCTTGCTCCCATACACCTACTGGCTCACTTGTGGGCCGGTGATGTGCGCATATGTGCGATGAGACCAGAAGATACAACGACGTCTGCCAAGTAAATGTCGTCATGATATGCCTCCTTGATTCGGATGGCAGATACATGCACCTGTGCTTCTTCCGAGTCGATCTCGGCGAAGTTCCAGTGCCTTGAACCCCCTCATCCAATTGTTGTTTGTAAACTGATCAGTCTTCAGAATGGCCCATGATTCCATTCCAGGTACTAAAAAAAATAAAGATTAAGAGGGTTCGCACGTGTGTTAGGCGATTATTGGGGCGATACACCTAGATTCCAGACATTGTGTCTCTTGACATGGGAATACAATCATTGGTCAATTTCAAACGGACGCCCCAACCCGCTCAGGCATCACGAGGCCTGGCCCAACGATTCTGCAAGGCAATATGGAACAAAAAATCGTCACTTGGAGCCAGTCCTTGGAGCCCTTCACCGAGTGCCTCTCGGCACTGTGCCATTACATCATACACGATGGGACTAAGGATTGCGCGGGGTTATTGGACATTTGATAGACGTAATCGCATCGGATACAAAAGGTACGCGTATAGCCTTACATTAGGTGACAATAATACCTTCGAGAGATTGCATAACTTCTGGCCGAATCCTAACCACCATTACGGCTTTCTACGCTCGTTGCGCTGGGGCTTTCCCCAACAACCGGGCCACAACGTGTCTCATACCTAGGGTTTGTACGTTCTGGCTGAACCCATACGTCATATGAGTGAGCGTTGCGCCAGAGCAAGCTTGCTTCGAGTCACAAACACCGTCACCCTACATGCATTGTCCGATTTCAGTTACCGGATATATTAATTGTGATAGCATATACTCACGTCTCGGCAAATGTCAAGAACCTTACCACTTTGATCCCATTGTTCAGATAACTCAATACTATCGGAATCCCCGTAGAAGACACCGGTTGCGGCATTACTTTTTTCGGTGCGCCTACCAAAACCGTCCACATTTGACCGTTTCCCTGGGGCCCGGAATGGACTGCCGACTAGAATGATAGCTTTGACGCTGTCAAACATGCTCTGTGTAAACTCAGGCAATGCTCTAAGGATGACAGTAGCACCTGGAAGTCCACGCATGTGCACCATATGGCGGCTCTCAGCGACCTCCTTCAAGTGATATGTTGGTTAACGTACCCTGAGATGCGCCATACAAGACATATGTGCGGTTAGGGCAGGCCACCAAGCCTTGAGCGATAGAATCGACAACCTAGTGATAAGTTGTATAACGGAACACCGGGACAGGTTGGGGGTATATCGTATTTTTTCCGATTACTCACGTCCCGGACACCTAGAGTCGTATTTTGGTCTACACTCGCTGGGTACCTAACAGGGTAAAAGGCCCCGTTTGGCACTTGCTCGAGAGTTCCGAAGGTCATCCCAAGAAAACCAATGGACAAGCCCTCAGGTTCCAGTGTTCCGCGCGCTGATATTAATACTGGCGTAGCGCAGTTCATCATAGCCCATGAGAGGTGGAAGCGCCCAAGAATGAAACTCACCATAGTCCGTGCACTGTGCTGGATCCGAAAAGTTTGTGATGTTCCTGAGCGTCTCGGGCGTTTGCAAGGAGCTAACACCTGCGCAATCGCATTTAGTCCCATTGAGGCCGTTCTGGGTTAGGTCGCCATAGTCGTTCCAACCCTGGCACGTGTAAGAGTTTTGGGACGAAACGCCACGTTGGGCGATTGGCGCAGGAAGGTTCATTGCGCCAGTCAAACCAAACAGAACGAGAGCAAAGATCATTACGAAATTGAAAATCTCCATATTTTGGGAAGTAAACGAATTGGTTGTACGAAATCGAGCGGTTGGGCAGCCGTTTTATATAGGAGTCTCTACCCAGCATTATTTAGGTCACGCGTTGCCTGTTGCTGCGGTTTTTTTGCGGTTAGAGGGAGCGCTTGGCGCAACGAGCACACACGCACCAAGGCTATGCCAGGAATCACTCCCATTGGAGGAACGACCAGGGTTCCCGGCCCAGAATCGGAGAACGCATCGCGAGAGCGCTTTCGTGGCGCGTAGTTCGATTGACTTTTGACAGGTCGCCTAAATGACTTCAGTTCAATCGCATTTCACAGAGAACGGCGAATATCTCGCAGGAATTCGAACACTAGCCATCAATGAGAGGGTCTGCGTCCGCATTGCGCAGCAATGGAGCAGAGTTCGCCGCGCAGTCGCACAAGCGCCTTGGATTATTCCAAGCGCTTAGTGTGTAATACTTTCGGCTCCAGCTCCATTTTGCACGTATCATTATCATCGTCGGTGTATTAGCATCCCATGCTATTCGATAGGGCTTTACTCCCCAAGATATATCGCGCAAGCGATGACTCGTATCGGGAAAAGTTACTCAACCGCCACTTGCATGGTCAACGGCGACCCGAAGCTCGTTGTAGTATGGGGAAACTTTAGATTCAGTCGCAAGGTAAACTGACGTATATTTATCAACGCATAAATAAGCATACAGAAGCAGGTACTCTCCAACTCGGGGTATTAAATCGAGTCCGAAGGTGCAACGCATAATGCCTGGAAGCTTTACTCCAAGCCAGCAGTCACATAGTTGGTAGAGGCAATGGAAGTTTCGAAGGTGGGGTCCACGCCGATCGCTATTCCTAATATTAGAGGTGAATGATGTGTGCAAATGAGAGGACTTACTGATGTAGGCTAGGATACCGTCGGTTTCGGTTTCGCCCAGCAACTCGGTACTATACACGATGGTGAGGAACTACATTGGGGAAAGAATAGATGTTACTTACGAGGCAAACGCATTGTATCCATCTGCGTTTTCGCTGTCCAAAATGCTATCCTCGTCATTGTAGGTGCGGCTCTGAGTTGTGTTAGCGTAAACACCCTGAGACAAGATTTTCTCGTTAAGCTCGTCGTCAAAGAAGAGCTGTCCAATGTGCCGAACGCTGCCTGCGTGGCTGATAATGGAGCCGTTGGTTGCGACAGAGTAGTTGGTATGGATCATGGTGTGGATGTGGACAGTGCGACCAGTATCTGGGGGGCGGTATATTAATAAAATAAGAATCCACCGAGGGAGTATTTCAGACATATACTTACAGAAGCCAGGATAGGTGGTAAAAAACTCAACCATACCCTCCGAGTTCGTTGCATATCCCCCGCGTAGGAAGGAGACTGAAGAGCCAATTAGATTCGAAAAACTAGAGAATTGTTCAAAATTACTTACGCTGGTCGGACATGCTTGTCGACCCCCCTCCTCCTCCTCCAGCCCCACCAGTGGGAATGGCAGATGACGACTCAGTTCCGGTAGGAACTATAGTCATATTTCCAGCCGGTGCGGTCATATTTCCGCTTGGGGCAGTTCCGTTTCCACCACCACCACCACCAGAGTTCGCACTAGTAAATCCAGAGTATTGTCCAGTAGACTATGTGCGGATATGTTAATGTCGTTAGTTCCATCATAATAGGATATGTCTTACGTTGCAGTGCCAGATCTCGACGAGCGCCTGGTCGAGGGGAGTGCAAGTGGTGACGTCCATGACCCCAATGTCGAGAACAAGATCCACACCCTCCTGGTCCTCGCGAATGTCCTGACGAAGAAGCTCGTTGTTGACGTAGTATGGTCCTTCAGTCACCTCTGGAGTGGTGACGCAGGTAGACTTGAATGCAGGTTAGCTGCCGTTTTACCGTGCATACAAAGCACAAAGTCCAACTTACGTTCTGAATGGTCGAATACGTAGGGCCGTCAGCAGTCGAAGTAGAAGTTGCGACAGAGGAGGTGCTGGTGATAGAGATCCCAGTAGCAATAACAGTCGACTCGAAGCCTGTGATTGTCGCCGATGCCGCTGCAGTGCCGGAAGGGAAGGAGCTGATGCCGCCTTGGTTGGGACGGCCCTGTTGACCTTGGCCAGGACCTTGTTGACCTTGACCCGGTCGCTGCTGGCCTTGACCTTGGCCCTGGCCAGGCTGACCAGGAGCTTGGCGACGGAAGTATCTTCCATTGAGCACCGGCTCAGCATTGCGCTTAGCTAGAGCCCGTTTGGCCTGACCGCCGCGAAATATGATTAGCATCGCATCGAAAACTTAAATAAAACATAGCATACCTTGCGCCTAGCATTGAACTCGGCAATTTGAGGAGCACAATTGCGGGCAACAATATGGCGTTTGTTGGCTTCGAGTTGACGACGATGTAATTCAGCGCGAGGGAGGTGATGGGATTCGCCGGGGTGACCTGTACGCATGCATTAGCCTAGGCGTCAAACAAAAAACGGGATGCATACCCGAGGCTAAAGTGGCTACAGCAACAAGTCCGGCTGTAACTAGACTCAAAGTTTTGGGAAGCATTGTTCTCTGAGTAATGGTGTTGTTTTAGAATTGAGAGCAGTGTGTTGAAAGGCGATTGAGTGTTGAGCTGTGGTAGCGGTCTCGCTGATATTATATATGCTCAACGCAAGTTTTACCAGCATCATAGCCGGCTGTGCGGTTTCCAGATAGTGACGTCTCCGCAGCTGAGAGAACAACCGGTAGGGGCGTTGCGAGTGCTAAGAATAAAGGCTTGGCGGTCGAAAACCAGTGAGCCAATAGGCACAAGCTGGAAACCAATAATCGTTACGAACTGCGGGCTTGCTGCGTACCGGTAGAAGACGATGCGCAGTTAGCCCGGGGATATCAGCTCCCAATCAAAATTGCCGGGTATCCGGTCGAGGGTTTTGCCAAGAAGTGTATTGCCTAGTAAGGGCCTCCAATTGAGGACCGAAAATTGCAAGAAACGAAGAAAATCAAATCTGCCATTGTTGTAAATATCAGCCGACCAGCTGCGCCTAACATCATATAGCATCTCAGACGATTTGGCGGGGTCCGCAGTGGAGGAAATATCCAAGAGTGAGGCCGGCGAGCGAGACCCTGAATCGAGGACGACGTGTGTCGCCGCGCAGTAACGTTAGTTGGCTAGCGGCCTTGAGATCTCAATTTAGAGTTATCCAGAGTTACACATTATCCTTCTCCTAGTTGCGGCTTTGCTTTCCATACAACGAACGGTGGTGGTTGCTCAGGATCAGAGGCTCTATGGTGGCGCTCGGCGCTTTTATACTTGACCAGGGCTGCCTAACCAAGTAGCATCCCGTGTTATTGTTCTTTAGAGAGCTGCGACTCATGTATTGGTCGAAACAGAATAATATGATGCCGTAGAGTTTTCCTGATTATTACGCTCTCATTGGCCATGGAACGCCGCGATGTATTGGTTACGTAGCTAGCAGCATGATCCTTAGTCGTACATATTAAGCAAGCGTCTAAGATACAACGTCCAAACCCCAGGTAATCAAATTATTCCAGCTTTTCTAGTTCTTCGAGGCGCGCCATGACCACCTCTTTGCTAGTTTCCTCGATCTCTCCCGCGAGAAATACTTCGTCAAGGATAGCGTAGACCTAAACTCAACCCGCGTTAGATAGCATAGATGTTGATTAACGTTGTACTTGCTTTGTAAAAGTTGAACACGAGATCAAGCTCACAAACGTTTTGGAAAAACTGATCTATAGTACTCCATCAGTGTGGTTCGCAAAGCCAATAAGCGAAGGACTGACCGAGCACTTCAACAAACAGGTGAATAGCTTCGAGATATGCAAGTTCATTGTCGTTTGCATCGACGCAGGCGCAGAAGAAAAGTCCAGCGTATCTCCTATATACAACCTTGTAGTTCCGGAACTGAACAAAGGAAGTGTCAGTGGCGCGAGCGTGGCGGACATCGCGAACGTTTTCGCACCTCTACAAAATTGGATTGATATTTCTGATCCCTAGGTGCCACGAGCCTATGCACCTCCCCCCGAAGTCTGACCTATTGATGTCCGTTTTGGGTGAGGAGAATTGCGGCGTAGAGGTTGTTGGAGATGTACCTTCTCGTCATCTTCAAAAGGCACATACCACTTGGACAATCGGGTTTTACCCTGACGATCTGAGTTGTGGTTGATGATTATGGGTTGCCCGTCGGTGGGGAAGACAAGAGAACTTACCTGAACCAAGATAAAACGAATCATTGTGGTGGATGAGCTGAGTACGACCAGATGTTCTATTACGTGAGCATATTAGTCATACTCGCTTATAAGTCACACCCTGACTAGAAGGTTGATAGTCGGGGTTCAGTCAACGAAGGACGAGTACAGAGGGCGATTCCAGTGATTTGTGCAACAAGTCCGGTATTTCATTCAATACTTTGCTCGAAACGGACGATGTACGATATATGCGCCACACAACGAGGCAATTCTAGCCAGTGTGGCTACCTGACGCACCAGGAACCATGCGACCCGCAGCATTTACCCCCTCTTTCCGGTCATTATTTCGTCCCTTTCGTCCCTTTCCACGTCCTCTACCTCCACCGGCTGGATTTTGTTTGTCAACCGGTTGCGGTTTGGGAGCCTCAGGTTGATACATCGGAGTCGGATCGCGTAAATCGACCCATGGTCTTTGACGAAGCAGAAGTTTAAGCTCGGGCACCAGTTCAACCGCCAGAGGGACTGTCGTAGGCGCACCAACACGTTCCTCGACCGGCGATCCCCGCCCACTGGCGGGATTTGATACCGGTGGTGTGGGGACGGCGATAAACGTCGATATCGTGGCCTTCTTCGTAGTCGAGTTGAGGGAAAGAACTTTGCGGGGAGCAGTTGGTTGTGCAGCTTTGGGGTCTGGCTGGCCGTTAAGAGTTGGAAAGTGCCCCCCTCCACTTCTGGCGAGCTCCGCCTCGGCAATGAGTTTCATGTCTTCTGCGCGTTTCTCAGCATCCTTCCTCTGCTGCGCGTCGAGCTCTTCTTGAAGTTGGGCTAAAAGGGCATTTCTGGTGGCAGGTGGAAGCAGCGGGCTAGAACATGAGGGACAAGGAAGTGCAGGATTATGCAAGGAACATAAAATGATTCCACAGTGGATGCACAGTGGAACATATTGGGAATGTGGATGGGTCCTAGCTAATATGAGAGGCCAATTGTTAATAATACCAGTTGTGAATGCCAGCCTATATGTCACTGACCCATACAAAAGCACCCAGGTCGATTAGCCACCCGGGTGTCCACAACGCCAGTGGAGACCTCATCAATAAGTTTCTCCAATCTTTTGACTTCGTGACTCTTCAGTAGCTCAGCGTTCGTTGGCGTGACCTGCCCTTTGGGTTTCTTTGGTTGGGTTTGATTGGGCGCTGGGGATTGTCGTCGAGGGGTTAGAAGGTCGGATGTAAGGGAAGAGCCTCCATCGCGGCGTCCCTTGCCTACCGCGCTTGACCAAGCAGTCGAACCTTTCTTGCTCATCGTCGCTAATGGAGATGAAATATATATTTAATTAAAGTATGCTAAATAAGGGCTGGCGGTCGTCGTTTGGTGACGGCTTTCATTTCAATACAAATTGATTATGTCACACCCCGGCCTTGCGCTAAATTAGGGTACACCATGGCTGTGCGTCTCTCAGTTCTGCTTTACAGCCTCCACCATAGCCCTTTACCTTGCGCGAAATCGAATAGACGGTCTTTCTTTGGGTAGAATCGATAGCGTATCTTTCTACTAGAGCTTGGACCTATTTTTTATACGCCTCCGGTTGCTGACGCGGGCCTTGTGGACGGAAAACCATTTACTGGCAAAACTACGTATACCTGATCAGGTGTTGCTAGGCGCCGCATTTCTCGTCCCAAACTAAATACTGTATTCTTGCACTTGGTCATCGTCAATCCAACCGCATCAACCTCAACTCGGATGGCAAACATTCAGTCACTTCCACCTGAGTTGCTGAAAAAATGCCTTAGATACATATGTATTACAGCTTTATCCTCAATCAACACGGCGGCTCTCAAATCCCTATCCACCGTGTGCCGAGCTTGGAGAGATCCTGCCCAAACATTATTGTTCTCAAACGTCAAACTCTCCCAAGCACGCCGGCTTCGGCTTTTTCTCCAACACGGGACCCGGATAGAACTCACCCAAGCTGTGAAACGCCTTCAACTCTACGTACATGGTGACGGAGGTACGAGTACCATTGCCCCAAAAGACGCCATTACCCCAAGCGATCTTGCCAAACTCCTTGGCTTTCTCCCATCCATCATAGAATTGGACGTGACGTTTGAACGGACCACCGTGTTACACGACGTGACGCTCGAAATGATGGCGTTTGCCCGCATACGGCCCAAGGCGCTTCGCATTTCGTGCATGTCACCAGACCGATCCCTCGTCGCCGCGCAGCTATGCACGATTTGGCCAAGCGTGGAACACGTCTCTTTGGCCGGCAGTGCAGAAGTGATCCGCGCGCCTGGAGCAAGCAAGCCCATTTCGAGTTGTACGAATACGAGTGGAAATGTTCTCGTCCGGAAAGCGAAGATCATCTTCAATGGATGCTGCACAACTCTCGGGACTCGCTGCAAATATTGTCGCTGAATACGATATCGGACGACATGGTGTTTTTGAGCACACTGCTGACCACTTTGCGGGGTTCGTTGCGGTCGCTGAGGTTACCTCGGACGCCGAAGCGCTTGCTAAACTTTTTGCCCAAGCTGGAGAAACTGGAGGAATTCAAAGTTACGGCGTCGATCCCATCACTCACCGCATTGAAAGCACTGCCTCCCACCATCGAGCACCTGGCGTTTGGTATCAAACCCAAACCAAACCGCCAAAGTATCCTCCCTGGTACCAAATTTCCTATCCCCCAATTACCAACTGGCTCAGCAATCGTGTCACCCACTCGTGCTCTCAAATACGACAGCCCACGCTCCTCCCCTATCCAGATGCGATCCAAAGCAGCCGAAGCAATCGTTGGTCCTAGCCCAAACGCACCAAAAGAAAAGGATGCGCCTGCGAATCCATTGGAGGGCATAATCACATACGTTCGCGGAGCTCCCGCACTACGAACAGTTACGTACAGTTGGTGCCAGGACGAAGGCGCGAGCGAAGTAGTTGCGTTAAAGGTTCTATGCGTTGAACGAGGGATCGATTTGAGATGTTTCAGGCACGAGTTTGGGTGGTACAGTGCATCGGAGGTTAGTTTTTATTTCTGCGCGCCGAGGAAGATTATTCATGAGAGCATATAGCGCGAGGAGATGATCAAGTGCACCAAATTTCCTCGTTATGTGCCAATTTCCAAGGCTCATGCGCGTGTTCCCTCTACGCCATATGCGGTTTGACAGCTCAAAGTTCTTGAACAATTTCCAGGTTTCTCATGTATCAAACACGGACGCTGTCGTTTCTCCACGAATGTATCAAACCTCTTTCGCGAATGCCCAAATCACGATCACATGACTGATGGTCTGTGCACAGGGTCCTACCGTATATAAACTCAGTCGATCTCAAATTTTGGTCTTCAAGTTGATACACCTCGTCGGCTGATATTTGGGATCACTGCCCGCAACTCTCGATGCAGCGATCTTGAGCCGTATTATCAGCGAGGGAGAGCGAGTTTTCTCTTTCACCCAAGATCGTAACGACTGTTGGTGTCGAAAGCGACCCGTATGGAAGGGATATGTTTGTTAACTGTTGTCTTGTATGATCTTGTATGACTGGGATGTCCGTCTCGTAGTCCAATGAATGAAGTCAACCAACATATCCATGAGCTGCTCATAGACGGTAAGCTATTGGTTGGCGACCTTTGAAGAGACTGCTGGCGCATTTAACTGTAGGGAATCAAAACATTCTTTTCTTCCTAATCCAAATGTATTAATCAAAGAAACTGGAACAGTAGAAATAACAAGACTACAAGGTTACATTAATCATTGGAGTTCGTGTGTTAGTTCTCAGTTCATACAGAAAATGTTAAAAATATCAGTCAAAATAGAACTTGTTTTACGCATGCATGACCAGCTTGAGCCATGACGTTTAATATTTGTTACGGCCAAAGCGCCTGTACCACGGGCGAGCGGCGGCGGCATTTGCGGCGTAGGCATCGCTTGTCGTGGCCAAGCCAGTTCCTCCGGTGCGGCGACGATCATGGCGGCGACCGAGGCAGACAGTGCACCCAGCAATCAAGAGCACGAGGAATGACGCGAGGGTCATCCAGAAACCTGGGCCTGGCTTGGTCGACGCATTCACGCCATCGAGCTTGGAAGCACGACGTTCTAAACACGTACTAGTCAGTGTCCGAGCCAACAAAGGGAGGGGTGTAGGACCGCTTACTGAGATAGGCAAAGAGGGCAATGTCACAGGCAAACGCAATGAGGACGAAGAACGAGGCGAGGAATGACATGAGGGACGCAATCCTGTCGACGGCATCGGGTCAGGGGTTGCAGTCGCACGCTTGGTCGAGTATCACTTACAGCGTGACAGTCAAGTGCTGCGAAAGGCTCAAGAGGAGTGCAAGGCCGATCACTCCAGCCGCTATAAACCATGGTTAGATTGTACGCAAAGTGGGAGTATGGTGCTTACAGATGGGATGAAGGATCAACCCACGAGTCCAGGAGGCACCAATGCCTTCGTCGTCACCACCGCTAGTTTGCATCTGCAAGCTGTATCCATGCTCTAACATGATTGGTTAGAATCGGGTGGTACGACACACCAGTCCGACAGACTCACTCGAGGGGCTGCAAGCAAAGTCGCCACTCTGTTCGACACGATAACAGTAGGACCAGACCCCCATCTGAAATAGTTTTGTATCCGATTTAGTAGATCCGACTGAAATTACGTCAATGTACGCACCCGGAGTTCGCTCACGGCTTGCGAGGAGCCTGCGCTGACCACCCCACTGAAGCGAGAGCGTGCAATGTCGAGTGCTGGAACATAGCGCAAGGAAATCGATACCTACACCTGTGATTGAGCGCGATGATGGAATCGGAAGGTGACGCAACACCTACCAATATCTGCAGCACAAGGGCAGCGACAAGGAAGAAGATTCCTGAAATTGGTTTAGATGTGCGTTCAAAACAAAGCAGACACAACAGTTACTTGCCTGGAAGGCAGAATGCGCGGGCCATGATGTTCTGTGCTGTGGTGGTTGGGCGCAAGAGGCGAACGGGGGGTTGGGCGGATGAAGAATGGTCACGCTGTGGCCTAGAATCCCAATTCTTCGAGAGGAGCCGAATTCAACACGACGTCATAACAAACTCTTAATTAAGGTCACATGATATACTCCGATGCTTAGTCATCGTGCCTAGCTGTCTGTATCTGTCCACCACCATGGCACAACGCTTGAAACGCAAACTGGATAATATGGGCGTAGACCCGTCCAGCTCCAAGGCCAATGAAAACTTTTGCTTGGTTGGTCCTTGATGAATTGTCTGACTGGATTTGCCTAACTCTCTACCCTCGCTAGATTGGTACACCACTTCCTTCCCTTGCAAGCACAAAAGACGCCAATGAATTTGTTCCAGTCTGGAAGCAGGAGGTGAGCAACCCACGAAATTCCTCTTCTTAGATCTTATCTACCAAACTTAGGTACTGTAGGTTCGCGACGAAAAAGGCCGGCGACGATTACACGGCGCGTTTACTGGCGGATTTTCAGCCGGTTACTTTAATACTGTTGGATCCAAAGAAGGTATGCGTCATACCGACACTCCTCCGTACGAGGTCTCTAAATGAACTATAGGATGGACACCCTCAACGTTCAAGTCCTCCCGAACCTCACGCGCAAACCAACAAACTGCTCGCCCAGAAGATTTTATGGACGAGGAAGACCTCGCCGAAATGCGTGATGGTCAAAAATTAGTCGACACCACCGAACCGACCAACGTCGGTCCTACTTTCCCGGGGGACGACAGTAGCTCCATTTCGGCGGCTCTTCAATCTCTTACTCTTCCCTCGACGGATTCGCCTGGAGCGAAGCTACTTCGAAAGATGGGCTGGAAACCCGGACAAGGCATTGGACCTCGCATCACGTACGCTCGCAGGAGACAGCAGGATATTGATGCAGGCGTTGTTCCAACTGGCGCCGTCGATGACGCCGAGGCCAGCAAGCATTTATTTGCACCTCGCGATACCCCAGTTTTGCTTTTTCGAGCCAAGGACAATGCACACGGGTTGGGGAACAAGGGACCAGTCAGGCTGGGTGGGGACATCGGAGCAGGAGGCAAGATCGTTGAAGGACCCAACATCAGCGGTAAGAGCAAATCCCAGTCATACCCCGCGCCAATCTAATACACATCAACAGCGGGGTTCGGGCTAGGTGCACTGAACGAAGCAGATGAAGATGACATTGATGTTTACGACGGAGGATCCAACCCGCGCGCAACGCGCATGGCATACGACGAAATTGATGACACAGAAGCAGACGGGCACTCGCGCAAGCGCCCTCTCACACTCTCTTCTCAACACATCAATCAACCCAACCGCGATGAGCGTCAGCCGCGCCCAGCTGGGCCGTCTGAGAGATTCAATGATGGGAGACTTGTCCTTTCTGGGTTTACCTTGTCTGAGGCACCGATCGGGCAAGACGAATGGTACCCGTTGCCCGATGTACCGCAAGGGTGGACTTCCGATCCGCGGCGGGTCTGGGCCAAATTCTCAGATGGGAATGATGGAGAAGCAGCGGAAAAAGCCGGAACATCAGAGGCAGTGCCCAGCAACGAGAAGGGTGGATGGACGAAGGCGCCATCAGCGCGAGAAGTAAGCAATATCCACGTTTGGCGTAATGTTTGACTAATTGGGATCTGCTAGCGTGGTGCTCAGCTAGGCGAATCGTCACTTCCGCAGGCGACGAAATCTGTTTTCGATTATCTTTCTCAAAAAGACCGCGACCGGTTGCTACATTTCCGACAGACTGCAGGCTCAAACGCGCAACCCACACCACCCAAGCCAGTAGTCAAGCCTCGTATCGCGCCAACCACAGCTCCGACAGCCAAGGCTGCTCTCCTCGGTTTCCAGCCGTTCTCCGCAGACCCACTCCGCCATGCACGATACACCGCGTATCTCCAGTATCATGCCTCGGCACCTCCGGCTTCCGACACCCCACCGGCGTCCCTAGGCTTGCTTGCGGACCAAAGCGCGGAGCAATTCAACAAGGAGATGGAGGACTATGCCAAAGCTGCGTCGATTTTCAAGCCCGTGACTGGAGCAATGGCTGGCCGGTTTGTGGGCGGCAGCTCGACAATCATCGGCGCACCCATAGTGGAGGGCGGATTGTATCAGCCGACGTATGAGAACAAGGCGGAGGGTGAGTCCCACACTCGACATTCTCGAGATGACCATTTACCTTGTCACTATAGAGTCAAGCGTCGCACCTGTACCAATCGAAGAACAAGATCCCAAAGCCAACGCGGCCCGTCATGGCATGTATGGTCCCCTGACACACGAAGTCCGCCCGTGGTATCCTCATCGATTGCTATGCAAACGCTTCGGAGTTCGCGATCCGCATCCAGATGGGCCTCCCGCAGCGCCTACCAAAACATGGGAAGAAGAAGTTGGGGTTGCTCCGACAGCACCTCCAGTCGATCTCACCAAGGTGGAAACGACACCACTCGACGCAGAAAAGGAGGTTGTGGACGAGGAGGACCTTGGCCCTCGAGACCTAGCGAACATCGGACTAGGCGAAGACCCGCACCAGGGCGTCGATACCCTCACCTACGTTCGGCCTGCGATGGACGTATTCAAAGCGATATTTGCGAGTGACGAAGAAGATAGTGATGACGAAGAGGCAGAGGACATTGCTGGAGAAGCTGAGCTCAAGGAAAAGGACGCAGCCCCCAAGTCTGCTTTGGATGCGGCTCTAGCATCTGTTCGAGCCCCCGCGAGTTCGATGCCGACCCGAACGGAAGAAGGACCAGAACCGCCCGTCGACTTGGCCACTTTCAAACCCGTGTTCAACGCCCGGACCAAACCCAAGGACAAGGACAAAGACAAGGAGAAGGAGAAGAAATCAAAATCCAAGAAAGACAAGAACAAGCGCGCTACACTATCCTTTGACGTCGATGAAGGTGCTGATACGGAAGATACTCCAAGTAGCAAGCCCAAGGGAAAGCGACGCGAGCGGGATGGAGGGGCGGACCGCTTGCCGAAGAAGCAGCGAAAGGCGGACGAAGACGAGGGGGAGTGGGTGGAGAAGCCTCCACTCGACTCGTCCGTGGGTGTCGGAGCGAGTACCAATCCCGACTCAAGCGGTTCAGCAAACTTGCCTCGCGCTCGCAAGCGAGCAGTTGACTTCATGTGATCGAGTATGGGGGACAAGAGTTGGAGCTATGCGCAGGTTGAACTGACAGTCTTGACATGTCCAAGTCCTCAAATGGTATTACTTGTATTGTAACCGAGCTTACCGATGCATGAAGGGGTTGGCCAGGCTGAATCATTTTGCCTATCCTACATTAGGTACTCCTAATACAATGGTCAAACTACCATTTTCAGACACCCTCGGCCTCCCGGCTCCGGCGCTTGTGATTTTGAAATGATTGACAACACCAAAACTATTAACCACCTTGGAAACGAGCGCTGGCCAGAGTGGTACGTACACGACGAAGCGTGGATGAGTCTTTTGATAGACACGAGCGGTGGTCTTTGATGGACGCGATATATGTCTGATTATTTCTTGATATTTGTGGTGATGATCAGCACCACAAGGGCAAAGGCCCGGGCACATCGGCCTCGAATATACCCACATTGGGCCCGGGATGACCGGGAGGCTCCCATAATTATCGTGCGCCAGCGCATCACCGCTCATATCGGGCACGTAGACCGATGCCGACAAGCGGTGCTCGACGCTCATCAATCTTGCGCTGCCTCATCACGTCCAACTATATACATCACCCCTATTAACAGCCCTCGGAAGCAACATCTTCTTGTTGTGCTGCATATACTAATAGCCTCGTGATGCGTCGTGGCGCCTGTACGTGCTGCATAATGATGTCTGTACTGATGCCCCGAAATGGAGCATCGCATCATATCAAAACCTAGATGAGACTCTGTGGCGACAATGCACTCGAAGCATCCAACAATCAGTCCAATCATTGGCTTCGCAGATTTGGCTAACTTTGCAATGCTACTCATAGCCCGCTCCTGGGAACTGTTGCACTTTATAAGGCTTGCCCGTCCAGCCTCATCCCTCGATGTACTCACTTACACCTATAACACAATCACCACCAACCCCGAGCTCTTACGCCCCATTCCCATCCCGCCCTTGCGCACAGCTTTGAACTTATAAGGCGTTATGTCCTCCAGTCACTCTCGCTCTTATCCCGTACCGAACACCACTCTACCACCTATCGGAACTCTCCTCGACGCTGCAGACATGTACCACCGCGACAATGAGCGACAAAAGCGATACCCACCCACTCCTCCCGGGTCTGGGTACCCTCAAACGTACGATCATCATGTTCAATTGCCCCCCGTCACATCTCATCATCCTGGTCGAGGCTGGAACGATCCCGCTTACCCTACTCCGCCGAATTCTGCCAGGTCCGACAGGGGAGCGCATCCAGTCCCAGTGCAGCAATCATCTATGGGAGCTAGTTCCCGTCGTCATGTATGCACTCACTGCGGACAGGCGTTTGACAGGCCTAGCAGCCTCCAGGTACGTACGCGCGACATGTGTTATCTGTTGAATCACCTGACACTTCGGCTATCTAGACCCATATGCATACACACACTGGGGAACAGCGTAAGTGCGATTCTTTTGGCTTACACTATAGTGGTACTCATATAGATGTTACGTAGCATATGAATGCACATACCCGGGATGCGGTCGGCGATTTTCAGTTCGAAGCAATATGCGCCGGCACATGAGCGTCCACGAACAGCCTCGCATGACAGAGGCGGACGTGGAAGACAACCACGACCATAACCCTCGCCAGGGAGGAAGCTGCGAATATGGAGTTTTTTCCGTCGCTAAACGCTAGACAACCCACATCGATTATTATTATTTATTGCTCCTCGACGGGGACTCGACTCGACTCAAGGCTTTGGTAACTTATTATATTATTTTCAGACTGAAACACATCATCCGACTGGGCCATTTTAACTTATCTGGAACTTGGCATTAAATTATTCATAAATCATCTTTTGCACCGCATCCTCGTCCAGTCCATTCACTGTGTATATTGCCCTCATCTGTTTATTTATGATCGTGATCGACGAAATGTTATGGCTTATTTATTCGATTCCAAAGATCATCAGAACCCATATCTGTGGTGTTCCCGCTGTGCACAGCATTCGATGTGGCGCATCGGTGCTCATGGGCGATATGGATATATATCCTAGCGGCAACCGAAACGTTTAGTGACCGGTGGCAGGGCGGTCGACCACGCATCGTCGCGCCTGGCGTTGAATTGGTGTAGCCTTGATGTGATGTATAGTATAGGTTGGCTCGCCTATTGGTCGATAAGTCCGCAAAAGACTCGGTTTGGTGTCTCACGTTTGGCTAGATACACGCACTCATCTCCTCATTTGGTACAGTACGATCGTAACCTGTATGCTTCCAGCCAGCTATGAAATCGAATTTGAATCAACGTTAAGCGGCATCCTGTGTATTGTTCCAGACAAAACTAGTGAAGATAAACCACATATGAAACCTATAAAAGACTAATGTAAATCGACATAATCAACAGCAGGCAAATAACATAGCAAGCTCCTAAAATGTTCGTATGTTCGTACTTGAGAGAAGATTGTCTAGATTCCCCCTTCAAGTTCTTGGCGGACGAGTTCCCTGACTTCCCTGAGTCCAAACGCCTGAGTGTCTTTTGCCTTACGGGGAGTGACAGAACCAGGCGAATCAACTTTGGATTTGGTCCCTGATCGTGCGGGCGTAGTAGGAGCTGGCGAGCTTGTCGTCTTAGCTGATTTGCTCGTCGAGATACCGCTCCCTCGTTCAACCCACTCATCCCGCTCCACGGTGCGGATCCGCAAAAATTTGGGGCACATTTCCGCCAGCATCCGAATCTCCTCCTCAGCCTCTGCGCTCGTGACCCTCGAGGCGCTAACGATGGAGCGAGCGGCTTCTCGAACCGGGATTACACGTCGCGTGGTAAACATTGCCAGGAGCGTTTCCGCTGCATCCGGGAGGCGGGCAAGCAAACACCGGCGGCGTAGTTGAGCCGGCGTTGCTTCGGCGACGTGCACGGTGTTGGTTTCAGCGTCATACCCAAGTGTGATGGTGGTCGTCTTTCCTGGAGTCGCGAGTCCCTTTTGGCGGAGACGTTCAGCGAGAGCCGCTTGGCGTGGGGTCATAGGGACTGCTGGTGTGGATTCCTTGTCTTTGCGTGGAGTCTGGGGATCGAGAGTCTGAGAGGCTTTGAACAGGACACGGTTGGTGCATGGGGTGCTAGGCCTCGAATCTCCGGATTCTGACGCGGAAGACGAGGCAGACAACGAGGGCGTAGAAGCGGGAGTGAGTGGAAGCGGCACGCCGGCGGCTCGGGTGGCCGGTGTCATTGGAGGAGCCATATTGAACAAGCGGTGCCCCGTGGAGGGGGTCTCAGCGCCGCTACGATGGACTGATTTAGGAGTGGCGAATATTCCGCCGGTTCTGTGGCTCGGGGTATTAAAGGCGCTTCTAGACGAGCTTGAAGGCGTTCCAAGACCTTGTCTACGTGCGAATGTGGGTGTGCTAATGTTACCACGACCTGGTGTCGAAAATATCCCTTTGGATGGTGTTTGTAATATGCGGTTTGTGCTTGGTGTCGATGCAATTGGTATAGTCGCAAGTGCAGGAAGGTCGGCGAGCGGAATCTGGGGAAGGGGGATAGGAGACAGGGAGCGCAAGCGCTTTGTCTTTCCGTTTGCTTTGGGAGTAACTTGAGAGGCTTCGTGTAGCTATGGGGCGCGCGACGTCAGGAACAAGTCGCTACTAAAAGGCGAAATTCATACCTTGACCCATTGGTGGAGTTTGTCGGTCAGCTCCTTCCTGCGAAGGTGGGAGTCCGCCGTCCATTTAGCGACCGAGCTTAGAGCTACGCCAACAGATCCTTCAGAGCTCACTTCAACCTTGATTCCAATCCCGTACGCAGGAACCCGTCGCCCCTCGGATCGCTGAAGTTGAGTCGTGGGTGTGACAATAAGACCCATCCCTCCGCGAACCCAGTCGACGGGGGGAGGCGTGCGGACTGGAGTTGGTTTACGAGGCGTATTAGACTCCAGGAAAGGGTTGTCTTCGCTACTGTCTTCAATCGGGCCCAGCGAGCGCACACTTGCTTTCGGGTTGACTTCTTCGGTCTCGGGTAAGGTCTGTCCGTCCCATTCCCAGAGCCAACACAAGCGTCGAATCTCCTCTACCCCGCATCGAACTCGCAGTCCAGCTGACTCGAGTGCCACTGTGTTGGTTATGGCGGGGAGGTGGCCTGTTCCTTGGGAAGGAGCACGGGAGGCGGTCGCCAATGACAGCGACAATGAGGTTTCGATTGCAGTGTGAGCCGCAGCGAGCTTTGAAAGATGGGATGGCAGAGGAACGGATTTGCCACGAGGTGTGATTGGAGACCCGGGAGACATTGCAGGAGATAGGGAGTTGCGGGCGGCCGCAGGAGAGCCAAGTCTACGAACATGTCAGGGCCGAATCAGTTTCGTGCTGAAACCTGCCAAACATATACATACTGAGTGTGCGTTTTCTTTGGGGTTACTGCCGAAGGACTATTGTAGATCCTGCGACGCTTGTCGGTTTTGTTGGTGCTCATAGTGAAGGTGGTTTGTGGTATTTATGTGCAGGTTTGTTTGAAGGCACGACTAATTTCAGGTCGGCAATGTACTGCTAGATGTTATTTACTTTGTGTAATGTGGTGAGTGGGCTATACTTACTTGCTTCCGATGCAAGTTGTGCTAAGGCTGACCGTCAGTCCAAGCAATGGTCGAAGACAACAATGTGGGATAGTCCCTGAACGGTGCGCGATGTCATGTGACCGCGTCCATGCGAGCACGTGCTTGCCCCCAGTGAGTGCTCAGCAACTTTTATTCGGAATTTATCCCACACACATTACATACCCACCGCGCTCAATTGGTATACCTGCTCCGATGTGAGCACGAGTCTGCAATGATACGTCCCGCCCATCCCCAAGACTCGGACTCTGCACACCACATTCCGGGCCGGTTAGCAGAAGAGTCTGGCATTTTCGACTAGCCCCTCGCATCTCGGCTCGCCTCCACCTTGACAAAATTTGGACACTAGCAAAGCAACAAGAGGTACCTCGCACCTGGCCGGGAACCGGTCGGCAACTCCATAGTTCCGATCTTCTCCCGGAGACTAATGCTGGGGTGCGGTTTTGATCAGCCGCGAGCCCAACAAGAGCGTTGAGAAAATATTTACTTGCGAATCATATACTTCAAACAGTGCATTTATCTTTGTCCTCCAGGTATGATTCGATTATGCACAGCATTTCACCCAAACTGGGGTGGCTACGGAGTGGCGTCATGAGCTGAGTCACCACTGGCGCTTAGCCGCGCGGCTCCGCACTTGCCGATGCGCGCCGGCGGCCGGCCTCTGTGACTCCACCTTGACGAAGATCTTACTGAAAGGTATAAAAGCCCAAACGCTCAAGTTTTTCATCAACCCATCTTACTCTCCTCATCTAGTTATCTGCTACATTAATCACCAGTGCATGAGCGCTCTCCCAGCCGATCGTGGGCCACCGAACACTGTGCCCCCGCCTGGAGCTGAGGCTTCCGGTCCAAACTCTCGTGGTCGGAATCGTCGAGGTCGAGGTCGAAGAAGAAATTCTCCCCACCCGGACAATACCAACAATACCACACACTCTACCCCAGAGTCGACCTCTGGAGGCCCTAATCGTGGCTCAGGTCGCCGTCGTAATCGAGGCCCTCGTCAAGAGCGGCCAGGCTCAGCCAGCGGCGAACAGGCGAGTCAGTTGCCACCTCATCTAACTACAGATAGCCAAGACGATGGCGCATCTGTAGCCGACAGCGTGGGTTCCCGTACCCGTGCACGACGTGGTCGAGGCAGAGGAGGCCCAAATTCTACTAGAGGTGCAGCGCAGACAGCCGGACGAGGGCGTCGACAACAGTTTGGTGCACGACTCACCGATGGAGGAGCGCAATCTGCCCCTATCTCCGAACCCGCCCCTCCTCCACCTACGTCTGGGGATTTGACGACACGACTAATTTACTCGCTCACCCACAAAGACGATGCTGTCGATTGCCCGATCTGCTTCAACCCCGTCCATCCCACTCAGCCAATCTGGTCGTGTGCGCCACCACCCGTCAACCCTCTGGACGATGCCACCAAGGGCCCTTCCACGTGTTGCTGGACGATTTTCCACATGAAATGTATTAAAGAATGGGCCCGCAAGTCGGTAGCAGCAACGCGCGAGGCCTATCGTGCTCGTAATGTCGATTTGTTGGGCGATTGGCGTTGCCCTGGCTGTCAGACCAAACGTACCGATCTCCCCCAGGCTTACCTGTGCTTCTGTGGTCGTATAACCGATCCACCCCCGAGTCGACTTTCGACGCCGCACAGCTGCGGTGAGCCCTGTGCACGAATCAGGAAGGACTGCGACCACGGGTGCCCCATGGCATGCCATCCTGGCCCGTGCCCTCCCTGCCTTGTGAGCGTTAGCAAGGATTGCTGGTGTGGGAGCAGGACTATTGTGTCCAGGTGTTCTGCACTCAAGAAAGGCACCTCAAATAACGCCACTGTGAGCCAGGTGCTCTCTTGCGGTCAACCTTGCGGGCGCCTTTTGGGTTGCGAAAAGCATACCTGTGAACTGGAATGTCACCCCGGGCCCTGCTCGCCGTGCCAAGTGGTGGACATCGCTAAATGCTACTGTGGGAAGGAGGAAAAGGATATGCCATGTGGTACGGGTGTCCCACTGGAATGTAGTGTCGAGGAGGAGGGGTCCTGGGAAGGGAGGTGGCAATGTGAAGGGACTTGTGATCGGTAAGGGAAACGGTTACGATGGTCCGACTCGGACGCTGACTTTCGATATAGTGCCTTTGATTGTGGTCAGCACAAATGCAAAAAGGTATGTTCTCTTTCATCGTACCACTCGCTTAATCCGCCCCCCAGTCAGTCTGAATTGTTTTGACACTTCGGTTGCCTGTAGCCTTGCCACCCTCCCTCCACGACACCTGCCGTTTGCCCATTCTCGCCTGCCTTGGTTACAACATGCCCCTGCACCAAGACTCCTCTCACAGTCCAACGATCCGCCTGCACCGATCGAATTCCGACCTGCGGTCAACAATGTGGCAAGCTCCACCCTGGGTGCGGTCACGCATGTACCAGGGTTTGCCATACTGGCTCTTGCCCTCCGTGCACACTTCCCGTCGCAGTCAAGTGTCGGTGCGGCGAGACGACCTCGCAAGTGCCCTGCAACGACATTACCGACGGTCATGAGATTTTGTGCCAGAGGGCATGCAAGGCGCTTAGAGGATGTGGCCGACACGTATGTAACCGGGTATGCTGCCCGCTCGCTGGGACTGCGAGCAAGTCCAAAGGAAAGCGAAAGGTCGACCTAGCCTCCGGCGCAGACATGACAGAGGACGACCCCGAGGGATGGCACGTCTGTGATCTTGTAAGCTATTTTTCATCCTTCATATAGACTTTCAGCTTATTTTTGACCTCTTTTTTTAAGGTCTGCAACAAGAAACTTAGTTGCGGCAACCATAGCTGTATGCTCCCTGACCATCGTGGACCCTGTCCTAGATGTCTTCAATCGTCTTTCGAGGAGCTAATCTGCCCTTGCAACCGTACGATCATTGAGCCGCCCGTCCCCTGTGGTACAATCATCAATTGCAACTATCCCTGCGCCGCACCACCCCCGCCTTGCGGCCACCCTCGCACCCCACACACATGCCACGCCGCAGAGGAGGGTAGTTCTTGCCCACCATGTCCGCATTTGACGAACCGAACCTGCGATTGCGGCAAGAGCGTAGTACGAAATGTGCGATGCTCCCAAGAACGTACCTCATGTGGCGCCCCCTGTGGAAAACTGTTAGACTGCGGTTACCACGCTTGCGACCGAACATGCCATATTGGCGACTGTGGGACATGCGCGCAGACCTGTGGAAAACCCCGAAAGAAGTGGTACGTCATATTTACGCCCCATCTTCTATCAGCAAGTCTAAATAACCTTTCACCCCTCAAGTGGACACCCTTGCCCCATTCCCTGCCATGCGCCCTCAGCCTGTCCCTCGACCGACGCTGTCCCCTGTCCAGTGGTCATTACCGTCACATGCCCCTGCGGGCGCATCACGCAACCAGCGCCCTGTGGGGCGTCTCGGGCCCTCAAGTGCCAGGACGCGTGTCTGATTGCGAAGCGCAATGTGCGGCTCGCCGACGCATTGGGTATCTCCGAAAGCAGCCGCTCGAGCCTCAACCAAGTAACTTGGAGCCCTGAGCTTATCGCGTTCAGTCGGGTTCCGGCCAACCAAGCATTCGTCCGAAATATGGAAAAGGCATTGGCCGAGTAAGTTTTGCTCCCCGGAGAACTTTACTTTATTTCATCAGCGTCCACTTGCTCATGTAAGTTTACAACAGCTTCGTTGGGTCTGACAAGAAAGCGCATGTCCTGCCGCATATGCCCGAAGGCAGACGCAAGATCGTAACGGAGGTGGCTGAAGTTTATCGTATTAACACACAGTTGGTTGACGAAGAGCCGCGACGAAGGTAACATAATATTGCTGCTTTTCACGCAACATAGTGGCTGATGACCCCAATTATTAGTGTCCAGCTCATTCGTCGAATGGACTCTCGGGTGCCCACCCCATTGCTCTCTCAGGCTAGCGCAACGCCGCCCTCCCGCCTCGGTAGTCTTGGCGACCTACGTAAACCCGCCGTTGCCGTCAAATCAGCTTCACCCAGCGGGGCGGCGAGCTCAGCGTGGAGGAGCGGTACTGCGAGCCCGAGCCCTGGAGGATCGGTCAATCGACCTCCGAGTAACGTTATATCCGCCGTAACGGGGGTTCCGATATCGGGCAATCAACCATCAAGCTCGGGTGTCACACCTTGGACTCGATCCGGTTTGACGCCCACAGCTAGGCCTGTAGGTCCGCCAGCCGTTTCACGGGCCAGCCCGGTACCGACGGGTGGGGTAAATGCGGCTGATGCGAGACAGGACGTTCCCGCCAACTGGGAGGACGAATGAATCATCCTGTCGCCCTCATGTAGACATATAACTGATACGCTGTAATAATGTTACATTGTCCAAGCGTCGCATTTCCCTTGTTCTACCAGGCTTGAGCTAGTGGGCCATGTTCTCTGCCTGAATTTCTAAACGTCAATGTACACCACGTTGCGTCGATCGAATGAAGGAAAGACCGTTCGTGTGCCTAGTTCGTCCCACCAGCGTGGTCCCACTTTGCCTCCTCGTAGACTGATCAAGTCAAACATAGTTAGTGGGTATACTGATAATCTTGTTTGACGCTACCAGTGCCGGACCCGGCGTCAGGTGGCGCACACTAAATGTGCCACAATTTCTAAAGGCAGATTGAAATCGGACTATGCCGAATGAGTTAACAGTGACATGATATGTAATTTATAAATGAACTCCGATAAATGGCACGTTAGGAACTCTCGTTTGTTCGACACGAGTTATCAGGGCATTATAATATATATGACAGGGGATACAAACACCGGCGAATAAATATTAAAAACACAACACTCATGATCTGAAACGCCGCTCCGCTCATCAAGCGTTATGTCCTGAGCAGATAACCCAAAAAGGCTAAAGACGATATTGCGATACATTGCATTCAGGCTTTCACAACCAGTGGAAATACGCTGGAGATAATAGCAAAGGCTGTCAGTAAGGATTGCATACGGCATCATCGTGAGAACACACACGATGGACGGTCATTTCTTGACAACGTTGATGGCGGTCAATCCCTGCGGACCCTCCTGGATCTCAAACTCGAGCGGGTCACCCTCGTAGAGAGACTTATGGCCGTCCCCTACTACCGACTTGTAATGGACAAAGACGTCTCTACCGCCGTCGCTCTGTGAGATGAAACCGAAACCTTTCGCTGTACGCCGCGTCAGGCTTTATAAGTAAATGCACTTATTATATTCACAAACATTCGTTGAACCACTTCACGGTTCCGGACTTGATCGACATAGCAGTATGGCTGAAGAGTGAATTCAATAGATGGGAAGCTGAGCATTTCGGACTGAGAGGCCGCTGGTTTTTATCCCAACAATATGCCCGCGAGCTCGTCATAATCGGCTCCGTCCCCCCCTGAAATTGCTTTAGGATAGATTATACGTATGCTCAAAGTTCAGCAGCCACTAGATGGTCGGCATTCTCCCCCTCCGCCATTTCCTTGCAACTCCGACGAATCGGTATCTTTGGGACGCTCTTTTTCATTTCCAAACCCGATTATTGTATACGGACTCAATATAAACAACATGCTTGACAAGTCAGCCTCGCGTTTCCATTACCCCGGTGACTTATAACATGTGGATCGAGTGGCGCTCTTGCCTGGATGACATTGGTATGTCGAATGCGGATGCCAGATTCTCATTTGAACATATATGAGTTGATATCCCCGTTTGGTTTCCGCCTCATCGTTATCGACAACTGGTATGCAAAGAATTTGTTTTCGATCTTGAGAGGCGAGTCTTGCGAGTTTGACTTATTGCTCCCGTGCACACAGGAAGGGTTTGTCTCTGCTCCCAAGCTCTAAGAAATAGTAGATAAGAAGCGTAGTCTCAACTGGTACAGCTCCGCAATATCCTTGATTTATTCCTGGTATATCGATAACGTCAACTATGTGATCTGGGGCGCATGTATCTTATGGCTTGTATGGAACTGCTCCGGAACTCTTACGGAACTCCTGCGGATCATTCGCAGGGGTTGGATAATTTGGCTGAAATTTCGCCCGTTTTGAACTAAACCTATAGCATCAGCGGTAGTAAATATCGATCGTTGATTCAGTCTTCCATTCGAAAAGTCGCTCTCGAACCGATGTAGACTCGCATCTGCCATCGGATACCCTATGCACTGGATTAGTCACGTACTCGATTGTGGAAATAAAAAAATATCAGGAACGCCTCGTTTTATTTCGGCTATATTGGTTTAATACCTTTACTATAACGGGCGGACTAGCGGATCAACGTTTCAACGGAGAATATCTATAGTCTACTTGATGGACAGTACAACGATCGACAGATACTCTGGGCCCTGAGTCTCAGCTAAGCGCTAGATTCCTTGAGGACTCGCCCCTATGTGTGAGCCTGCTTTCTTACCTTGACCTTGAGTTTCTGTTCGACATTCACATCTCCACATAGCCTATGCTTCTACCGTAATTCCATAATCTGTTGATTTGCACAGCTAATTGTGAGGATAGCGCTGTTTTAGAGAGGAGGATTGCTAAGTTTAGTTTTAGCCTCCTTCATTACGATCCACACTCTTTCACCACACAGTTCATCCCTCTTTAGGCTCAGAGATTGGCTTGAACGCTTCCCTTTTGGATTGTAGATTGAGTTGCATAATGCGCCTCACGAATGCGCTGGTAGTCCTTCTGCCAGTTGCCGTCCATGCTGCACTCCCCCTGTCAAGGCAGCACCCACTCATTGCCCGCGCTGGTCAACCGTACTCCTGGAATATTTCTCCGCTCACATTTGATAACAAAAGTTCCTTTTCTGTCATCTTGCGGACATCACCCGATTGGCTCACCTTTGACAATGCCACGGGCACGTTTAGGGGCACCCCAGCCCCCGAGGACGTTGGAGTAACCACCGTGCGTCTCCGAAATCAGCTTGGTCAGAGCGACCACTTTCAGCTTTGCGTCTCTGACCTTCCATCGCCTATCGTCAACATTCCTTTGACCTCCCAACTGGTTCCAGGGAATCCATCGATCTCATCGGGCTTCACCTTTTCGGCTCCCAATGCAGGTGTGCGGGTACCTCCGAAATGGTCATTCAGTATTGGCTTTGATGGCTTTACTTTTACGACTCCTGATGAACGTAATGTTTACTACGACGCTACCTTAGCTGATGGGCTACCGCTGCCCGGCTGGGTCGTATTCGACAATCGGTCATTGACATTCGATGGGGTGGCGCCACCAGAAAATCGCAATCCCAAGCTCTCGATAGTGTTACATGGAAGCGACCGATGGGGGTTTGGAGCAATCCATGAACAGTTCGACCTGGTCATTGGTCCACGCACACATCTTCTGGGCGTAGACGGCACCAAGGGTCTGGAAACGGTAAACGTTACTGGAGGCACGCCATTCACGCATTCGATTAGGACGTTTGGCGGGCTGTTTATCGACGGGGTGCCGGTGGTTGCTGCCAACATATCCCAGGTAGACGTGAATACCTCAGCCGTACCTTGGGTTAAGTTCGACAGCTCAGCAAGGATACTATCTGGCCTGCCTCCAATGTCGGCCATAGATCAGCCCGACTTCGTTCTACCAGTTTCCATCACTTCCGACTACAACGACACAGTGGATACCAATATCACCCTGGCCGTGTTTCCTTCGTACTTTGCATCAGCACCAGTTGCACCGATGGTCGTGACTCCCGGTGTGTTTATGGCGTTTTCACTGCGGGAGTACATTTCACGGACACATTCCACGTTGGCTACTATCGTTCCTGAATACACCCCTCGAGTCGCATCATCGTGGCTGGCGTACAGCCATTCCAACGATACTCTCAGTGGCTTCGTACCGCGATCTACATCCTACGGCGAGGTAAATGTGACATTTTATGCAACCGAAATGGAAACGCACGCCGTCTCAACGATGTCTTTGCTGCTATCTATTGCTTCAAACGGGGTGCCCGCACCGGAGGTTTGGGGTCATAAGCATGGGGCCGATGTGAGTCAACGGGCGAGGACGGCCATCATTGTTACTTTCTCTGTCCTTGGAGGCGCCATCCTCCTGTGCTGCTTGCTCGCCATATGCCGACACTACTGTGGGGTACGTGAACCACGCGACGACGACGAGAACTCCAGTCAGTGGAAAGGTCGAGACCCTGTGGCCGTTCAGCACGTTGGATCCTCGGAACAGATGGTTCGGAGTATTGGATTGAGTCGATCTAGCGACGCCACTGGTGCCACTTCAGAGAGTGGGCACAAGTTCCCGGTTTCTGTCCTCATTCGACCCCATTCAACTGATTCGGACGCTGATTGCAAGCCAGCCACAATGAAAAAAGTTCATTTTTTCCAGCGCCTGATGACGCCCTCAAAACGGAAACTCGGAGATCAAAGTTTGGGATCACAGTCTGGCAAAATCCGCATATCACAGATATCTCGCCCGACGCCGATCGATCACGACGAAAATACGCTAGGACCGCACATGCTGCTTTCAGAGGGCGAATCACCATTGGACGCAAGCAAAAAGCCTGGCCAGCACTCAGCCGCGAACTCTGGGGTATCGAACAGCGTGCGGAGCTTTGGATGGCCTAAGCCCGCAACTACTACTTGGGGGGAACATTCGCCGTGCGAGAACTCAACGCAGGTGACGACCGACCGCAGTAGTCAGGTGCCAAGTGAGTCGGACGAGAGCTCCTTAACTAGCGTGCCACGGCGGAGATCCGATTTTTTGCCTCCACGGGATGAACGGATCGTATGTGGATGATCATATCTAGAAGTCTACGTGTTTACTGATATGGGTTGGATTTATAGGAGGCATTTGAACGACCACGCGTTTACGCCCTTCCTCCTTCAGGCTCTTCCGGTACGATTAGCATGGAGCTCAGGGAGGCTGCGGTTATCGCCACCGCCGCTCGTCAGATACTGCCAGCCGTCGTTAGTACCACCTCGGTTGACCGTTCTGTGGCGCGTTCGTCCGTCGACTCCAGCAGCTCCACCACGCCAAGCAAACCCCTGAGTTCCCCATCCTCGCCTGGAAGTGTGAATATTACTGGGGTGCGGCGACCACGGCTCGTCAGCTCAACAGCGAGAGGCAAGTGTCACCTATTCCAACCGCAGGCGCTAGCACTGTTCGGAATGTATCCCAAAAGGCAGTGGTCGCCAATTCGACGCGAACTAGCGGTGAATCGGGCGAAATCGATCAGGACCAGCGTCTATCACTTGGGATCCGTTATGTCCCGACTCTAGGCGATGGAACTGATACGGAATCTGCGGTCTTTTACTTGACTCCGTCAGTTGGGAACCCCTCGCCTCTTGTTGGAGCCAGCAAGTCGCCAGCGTTGGCTGGTCGATCGTTGTCGGTCAAGAACCTCAACCAGGATAACCGGGTCAAGGCACCAGCCCCTACGCAAAAGGCTACTTGTCAGACGAGGATTCCAATCGGGGCCCCATTCGCCATCTCGGTTCCGTTCTACACGATTCCTGCTCGTGGTGCGGAGTTAACGGTTCGCCAGCAAGATGGGAAGCCCGCTCCCGCATGGATTGATCTAGACCAGCGTGATGTTGAGATTTGGGGAGTTCCCTTGAAAGAACATCGGGGTACCCACATGTTGGATATCATTGAGACAACTCAACAGGGACAACGAGTCGTAGCCAAGATGACCTTGGAGGTTGTCGAATGGGAGTAGCTGAATCCAACCAATCCTCTGCCACCTCTGTAATATAATTGTTTCCCACCTATCGGACCCATGTAATATTAGTGTAATATAGTTTGTAAACCACTTGAATTTGTCGTGTGCTTGTATTATTGCGCGTTTATTGGTTGGGCCGAGTAACCTGTATCGGTAACGCTCGGCCGAGCTCATACCAAGACCTCGCCACTCACGACGCCGGACTACCAAATTTCGCGATATTTCCACGTTGTAAATGTCTTCTTTGCGCGCGCTACAGAACGCATTAACGCGAGACCTTGTGACTTTATCCAACGTGCTATGGCTATTATCCGACGTCTTCCCAGGAGAGGAAATTATGTGTGCATGCGGCGCAATCCCTCGCACGCGCGGTATGCCTCCGGTCGAAGATCAACGCCATTGATAACGATAACGACAAATAACGAAACCGGTTGCGGGAATAGTTGCAGCTATATGGATCGCACGGGGACCGCAACAGTGTTGATTACGGACAAAACCTATCAATTGGACCAGACAGAAAAACATGGATAGAGCTCGGAGGAAAGCAAATATTGGGAAACTATCCGTGTCTGCCAACGCACTGTCGCGCAGACTGGGGGAGTGGTACCAGGTGCCACCGTGAAGGCAGGACATCTATGACTGTTGGGTGTGGTTTTAGCGAAATCGGAGTTGAGCGGTGAAGTACTAGCACACAAACCTTCCAGATCAGAAATGCGAGCGGGCCGATGTAAAAGTAAATAAAGTGTTTCGTTTCTAGAAAAAAACAAGGTTAGCAAGCGCAGTCGCATGCCAAGCCACAATTGCACTCACCGTGAGTAACATAGCTCCCGAAGTTCTTCCCAACAACAACATGCCAGGTCGTGCCGTAGCGACGGTCAAACTCGCGTTTGATGTGGGCAGCAATATCCTTCTCAATGTTGAATTTTTCGAGAGAAGCGTTGGCGATATCGATAGACTCCTGTTGCATATCCTCCGACATGTCTACATTTTTTATAATTGCCTTAGCGGTGGTATTGTTATCAGTGGTGGACGTGTCTTGGGCTCGGTCGGCCATCTACATGTTCGAAAACGGATGTTCAGCGATAAGTTGTGTCAGTCAGATTATCATCACTAGGCGTACTTTGGTTTATATGAGAATGTCTAGTCGTGAGCAGATTAAACAGTCGTCGAGACTACTATTTATTATGGTGGTGGTGGAGAAGAAGTGGCGGACTCGTCGCGTCAACAAAGGCAAATTGCCACATTGGTCAGGGCTCCCCACGAGGTCGTCTTCACATGCATCACTCCTCTGCCATGTGCGCGAGCCTTCCTCTGGCGCTGGGCACTGTACTTGTAAACTTAAGCTCAACGCGGGGCAAAACCTCCCCCACCGAAGTCTGATCTGAGAACCGCTCCCCCGAATGCTTCGATCCTTGTGCTGGTCATCTTGGCTCTCTGGCTCTCAAAACCGAAGTTATCGCTTGCTGGCATCCATATGCTATGATGACCAGGAAGCAATAGCCGCAGTTAATTCGAGAGATTATCCACATCCTTTCTTCAGTGATGGGCTCGCAATCGGCTGTTCCGTGTGCTTTCAATGCTGGGCCCACATGCTCAAACCGCGCGGACATAACTTATGCAATATCGTTTGGATAACTGGAGACATCCACCAATCACCCAGTGCTACGTGTCCTCTGTTGTGCTCATTGCCCCGCAAGAATATTACCGTTACGCTGATGTGGGGTCTTTGGATCGACATCAAACCGAAGTTCGTGCTGGAAATCCGATTCCCGCCGCACATCGCATTCTGCGGAGCGTTGGGCGTGCCCGACTAGGGAAAGCTCTAGTTATTTAAATTTTTATCCTAACCGACGCATTGTGAACTGTAAAATCAATAACAGCTGTCGATCGATCGCATTACCGTTTGACTCTGTCAAGTTGGGCGTGACGAGCATGCTGTAGTCGCCTTGGTCTAGGACACATATCGGTTGACCGCGCACATCTTTTACTACTCCATAAGGGGAACGCTGATCCCCTTTAATAATTCCTTTCTCGGGCCGATCAACCTGAGCCGCCTGCGCAGACGGAGTGTTCCGTGTTGCCTTATCCCTTTAGGAGTAGGACGAACACGCGCAGTGACACGCAATAAGTGGCGTGCCGTGCTAGCTAGGCATTTCTCGGAAGCGAGATAAATTACCATGCGATCTGTTCAGCAGGAGGGGAGCTCCTCCATTATTCCGACTTGTGGCTTGAGGCTACCTACTACCCAACGCTTATCAGATACGCTGATTAGGAGGGCTAAGTCCTGGCACTGGCAGTCCATTATCGAGACTCCGAGACCTACGCTTCGAACCAGTGATAGTGATTGATCCCCTGAATACATCAGGCGCACGCTTGATCGATCCTATTCAGGTCATGGATGTTCTTCTGGGCCCAGTGCAGAACCACAATACCCATGTTACGTGGCTCGGGGGCTATGACGGGTTGGATTTGCTACTAGGTTTCTATATCTACCCTTCGCTTGGATTGCTACCGCCGTATCGTCTGAACAAGCTCGGAAAGGTGGATATATGCGTGTTCGACCGCTTCTGTAAGTACCTGATATTGCGCAAGAACAACATTGGTCAATACGGGACGCACTGGATATTTATGCACGCCTACTGTGTATCCAGTTTTATTGAAGGTACGGACCTAATATCAAAGTAGAACACGAGCTCCCATTATCCTGCACGCTACGGTGTTCGCCTGGGTAATCCGGAGCGACATCAATCAATTGGTGTGAGTCTCCAAAAGTCAGGATATAGCAGGATCGTGTACATTTAGACTCTTGGATCTTGTTAGGAGAATTTATATACCTGAGTCGTGGCAAGCAGGGCGCCGGGTGACCGATCAAAGATTGCTCGTATAACAACAATTGCAGGTATCGCATAGCAAAAACGAAAGATTAAGTGAGATGTACCATGTGTGATCGACAGGATGGTTTGAGCCGAGGGAAGCGAGGATATAGACGCTAAAAACTGAGCATAGCCCGCGTCATCAAGCTGGTGGGTATCAGCCACTGGTACATATGTCATCAATTTCCCTGTAGCAGAATTGTACACTTGGTCAGTAAATTTTAGAGAATAATGGCTCTCCATTGACGATGTGGGCGTCTTTGGAGGTAGCCGTGGTTGCACTTGACATGGCAAATGGGCTTTGGGTGAGACTCGGGAGGATAGCAGATACTTGAATCCGAAATAGGATATTCGGGGAGAATATAAGTCGATGAAACAAGGTAACAACGTACTGAAAACGAGATTTAGGTCTTCGGAAAACTACTGCAAGGCTGATATACCCCCCACTAAGCAGGGTTTCTGGCGCTTGTAACGCGGCTTTACCCACGTGACTGAGCGGCTAACTGATAGAGCTGGTCGACGACTAGGACTCACTCGCCATCTCGGATCTAATATTCAGCCCTTAACGTGGGTATTTGTCAGTTTCTCGTGAATCACTCTTTGAAGGAATCGCGTGTAGTCTCTCGTATTAATATAGCCTCAAGAAGGGCGTTCAAGTGATTGACTGTGAGTTCCCTTCACCATGACAAGCAACCAAAGCTCTTATATTGGGGACTTCAACGCTGAAACATCAATCCAATCCTCGCCAAACAGCTCCATATTCCTCGTACCAAGTTACATTGTTGAGACACCCAGCATGCGTTTCGATGCTACTCCTGAGGCGCCTGCGGAGGACCAGCCGGTCATTGGGATTATCGGCATGGGAGAGATGGGGAGGATGTATGCAAAGGTGTTATCAGCTGCTGGGTGGGCCAAGTAAGTGGTTTCCCCAACGTGACATATAGAATTTGATTCGGTATAGGATAAATGTCTGTGATCGACCGGAGAATTACGATCAGTTAGTTCAGGATATGAAAAGTGAGCCGCAATGCAACTAATCACTATCTCATCTAACAAAAGGCAGATTCTCCTGGAATCAACGTACTACGTGATGGACATCGGGTGTCACGAACCGCAGATTGGATTATGTACGCTGTCGAAGCCCAATTTATGGATAAAGTAGTAGCGGAATATGGACCATGTACGTGGAGTCTGACCCAGCGTTGCCAATCTCAGCCGGACTTGACCTCTTATTAGCCACCAAAGTTGGAGCCATTGTTGGGGGCCAAACATCTGTTAAAACACCGGAACGTGAGGCGTTTGAAAAATACCTACCCGAAGATGTGCACATCGTCTCGTGTCATTCACTTCATGGGCCAACCGTATCCCCGGAAGGCCAACCCCTGGTATGTCTTATACGGTCCTATCGCAATCGTCGTCATGTAGCTGACGTTATCTCTTCAGATTATCATCCGCCACCGTGGCCCGGACTGGGCGCTACATCTCGTAGAAAATATCCTCCGGCCTTTCAAATCACATTTTGTGTATCTATCTTACGAAGATCATGATCTTGTGACGGCGAATACGCAAGCTGTCACCCATGCGGCATTCTTAAGGTACCCCTTCGGCCCTATTTGATCACGCTAGTGGGTGACTTACTATAATCGCGCGTAGCATGGGTACAGCATGGCGCTGTTCTCAATCGTACCCTTGGGAACATGGACTGTACGTTCGGGGAATCGAGATTGTGAAGGTTAACATCATGCTCCGAATCTACTCCAACAAATGGCACGTCTATGCTGGGCTCGCCATCCTGAATCCTGCAGCTCGCGACATGATTCAACAATATTCGACTAGTACAACGGAGTTATTCAAGCTGATGCTAGCGGGTGATTCTCAGGGACTACGAGACCGAGTGTATAAAGCTCGTGAAGCCTGTTTGGCCCTCATCGAAGAGTTACACCAATATTGCTCAGCGAAGACGTCCTAGATAAGTTCGGCATGTCACATGCTGAACCTACCACTAGCTCGCCAGAAGCACTCGCTCAATCAATATCTTCTCACACCTCAAGGCCATCTGATTCTTCCCCTTCTCGTCCGCCTGGCAGTAATTCGCATCTCTCCCTGCTCGCAATGGTGGATTGCTGGGCTGCGCTGAATATTGACCCTTTCGCACATCTTTCACTTGCAGCCACACCGCTCTTCCGAATGTGGATTGGCGTTGCAGAATATCTGTTCCGCTCGGAAGATCGCTTAGACGCGGCCCTGAACGCAGCCGTGCACGATGTGACGCACCGATCCGACGACCTCGAATTCGTCGTCGCAGCCCGTGGGTGGAGCCAGTGTGTTACATTCGGAAGCTTCGAGCTATACAAGGATAGATTCAAGCATACCCAGAGCTTCTTTGAACCCCGATTCCCCGAGGCCACGTCCCTGGGATCTACAATGATTAAAACCATCTTGGATAACGCACCACCACCTCCATCGAATTAGGACACTGACTTCGTGATATATGCTGAAATAAAACTGAATCGTATAAAATTATTACTAGGGTGGCATTGCATAAGGGGTACAGGCTCGAGTACATTACACTATAAGCGAAGATATTGCCGGACAGAGACTGAAACGGAAACCAAACATTAAAAGTACACCCCAGGTGACATAAGGCGAAAGAAGCCATAACGACAAACTCGACTAGCGAAAAAGAAACCGGCGTGGAAAGGAGGAGCGGTTTACCCAAGAAAACGAGCCCCAAGTCAAGAATCTCCCCCTATCATTCTGGAGAGTTCATTGGAAAATCCAACTCGAATACCCGTGTCCAGAACTTCTCGACCTCTGCAGACAACCCGCGGGCGCCAACAGGTGCTGATTGAAGTTCACCGTCGGGGACCGATAGTGAACCTAGCCCAGTAGCGACCCACCTTGTGAGGTCTGCATCGGTTGGATGGCAAGTTGCAGAGGCTAAGCGCCCAATCTCCACAGGAGGGAGGTGCGTGTATGGGCTCGGGTGAACGTCGGGTGGCGCAAATGCATCACGCTTGCGAGTAACCTCGTCGAGTAAGATGTCGAGGACGTGCGCACACCGCATTGCGAGGTCATTGACCTCGCCAACCGTAGCCAGTAGTCGGGTGGCTTGGTGGATGTGTCGACGGCGGGTTTCCATCTCGGCAGGCGTAGGCATTTCTCCCCCAATAGCAGTTCGCGCATAGAATTGATCCATAAGAAGAATCACCGCCGCGGCAAAACTGTGCATGCAAACAACCCACCACTAGGTGAACGTTAGCCTAAAAATTACGCTAGATTGATCACAGGCTTACCGTGACACCCGGAAAGTCGATCGATTGCGCTTCTTGGTAGGTGTGCAAGGTGTTCTTTGCAGCATTGATGCATTTCTCGGTCGATCCACGATACTCGAGTACCGCATATCCTCGTAGCATATACCTCCGATGTAACCGAATGGCCCGGTTATTCAGTCCAAACGTAAACATTATACGTTCCCACTATGAAGAACCCCAGGAATTCAGCCTAGAAGCTCAAGAATTATTCTCGGAAGCACTTACCGCGACCCGATCGTCCCGTTCGAGAAGGTGGTCGCGTTGTATCAATGACGTCGCGACAAGTCCAAGTCGCTCGTTTAGTCTGCGCTCGTAAGCCAGTAGGAAGTCGCGCGTCAATGCTTGACCGGCATTAATGTGGTCCGACTGTAGAAAAGGTTATTCCTGCCTTATTGCCAAACCGCTGAAACTCACCAACTCCCTCACGGACTCCGCAACCTCGGCTTTAGCAATCAAAAACGCAGACTCAGTCCATTGGTTCCGATCCATTGGTTCGAAACGCCTTCCGTCTACCATTTCATCCCAGTTTAGGTTGGCTGGATGTGCCGTGTTGCACTGCGCAGGATGGATGAGGTACGAGTGTCCGACCATGGGAGAGAGATACCAGTCCATGAACACGATGTTCCACCAGACACGACGCCGGAGTTCTCGCTCACGTAAGCCTGGTGGTGGAACTTGACCAACAGGTTCGGAGCCGAGCTTCGACAAGCCCATGCTGTGGGCGATGCGGACGGCGAAAGCAACAAAATGGGCTGAATACTCCCAGCTAATGAAAGGCCCAATATGTTAGCCCACAACCCAAAGCAAATACTTGAAAAGAACTCGACCCACCCATTGCCATCCAGGCTCTGATTGCAATATAGCAACATGACTAGTGTCTGAGCCAATTCGATGGGCTTCTTCTGGGCAACGTCATTCGCGCTCAGGGCTCGTTGACATGCCCTCCAGTATGCATCGCAGCGTTGCTTCCAATGCTCGAGATCCTTGCATATTCCCTCTCGAGTGGCGCGCTCAGGAGTCATATTCCCAAGTCCAACACAGAGTATCGCAAGAAGGAGCGCGATAAACGGAGCGTGGCGCTTCTCAGATGGGGAATGGAAGAAGTCATCATACGAACGGTGGAACGCCTCTGGGTCAATGAGGTTGTGGTTCCAAGACACACGTTGAAACTAGTTAAGAGATATTGAATACCAGAGAGTCCAAGTACAGCGGATTGACTCACATAAAAACTGACAATCTTATCGCATACACTTCGACTTGGGATAGCTCCGGCCTCCAACTCGGTTTCAGACTTTCCTAGTACGCTAGCTAACAGCGTAGCCCGTTCGCTGGAGTTGTTAGGCATAGGGAACGAAAGAAACACTTGTGGGGGGCCGGAGTCGTCCTCTCGGTCATGTTTCGATCCTGGCTCGATATGTTTCACATTGAGGTAGTCGCCCTTGCCACCCAAGGTATCATATTTACCAAGCGGACTTGGGTCACTCGGTCGACGGTCTGAAAATACTGTCGAGGAGGCACTTGCGCCACTCCCACGGCTCCGAGGGGACGGGAGCGGAGGCGGAAGGACACGTGATGATAGATGCGCATCCCATGATTCGTTCATCTGTCATGGATAAGCAGCAAATAAGATATGATGATCGTAACGCTTGACAGGAAGCGTGGATCCCCCAGTAAGGGAAAGTGCGACTTACCGGCCGAGATGACATAGTCCCTTCACCTTTTGGGCCTCCAAAGCCAGGAACAATCCCCAACGACCGGGGGCCGGGTAGTGGGCCATCAAGTGAGCGACCTGGAAAGTGGGATACACTGGGTGCAGTTGGAAACTGGTCTGAGGGTCCGCGAGGAAGCAACGGACGAGCATATTGCTCCTGAGAGTGAGTTGCCGGTGAATGGCTGATGGAATGTGCAGGGAGAGGCGAGTGCTGCGATGATTGGCCATGAAGATGAGGATGCGGTGGTGCATGCACCGACGACGACTGAAACGGAGAATGACCACCCTCGCGTCGAGTCGGAATAAGTGGTGATACGCTTGGCTCGGAGCGTGGAGCGCGGACGCTTAACCCCGGCCACGCGCTTCCCATGCTAACCGAGGAGTGTCCGTCCTCCGAACGCGGTGGGCGCCAGTCCATATGGTGGGATCTTGCGGTCGAATGTTTCTCCTCGTCCCGTCTGCCATGTTCGTCTAGTCCAGCCACTTGATTGACTTCTTCAGCCTGAAAGCGGGCCCAGGCATCAGGCGAGATGGTGGCAAGGAAGGCCTCGAGGCGGGCAATGCGGGTAGTTGTAATATCTTGAATAGTCGGCTGAATCTGAGTCTGAGAGGGGGAGCGACCCGTGGCCCGAGCAAGATCGAGATTCGGCTCCCTGGCCTCTAGGGAACGGCCCCTTCCGGCCGCCACATCGCCTCGACGGTACGACCCGGCCTCGCTCTTTCCTCGTTCCAGTGCCTCGACCCGGCGTTGAAGGCCATCCCATTCTGTGCGTAGAACATATTTATCTGAAGGCTCGACGACATTCCAATGGCACTTGTCCGCCTCGGTACGGCGAACACAAGGCCCACAAGGATGCTGTCGGTCGCATTTGATCTTGCGACGTTTGCACTCGGTGCACGACAGTGCTTGTCTACGCGAATCCAAATGACGGGCACAAAGAGTCGTTCGATTAGAAACACAAAACAACATGATCAGTTCCGAGCGTGAGTCATTACATCTTCAATATGCTCACCGTCGTCGCCTCTTCTTGGGAAGCTCATCCCCAGGTTTGCCATCATCTTCCTCGCTCTCACCTCCTTCGCCCTCTCCGTCGCTCAAAGCCCTCTTTCCGCTCCCGTACTGAGATGAGTCGCTTGGATGCCAGGCTGGAGCGCGAGTGCTTGGGCCAGCGGCCGGTTGGTGGGTCGACGTAAACTCCATCACGTCGGCTCCGGGGGAAGGGAGGGAGGGACGCTGGGTAGATCCCCTGGGCGAGCTGTATATAACCCAAGGCGGTGGTGGTGAAACTTGGTAAACGAGCCGGCGGTATCAAAGTAGGAATGCCGTGATCTCCGGTTTCGGTTCTCCGCACCGAGACGATCCGTCCGTATTTGTATTTTATCCGCTTCCATTACCTTTCCATTTGTAGTAATTTTTTCAGGGTCGTGCGTTGACTAAATAATGGCGAGACTTTGTACTATTCCCTCGGCTATCGTCAAGGGCATAAAATCATGGATCTATCAAGTGCTCACGGCCATAATCCTCATGCCATGATAGGGAATTGGCTGGACAGAACAGATAAGCCCTGCTCTGCAAACTTTGCCCAGTATGAACCGCAATAGAGCACTACCGAATTTTGTATTACTGTATCGGCTCTGGCTGCCACAAGGCAGCAACGGCCGCTCGGCTCCGTGATAGACCAAATCAATGGCATGTTTCTCTGTATCCTACCCACGCCGATCGTCGCTAGCAGCGCGATGCAAGTGACGAAAATTCCTCTATCATGGAAATTCGTCGCATTTATCTCCTCGCCACGTTGGTGAGACGCGGTGCACTTTCGCTCCTGGAGCTGGTATGTCCGTCGACTCGAGGGCTATCCATGGGCTGTCAAAGCCCTTGCACGAGGCAAGGCATGTGGGAGCCCTTTGCCTTGCTAGACCCCTGTCGAACCCCTCGGAACTATGTGGTGTTGGAATCTTGATGAATCTATCACTGATCCAGCAATATCCGCGCGCTAGATCATGATCCAGATCATCGAAGATCAAGCCACAGTTAAAGTTAAGTGTGGCGCCGACGGTTGACTATCGAGCTGGATAATTAACAGGGACCCGGGGACTATACGATACTGCTCTTGAACGGGGACCGTAGGTGAACACTAAATCGGGATGAGGATATCCGGACTCGCCGGAAGTAGGACGCGGTGTCAACGCCCGCTGAAAAGAAACTCTATTCGGCTTACATGTTAGCGGGACCCATGCGGGGCGTCGGCCCTTGCCAGGCTCCAACTGTGCGATCCTGTGGAAGTGCGGGACCAGTAGCCATGACAAGTGACAGTGCTCAGTGGGGGGTGCCCTCGCAGTGTGGGACCCGAAATACCAGCAATTCATCCAACCAAGGCGCTTAAAACCCTTTGTATACTAATGCTACCGGAATTTCTCTCCCAAGCTGTGTTTCAGACTTGTTTTCCGCCAAGTATGAATACAAATAAGCGAAGAAAATTGGGGAGAGTTTGTGAAGGGGTCACTGGCAGCTAAGCCAAACGGATCCGAATACTTCGTTATCCCACTCCAAACTTCCTGTACCCTTGAGATGCATGCTACAGAGCAAGAATGCACAAATGGAGAAACTTCGATCCATGACGCGTATCGTGTATCGTGTGTATGGTCTCGCACAGGATCAATGTTCTCCCAATCTCGGCGACTAGTGATCTATCAAGTTGGGTTCTTCCAGGGAACGGTGGGAGGTGTCGAGGTGACGCGCGCTGCTGGCAATATGTTTATTCGCTAACAGCAGGATTCTTCTGCAGAGCTGAGAACTCGACTCCTATACACAAATTAATTGACAGGTGTTTTGAAGTTTGAAAGAGTGGGGTCGGCATAGAGCGGGCTTGCGGTTGGGCCATCCACGATTCACATGAGTAAAGTAATCATTTCAAATTTAGCCTAGCCGGCGGCACAGGGCCGATACTTTATGAACATACAATAGGATCGACATGAACAAAAGTTCTGCCGATGATCGACGTCAATGAACCAGAAGCGTGCAAAATGGGAGTGCGCCTCGATGGATCCCCATGGTGCTAAGAATCACACCCAAGTGGTGGGTACGTTAGCGGACCCCAGTTGGCTGGGAATGAAATCGGGGAACGACGGTGCTAGAATTTGAACTAGGAGCGTCCAGAAGCGGCGAGACTAGGGCCTGTACGTACGGTGCACCACATACGTGTAGCCGAGTTTGTGTTCGTTTGAAACCGGTAGGACTAGTGGCAATGGTCGAGGTGAAGTAGCAGGCGGCAGCAGTCAGACGAGTGAAAAATAGAGTAAAAAAGAGCTCCGATACTGGGAGTCGAACCCAGGGCCATCGCGTCACATGATTGCGGAATCATCATTGAAAGGCGATAATGTTAGCCGTTACACCATATCGGATTACTGGTCTGGGCAGGGCAATGCAACAGAGCCCATTACGCTAGAGCGTTCTTGAGAAACGTCGACTCTCCTTGTTTTCCATTTCATTGTAACCCATTAGGCTAACCTGCGTGGTACCTCGACAATAGTTCAAAATAATACAAGCAAACTGGATAGCGAACAGACAAACAGGTGCAGGATGTGGTCCAAATCGGCTTTGGCGGTCAAGGGTAGCGACTAGTCATCATCAAATCTTAGCACCTGGGCATCCTCGTCGACAGCCACCGTCCTATATCCACCCCTTGTCGGATACCTCGGACCACTTCGGTTGGGGAGCAGCATCGAGATTCGCGCCCAGAGCTCGCGTGATACAGCAACAATGGCAATAGGGACGGATGCCAGTGTTGAGATGATCCCTCCGCTCTCCCACGATGCTCGACCCGCCTGATCGGGAAGGCGGATCGCACTGCCGAGGCATTAGACGCATACAATCACGCATGAGACTTTACTCACCCGGTGGCGAATCCGTGCTTCTTGAAGTGAAGGCCGACAACTCCTGCAAATGCGATGGGCAACATGACTACAAATGCCCAGAAAAGGAATCCATGAGACCCAATGCCGGGGCATGGGTGCTCTGGGCCCCGATCCAGGCGTCGACCACCGTCACAACTCGAGTGGGGAATCTTTCGGTACGGGGTACGCTCATACCACACAGTATCGTATCCCGGGCAGGTGTCATCATCCGGCAGAGGCTCAGCGCCGGGCGTGAGGACACACTCTCCCATACTGTCACGCACATAGTTGAACTCGCTGTAACTCCGGGTGAGCCAAATATACCGCACGTGCACAGTATACGTACCACTCAAAATCAGATTCCACACAGGTGCAGTTCTTTACCAACCGCTCTTCGACTTTCTGTTGTTCTCCAACATAACAGTCGTGATCTCTCAGCCGACGGTGATAAAGGATCTGCAATGCGGTTAGTGACATGTATTACAGAATGAATTGGTTCTCGCGTACCTGCCGGCCAAAGAGACACTTTTCCTCGCGCTCTTCACTCGGGCTCCACAGCTCAAAATCATCCCTAGCTGGGTTATTGGGATCCAACACGCCTATACAAAGCTCGTTAAAACTGGCATCCGGTTTGACCCGGTGCACTTACATTGCCGAGATGTAATGGCTGAAAAGTCGACTTGGACCGCAACCGAGACATCCCGGTTATTTGCCTTGTGGCCGAGAAGAATAAATTTGCGGCTTGTGTCGGTGGGCTTGGTCACGATCGATCGGATGCGGTATTTTTCGTCTGAAAACTTGTACTCGCGCCAGCTCTTGCCTTCGTTGGTCGTGTATAGCACATGGTCGGTTGGCTCTTCGTCATTGGCAATGACAATAATCGACCCCGAATCACCGTACTCGAACAAGTGTGCGTCTTTGTGAACTTCTTCCCAGGTAAATCCGCCGTCTCGGGTGAGGAAGGTGTCGCTGTCCTTGTAAGGGGCTAGGTGCTCGCTAACACTTCCGACACCCATCATGAGGCCGATCGCCGAGGGGCTGCTGTACTTGGCTCGAGCATCGTAACGCTCGGTGTATCCGTGTATATGCAGAGCACACTTCTGGCAATGATATGAGCCTTGCACCCGATCAACTCACCGTCTCAACTTACCGTTCCACTGCAGCCATAGTTTTGGCCCAGCGAGTCTTTCTCTGGAGGAGACATCGCCTTCCATGTCCCACCTAGCACACGAGTCAACATCTGTATCATGAACCAGGGTCAGACTCACCGTCATTATGTGAGATGCGTGTCTGGAGCTTCTTCTTCCCTGTATGCTCGACCTCTTGTGGATTTGCCACGATATTCATCACAATAATGCCGTCCAGGCCAGTCATCTTTTCGAAATCAACGTACCCGCGCGAATTGCGGTTCACAGCGCCAAGGGAAAGTCCATAGTAGGTGCCGTTTGAGTTGGACTTGAGGACGTTGCCCCATTCCGCCCCGTGCTTGTCGGACATGGTGACGTGCAAAAACACAGAATCGGTACTCGATTCGAGGATAGTGTAGGCCTAAAAGGGGTATTAGAGAAATCAAGGACCATAGAATGCACGAACGCACATGATTGTCGACAGACATGCCAGGTGGGAACCTGCCCATTGCAAATTTGCGCCCATCGAGTGACACTTGAAGATCCAAAGCGTTCGTATTGCCCTTGACCTACTCGACTCTAGATTAGCCTGGCACTAACCTCCCCGAACCAAACCCACCTCTGCGACGAGCAAATACTCTGAAAACTTGGCAAAACCGACTACATTATCGAACATCTTGCGTCGATTTTTAAAGTAGTCTCCACCCTCGACAAACTGCAACGGATTGGCACCATTGAACGACTTTTGGTTTCCCTTCTTGTCACGATAGCTCTCGCATAGGATCAAGCTTCGGTCGACCCGGAGGTAAGCCGTTCGGGCCCAGGTGCAAGTTCGCACGTATTGTTCAATCAACGTCCAGCTGCGTCCGTGGTCGAGTGAATAATAGGCCTCAGCACGGCAGTTGGTGTTGTCGTTGCCACAGTCCTTTTGGCCAGTGTAGATGAGCCAATCCGACTGGACTGGGTGGAATGACAAGAGTCCGAGTCCGAACTGGTTCGGGGCCGCAGGGAGGTTCATTGGCAGCCACTGCTGGGCGGTGTCCGTCGTATAGTACATCTTTTCCTTGTCGGTGATAAGGTAAGCCCGGTCATCTGCGTACTGGTGCATATAGACAGCAATGATGTAGTTGCCTTCGACCAGGCGAATCCACGAGTAACCTTCGTTGGAAGATTGATGAACTGATCCATCGTCGAATTGCACTAGAACGGTCTGTCGGAAGCATCGGCGTGGGCTGCGGGTGGCTAAACTCTAAACAACTCACCCCGGCCTTGGGGAAGTACCAATTCCCAACCATCGGGCGATTGAACAATTTGGTCTGGTGTGAAACCTCACCAGCAGGCTTCTGAGCCTCGGAGCACGGTTTGTCGACCTTTTCATCTTTCTTGACACCATTTTCGCGATTGCAAGTGTTTCCAGGGATGAGTCGGTACCCAGACGAGCCCTTGTACCTTTCGTTGGGGTTATTGGTCTTGCATTCGTCGGCTGGAATGGACTCGGGACCAGCAGCAACGCACTCGGTCCCTTGGCGAATGAAGTTGTAGTCGCTAGCGCAAGAGTTAGGCAAGTCCACGATTAGAACGTTGAAGCTAACCATTCGTAATCTTCATCTGCACACGGGCAGTTTTCCTCGTGCTCAGGCGCCTCATTGAACTTGTCTCCGACATAGCAATCCGCGTTTTCCTTTCTCCTGCTGTACCATTGCTACCACACCCTCAGCCCCAGTTCAAACCCACTCGAATACCACTCACCTTGTGCCCCATCAAACACTCTTTGCCCTTGATCGTCCGCGCATACCATTTTTCAAAGTCACCACTCTCGCACTTGCGGCCCTTGGCTGGCTCGAAATCAAGATGCACGACGGCATGGCGCCCGCCCGAGCCTTGGTCGTCGCGCGAGAGTGTCCCGACGAGTACAAATTTGAGCGACGTCGAGTCAGGGACGGTCGTGAGCATCCGAGCGCGGAGGTTGGCCCCCAGGCTGAGCGATTTCCTGCAGCCAAGTTAGAACTGAGTATACACCCAGAAGACGGCGCGTACCAGGTATTGCCCTCGTCCCAACTATACTTGACTTCCTTGGTATACTCTTCATCGTCAATGAGAACCATGACCGCGCCCTGGTCGCCGACTTCATACATATGCGCTCCACGCTGAATACGCTTCCAGGTCAAACCCGCGTCGCGAGAAAGATACGTATCGCACTCTTCGTACGGACGCAAGTGGGTACCCACCGACCCCACACCGAGAACAAGTCCAGGCGCAGGCGACGAAAACACCCGTCCGACATTATGCGGAGTCGACACCGAGTATAGATGCAACGCACACGTCTCACGCGAACTAGAGCGGCAATCCGAGTCGGACGGAGGATCAAGCGGGTCCCATGTTCGTCCTACACGTTGTTAGCACCATGACGCCCCGGAAATGACTCGGACGCACCATCGTCAAAAGTAATCACGCTGCGCACCTGCTTGGCAGACTTGTGCCCCTCGACAGCCCGCGCGTTCTTGACATAATTCGCAATCCCAACGCCTTCAACGCCGACCAATTCCTCAAAATCCACAAACCCAGCCCGGTTGCGATTCGTATCCGCCAGACTCTGGACGAAAAACGTGCCGTTCGAGTTGGAGACAAAGAGCGTCCCAACCGTGGCGTCGGAATGCAACAAGACGTCGACGCCCAGGCTGTGCGACGTGCTCTCGACGATCGTGTATGCGTTTTCGAGAAGCTTGGACGACGAGGCGTGCGGAAAGTGAGCCTTGTGCCAGGTTTTGCCGTCGAGCGTTACTTGGAGCTGGAGCTCGTGGGATTTGCCGGTCGGGTCGCGGAGTGCAGACACCATGAATTTCGAAACGATTCCGAGCGCACTGACTCCCCTCGACCCTCGCTCGCCCAGTCCAAAGTCAATCATTTCGACGTCCTAAGCAGGGTCAATGCGCGTCCACCCAAGCCGCACCACGTACCTTGTTGAACCAATCCGCGCTCGTATACAACCGACTCGTTGCGACATTCGTACTCCCCTCGGCCGCATTCTTGTCAGACGCCACGCAATAGACTTGGCTGGCCGGTCGATCAGGGGCGAACCCGGTTTTCTTTTTGCCGCCAGAGATGTTCCTGACCGAGCTCGAGTGGGCGAATATGCACTTGTGGGTTTTGGACGCCATGAGTTTGGCGGGGGTCGAGAATGCGTCTGTGGTATAGTATGTCGCGCCGGCGCAAGATTCGGTCCATCCCCAGTTGGATTTCTTGCATTCGCGGACCTGTGGGCGGAATCATAATGCACGCGGTTGGCGTCGAGGGTTGTCCAAAACACGAGTCAAATGAATGAAATTAACCACGAACCAGGGTTAATTGTACCAAGTCAAATCAAATCATTAAATGAATGATAGAGTAAAGTGGCTAACGAACCTGAAAGAGTATCCACTCGCCATTACGCTTGTCTGCATGAAAGCTCAACGGCGCATTCGTCATGGCAATCGGATGGGGCATCTCGAAACTCTGCCACGTCTTGCCTCGGTTTGTCGTTCTCCAATGTGTCGTCTTTTCGCCTAGGATAAACGCCTATAGCCATGCCCGTGATTAGACTCCGCCAAGTGAATGTAGGTAGACCTACCATGCGATTATCAAACGGATGCTCGATTAGCATGAGCGCATGGTTCGCAGGGACGCCGTTGGCCTTGTTCCATGATTTGCCCTCGTCTTCAGAGACAAAGACCGTACCCTGCACCGAGTCATGGTACAATATCGTCTACATTACATTAACCCAATTCAGTTCCAGTTCTATTAGAAGGCGAGTAATGCGGCTATAGTGGGCGAGGGCTTACGCTAGTATCATCAAAATAAAATATATTCCTTGGCAGATTCTCGAATTTCGTGATTTGGACCACTGGGTTTTGGGCAGTGACCAGCGCGGCCAGTCCGACGAGCGCGAGGTGCTTCACCCACATCGCTCGAGGGAGTACTTTTGTTTGGTAGTATTTTTGGTGTATTCGGGTTGTGGGTAATTGGGTGAGGTCAAGTGTGGAGCGTACGCGTATGCGCACCAAATTCTATCTGGTAGCCACAAAGACCGTGCTAATGAGCACTCCTGTCAAACGCTTAGATGTCGACACGTACGTTGACAACTAAACACCCTAGCCCAGAGGAAGTCAAGTCTAGGTCGCACGGGTGATCAACGCGCAGTCAACGTGTAAGCGCCGGGAATTGCCATTTGATCAACACCAAAGTGTCCATCATAAATGAGCTGGCTATCGGAAGATGCAAGCCCGTTATCAGTGCACATCTCGGCCGGTTATCAGTATACATGAAAGCCAATTATGAGTGATTGTCTCGGGACATTTAGTCCAGCCAAGGGAATGTAATTATAGACGATTCACACGTTCATAATCCCACCGACAATTTATACAATTTCTCAAAATAAGCTTTATACAAGATACTATTGTAACCACAACAGGAAAGCATACGAATAAAGACCTCTAAGCCCAAACGATCACCTCCAAGTCGCCCTATCCGCACTTGGCCCAATCTCCCTCCCCATCCCCCGACTCGAACTCGAGCTAGACTCGGTCCGAGTATGTTCACCACCCCCACCGTCCGCCCTTAATCCAACCCCCATCCCGCCCAACAAGACCTCGACGCACTCCAACCACCACTCGCGTCGCTTGACATAATGCACCACTACACTCCCGCCCACCCGCTCGCCTCTAAACCGCTCCTCCCACTTTTCCCGCGCATCAAACACCTCGTCCACATCTTGCCCAGGTGCAAGCAAGCTCATCCCACTGCCCTCGACAAGCGCCTCCATCGACTGGGCCAGCGTCAGGTTGTCCCGCGGTGGAGTGTATCGGGTCGACCAATGGGTAGCAGTCTTGTACGTATACCGATACGCATACGTCGCCACACTGCTATACCGCGGATTCGCACGGGGGTCTTCCTCCTCGTCTGCCTCGCCTTCAGATATCCGATGCGCCTGTTGCGCCGCAAACGCGCGCACACGCTCGACCTCACTGGGGAACAAGAACCCGCGCGAGTAGACTGTGCCGGCTTTGGGGTGGTCGTAGATCCAACAGCGTTCGCTCCACCAGATGATTTCACTCGCGCGCGGGTGGGCTTTCATCCACCGCGCGGTGACTTGGTCTTCTTCGCCTCTTGTCATGCCGAGGACTGATTTGGATGTGGCGACGTATTGGACGAGGTCCCAGGAGAGCGCGTAGGATTCGCCGCCCATGAATCGTTTCTTTACGACGTCTGGATATGTTGGCGGGTTTGATGGACATGTTAGCAAGTTTGAAAAGACATGTCAACTCGACTCACAGCCCCAATAAGTCATCGCACGCGGCGTGACGCGCAACCGTGCTTCAATTTCCCCAGCATCACAAACGAATCATCGTCCACCTTGAGCACATACTCGGGCGACACCCACCCGCGGGTCGTCACGCCCTTGGGATCGTGCGCCGCCAACGTCACAGTCCGATTATTGAGCTCAGGCAACCCAGCAGGAGGAGGGACGAGCGCATGGTTGTACGCCCACTGGAAATACGCAAACGACTTGCCGTCATTCATGTTTTCCTTGATCGGGAGCACGACGATATCATTGTAGACTGCGGATGATTAGCTACGTTTGGAAAGAAACAATGCACGCACTGTCCATCTCCATCTGCACACTCGCTGCTAGGTCTTTCGAGGGAAGGCCCATGACGAATCGGACGACGGTGCGTTCGGTGCCTGGGGTGCGGCTGGCTGGATGGGCCGCATAGCTCTCCCGGATCATCATCCGCCGCTCGTATCCCGACGCAACCGTCAACACGCCCAGAAACACTCCCACCGGGGGAAGCGTCGAGTAGTTTCCTGGGGGGAATGGAGCCGTCTCGAGGCAATAGTGCCGCCAGGGCAGAGCCACTTTGAATGAATTCACGAGGTATATGATCGTGAGCGTGAGTCCGGTGATGAATGCCGCCAGAGCACAGAGCGTCGCTGCCTAGAACCAGTCAGCCAGGCCAAATGAACACCAAGCACCTACTATAGTCACAGGCCGGGTGGGAAACCACCTCTGGTTGACGAGAAAATAGCCCACATCAAGGGCAAGTCCGGCCCATTTGGACCGTCGTCGGCGTTGCTTACGTGCGCCAAACGTGCGGGGCGGGGTCTCGGAGCGGCCCAATAGCGGATCCTGGGACTCGTCGTCGGAGAGCGAGCTGGGTGTCATGGAGCGGGGAGAGCGGTCGTTGGCAAGCGGAGACAGCGCAAACGGAACACTCATCCAGTCGTCGTCGGCTGCATCTCTCGGCGCTTGTTCCTGCCCCACAAAATTATCCCCCCGCGCGGCTCGCCAACCGACCACGTCTATATTCTTCGGCCCACTTTCTCGTAACCCGTAAGAGATGGGCACTTTTGATTCCAAATACAGTACAGAATAAATCACAGCAAAATAGCGAGCGACAGCGAACCCAATGAAACCAGACAACCCAGCGACCTCACGTGAGACAATCCTACAGAACCGCTACCGACTCGAGTCCGCATACGAATGAATGTGAGCCCCCGACTTGCCGCGCAAATCATACAGCTGGAACCCTTCCCGACCGTCAAACCTGTGCGCAATAACGACATCCACAGCATCCAAACACCGAGTCCGATCCACGCATCAAATAATATGAAAGCAACCCTCCCAGTCAGCCAAGTCCACAAAACAACGAAAAAAAAAAACTCACACTCGCGGCTTGTCGTGCTCCGTGCCCACTGCAGACGTCTTGGACGACTGGGTGCTCATGTGATCCACCACCACGCTCTCCGGGCGAGGTTCCATTACGACCATGTCCGGCAACGCCGCGTCGCCATCAAACAGTGCCTGGTGGCCGTGTCAGTCGACTGTGCATAAACGGGAATTGTGCAGGGTGGGAGACGGGAATATGTAGGGCAGTAGGAATTGTGTAGGACGGAATACGGGGCTGTGTAATGATCACTCGCAGCACTTACAGCAGTCTCCTCCAACGACCGATTCCGCGTCTCGACCGCGAAAAAGTAAATAAACACAAGCTCAAATACGAGCCACACAGTATAGATAAGATAGTATTTCCACTTGAGGGCCTCCAATGCAATTGGGTTTGTCTGCGCAACGTCAGCTTGGCAATGGCACAGAGCGGCGGACGTACGTATTGGTTGAAAATGAGCGCGGCCGTGACAAATAGGTACATCATCGCCAACCCCTTGGCGCGCAAGAAAAACGGTAGGATTTCGACCGTGTACGACACGAGCACTGTGGCGTCGGTGACGGGTATCGATCCAGTATCGAGTGGCATTGATAGAGTTTGGGGCGGATAAATGACCGAATGCGGAGATAAAATGTCCGGACGTTGATCAATTTATGCGCATACACCTACCAAATCAGGACTTACACGGCGTGTACCCAATCGCATAAGCCGCCTGGTACAAAAACAGCGACGCAATGACGCCATGGCCTGCGCCTGGCTTGCGAGATGTCTCGAAGATCCCCGCACAGGTCGTCAAGACTGCAAAGCCAAACAACTACCAGGACTCAGCACGTGCCAACCAACTAAAGTGAGAACATACCATGCCAACGTTACTCGTCAAGAATAACTTTCTCCGTCCAAGTCGGTCGACAAATAGGGACGCCGCGATCGCCCACAAGACTGCGCCGGATTAGTCGAGGCCAATAAAAAGATAGGAGACATACAGTTCCAAATGGCGATACACCCATTAATCAACGTCTGGTCGCGCGCACTGGTAATGTGGATTCCGTTTAGAACCTATGACATCACGTTAGCCCGGCATTTTCCCACAGATGCCTCGTTTCTCTATTCTCCGTCCCACAACTGAGCCCAGGGGCTGATTTCCATCCTCAAGCAAAAGTGGGCAATTCCACACTCACGCGTTCCAAATAATAACTGATCAATCCGTTCCCGCTCCACTGCGAAAACAAGGCAATTGCGAGGATGATCCGCATACGCCGGCGGTTTCCGGTCGTACGGAAGAGGTCGATCCATGTGGAACGCCCTAGGTACATGTTAGACACAAATTTGTAGTGGAAGAATGATAGGGACGAAACAAGCGGCAGAACTCACCCTTGAGCGACTCGGCAGCAATCGCAGTCTTGATTTCCTGATACTCGAACTGCACCAAGCCATTGTTCTCTTCCCCACCCGCGTGCCATTTCTTGAGTACCTCGCGCGCTTCTGCATCACGTCCAACGGAGACCACTACGATCAGGTACGATCAAGCGTCAAGCGAGCAAAGGTAAAAATGAGACAAACAAGCGTCCGAAAACAAACGGGAGTTAGTAAATGCGTTGAAACATTGCATGCATGCGTACACCACCGTGGACTGTCCGGAATAAACCATACGAAAATAATTTGAATGACACTTGCAAGACCCTGGAGCGCAGAGGGAATGCGCCAGGACCAGTCGTTGGTGATGCGAAATGTGCCAAATGTTGACCAACCTGCATAGAGGATTAGATAAGCGCGGAGTGCTAGCCCAACAACGTACCAGCAACGATCGATCCCGAGAACCAGAGAGAATTGTAGAGAGCCGTGAGAGGCGCACGGTGCGTGGGATAGGCGAGTTCGGAGATAAGGAGAGGTGAGGCCATCATTGCCTTTCACGCCACTGTCATGAGCGTTGACCAAGAAGGCATGTAAAAATACTCACGATCGTAGTCCCAAATCCAATCATGAACCGCGCCCCGACAAACGTCGGAAGATTGGTCGTCAAAGTCTGAGGCCGAATGTGAGCGGAGAAAAGGGAGGTACAGTAGGGCGTACCTGCAAAATCGCCCCTGCGAGGGTAATCGCCGACCCCACGAAAATACCCGTGCGGCGTCCATATGTATCGGAAATAAATGGCGCAGGGAGGGTTGCAGCGAGTGCACTGTCAGAGTGATGACCGCCGGTACAATAACCACATGGTATCAGGGGGAAATTAAGAATGTATATCAGATGCAGGCAAATTTGTTACGTACCCAATTGATTGGATGGCGTTGAAGAGGCCTAGTTCTTTTGATGTCGGGTGGCCTGGAGATGAGGTGAGCTGGATGACAGTACACACGACAAGGCTAAACGAACCAAAGTATTCCTTCCACTCATTGACTGATTGGAGGCCGTTCATCATTGAACCATCTGCGAGCTGTTAGCGCATAGAGCGAGGGTAGGGGCAAGACTCACCAAAGCCGTTGGCATAGGACGTAACGAGCGGGATGACCAGCATCAGGTTGAGTATGACAAGATCTACAAGCGAGTTATGAGCTGTAACAATAAGCGAGCTGGAGACTCACGTCTGTGTTGGTACCATCTCCCCGTATACAACACGATATCCAGTGGGGTTTCATCTGGGGCAAAGTTCGCTGCACCAAGAGGAGCCATGGCGCCTCGAACGTCGGTGGTTTCACCGAGGGGAAGAAACTGTCAAAGAAACACGCGTGGTGAGGTCTTTATGTCCAGAGCCAGTGGATCTCAGAAGCGCGGAGAAGGCGGGGTGCCTAGTCCCCCCACACGATACGATATATAGCCTCTCGGGTCGTTGTCGGCTCAGTGCAGGGTCGATATCTCGAAGTGGCAAGTATCGGAGTCCAATCACCAGATATATTGCTAGAGATCAAGCATGCGTAGCCTAGCAGGGGCAAATAGTGCAATGAGACTGTAAGGCAATGTGGGGCGAGGCACTGACATGGTCGTCGTCTTATGTGGGGTGTCGATCTGGACTGCACGTGGCAACCCAGCTCATTACTCACGTCAGCTGACTTTTCGTTGACGAGACTTCGACAGGAACTGTCGTAAATGCACCCCTACCTCATTCCTCAATCCAGCTAGAGCTACCTCAGCGATACGCGCTGGCCGGACCCATTCGTGGCGTCAGCCACCAAAGTTTCACGTTCATCGATGGCTTTCCATCGACCTGTGGGAAACGCCGGAAGAAATCTCTTGTTTTCTAGGCACGGTTCGATCCGTTTAGCCTTTTCGACGAAGCACTGCGTCTATCCTCGATTTGTGTTGCTCCACCAGGCTAGAATTCATTCAAGAATTGTCGTGCGAGCGTATCCCCACTCAGGGACGATATCGGGCAATAGAGTCATGATAGAGCTATTGAATGTAGCTAGCGTTATCGACCGTTGATTGCTCTGTCGCACGATCACAAAATCCGAGCCTTACTGACAGTCAATCAACGCTATTCTGGCAGGCACAGGCGCTTGCAGCGGGTCCGGCCCCGACAGTGGCTCATAGGTGGTACCTGACCCACTCTTACCATTCGTCCGACTCTCATGGACGTGCCAGTCCAAAGCTCCCGGTCGACACCTGGTAAAACATACCCCTCGCCCTAATCGCTAGCCCGACGACCCCGCAGCACCCCAGCCGTGGCGCACCCCGCACAACGTCAGCAATGACAAACGATGCGAGTAACTGTCACACTTTGCTCATCATAATTGTAATTCATACCAGCGACCGACTCGACTTTACTCTTTCTGACAGCCTAGGCACACTTTCTCGGCACCAGAATCCTTACCCTCACCGGCACGCTCATGGGTGGTCGCAACGTCGGCCCTCGGGCTTTGTCGGCATCCAAGCTAGAAGCACGGGTCTTGGCTGTGGCACACTTCTCCCGCGGCACGTGCTCCTGCGGCTCGGCCTGCACATGTCCAGCGCGGGTCCCGGACTCGTTTTTTTGTTGCCTAGTTCTCAACACACCGGCCACCCAAACCCTGTAATTGATGTCCCAGCTGCGACATGATCTCACCAATGCCAAAGTGTCCGCAGCGGTGACTACTCCCACCTTCTTGCATTCCGATTCGAACCGAGGTTTGAACTTACGATAGCCTCATTCTTCGCCAGGTACAGTAACCCGCTCGCCATCCAGGCCAGGTGGCAACCTCCTCTCTCCCCGTCACACATTGTACGCCTAGAACTGCGGGCGCGATGCAACCTGGAATGAATCCCACGCTGACCAGGCACAACCGTCGTCGAGAGTAGCCCAAGATCAGAAGTCGAATCTGATCATCCTGACCCCACTTCCTTGCGGGGAAACTCGCATGATTAACGTTTTCATAGCATGATTAATGCTACCGACGAATCAATACTCGTTGATTAAGGTTCCAGGCATGTGCGGATTGGGTAGCACACTCTGCGTAGGGGGAAAGGAAGACGCAAGGAACGTCTCTATAGGGCGAAACATACATGTTGGTCGGATCGAACGCAAAATGCGTTGCTCTGATAAGGAACGCTACGAGTTGTTGTAATAGGTTCCGTTCGTGTGTGAATAGGAGGACCAATCGTCGAACATGTGCGAGAGATGCTCCACTTTTGCTCGGTTGCCAGGATTGATACTGTACCGTACAGTATTGGGTATATGCGCAATGTGTAATTTGATACCTTGTTTGAGCTCAACTTACGGGTGGGTGACGGGGGAACATTCGAAACCAAGGTTAGCAGTCGTTGGTATTAGGCAAGTCAACTACCAAGAGTCTGGTCGCGACTCATCTAGTTGAGATGCAAGTATCGTGGATTACGAACGAGCGGGGATCGATGCAAGACACTAATATCGATCAAACGCGGAAATGGTATTTCGAGCAGGAAAAGTAGTTATGGGGGGCACGTGTTCCGAGGCAGTGGTTGCTCTCTGCTACAGACTTTACCGTTTGCGTTCAAGTCTGGTGTTTGCAGGCGGTTTGTCTGAGTAAGTTTTATGGTTATGACACGGTTTCCACTCGCAACAGGTGTTATCCACAGCTCAGCCTAGGGAAACAATCTAAATTTATCACGCTCTATTTAAAAAAGATGAGGAGGGAGCTAATTTTGTGGCTCAGACCGCATGGCGAGTGAAATATTCATGCGGGACTGAATCCCACAAGTCCTAGTGCGGGCACGCTTGTCTCTACGTCTGTTGGATACCTGTGTGTAGTGATACGTAGTGGTATGGGGCCTTCAAACTCAGGGAGGTTGGTGGACAGCGTAGTAAACGAAGGAGTCTTGATGGACAACTTGATAACATGCTATACCTGGAACGATTAGTTCTGGTCAAATCCTAAGTTATATGCGCATAGGCCTTTACCCTCAAAATGTCTGCAGCATGCCAGGATAACTCGGTTCCTGGTGGGCCAGTTCCGAGTTCTCCACGCAACACTTGTACGTCACTCTCTGATTTCTCAACTTCGTATGCTTCCCCTGAGAATAATATATGCTCTTTGGTAGTCGAACTTTCTTGTACCTTGGCCGTGGTGAGCTTGGCAAGCTGAAGTTTAATGTTGACATAATGGACTGCGAGCGCAGTGGTGCGGGGGTGGGTCGTGATATTAAAAGGTATTCGGTCTCCGGAGGGAAAGACAGGGGAGATGGAAGTGAGATCTAACGCGCATTATAGATGTTTACCTGTAAGCGGGTGATATAGTAGATTTGACCCAACATTGTTCTTACCTTCGCTTGCACATCTTCACTAGTCGCCGGTCCCAACACAGCCACCCTCCACTTTTCGCTCGTTGAGAGCTGAATGACCAACTTTTTAGTTGTATTCAATGCGTAAACTACATAGATCGTTGGATATACAAACTGATCCGAAAGGATGTCACATTTTGGTAACGTGTCGCCCTTTGAGGTAGTACGACTTGTTCAGGCGATGTGTTTGCTCAGCTCAGCTCTGCAGGGGCTGTACCCATCGACCTGGCACCCCACCCTGCAACCTGGATTATAAGCATACGTTGGTGAACCAGAACCTAGTCGAGAGCATATCTGTTGCATGCAGGTATCAACGGTCGAACTTGACCATCCCAGCAGTGGTTCCTTGCGGGTAAACTTCCTGAAATCGTAACAAAGCTTTCTGAGCGAAGCCTCGGCTACCAATCGGCAGCGGAATTCATGATTTCTGCTGATTGCGATGATGATGCTGGGTGAGCCGGATAACCAGTGTCGCAGGAGGCAATTCGTCACATTTCACGTGGTCACCGGGATGGTATGCGATTGGATGTTTAGCCAAAAGTCTCGCCCCATCTTGCCTCTCCAAATCTACAATTGATTCCGCATATATACGCGTCAAGTGGGGCATCTCTTCGAACACGCGTCGGAATGTTTCATACGCCCTCGGTCCATCAATTGTGGCGCATGTTTGGCTTAAGGTCATCCCCTCCCAATTGGATGATACTGGCCGCTTGCAGCAACACATGAACACCTGCACATTGAACCGGCTAAGAACTCCCCCTGCGCACAGGCACAGACTCTGGTACAAGTTAAAACATGCCCTCTGGTTGGACTGGATCAGCTAAGGCCAGGGATGCCTATAATGGAAGTTTGAATGTCTACGTGTGGCTGCGTTTCACCCAAGAAGGTACAGAGGCATAGAAAATTCTGCAAAGACAGTACGGAGAGTAGCGCTTCACAGCTAAAGTGTCGAACGTGATTATTCCATGGTTCCTTGCGCCCCATTTTACTGTCATCACATGCTCACGTCCATGAAGCCAATCCCCACAGGTTTCAGCACCTGCGTGATCGTGTCTGGACGTAGCTAAGTGTCTGTATTCTGTGATTTCCGGTAAATACAATATTTCAAACACTAAGAGGATAGCAGGTGACGGTCGTCGGCTGCACAGCTTTTAGGTTAGTTGGCAAATGGATGACATGCCACATTATACTCTTTCAGCAGTTTGGATTCGAACAATTTTCGGATAGGGCTGATTTTTGTTTTTGTAATCTCACGACAAGCCAGGCTAACCAGACCGTCATAGATTGAGGTTTGATTTTCACCTGATATTGGTCACTAATATGTACTTCGCCGGCAGCCAGGGTTGAATAATATTCCTTGACACATGAATTGGGTTACTAGGTTGTGGATTTAGTTTAAGGGGTTAGTCGACTAGTAGAACTGGCAGCTGCGAATAAGCCACCAGGGGAAGGATAGGCGACTGCTCGGTGGGGCAAAGAAGGTTACTGTAGGGGCAACGTAGCTGAACGTCTCGGACCAAGCGCGCGCGGCGCCGGAAAGATGCACGACTTGTGCATTGCTCAGGGAGGCGTGATGTATTGTGGGCGTCACAATAACTTCAACAAGTCATGCCACAAAGCTCTTCTTTGGGTATTATATTTCCGCCTGTAACGCCAGATTTGAGAACCCGTTGAGGTAACTCGACCTGTCACAAGTGGAGGCAGGTATCAGACTCGCACGTAATTCACGCCCAATCAATATGCTGGCTCTTGAAGTTAAATTACACTTCACGAAGTACAGGAAGAGTGGTTGTTATATGCGAGGTGTGTCACATCCCTAGCCCATTCGGGTGTTGAACAATTACCCAAATTCGTGTCACGCGGCACGAGCGCCGTGTTGAACATATTTTGACGAGTGCAGTAATCGGTAGTGCATTGCTCCATCCGCCCGCGGAAAGCGTAGCCATGAGCTTGGGCAAGCTATGTGCGGTTCCCACTTAAGATAAGCTCCGTTGCAGTGAGCGCAATCATGGATTGGGTCCGCTAACGTAAATCAAGCAATGCTACATGAAGCGGCATGCTGATAGACGGAGAATGCGGTGTAACCAAATAATTAAGTTGTGCGTCCATGGGAACTTATAGTATTGGCATACATGCAGATGCAAAGTGTCGTAGGTCTGAAGACAATATGATTGTTGGAATCCTAATGATAAACCCCAACTGGCTTTGGGTTGTGTTACTCTCCTGAGAGAAGGAACCTGGGGATTTTTTCGAGGATGCTTGCGCGGCCTTCGAGCATTAACACAGCATTGATGAAGAAGTATCATTTTAAGTCAAGACTGAAATAACACTAAGGCGGTGTCCTACCTTATGAGATGAGGCATGTTAAGTGCATTCTACCCGGTGGTGGAAATCCCGGTAAGCCGCACTTTGCCTAGTCCGAGGATTCGCCGAGGTACCGGCCACCGGCGTTTTGCACATGGGTGTATGCACGACATAACCAAGTGGAATTCCGTTAAGCTGGCTCGGATCTCGAGGGTCTACAATGGCTTGGGTGAACTGAGCATAGTGAACTTGAAGCAATGTTAGACCGTTTATACACATCTATATCATTTATTGTGAGATTCTAGTGAAAGAAGGATATGATTCAAAGCAAAACCTTGACCACATGTATCTGATACGCATTCCAATTGTGAAAATACCCAGGCTTTGACATATAATCTCAAATGCGGGATCTACGTAGAGGCTATTCCAACAAGTCCCAATGCTGGAGCGGTTGCCTCGGGGTTTACGCTATACCTATGGGTCGTAACCTGCACTACAATCAGACCTTCAAACATCGGCAGATTGGCGGACAACGCAGTTGTGCATGGTGGAGGTTTGATTGACAGTCGGCAAGGTGCTACGCACAATATTCATTCAAGCCGCAACCAAATATTATTCATGCTCGTACCTTTACTTCCATCACACCAGCAGCAGACCAAGACAGTTCAGTTCCAGGCGCGCCATTCCCAAGCTCTCCCCGAAGAACTGAACACCCTCGCCTCGCTGGTCGATATCGTACACCTCTCCAGCAGAAAGGATAGTCTCCTTGACGGATGCCCTTTCATATGCTTTGATTTTTGTAACCTTGATTAATTGCAGTGTAACGTCGGTATAGAGGGCAGCTAGAGCTGGTGAGCGGGAATATATCGTAATGACAAAGGGTATACGATCTCCTGAGGCAGCTATGAGAGGAGAAGGCAGAGAAATCTGTCGAGGAGCTTAAGCATAATGGCAGATAGGTGGGAGGATGCTTCTACCTTGGCTTGGACGTCTGCACTTGGTCCGGATTTGCCTTTGGAGGTGCTCTTATTTAACGGTTTAGGACTAAGGCTCAGCTCTTCCATTCCTTCATTCTCGAGTAAAAGGGCGGGTTGGTTGTTGAATAGCGGTGCGTTTCGAGGGGTGGCAGGAGTGTAAGTCCGAGGCAGGTAAAGGATAGGAACCACCAAGCTGAAAAACCAATCTAACATTTAGCCAAAAACGCTTTATAATATTATGACTCACGTTTCACGACGGCGCAAACCCGAGCGAGACATATCAACGCGAATTCGATAACGAACTTCGCCAGAGACACCTGGCAGGTAGGAAACGAATGAAGGGGGGAGTGCGCTTGTACTTTTGTCGCAAACCGTCGGAAGGGTTATTGAGAATGGGTAGGTGCAAGGAAAACTCGAGCTTGAACCACTCGTGTAAAGTGTGATAGTGCGCTGGAACAGAGTATTCTCTATGTGCCCCGCGAGTACACCTCGCTCCATGAAGGATGCCTTGACCATACCTTCGACCTGTTCCAGGCGGGCACTCAGCAGATATTGAGACATCAAGAAATAAAATTAAAATCTACCATTATAGTAATCCGTTTGACATGGTCTAGAGTCGTCACAGAGACAGTGCCTTCAATGGTACTAGCTTGCCCGTAGCACGGCGTACGAGTCGGCCAGAACCGTGCTCCAAGGTCAAGCTTTATGCGTTGAGACTGGAACGAATAATGGTCCGGAAGGTCCGCTGGAAGCGAAGACAAGGAGGGGCGCAACTCGAGGATGCGCTCACCATCGGTTACAGAAGGCGAGTACGGTGGGGATGTAGGGGCGGAATACCCGCTGTCAGTATATGAAGGTGCTGCCATGCCAAGATTCAGAAGCGTGACGAAGCTTAGAGTCTAAGAAATGGATTCGGAAAAGGGGTATTGAATGCGTGTCCTTCCAAGGCAGCACATTGATGAGATACTTGTAGTGAATTAGAAAGCACGTTCTGGTCGAGTCATTTTCTTAGTTTGGTCCGTGCATATCAGGTTAATGTGAATTTGCTTGCGCCTTACTCAGCGAGGTACGGCGGGTATGACGCTCCAGTGACACGGGCGCAGTCGACAGTCGGCATATACTCCATTCTATCTCAGCGAGATCATAATTATCTCAGCTTATTTATGTAGAACGGCACCACTTGGCACTGTAAACGGCGTCGTCGAAGAGCATTCGCCAGTTTCGCTGGAGCGGAGCAAATAAGTGCAAATATTATTAGCTCCATGACTCGTATTGCTTTCAGCGTCGGGCGAACCGAGACCGAGGGAAACGCGGGGAACATCACGCACAGCATGATCACGAGCCCCAAAGACTTGCGAGTCAAATTCTTCATTAAACACTCTACGGCATTTGAAAGGACACGCCCAAATAGGAAATCATAGTATGAAAGTACATTTTATCGTTTGGATCGTCGTACTCATTCATCGTACTGAATAATCATCGATGCAGGCCAAGGAGTAACCGTGCCCTTGGAGCTTAGGTACATGGTTTGCGTCGTTCCATGCAGATCTTGCGTAAAGCTGCAAAAGAAATGAGCGACGGTAACACGGAACTAAATAACTGGGCGTACGATCGCAGCTTTCCGGATGCGCCAGGCGCACGACGAACGTTCTTGAGTTTAAATATGCTCTTGATTACCGCGGGCATCGTCTTCTCAGTGAACTCGTCACCCATGCATTTGTGGAGGCCATAGCCAAATAGGTTATACCTCTCACGAGGGCGATCAGGGTTGACCGTTTGCGGCTCGGGGAACGCTTCGGGCTAAAAGCAGCGGTTATTGGGTTGGCAATAAATAATTATATAAAAACGTACATCGAGGTTTGAGTTCGCCAGGCTAACAAACAGCCGGTTGTGCGGGGTTAGGTGGAGCGTCTTATCGCCATCTTGAAGTGTGGTCTCCGTAGTCACATCACGGAAAATCCCAGGAGCCTGAGGGCTCAAACCTGCACACCAGCAGTCAGCTTCCGCAGTGATATAGTACTCATGGTAGGAGGCACTTACGCATAGCCTCCCGGACATAACCAGCAAGTTTACGGTCGCTCTCGGGGGTCTAAGAGTAGCCCTATCAGATAACCGGTCTTCTTTGGATGAGATTAGAAAACCACTCACATCTTGTCGTGCTAGTTCGCAAATAACGGCCTTTTCTGCCGCGCGAGATTCGCGGAGATAAAAATCGACGGCTTGGGTAGCAGCCTGGGCATAATTGGACACGCTCGCTATCATACATCCAAAGACGTTGTAGCTCAGTTGATCGATCGTGAGATCGCCCCGGTTCTTGTACAGGTTGGTGAGGAAGGTTTGAGCAACCTCGTCATCACCGTACCAGCCATCGGTGAGGAGCGCCTTAAGCCCCGCAATTGAAATGCGCTAGGGAAACGGGTCAGACCGAGCGCGGGGGGAGAACTCAAGTGACATACACCCTTCGCAGCAATAGCTTCCAGATGACCCTTGATTATTCCGAGTAGTTTCGTGGCTACCTTGCTTGCGCCAACTTGGAGCTGCCATCCGTTCAAAGGCTCGACATTCAGGAAAATAAAACTAATTTTTTGGATCAGCTAGGTCTACGCATCTATCCCACGGCACCCACGTAAAAACCAGGGTCATGTACTGATACATCTCCTGCTCCGTGATGAGCCCATCTTCGTTACCCTCGCATTTGAGCGGCAATCCAGCCTACATCCCGATTAGCACTTCGGAATTACTCAAGACAGGGGTGGTACATACCATGTTCTGCGAAACGAAGTGAACCGGTACGAGGTTCAAGACATCCCTCACAATATCCACCATCTTGGTATTACTGTTGGACATCGAGAACGACTTTTTCTTAATCAATTCAGCGGTTTTGGCGCCGTACCACGAGACGTTGCGATCTAGCAAAGCTTGTTCGACCATAACCTTGTGCATCTATACCCCCCAAATTAGTACGTTGCGCAATAATTAGACCACTACGTACGACGCTCATATCTCGTTGATGCTTTGCAGGGTCGTCCATAGCCAAGAAGAACCCATACCCGTTGGTCAAGGTCTTCATGTGTGCTTCGTAAGTGCCCTTGAACACCCTGGGGTCGCCCAAGACCTGTCGCACGGCCTTGTACGAATTGACACCGACCAAGTGCCTCGACGGCTCGGGACGTTTGAAATCATACTGGTCGGCGACCCCCAAGTCGGTGAGGATTTTTTGGACCTCGGACGGGACGAGGAAGGGGAAGAGCGCATAGACCGAGTTGTAGGTGTAATGCTCAGGCAGGCAGCGCATGAGGACCTTGGATAGAAGCCCACCGAACCCGCCGTTGCCAATGTCACGCTGGCAGTCTTGGTAGCCCCAGACAGTCAGGTTTTGTGGGGTAAAGTCAGTGGTCAAGAACCGATCACCGCGACTATCGTCTAGTTAGATCTTTCCAGGTGGCTTCGCGAGAGTAATAAACTTACGTAAGCGCGACAGCATCAGCAAGGATAGCCCTGCTGATCGTGTAACCAGGGCAAAGTCCAGCGCCTGGGATGACAGGCTTCGATTCCTCCGCTTGCATTCCAACGTACAACTGCAAATGCAATTAATACTGTCCACAATTCATTTGGAACACTCGTACCTCGAGGTTATCAGGATGCCCATAAAGCCCACGAGCCGCCTCATAGATTTCTTTGCGGGGGTTCCACTCTTCGAAACTCTCGTAGGCTAAGGCATTATCAGTATCGACACTCCAGCAAGACCCAGTAGATACTCACGTTTAAGTCCAATAAACTTCCTAAATTCGTTCAACTATGAGGTCCTCAGTTTTGGGCCTGCCAAATAATCCAGAGGTCTGTGCTTACCGTGCAAACACCCCACTTGCGCGCTTGAGTAATTCCCAACACCTCGACGATCTTCAGCACTTCTGGAGTGTTACGCGCCGCAAACGCAGAAGACCGATTCTCGGTCGCGTCATGGATAATCTCAGCTAAATCCTCGTCGGCAAACCGGCCGTTCTCGCCACGCTTAATCTGCTGATTGTGTTTACTGCCAAGGGCGTTAGATTACAGTACCCAGAGACTGCTAGTAAACTGACTTGTAAAGCGGCCAGGTCTTAACATCTGGTTGAGGTGTCAACTTGTCCTCGGCAGCCTTTTGGTAGAACATCTGCAACGTAATCTAATCCGGAATCCATAGATCAACACATTGCCTCAAAACTATGGGCAGCCAGAACTCACATCGGCAGGGTCAACATCACCAAACTTTTGCTTCATCATCCCCTTGGTCCACTCTTCGTCCGCAGCGCTCAGAGTCGCGTGCCATCGGTACAGCAAGTTGAATTCGACCGAGTTCGAGTTGCCCTCGCCGCGACCGACGAACGCGTGATCCTTGCCACGGATTTCTTCCAGTGGGTTGAGCGAGTAGGACGATCCGTCACGGGTGAGACCTAGAATGGCACCAATGTAATCCGAAATGATAATGTGCATAAAGAAACCGCAGTTGATGAGGCGAGCCGTGTTAAAGATTACATGGTCCTGTTCTTCAAGCGGGGATCGCTTGGCTAGTACCAGAAGGGTTAGCGAGGAGGCGTGATATAGAAAGGATATCTACCTACCAGTCTTCTGCTGGTTCAATCCCAAAAATGTACTCGCAGCTGGTGTCGTGATCACTGTCGATGCTCCTTGGGATGAAAACATCGACGAAGCACCGAGACTAGCATCAGTCCACTCTCGCTCGTGTCCCTTGGGACTGCCTTGCTCGCTTGCGCCGGGACTCGCGTTTCCACCAGCATTGGCGTAGGCTCCAACCTTTTCAGAAAGAGTTGATCCCGACATCTTCTTCAACTCTTCAGGATCCTTGAACGCCCCCGATTCATTGATTTGAAGCAACTTCGTCGCGATATACTGTTGAACAAACGATTAGACCCAAGAGTAGAGGAAAGTTCAAGGAGACATACGTTGTGGTTTCGGCAAAACATAACCAATAAAGCGCTCGTAGCGGGAGGCATCAGCAACAGCCTGTTCTCAGCGAATACGTCTTCGTACAGCCGGCCTGTACCATCCTGTCGTCGGACTTTCATTTGAGCTTCAAGGGAATGGCCGTAAAGTGGCGAGAGATCGAGATAGGAAGAGGTGTCATTAATGTAGTCCGATCCCGGGGCAGTTCTGGTTTACTTGCTTTTGAATACAAAGAATAGATGGGGAGTGCGAGAGAACATACCGGAAAAGGCTGTGGATGATGAGGGATGCAAAGGAAAACATGAGCGAGCTCACGCCCGTTGGATGGGGCTTCCCTCCTGGAGTATCGCGTTTGAGCAGGGTGTCGAATATAAGCTCGGGGGCAGGGAGGTTAGCTGGAGGAATAGGCGTGTTGGACTGCCCGTCCAGTTAGTACTCGTACGAGAGAGAAGGGTACACAGAACCCACGGATACGCTCCTCGCGTACGGCGTTCCCGCACGTCCGAGGTCTGGGTTGTGAGGATTATTTCCTCCACCATCAGGCTCGCGGAAACGCGATTCGGGGCCGACGTGAGAAAGGGGTGGGTGAGGGAGATCTGCGTATACTGTACAAAAGAAAGAAAAGCCCCAGATCAATTGGGTGCCTTGAAATAGCATCGTTACACGTACGCAACGTGATAACAGCATCCTGGACTTTCTGTTGCAATTTCCCGCCGGGTGGAAGTCGGCTAAGCGCGACAAAGAGGTACTCGAGCTGCGTAGGGTCCAATGTCAGGATCGGGGTCTAACCCTGAACTGATGAACCATATATACCATATATTTTCGGTCGTTGAGACCAACCGTTTTGGAGTTCAGCAGCGCATCCGCAAACGCATCCTAGCAAAGCAATCAGTGCAAACTTATTAAATGAAACAGGTATGCTCACCGCGGTCTCTGCGTCGATGGCGATTGGAGCACCGCGATTAACTTGGGTGCGAACCGCGTCAAGCAGGCGCGAAGGGAGGGACCGCTCATCGGCACGGTTGAACTAAGCGCGCATTAGTAAGTGATACAAGGCCAGAGGATATCGCGTACCATTGTGGCTGCAGCTTGAGCGTCCGAGAGACCATCTGGAGCGGATGGCATCGGGCGACTCGAGAGTCGCGCAGTGTCTAAAAGGTCAGCGGCCTTGACGAGGGCAGGCTCAACAGTAGCACGCTACGCAAAGTTAATACGCATTTGATCAGGCGAGGACAGATGGACTCACCCAGAGAGAAGCCATGGTGTTGTGGAGGACAACTTCAAGGATAGGTTGGGGGTTATATATGCCCTCGTGCAATGAGCGGCACCTGCTGGCCTCGCCGGTAACTCGAGTTCCGGTTCATCCATCACAAATCCATGGATCCCATTGGTTGGATTTCCCTTTTGATACTTGGCTTTGCGGCCACGATGCGTATATCGTAAAGTTGTTCGCGGCGTACGACGAGCGCTCCGATATGATTGCACCGCCTCGCGATGTTCGATGCTACTGAAGCGATCAATGTACTCATTCCTATGGCCAACACGAGTTCCAACCAGCCAATGCGATGAAGGTGGTTCGTAGCGCCGGTGGTTCTTGTATAATTCCACATCGAGAATTTTGATGGACATTTGCCTTTGTAGGCGCCTATTGTGATTCCTCATTGACAGCGGCGTCCGTGTTCCTAGGGTGCCTGGATGTAAGCCTCGGGAGCCACGTTTTGCTTATCGGCTGCGCACGAGCGTATCCTATGGCTACGGATTTAGGACCGGCTCCTATAACAATTACATTCAAATGTTAGGCTAGAGAAATAGAGGTCGGGCGACATCTTGCCTGGCGATTTATCTCTAGTTCCTTCAGACACGATCGAGCCGCCCCAAATAGGAATACTGACTACCAGTGCAATAACCCACGGGAAAAACACCATGCTGACCTTTCCAGACCCATCGGTGAAACGCTTCACCGCTGACCGATGTCCCATATCAGAACAAATGTATCAACCAGTCCCCGTTCATCACTTTGGGATCAGCTACCCGGAAAGGCTCACAACCCGCAAGTTGGGGTAAGAGAAGTGACTAGTCAAGGGATAATATCTTCCGAACAGTTACAGCGTGGTGCGCAATTCACTACACGAATAAAATCTCCCACCAATCAACCCATAAGGCAAGGGTGCATTTGTGTCGTCATTACCATTACTAGCCAGGATTCGTTTTCGTCTACGAGAATACACGAGTATCGCATTGGTAATCAGTCTGACTTCGAGCACCCAGACTGACGGTATGTAGTAAATATTTTGCCGTATCGGGAGATGAGCGCTGGGTTCGGTTTGACCCCGTCTCGGTCATCATCACCGTAGGCCGATTTTTGCCACTCAAGCGGCGCCTTTCGGAATACACCAACAAAAAAACCAAATTTGGATGCGAAGGGAGAGCGTGGGAACGAAAAGGCACGCCTACAACACGAGCTGGTACTCCCCTACTGCTTAGACATACCTTACCAAGACTGATGCAGTCTTCAAGTTCACACGTTCCATAGCATAGATCCAAGTTGTACCATGACCACGCTCAAGGTCGATGTAGATCCACAAGCTCACTTGATGGATATCATCTCGAACCTACGGTTATTACCTTGTTTGTCGTCGAGGAAGCTTATAGAGCCGACCAGCCGATGACTGAGCCGTGTGCAACTGTCAGGCAGCCGCGTCTTTGCTTGGCGTAGCATATGGCTCTACGAGCTCGTAATCCGTAATCCTTTCGGATGAGCTCTTTGAGAATTAAGGAGAAGTTGATTATCTCGAGCTTCAAACGTATATAACAGCTTAGTCCGGCTTGGGATCTGAGGTTGAACCGGTCAAGTTCTCAGCATAATGCTATTCAAGCAGCTAGTAGTCACCTTGCTCCTAACCCTTGGTGCGCATGCTGCTGCCTCCAAAGCCCAGACCTACATTGTGTACGCGCCTGAATATTTCACCAACCGTAGCTCCAACTAGCTCATCACTTTCCTCCTTCAGCACACTCAAACCATCGGTCAACATCCAATCCCATATCACCGAGCGTCGGGTAGGATTCGAACTCAAGCATGTCTATTCGGCAGCCCTGAACGGATACGCGGCAGCCCTGTCCCCTGAGAGCCTAAAGGCGCTGAAGACTTCCGAGGATGTGGCTCAAATTGAACTGCAAGTGCTTATTATAGCCAAAGGAAGGTGATTGCTGAATATATGCGTCAATATAGTGATCAAATATTTTCGGTTTCGAACGAGGCCGTCAAGTGAGTTTTCATATTAGCATTTTCAGGAAGATAGCTAGCTTAAAATTGTATCAGACCTACTTCCCAGCTGGTCCAGCGCGCTCGGGCTCAAATTGAGAAGCGAGCCGCTGGCGGAGCAGGCGGTAAGCCCCTCCCTGCTCCTTGGTTGGATTAAGCCTAACTTTAAAAATGATGTAGTGGACATTTACTTCCTAGATACAGGTACTGGAAGCCTGCTTCGATGTCACGGGGAGTGATACTCACCAATTTCAATCCTAGGCATTCAAACAACGCAAGCATGCTTCGGCGGGCGCGCAATCTGGGGTGCAACGTTCGGCGGCGTAGGTTTTATAGCCCCTTGCATGGCACGTAGTATCTCACCGAGTCTACCATAGTACGCGGACGCAGATGGAAGTGGGTAAGTGGCCCTACTCGAGTGCTCTGGTGGCGCGCCTAAACTCACGAAATTTAGTCATGGAACAGCAATGGCAGCATCCGTACAGTTCTTCCATCGCTTACTCTTCTCACACACCAACCCATCTACCTCTAGGCTCTTTGCGGGGGTACAGGTGGAACAGCAACTTCCGCTACCGGCATAGCAGTCAAAGTCCTCTCGGATTCAGGCAGTGGAACGACCTCAGGTATCATCGCGGTGTCAACTGGGTGGCTTCGCAGGTTCAGTCTAGAGGGCGGCCGGGGATTGTCGCGTTGGCGCTAGGAGGATCATCGAGCGCAGCATTGAGCAATGCAGTGACAGGCGTAGTGAAAAATGGTACTCATGTAGTTGTAACTGCTGGTGAGTGGCTGTTTCGATTCTGGAGCGCAGCTGTATGCTAAAAGTATTTTGGAAATAGGCTTCTCTGCTGCGGATGTTAGCACAGTTTCTCCCGCAAACGTTGAGGGAGCTGTTACAGTCGGATCACTACCACGAACAAAGGCGTTCCCTTCCAACAGGTATATCCGAACATGCTTTTCCTCTGGGTTATGTTGATAGGGCTGGGTTTTAGTAATCGTGGCGCAGGATTGGACGTCTGGAGTTTTTACCCGATCTCGTGTCCGACTGGAATTACTGGGTGCACTACACCCACCAATGCTGTGTCAGTCTTCCATACACATCGTGTGGCAAACTCACTAATACGGTTTAACCCAGTTCCTATGTGGCTGGGTACTTGGCTGTCGCGATCAGCTCCTACGGGAATAAGAGTCCTGCGGGTACGATATATGCGCCTGGCTCGTCTCGTTTGTAGGCTAAATTAAATTGCTTTTAGCGTTGAGTGCGGATTTGAAGGCGCATGCAGTGGCAGATGTCACTGGAGCGCCGAGTGGCACAACGTGAGTTGAGATATAACTATGTATTTGAAGCTGGGCTTACCGTTCGTTGTAGAAATTTACGCGCGGTCCCTTGGTAGGGAGATCAAGATGCGCTTGTAAATAGCTTAGTTTAAGAATGGTGGGGTTGTGACAAGAATAAATTGAATGAAGATGTGTCCCAATTACACGTGGACGTGAAAGCGCAGTATGATAAATATTACAACAATCCACTAGTTGGGTGACACGAGTTAGACATGCCAATCAACGCCATAAAACCCACTAGCGGGCAAGAACGAATGCTCATCAAGCATCGACCTCCATAGTCTCCGCCTTTTCAACCTCGACTTTCCCTCCCTCGACTTTTTCCTCCTCCGTTTTATCGCCTTCACCCTCTGCAGATTCAACCCCACCGGTCTGCGGAACCTTGTTTGCCTCTTCTGCCTTGGCACTCAAGCGTTTTGCCCGGTCATCGTCGTACTTTTTCTTATCCTTCTCGATCTCTTGGATGAGCATATCGACACTCCCAACCCCTATTTGTGTGAATACGCGACCATGGCCGAGAAGCGAGGCGGCTCGCAGGGCTTGCCAGCAGATCTTCGTCTTGGTCTACCCAATTAACTAAGCGACGAGCGTCAACGACCGGGGTGATTGAGCTTACCAACTGATGATCCTCCAGCATCCTTTGTTTAGGTGTTAATCGTGGCGCAATTTTGGGTGCGCGAGGCAACTCTTCGTCATGCGGTCTCGCAAAAATTGTCGTAGCTTGGGGTTGGGTGGGTGGAGCAGGCGTTCCTGGACGAGACGGAATGTTTGGTTTTGGAGGCACACCAAGGGCAGAGAGAGGCTTGGCAACTGGTTTTGGTGTACCAGGAGCAGGCGTTCCGGTATCGCCTTCGACTTTAAGGTTCGCAGATGCGTCAGGCGTTGGTTGTGCGACTGGCGGCGGATTTCGTGCGGCGATTTCGGCAGCAATGGCTGCTTCAGCGCGTTGGATCTGAAGGTTGATCGCCTTGTTCATATTCTCAAACTTTTGCATCGAAGGGGGTCTACGGTGTGTTCCTGTTAGTTGAACGCTGGAGAATAATTGAGGAGTAATTACCGGTGAACGTCCTCCAAATCCTCCACCCCGCTGTATTTATTATCCCATACGGCGGTCAAGGACGCACTCCCTAGAGGGTTTCTCCATACATTCAGTGGGCGGAAAATCACATCCTCTCGACCCTTCTTTGCTTGCTCCGTAAAAGCCGCTTCATCAAAATCTCGTTTCTCAAAGGGAGAGCACATATTGTTCTTCCAATCGACCTACGACCAACATGAATAAAACAACGCTTGGATAGCGGGAAAAGTAGCTTACCCAATGTTCCTCCCGAGTGAACAACTCCCTGACACTCCCAGCTCCAGTCGCGCGCCATTCATCCAAACAATTCGTCATCATTCGGCGGGTCCATTGCTCGTCTTCGGCCGGTAAAATTATGTCTCCCATGAGACGCTTTCTTCGCAGTTGTGCGGTTGTCGGAGGGGCTGGAGGGGCCGGAGTGGGAGCTGGCTGAGGAGTTGGAGCTGGTTGCTTGGCTGCTAGCGATTTGGCGTTGGGTATAAGCATGGGTGTCGCCTGAGCTGGAGGTTGGGCTGGAGCCGAAGGAGCTGGAGGTTTTGAATAGTGTATTGTGAGGAGGAGATGCTTTAGCAAAATCATAAGCTGGAACAGGATCTGTCGTCGAAAGTTTGTGTCCGCTAGCTAAAAATAATAGTGTTTTTAGGTTGGATTTGAACAAGCAGTCAAGTCACAAACATACCTCTAGTTCCAACAAATCCGGTGACGTCAAAAACTTGGCAAAAAAGTACTTGTCAAGATCCTTTTCTTCCACTGCGGCTTGCTCCAGCTCGACCTCTCGCGCGTTCTCATCGTCTATTTGGTCCCTAATCCTACGGACGCCACCAGAAACTGTGCGTTTGCGCTTGACGCCGACAACAGGAGCGGCGGACCCTTTGCTTTCTCTACCCATCAGCGCATTATCCTTCCTCGTCCGCTCGCCCAAGACAGGAACAATCGTATCCACAGCCTTCTTGAATGCCACAAATACCTCCGCCGGCTTCATGTCGATCGAGGGTAGCCCATTTGCGGCTGCGACTTGAGCAGACACTCCTTCAGCAAAGACGAGTGGGTTGGCGAAATACATTTGGAGTTGCCAGAACGTGTTGTACAAGTTGCGTCGTTGCTCGGCCGGGTCTGGCGTGCGTAGGGGAGGTTTGGCATCAGAGGAAGATTTGGTTTCCGAGGCGGATTTCTTGTCGCCTGAATCAGTTTTCGCGTCTGTCGACTCGACTCCTTCCATCGCATCTCCTCCCTCAGCCTTGACTGGTTCGACAGCTTCGGCTTGGGATTCCTCTTCTTTGGGAGGGAGAGCAACTCCACTCCAAGTTGATCCAAGTTCGCCTTGCAGATTGACACCACTGCGTTCTGTTATGTCGAAAATGCCACTTTGAAAGGCGAGAATTCGGCCAGCAAAACCGGTACGGGCAGCGCGGGCCTTGAGGGCGTTCAACGTGCGCAGAACCACCAGAGCCTTGCCTTTGGAAGGTATCATTCCCTACACGCACCCATGAGTCATGACCTTGATGAGTCTGGGATGATGTCCGTACCTTCAGAAGACGCGCACTTCGTGTTTCCACCCAGTCAAAAATCGTGACGCAAGAATCGACCGTGTGTCCGTCAAGAACCTCCTCCAGAACCTCAAGGACATACTGCCAATTGCAGGTCTCTGGATTCTCTCGTCAACGATAAATTGACAATATCTTAGTGGGAGCGTACCTATTTCGGTATAAACGAGAGCAAGATCCAACCTCAGAAATAGCTCTTTGAAGTACCCATCACGGCTCTCCGGGTTCGACGTGAGTTCTCCCTCTTTCGCCTGCAGCCGTAGTGGTTAACCAAACGATTAATTACGACTGAGATGTACATACAACATGGTCCCATATCTTAGCCCGAACCACGTACTCCCAGTCCAGCCTATCCTTCGACTGAGGAGGTAGCTGGGCCAACTCGTCCCGTACCAAGTCCACGAGTCCCTCCTCCTTCACGTCAGCGGCACGTTGACAAATACGCTCGAAACATTCCAATTTGGCGCCATATCGAGCCTGGAGGTCCATCGGGTGGTGGTTGAGAGAGAGGCCCTGGCACGAGTCGCTGGGCGCTTGGAAATCATACCTGGACACAAGTAGAGCCAAACAAACAGTGTCACGGCGATCATCCATGAATCCTCCGACGAGCTTGCCACAAGTAACGATCCAAAACGACGCACTTTCCACTGTAAAAGATGTTGAACAGGGTATAGTCGAGCAAGAAGATATCTGGGTCAGCTGTTACGAGTCATCGAGACCATCGGTTCACGGAAAAATCAACGTCGGAATATCAGATCAGGATCGAAGTCAATGCGCGTTCAAGGGCAGAGACGGGGTCGAATGTCGAAGGGTTTCCGAGGTAAAGATTTGTGATAGTCAATTCGTACCTTGCTCATAAGATTCTTCTGCAGAAAACATTCCAAATAAACTGCGCAGCCCTGCATGTATCCAACCGAACGGTCCACTTCCCTGCCCGCATCATCACCCTCCCCGCCCCACCAACAACGAAAACTTCATCCAAGCTCGACTATGGCATTACCTCCATTGACATATCCCCGGATGGTCTGACCTGGGTGGCCGGATTGGGCAACGGCTCTATCGTTGTCGATACATCTCAAAAACAGATGGAGCCTCGAGTCGGAAGCATACACAAGGCATCAGTATCTACCGTTCGCTTAATCCCGCCGAACGAAAATTTGCGAGCTCGAGTACTATCCGGCTCGGAAGACTTTTCACTGGCTCTGAGTGAGCTTGATCTAACCGAAACCACCGTTCCACCTCCCACTATGCGCTTAACATCTCACACGCGAGCGGTAACCTCATGCCAACTTCTTCCCAATGTACAAGCCGTCTCGGCGGCCCGAGATGGTACACTCCGACTCTGGGATATCTCTGGCAACAGTGGCAGACAGTTGGGTATGGTTCGGTCCACAGGAGACGTTAGCATTGCGGCGATCTCTATTTCCAATTCTCTGGTGGCTCTGGCTCTGCAATCCGGCCACTTTGATCTCGTCGACATTAGTTCCAAAACTACGATATTTACTTCATCCTCGGATGGATTCGAGTATACGCGAAACGGTCCGTTGGACGCTATTGACATCACACTCCTGGACGAGTCGACAAGCGAGTACTTGATAGCGACTGGATCCCAACGAGGAGTCCTATCCTTCTATGTATGCGCAATTCAAGGGGGAAAAGCGAGCGCCAAGAGTCTGGGAAGTTGTATACGCAACGGAGCGGGTATATCTGATATCAAAATCGTCCCTTCTTCAGGCAAGTGATTCCAGTATCTGCATCGAGCTACTTACCTGAACCTACTATAGCTAAATATCCACACGTGCTCGTTGCTACGACCGACGGCCTTCCATACAAGCTCGAACTCAACCATTCGTCTGGTGGGTTCAAGTTTAGCGTGGCGGCAGAGTATGCTGGGGGACCGGACTGTTCGCCTGTTCGGTCGATCGTAGGTGTCGGAAATATGGTCTGGTTGGCAGGGGACGATGGGGTTATTTGGATGTATCAGGAGTGAACCGAGAGTAACTATCAAGAGCCGGTAGCGATGTTTTAAACAATGGATCGCTATCGCCCATTTTCGTTGTCCCCTAGTTCGGAGACTCGGTGCCGTACTCATCATTTGGGTCTAGATAGCGGACCTAGACGGCTTTCCTTCCTTACCGGAGCCAAATTCAAAGGCGTCCGCCCGCACGTAGCCGGTGAAATCTGCTTTTCGTACGATATAGCCCTGTGAATTGATCGACCCACCAAATTCAACACAAACCCAACGTCGAACGACGACTGCGACCTTGTTGTTCGTCTCAAGTGGATCTGCGCATTATTTTCTTCCGAGCCCCGGTCTATCACCACACCCTACCGGGAGTAAGATTGTTCGACACGTTGCATCACCTGCCGACAGCGTTCATATTGGGACATTCAGGCTCATTAGGCCAATTGCAAAGATATTTACAACCGGTCCGAGCGCAAGGAGTGGGCCACGGCGCACACATAGGAGTACATGGATCAGGCTTATGGGGTAGAGCGAAGGTTCTGGGGCGCATACAAGCTGCGTTTGGAAATAGATATACGGACATCCTTCTACCCAGCAACAGCTCGTTGGCAGGACAGGTGAGCGTAGTGTTATTCTTTTATTTACATATTTATTTACCACGCTGATGTCTGATCTGATTCCGGTCGCTCGCGTTGGTAGGCGTCTATATAGACACAGTTGGAGTGACGAATCCGGATCCAAGCATAGGCTCGTGCCAAGGTTGAAGCCTCGGGCACGGCTGCCAATCAGATCATCGGCTACGCCTGATCCACTAATACCTCAGCCGAAACCCTCTATCCTAAGGATCAACTCGTCACATACCGTCCAGTTTAGTGTTATATGTAAGGTATATAATGCTGCGTGGCGTCCCAAATTGAGTTCACATTTCAAACCACAGGTATAGCGTGTATACATGGTCTTATATCTATTATTCTTTAATTGGTTGCTCTTAACTCATTATATCTCCGAATTTCGCAGGGTTCTTGCCCCAAACAAATGCGTTGCAGCTACAAAGGAGGGGGTCATATTTTGTGTATTTCCAAGCACTAAGGTATATCGATAAGAGCATCGATTTTTCAGCCCACGACTTTATCACGATTGGACCTGGAAAAAGAGAAATACCAGCACAACCATCAGGTCGAACACAGGTTTCGGGTCTCTGGTGAGTTGGCTCTGCAAGGTTTGGGATTACAGTTGTGGATATCCCGAAGTCCCCAGAACGGAGGATTGCAAATTGTAATAATGATTCAAATCCCTGTTTCACTTTTCAAGTGCCGAGAACAAGAAATCGATGATAACGGTGTGCATGTGCTGAAAGTTGTAGAACTGGCCGAATTGGCTGATGGTGACCCCACACGAACCATTGGGCGCTTGGGGTCGTAATCCAACCCATGCGTGATCATAAGACCAAGTAAACTATGTTACAGCGACCGTCAGCACACCCGGAGAATATCGTGTGGTCTCGGGATCAAGGGGAGGTGCTCGTCGAGCTCGTGGCGGCTCCTAAGCGCTCATGAAGAATCGCGAGTAATCACGAGCAAAATGCGCGCTTATCTCGCGAGGGCTTGCGAGACATCACGAGGGCTTGGGAGCCCGATGAGCACCTCCCCTAAATCCCGAGACCCCATGAGACAAACGAGATTTTAGGCTTTTTGAAGAGTCATCGATGATCCCCCCAGCGATTTTACCACAAGTGACCATCCAAAATGACGCTATTTCTACGGTCAAGAATATCGAACAAGGCCTGGTCAGGCAAGAAGATATCTGGGTTAGCTGTCACGAGTCATCAAAACCGACCATTCATGGAAAAGTCAACGTTACGCTATTAGACCAGGATCGGAGTCAATGCGCGTTCAAGGGGAGAGATGGGGTCGAATGTCGCAAGGTCACTGAGGTAATCAATTTTCGATGACCTCACGGATCGATGTGACTGGTTTACAGAGTGTATTCCAAATAAGCTGTCCGGCTCTGGGTGTAGCCAATCGAAAGGTACACTTCCCCACCTGTACGATCATACTTCCCGCCTCACCCACGACTCAAACGCCCCTCAATCTTGATCGTGCAATAAATAGCCTCGACCTTTCTTACTGTGGCGCCGCCTGGGTGGTAGGACTCGGCAATGGTTCCATCATTGCCGGCAAATCCTACAACTCAACCGAACCTAGGGTACGAAGTGTACACGAGGCATCGGTATCAACCGTCCGCTTCGTACCGTCGGTGGAAACTTTACGAGTTCGAGTACTGTCTAGCTCGGAGGACTTTTCGCTTGCCCTAACTGAGTTTAATCTGGACGATCCTAATGTTCTGCCTCCCATATTGCGCTTCACATCGCACACCCAGGCTGTAACCTCGTTCAACTTTATATTCTGGAACACATGGGTTGGTTCGGCGGACCGGAGTGGCACACTCAGAATCTGGGACACCTCTGGCAGGCTGGGTCAATGGGGTATGGTTCAGTCGACAGGGAATGTTAGCATTACCGCGACCTCCTGCAAACATCCGTTGATGGTTCTGGCTCTACAGTCGGGCCACTTTGATATTGTCGCAATCGGGGCTAAAAGTGCAACATTATTCACTTCCAACTCGGATGGATCTGGGGATACAAGAAACGGGCCACTGTGCAGCATTCTGATGTTCCGCATCTTCGGTTCTTTTACAGAGTATGTGATAGTTACCGGGTCTCAGCGAGGCATCCTATCATTCCATATGTGCGAATACGAAAGTGGGAAAGTGAGCGTGAGGACTTTGGGAAGATGCATACGCAACGAAGCGAGTATATCGGACATCAAAATCGCTCCTTCCTACGGCAAGTGAACCCGATACCCAAAGCAGCAAATCACTTAGGCTCCACTTGTAGGCAGATACCCATATATTTTGGTTACTACAACCGACGGTCTTCCATACAAACTCGAAATCAGCGACTCCTCATCAGGTATTGCATTCAAAGTAGTGGGGGAGTACGCTGGAGGACCTCAAGGTTCGCCTGCGCAGTCGATAGCATGTTCTGGATCTATGGTTTGGGTGGCAGGGCACGACGGGGCTATTTGGGCATATCTAGATTCTCCGGAGTAAAAATCATAAGTCTAGTCGGAAGTTTGTAGTGTTGTAGACAATACCGAATGACCAGGATGTCTCAGTTTCACCATCCGAGCCCTTGGAGCTAAATTGATCTCTCAAACTGTGGTCGGTTTATCACATCAGCTGGGCTATCTGAGTGTTCCCTTGGAACACTTCCTACTATAGAACGTCATTCCAACTCACCATATAGCGCTGTCAAGTGAATGCATGATTATATCCGCCTAAATAATTGGTACCATTATCATTAGCAAGGGCACTTCAAGCGAGTTCAAGCATGTCCAGTTCAAAAGACTCAAGGGAGAGAGGTAATATCTATCTGCGTCTCTCCATTAGGGTCTTACATGAAGTCATATCTCGTATAGCCAATGCTAAATCTAGCATTACGAGGAATCTAGGTATTTGATAGAGATAATTGAATGTAGGCAAGTGTACTACATACGTTGTGCCTGGAGTACATGTATAGGAGGGCAAAGTATGGGTGGACTAATAGCTGCCAGTTGTCTATCCGAGGGCTCTAAAACGAAGGCGCATATACTTCAGTATGGCTCGTTGACTTGACTCGAGATTACCAGATCTCCGTTTGGGTATAGCACAAACTTTAGGAAAAAGTGAAATACACTTCAAGAACAAATATTGATATGTAATCCATACAACCTTCACCCGTATGATTAACATTCAAAGCCTAAGCCCAAACACCAGACCCTAAAGTCCCAATTCCATTCAACAAACAACACACCCATCATCCTTTGCCTTCTTCTCAGCCTGCAACTTCAACTCAATCCCATCATTCACCTTTTTCCCAACCTCACACATCAACACATCGAACCGCCTCTTCAACTCTTCCTCTTCAAACGCGCCTTTGCCTCCGTCAATCCTGACGTCTGGATCCAGCGCGGGGCCATATGCCCCCGAGTGCGAAATCAATTTCTCTGCGGCTCGGGTTTTCTCGATTAGCCATTGGTGGTCACGGAGGTGATTTACCCAGTGTGTCGGAAGGCCAGTTTGCGTAAGGTATGCTCCTAGGAGGGACCCAGCTACGGTGGCGTTTCTGTTTAGGAATTAGTATGAATAGGTGGAGAGTAGTGGGGAAGGAGAGACGTACGTATCTGCATCTCCACCTTGCATCGTGATATCCGTTATACACCTTTCGAATAGACCAGATCGACTGGACTCGGGCGCGGACAAGGCTTGACGAAGAGCCCAAGTCCCGGCTCCGAGACATTTGAACGTATACCCGATTTTTCTAGGGTGCATTAGCGCGTTGTCAGGCAGAAGAGAAAGCTACCCACTGTCGGTCGTCCAACTCCAACTCGTCTAGACTCTTGGCATAAACGTGCTTCTTCAGATCTTCGAGTTGCTCCTGACTCAAGGGTACTGGAACGTGTGCGGCACTGGCGGGATTGGATGGGGGATTTTGAATAAAGTCGATGGCGCGCTGGATAATGCGATCAAAGTCTTCTTGGTTGCTCAGTTCCCCTCGAATGGTCTAATTGCTATTAAGCGAGAGAACGAATGGGTAGACGATAAACTCACAGCAGCCACAAGGCCAGTTACGATGGCGCACGAGACTAGGCATCTGAAGGGGCGAGTATTAGCTCGTTCTCATGTTCTCGGGCACGTCGACGAACCTAGGATCGGGATGAGTCGTGGCTGCGACCTGCACAGCCGCGTCCATGGCTCTATCCACGCCATTCTGCTCGTCGCCATCCTGGTGCAACACGACCCCGACCATGGCTGTCCTCATAACCGCCCCATTAGCTGCCACATATCTGTTGGTGGCCTCCCAGTATCTGCGCAAGGGGGGTTAGGATAGGTGCTCTGAGGTGCATTTGGCGTGTACTTGACGGCTGTGCCAATGGGGTCCCTCTCGAACTCCTTGTCGCGAACGACATTCCCAACTGTTCGACCCAGTCCAAGCGGAAGACGATCTAAGCACCTCAGTCCGTTGGTTACCCAGAACTTGAGACGAAGGGCAAAGTCACGAGCGTCGACTCGAGTACCGCCACTAGCCAGGAACGAAAGTAGAATCAACAGAGACTGGTCGGTATCGTCGGTCCATCCAGAGGTCTCAAATGCAGATCTATGCCGGTCTGGAGATATACCAACGACGTTGGGTGGACGTGACTCTGGGAGCGGATCTTGGAGCGAAAACGACGGATTGGGTCCATACAGTTTGGCTACGTGCCAGCGCGGAAGAAACTCTGTAAACAGGCCGATAGCGTCACCGAGCGCGCCACCCAGGACGGCTCCGAGCATCTTGGCCTCGACGGACATAGTGGTGGCCGAGACCGAGTCCAAGTTTCAATTCAAATATATGTCAGATTGTTCCTGTTTGCCCCGCGGTCGATCAAACAACTCTATCAGGCGCCAGCATTGAGCCTTGAGTTTTTCTGCGACCATGGTCGGCCATCGCACGACGCCAGTGGCGATAGGAGTGATCATATTTATGGTCACTCTGTACATCCTGCTCGGACCTGAACACGTCCCACACTTCCGGCCCACTTTCTGGCACGCTCAGACCGGCCCGTTGACACCTCAGACGATTCTCGAGCTGACAGATGTTCAGCTGGCGTCCCTGCACGCGTCCAATCCCTCATTAGCGAACGCGTCACCATACAGGCAGCGACTCGCGCTGTTGGACAGGTTCAAGCCGTCTCAGGATGCTGATCCGCATCTTGGCGTCGCGTCTCGGATAGTCGTGATTGGGCTGGAGCGACGGGCCGACCGACGCGCTCATATGGAACGACTTCAACGCGCCATGGGGCTGGAGTTTGAATGGTCGAATGCAATCGACCTGTCCGATCCGCTAATCACCGAAATTCGCGAGCGTGTGAGGTGGACTCGGGAGGAGAGCAGGAAAGGCGTCGAGAATGTCGTGCCCGAGTTAAACTTCCAGTGGACAGAGGAGGTAGAAAGGATGCTAGGGGGGGACGTGCCTACTACATCTATCGGTGTGTCGATTGTCTGTCGGATTGCAATATATCTGACTTGCGCAAAGGCGTCGAGCATGCTGATATTTGGTCCGCGCACGACGACCCACGATACAATTCTCTGCCTCCCCTCCCTGCAATTCCAGATCCAGACACAAGGTGCGTATCCCAACAGTGATCGCTTGAACCTCTCAACTCATGCGTTAATGCTAGACCAAAACTCACCATGATGGCCGGCTTCAACCTCTCCCGTCCTTATCCCCTCGAGCTCGCAATGGTCAGCTGCTGGTACTCGCACTATCAAGTTATGCGCTCGGTCGCAGATGGAAAGGACGATGTAGTCATCGTACTAGAAGACGACGTGGACATGGAGTTTGACCTCGAAAAGCGGCTTCGCGAAATGTGGCCCGCACTCCCACCCGACTGGGATGTGGTTATGATTGGTGAGCCTCCTCGCTTCACCAGCGATAACTTCCGACTGAAGGTTTACATAGGACATTGTCAATCCCATGAATGGAACTATCCCAAACTCGAGCACACTCCCGCCCTCCATCGTTCGACACACACGATGTGCACGCATGCTTATGCGATTTCACAACGTGGTGCGCGGAAGCTAGTTCGCTTCCTTCGCAGCGAGCATTTCGCTTATTCGCGGCCTATTGGTACACCGCTCTCCTCTCATCCTTGTCCTTCCTGACTAGAGTTTTGGCAGATCATACATTCATCCATCTTGGGTTTCACGAGCTCATCAAGATCTATTCGGTCCAGCCTCCCATTGTGATCCAGACCAAAGACAACCCCTCGGACATTGCTGGCGGAACGGGAGGACTCAAGACAGAGTGGTTGGTCGATAGCGCGATGGAGCGTGTGGCGCTATGGGAAAAAGCAAAGGAAGAGGCAACTAAGTGGGAGGGAGGAAAGGATCATCTTTGAGGCGGTTGCCACCAATAATAGTAGACTGTAAACGCTGCTTAGGTTGCGGATATATGTATATATATTTCACGAACACACTCGATACTACATTTTGCTAGGCGTTAATGTAACAAATCATGTAGGATACTCCATATTCCACCAACAAAACTACTCCAAACTCGAATGCAATATAGCCCTACACTGTGAGCCGAGTGAAACAGGGTAAGAAGAGATTACAGATATTGGTAGCAGTTACAAACATGAGGGGCGAACATAGATGATGGCACTAAGCGGGAGGAAGTTGATTATGTGGGAAGCACTGCACCCAACGCTTGCCAAGAACAAGGTTGCTAAAATCATAGGCCAAAGCCCCAGGCGGACCAATAGCTAAATGACACCGCAAAGAAGGTGATAGAGATGCAAATCGTAGCTCATGTGGGATCCAAAAGAGTAAAGAAGAATTTGAGGTGGTTACCCATCCATCCTCGGGCCGAGACGCCGCTGACACGACTGGATCGGTGAGACCGCCGGCTGAATCGGCGATGAGATTGTCGTTCGTTGCGTTCCATACTCGAATGGTCCTATCTGAAGAGCCAGAGACGATGCGAGTGCCGTCGGGCGAGTATGCAACTGAGCTGACCGAGTCAGTGTGACCCTCGAGCGGACCGGCGACGAGTGTGCCATCCGTTGCGTTCCATACTCGAATGGTCCTATCATCAGAGCCAGAGACGATGCGAGTGCCGTCGGGCGAGTGTGCAACTGAGTTGACCGAGTCAGTGTGACCCTCGAGCGGACCGGCGACGAGTGTGCCATCCGTTGCGTTCCATACTCGAATGGTCCTATCATCAGAGCCAGAGACGATGCGAGTGCCGTCGGGCGAGTATGCAACTGACTTGACCGAGCCAGTGTGACCCTCGAGCGGACCGGCGACGAGTGTGCCGTCCGTTGCGTTCCATACTCGAATGGTCCTATCATCAGAGCCAGAGACGATGCGAGTGCCGTCGGGCGAGTATGCAACTGACTTGACCGAGCCAGTGTGACCCTCGAGCGGACCGGCGACGAGTGTGCCATCCGTTGCGTTCCGTACTCGAATGGTCCTATCATCAGAGCCAGAGACGATGCGAGTGCCGTCGGGCGAGTATGCAACTGACTTGACCCAGTGAGTGTGACCCTCGAGCGGACCGGCGACGAGTGTGCCATCCGTTGCGTTCCATACTCGAATGGTCCTATCATCAGAGCCAGAGACGATGCGAGTGCCGTCGGGCGAGTATGCAACTGACTTGACCCAGCCAGTGTGACCCTCGAGCGGACCGGCGACGAGTGTGCCATCCGTTGCGTTCCATACTCGAATGGTCCTATCTGAAGAGCCAGAGACGATGCGAGTGCCGTCGGGCGAGTATGCAACTGAGTTGACCCAGCCAGTGTGACCCTCGAGCGGACCGGCGACGAGTGTGCCATCCGTTGCGTTCCATACTCGAATGGTGCTATCATCAGAGCCAGAGACGATGCGAGTGCCGTCGGGCGAGTATGCAACTGAGTTTGACCCAGCCAGTGTGACCCTCGAGCGGACCGGCGACGAGTGTGCCATCCGTTGCGTTCCATACTCGAATGGTGCTATCATCAGAGCCAGAGACGATGCGAGTGCCGTCGGGCGAGTATGCAACTGAGTTGACCCAGCCAGTGTGACCCTCGAGCGGACCGGCGACGAGTGTGCCATCCGTTGCGTTCCATACTCGAATGGTCCTATCATCAGAGCCAGAGACGATGCGAGTGCCGTCGGGCGAGTATGCAACTGACTTGACCGAGCCAGTGTGACCCTCGAGCGGACCGGCGACGAGTGTGCCATCCGTTGCGTTCCATACTCGAATGGTCCTATCATCAGAGCCAGAGACGATGCGAGTGCCGTCGGGCGAGTATGCAACTGACTTGACCCAGCCAGTGTGACCCTCGAGCGGACCGGCGACGAGTGTGCCATCCGTTGCGTTCCATACTCGAATGGTCCTATCTGAAGAGCCAGAGACGATGCGAGTGCCGTCGGGCGAGTATGCAACTGACTTGACCGAGCCAGTGTGACCCTCGAGCGGACCGGCGACGAGTGTGCCATCCGTTGCGTTCCATACTCGAATGGTGCTATCATCAGAGCCAGAGACGATGCGAGTGCCGTCGGGCGAGTATGCAACTGACTTGACCGAGCCAGTGTGACCCTCGAGCGGACCGGCGACGAGTGTGCCATCATTTGCGTTCCGTATGGCAAGCGTCCAATCGCTGCATCCATATACAACATGACTAGCATCACGCGAGTACGCAAGAGACTGCACCCGGGATCTGGCTTTCCAGCTTGCTAATGCTCCTAGCTCTCTTTTTTTCATTGCGCTCCCGGTCACTTTGACTAGCCCCCTTGTCTTCCCATAGTACTGCTTGTACACGAAGCTCGATTTGGCGCAGAATGGGAGGGCGGAGATGTAGATATGGGCTGTGGATTGTGAGACCGGATGGCCTGCAAAGCCAGTAGCAAAGTTACGGCAGTCCTCGATACGCCTGGCATCATCCCCCGATTCGCCGCCAATCTGCAACAGTCAATCCTAGTCAGCTCATCGTGCACCTATTTGTTATTGTTTCGCTCACTGGTAACCACGACTTGGCCTTGGTCAGGATTTCTACTCCCATGCCCATCTCGTGCTTCAGGTTCATCACTTCCATCCAGAACAGTAGCCGGCTCGACAGAAACTCGTCCAACATGGCACGCAAGCCGTCCGAGTAGCCAGTTTGCCGCAGGTGATCAACCCAGTACCGACACGCATAACACAGCTCGGGAGGTATCTTTTGCTTCACGCGCTCCTCCAAGCGCTCCACCTGATCATCTGGAACAAACGATGACTCTAGATCGCAAATGTTGAACCGCAGTTTCGAATCCATCACCATGAAGCATCGACGCGCAAGCTGCGCGTTGTGGGAGACCAGATCGCAGAAATATGCCTGAGAGCGGGACTCGTCGAACATAAAGTCGGGAAAGGATGCATGGAGTGTCGATACGAGTCCTGTCGTCCTCGAATGATGTAGCACGGCTCGTAAAGGCTCCAGAGCCCCCAGCGTCTGGCGTTCGCCATTCAGTCCTGCCAACTCAGTGAGGACCTGAATCGACACCGGCTCTTGCGCACAGATGACAGCTCGCAGTACTTGACGTATGTTTTCAGCCTCCTCATTCTCTAGGCTCTCGTCGTTGATCGCTGCATTAAGAATAGTCGCATATAGCGCGTCGATAGTGGCATGCTGTTTGGTTGTTTTGGGGCTCGCTAACAGTACGGACTCAAGGCGGTCGAGTGGGTTGCGTGATTGTATGTAGCGCACAATGGTAGCTGCGTAAATGAACAATGCTCCTGATCGTCGCGTGAGTTCCCGGATTTGATCAGGGGTTGGCGATATCGATTCAAGCTCAGCCTGCAGGTACAGCTGAATGTCTGCCTGCACCAGCGACTTTTCAACATCGTGAAGGTGCAACGAGGTGTGGCCGTGGCTGCGCGCCTGCATTCGATTGTAGACCTCCGGCTCGGGACGGCTTGTGATAAAGAATTTGATCGGCAGATCCGTAGCGTTCTTCAGCATCGTAGCGAGCAACAGCTCGACCTCGCACATGTTGGTGCATTCATCCAGGGCGTCGACCACCACCACGAGATTGCTCGGCATTGCCTCCCGGACCCTGTGTAACGGCTCCTTTAGAAGCTGGTTGAACTGCTTCGTGATGTTGGCTGAACTGACATCTCGGTCGGCTTGGAGTGATTCGCACAGTGCAGATCGGAATAGAATGGAGGATTGCGCAAGCTGGTACGCGATCGTGGGGATAATTCGGGTGACTGCACGGCATTCGGGTGTGGTCCGAGTACAAAAAAAGCTAGCCGCCAATTGTTTTCGCCGTCCCAGCGACTCGGCAAACGTGCATGCGATGGTGGTTTTGCCTGTCCCGGCCATGCCGTTCATCCAGTAGATGTCTGCCTCAGAAGGATCGCGTGACCAGTCGTTCAGACCAGATAAGATGGCGGTACGGGTGTTGGCAGTGCAGTTGCGTCGGTTGATGGAAGTAGATAAATCTGAGTCATACTTGGCTTTGTGGACAGGGTTCAGTCGATCCAGTTGTTGGTTTTGTTGATCCCGCTGACGGTCTTGTCGATCCAGCTGAGCGATCTACGCAGAAATTATTCAGAACGACGACAATACCTTGCTGTCCAACCTACCTCCTTCTGTTCATTGACGATGCTCCAAATGCTGAGCTGTGCGTCGGCCTGGGAAGCGATGAAAACACGTTCCAGCACTTGCGTTATGCGTACCTGAAGTTGTCGAAATAACGATCCAATCCGGCGATAGCATCTGCTTAATTGCTCCTCGCGAGCGTTCGCTTCCAGTAACCTCCACCCAGCTCCTCTGTCTCGTCCACTCTCCATCATCTTCAATTGTTCGTCCAATCCTCTGCATGGAACATTAGTAGGATGTGAGTGAACGAATGGTCGGGCTTACTGTACGAAGTTAGCAACAGCATCTGTCATTTGGGTGGGACTCGACTGTGTCAAGTGCTGTGCCATCGAGTTTGATAGTGTCGTGAGTTCTGCCGCCAACTCTTCGCGGTCGTCGTGATTCTTGGCCATTTGCTGTTTGCAGCCATTGTTATTCACGGCACACACACTTATAACAATGAAAGGCGCATACCTGCATGAGGTCGAGGCATGTAATCAACAGGCCAACCGTAGATTGGACTGGAGGGAAAACCTCTGTGCTTTTGTGCAAGACGCGGAGTGAGGCTTCAAGCGTAGCCCATACCCCGGTGGTCGGGGATTTGGGAGTGGGTGTGGGTTTTAGCGCCGCGGTTGATATAGGCCTGGGCGGTATGTGATTCGAGGCATCCAACGTGGGCTCGGGTGTAGCTACATGCGTGGGGTTGGACTCGGACGCAACAGGCACGGTCGCAGATACGGACGGGGGCGAAAGCGTCGGTGCGACATTGGCGCTAGGGCTAGGCGCGGGCTCGGGGGTTGGTTCATTTGGCCCGGAGGTGGGTCCAGGGGCCGATGCAGGCGCAGTAGGTATGGGCGTGGGCACGGGCGCAGGCTGTAGTGCCTTATTGGCGTTTGAGCTGGGCGCGGGGTGCTGAGGTGGCGGCGTGCCCGACACTGGCAGTGTTGTTGGTCCGGCTGTTTTGCGCCTAAAGATCTTGTCGATTCCCTTGCGGAAGAACCTGCTAGTGCTAGACTCGGGTTTCGAGAGGAAGGATCCCATCGTCGTCGTTGTTAGCAGATGGGGCCTCCGTTTTCCCTCTTATTCAGTCTGCCACGCTTGCACGCGTGTAGAGCATTCGAGCGCTAATCATGGTCGTTCCCTTGTGATGGTTGATGCACGATTGCAATCGGCACGTGGTGTAGTTTCTGTGTCATCTACAACACCACAATTATATGAACCTCTTCCAACAATCGGCACTAGGGCCGATCTTCATATTTCCGCCATTCGTTATGGGCGAACAGGCTTAACTGTCTTGGTTACTGCGCTGCGTCGCGGAGATGACTATGGCCGGTCGGTCCAGCCGATTTCCAATCTCGCGTGATCGGCCTCTGTGGCAACGACCGACTTCGATCACGGCTCTGAACTTGATGCGTCCTTTCATCGCTATCGTAAGTCTACCTACCTCGTCCGCACACCATATATCTCGATCCCTACTCTATGAACTTTTCAACCTTCTCAAAGACGACTTACACCGGACGCAGACACTTCGTACCAAGCGTGGACGACGCACCAACAAGCGAGTACCAACAGGGGTCGCCTGCAAACATAAGGGCGGCATTGAAGCCACGTCGGGGACCGAGACCTCCGTTTTCTCATTGCTAGGTTCTACGAGTACACGTAGAGGTCACGACAGTCGCCGGGAGGGCACCCCACTGGGCGTAGGCTCTAATCTCATTTGGACCTGCAAGGCGGGGAACGGGTGGGGATAACAAACGTTCTCATATCCGGCGTGTACGTGTTTTCCAGGTTTGCACTACCTATGATGACATGGTGCTGCATTTCCCATTCCCGCTTTCGCTTGACCCTCATCCGCCTTACTCACCGTCTCCCACCGTCGGAAACAGGCAAGGCGGCGTGTCGTGCGTTCGAAGCTATCCCGGCGCAAGCTTTTGTCTGCCTGACCGGCTAAGCGCGCCACCTCGGTCGGCTCCGAGTAGCTAGCTATGACGGAGATCGTCTGGGCCGAGCCTCGGAACGGTGGTGTCATGATTACCGTTGTTTGTGTCGACGTCGATCATCACTCGGAGATGATTTCTACAGGGCCCGTTCCGACCACTCTGTGGTCTCCTTGCTGCTCCTCACTCATCACCCTGTACAGAAGATTGGGCGCTCGAATGCCTAGATCAAAATCCCCGAAGGGACCCGCATTTTGAACACTTCACCCATCAGCATTGGACTCGAACGACCCACCAACAGACATATGCTCAATGCCTCCAACAAGATGGCGATTCCTTGAAACCACAAATCCCTCCCAGATGTCGACTCCATCACCATGAAGCATCGTTGTGCAAGTTGCGCGTTGTGTGAGGCCAGGTCGCAGAAATATGCCTGAGAGCGGGACTCGTCGAACATAAAGTCGGGAAAGGATGCATGGAGTGTCGACACCAGTCCTGTCGTCTCCGAACAATGTAGCACGACTCGTAAAGGCTTCAGAGCCACCAGCGTCTGGCGTTCACCATCCAGTCCTGCCAACTCAGTGAGGACCTGAATCGACACCGGCTCTTGCGCACAGATGACAGATACGGTTCAGTGAAAATGTAGCTGAAAGCGGTCACGGTCAGCGCTTTGGACTATGAGTTCTCGGTGTTTAGATCACAAGAATTCAGCCCGTCTAGCCCACACGGTGATATGTCTTGGTTACTGCGGTGCGTCGCAGAGATGACATGGCGGGCCATGGCGGTCCGCCCGATTTCCAATCTCGCTTGGTGATAATTCGAGTAAAATAAAGGACATGGGACAACGTGAGGGAATCAAAAGCACTCGTTCGAATTAATTACGAGACACCGTGCTGACAATGGGAATAATTTCGACAGAGCTTGATAATAGGGCGTTCCGCGAGGCGTCTGCACGGTCGTACAAACCTCCAGTGAAATCCCCTAAGGTAAAGGCTGGGAGTATATTATCTGCTCCGTACTAGACGTTCCGTATTCTGCTTCTTGGGGTGATAATGCTCGACTCCAAGCTCGCAACCAACACCCACATCATAGTCACACCAACACACCGAGGGGTAAAAAATTCATTACAAAACGTACAAAAAAACATCACAACATAAAACCCAACCCAAAACCCTACTTGGCCTCATCCTTGAACCCACTTCGTCCGGTCGCACCAATAATATTAAGCGCATCCTCTTCCTTGTCCAGCCCACGGAAGGTAAACCAGAACACGATACCAGCGATGAAACTCGTGATGGCAACACCAGCATACATCCACATCAGGTACGGGTCTGTGCTCACACCGACGAGACCAAACTCGATGGCGGACGCGAGGGCCGACATGAACAGGAACACACTCGTCACGACCGACTTCATACGCTCGGGAGCCTTGGTGAATGCGTACTCGAGACCGGTGATCGAGGCGAAAATCTCGGAAAGACCGATGATGATGTACGACGGGGCTTGGAGCCAGACGTTGAGGGGTGCGGGCTCGTCGCAGTCCGAGGCGAACTTGCCGCATGGGCCCTTCTTATAGATGTAGTATTGGATAACGGTGGTGTAGACCATGGCCATGGAAGCGAGGAAGAAGCCGAACGTGATGCGCTTGATGGGCGTAAAGTTGATCTTCATGCGGCGGAGACCGGGGTAGACGACACGCTCCATGATGGGGATCATGATGACTAGCGAGAGGGGGTTCAAGTTGTTGACGATTTCGTTGGGCACGCCGTTGAGGACCATGGTGGCGGCTTGCGAAGTCAAGTTGGAGGTCATTTGGTCGTACGAGATCCAGTACAGCGGGAAGAAGGCACTGTCCCAATTTGGTTAGATGGTGACGGGCTTGGCTATAAATAGAACTTACAAGACCTTGCACGCCTTGAGCGCACGCATGACCTCGTCCGCGAATTCGTCGTCCCAAGTGATCGCAGCAGGAACGGCTCCGGCTCCCGCAGCACTCTCGCCTCCCTTGCCCTGGTAGTAGCTCGGCTTGGCGGTTTGCCAAAAGTCGGGGTGGCTAAAGTTCCTGTAGACCGTAACCGGGTTAAGGCTCCATTTGCCGCGGGCAGCCAGGCGGAACACGCGCCACGACTCGAGGAGGATGGAGCCACGAGGGGGAGTCTTGTGGTAGTGCTTGTTACCCCAAACGAGGACGGGAGGGATCAACATGAAGACGAAGGTCGGGAGTGCATAGGCGAGCCAGAAGCCGACGTGCTTCTCGGCAAACGTGGTCGTGAGCGAGAGGAGTGAGCCGCAGTTGATCATCATGTAAAAGTACAAAAAGGTCCTTTGCACGGTGAGCGTGGGGTCGACGATCACGGTCTCTCCCGAGGGAAGAGTGCGCTTGTGCAACTTGCCGCGGTACTGCTCAGCGACGAGCGGGGAAATGTTGGACTTGAAACCACCTGTACCGAGACCCATTATGACGAGCGAAATGATGAATCCCCCGAGGGCGCCATTGGGGTTTTGAATGGCCGAGGGGATGGAGACAAAGACGAGGAGAATGTGGCCGACCAAGCAGATGCTGAAGAACACGACGATAGCCTTGAAACGTCCGAAGTACGTATCAGCGACAATTGCACCGATGATGGGCGTAAAGTAGGTCCAGAATTGACGGAAGTTGGCAAGAGCGGTAGAGGTGCGTTGACCACTGCGAGAGCATGAGTAGTGGTCGTGTGACCAGGATTGGCAACTTACCGGCCAAGAGCACCCGCAACTTCGTTGCCTCCGTAGATGACATTACCAGCGACGGAACCACGGGGCAGAGGCTGCTGGATGTAATTGGTCATGGGACCGGTGGTTCCGTACCACGAGAACCGCTCGGCGAATTCGACAAAGACGATGGTCCATGCTACCATAGGAATGCTGTCAGAGACACGACGGAGAGTGTGAATCTCCTCCTCGGTGGGCAAAAGGCTCGCATCGATAACCTCGTCACTACATAAGGTCAGCGAAATGAAATGAGCGATTGGAGAGCACATACGTCGAGTCGTGCGAATAGGCCTGTTTGATATCGTGCTTCTCGTCGATTGTCTGCACCTTGGAGAGGGCAACAACCTCGTCGACATCAACGTGTGGTTCGGAAGCCATGGTCGTAGCACGGGGGGAGTTCGTCACGCGCAAGGGCAGCGTCAACGGCCGTGGGATGGGTGAGGGCACAAAAAATCAGGAGACCAGCCGGTCTTATAGGACGAAGCAAGAGTGACCTTGTGGGCTGGATTGAAATCGAAGGCGCAGCACCTCATCGAGCCATGCTTCGTGTACCTTTGGGAGTGGAGACGATAAAGCAGACGGTATCAGTTTGCTACGCGATGTGATTGGCCATATGCATGCGTCCATGTGCTCGCTTGCTGACACCTGAAGAAGCGGAGAGAAGACTTGCCGATCTGAGCATGCAATGATCGCGAGCGATTGCGACCGGTATCGCCGGTAATAGACAAGACCGTTCTTACAGACACAAAACAGATAAATTTTTGAGGTGTGGGCAGCCCAATATCGCTAGACCAAAGTCTTAGCCGGAGGATTGGCAATTGAATTCCCTTTGGACGGAGAGGGGCCGGGCGAATCGAAGCCTGCGCTTGCATGTGCTCATGTTCATCCCATCACTTCTCGACTTGGCACGATGCGGTGTGTTTACCATCCCTGGTACTGGAGCACACGCCGTGTCTAACAACATGGCCCAGAGACTCGGCCGGAACCAAATTAGGTGTCGATAACTCGAGGGGCTTGGGCTGGTGCGTCACCTGCTGCCCTGGGTGGATCCAGTTTGATAACGAGATGAAAAGCGTGTTCTCGAGGTTGTGCCCTGGCGACTCGTCAGAAGAAATAATTATGGCTATCGGAGGAACAGTCGTCTATCGTACCCGTAAAGCAACCTGACCGAGTCCGGCCATGACATCATCTGGCCGCTCCAAGTGGGCTCGCGGTGATTTGCCCACCCCACGTCGGGGCCGATATGGTGCAAGAACGCCAAGCAATCACGCTGCCGACGCGATACTGAATTACGGAGAGTTGGAGTCCCCGAGGCTCCAATCCCGCTCTAGCCGGACAAGAGCTTCCCGCCGGGCTTCGGCTTCATTCAGGTCCGTGTCGTCCACTCAGCGTGCGCCAAATATAAACGATCATCGACGCAAGAGGAAAGACCATATCACGGTTGATGAGTTCATTGTTGTCATCAGGGTCAGAATTTCTATCACGTGGCAGTGTGGGTTGTAACTCGTCCAGCGACCACCCACATCTACCGTCGTGCTTGGCGCTGCAAATATTACGCACTAGCCCTTGAGTCCTTGATAATAACCAAATCTCGCTTGTGTCCCCAATTCCTGCATTGTCCCGTTTGGAAGTTGCATCTCATCCCGTCGTCCAAGTTGACCCAACCGAGATGACGAGGCTATGGCCAACACTGTGCCTGGCACTCTTGCTCAACTCGACTTTAGCCCACCCAACACAACAACCTCTATCGCCACCCAACACCGATAGGCCCGCAAACTACACGCGTTTCGAACTGCGCCGGTATGGAATCTCCAACCAGGAAGACCTCGTCCACATGATGGACCTCGCAAAGGTAAGTCCCATCCGCCATACCCATCACCTGGCCACTCACTAGTACCAGAAAGCAAATATCGACATATGGCACCTCGGCCCCGACCACGTGGACATTCACATGGACACTGGGGCAGATCAAGACTTGCTAGGTCGCCGGTATACGACTCTACCCTATTCATTCCCATACAACTACAACTACACCCACCCGGCGCCACGCCCAGCCAAACAGATAGACGTCTCACGTCTACAAGACAATGAATTCCACGATGTGTACCACACATACGCAGAAATCGACCAGTTTGTGGTCGCGCTCGCCTCCGAGTTTCCTAAACTGGTCGAAGTCGTCTGGCTAGGCGCATCGTGGGAAAAGCGGGACGTGTTTGCGATTCGGATTGGAAAGCGGGGCAGGGGAAATCACAGGAGGAACAAGAAACACCGCAAGCATAAATCTATCCGTGCCCAGGGATCTTGCCACAAGGAGAGGTTGCTCTTGAGGACGTGGCGCTGGGTCACGGCTTGGATAAACCGCGTGGCGGAACTTGCCGGCCTTATTTCGAATCCCACCTCGGTCCGGGATTTGTACGCTAAATCCGGGCACGATGCGACGGCACAGGGGCGTCGTGTCAAGAATAGGGTGGTTATTCAGGGCGCACAGCATGCTCGCGAGGTACGTCTGATCTTCGTTTTTGTCACTCGCTCAACTAATGGATTACTTCAGTGGATAGCTACCTCGACGGCCTTATACCTCGCCCATGCCCTCGTCGCACCCAAACACGAACCAGGCTCGCTCCGGTACCTTCTCGATGACTTTGTCAGTCTCCTCGCCCCGCAGATACGCGCATCGCTGACACTCTTCTAGGACTTTACGATTATCCCCGTCCCTAACCCAGATGGTTATGATTACACATGGACAACCGACCGGCTATGGTACAAGAACCGCATGCAACTCCACCCCAATGCCAAGAGTGCAGACAACTGCCGCGGTGTGGATATGAACCGGAACTGGGGATACCAGTGGAGCTCAGATGGGAAGAACTGTGAGTCCCATTCCCATCTCATCGAGTGGATTCGCTGAGTTGTTTCATCTAGCCTCCGCATCCGAAGATCCCTGCTCCCACTGGTACCCGGGCGCATTTCCATTCCAGTCCCCTGAAGTTGCGGCGATTGCAAACTATATCCGTCGCACGCCCAAGATTCGTGCGTTTATTGATCTGAGGAGCTATGGGCAACAATGTGCGTCATCCCCCGGAAATGAAGCAATCGTTGGCTGACCGGGCGACGTAGTGATGTATCCCTATTCATACTCGTGTGAACAAGTTCCACCGCACGCGGAAGACCTTATCGAGGCTGCTCTAGGCGCGACCAAGGCGCTCAGGCAGACGCACAATGTTCCGTATACGTCAGGGGCGTCATGCGAACTTCTTTATCCGTGCGTCTTCCCTTTTATTCTCGTTTCTGAGCTAAAGATCTGGTATGTAGGGCGCCCGGGAACATTATCGACTGGATGTACGGCGAATCAAAAGTCAAGTATTCGTATAGCTTGATGCTAAGAGATATAGGAACTGTACGTATGTTCCCCTCTCCTGCTCACACAAACCTCACACCACAATCGCAGTACGGATTCCTCCTCCCACCGAAACAAATCCGACCTGTGGGCGAGGAAACAGCCGCAGCGATTCAGAGTCTAGTCCATTTCATCGTTGAGCCCACATTGCGCTCTGCCGGCGCTGAGTGAAGCTTTGAGTACTTCTTCTTATTTTTGGTGGTGGGTTGCTTTGGATAAAATGTACAATAGGTGTAGCTGTGGAATTCAACTGGATATGGTATTTATCCCGATGAAAACGATGATCGGGTTTAATGAGTATCACGTGGATGAACAAAATCCCCCTTGTTTTCGCCACCACGAGACCCTCTCAGTTGGACAGACTGGACTAGTAATCCTCAATTGAACTTCCGGGGACACTCGACACCTATTCTTAGCTATTATTCTGAGGACCAATTCCAAGCGAGCTATCTGCACCTTTCGAAGTATGAACGCTCAATCCGCTGACGACCCCTCCGGTTTGGTCCTCTTCAGCTTGACGCAATCTGCGATCAAGTCAAAAGAAATATTGCCAATCCTCAGTACAGCGTACTTCTAGTCGATAATCTTGAACAGCTGGCCAAACTCGCACTCGACAGAGAACAGAGGTGAGTTACTTTCCTCTCAGGGCGTCATGGTATAACATCGAGAAGAGGTCTACTAGGGAATGACCGCTCAAAAGTCCCTAGAAGCGTCTCGTTTCTCTGGAATTATATTCGAACAGAGGTCTATGCGGACGATACTTATGTGGAGCAATCATCGACTCAGGACATTCTCCTCCGACTCGCTCGCCTGACCCGAAATTTAGCTGCGCAATGTCCGAACAATCAGGAGTGGATCTTATCGTTGGTAACCCCCTTCCTAGCCCTCGTAATCGCTCTGAGTTATGGTATGCAGAGATTGTGAACTTAATATCCGCCAATTGCTACACTTTTTCACGGCCTGGTATTACGCCGAGAAAACAGAATGTAAGTCTTGATTTTCCAACTAACTTACTATCCGGTCAACTAACGTAGATTATGCACAGATCATCAGCTTACCACTGTAATGGCACAATGTCTTGTCAACACCATTACGGACAACGAGATAACTGCGACCGTTTGGAAGGAATATATGAAACTAGATGAGAAAGACAACATTCTAACGTACGTACTGCCATAGGTATTGAAGAATTGCTCATAGTTTTCTTAGCCGACTATTGGAATACCCGGATCGCAAAGCCGTACTAGCCACCCTGGTGTTCATCCTTAACACATTATCAGCAGGCCCCAACCAGAGGTACGATTTATTTGTGAACTGACGTCCTGCCCAAGTGACGCAGCCTCTATAGTCAAACAATGGCATCAAACATTGGAGGAAAGCTTATTTGCGCCAAGTTACTCGATAAGTCTGATCGGATCTTTGACGACGAAGAAAACGAAGATCTCTTTAACCTCATGTGAGTGTGTTTTTATTCAGTGAATCTATATCACAACTCATAGCCATCCCGACCATCAGTTACTCGATATTCAGGACTGTGTTTGAAGCCGAAACCTTGGAACCTCTATACAACTCGCTACAGTCGTAAGCCTTTTGTCCCATCTCGGATATGATCCACCCTTAAGACTCTATCAGCATTGATGGTGCTGTTTCACTGCACCAAATTACTCTTCTTAAGCTTCTCGACGCATACACCCACTCCGACCCCGCAATATCTTGTAGGAACGCTTCTATCGCCACGTTTCTCCCAAAATCCCTAGTATCGTTATTGCAAACTACAAAAGCGTGGATAATCGCGGGTTCAGAATTGTCGAACACCGGGTCTGGACCGAACTTGAACGAAAATTTGCCTCAGGTGGCGGCTGCCACTGTGCTTGTGTCCCAAACCCTCGCGAACTTGTTGATTGCGGAACAACTCGAATGGGAAAGGTCAGCTCCCTCACGACCTATCCTGGAAACGCTCCGCGCTCCGTCTAGTTTGTTCGTCGAATTAACCATAGGTATTCATCTTGTCTGAGCCGTCATACTCCCTCAACCCAACGAGTACCGCAGATGTTCTTCGCCGCCTAGATCAACTCCTGCCCCGCATCCAGTTCGGCAGAGCCAAGCCCACGTTCACTAACAGTGACCCTTTAATCAGCCAACCCAGACAGCTAGATGAGTCCGGCTTTCAATTTTTAAAACGGGACCTAGTTCGACTGCTGGGCATTATCAGTCATGAGGATAGCGGTATTCAGGTCCGAATACGAGAGTGTGGAGGGGTCCAACTCGTCCTCGGCCTCTGTGCTATCGATGAGAACAATCCATGTGAGTACTCGTCTTCGTGCGCGCATTCATGACTCCGAACCTGGCCATTTACTCAGTCATTCGCGAACACGCACTTTTTGCTTTGAGAAACCTGTTGCATAAAAATCCCGAGAACCAGCGCATCGTCCAGGAAATGGAACCAATGGGGAAGATTGACGAAAACGGCGTCTTGGTAGGGCTCTAGAATGGGCGGATCACCTCGAAGCTATAGAATCCCTCGATATTTAATGTGCAGCTGCGGTTGTTCGGGTTTTGGGCCAGCTGCGATTATGAGCTACTAAAGTATGGTCAAGACTTTTTGCGTTCCCGTCCTAGGGCGCTTGCGGCTATATTATTTTTATCCAATTCAACCACAATTAGGAATTAAGGCAATAAAACGAATGTGGTCACACATGGAAGGGTAAAGGATTGGATCAACCAAAAACAGGAAAGGAATGACTGGAACTTATACGCTCATACCGCTCATGTATGCTGCACAGAGATAGCCGCATTGACACCGTCATACACACACAAACCACCCGCTGCCCCATTAGCAGCGTTGCAGTCTTGAGCTAGTTTCTGCGCAATAGTAGCCACAGATTTTTGAGTCGAGCTTCAAATACCGCCAAGTCAATTGGATTAGCACCTAATCTGCCATGTGTAGGTTCTGATAATTTTGCTTACATTACAGAGTCAACTTGGTTCTGGTTGGTTACGAAGACTTTACAGCTCCGAAACGCAAACTCAGTCCCGAGAAATGGCGAAAGTGTGATTTCCTGACTGCCAGCGGCTCTCAGCTTGTTGGCAATTGTTGTGCAATCAAATTGGTTCGGCCCCGTCCCAGGAGTCCCGGAGCATGTAGTCTCGCAAGAACGGTCTGAGATCGAAACTACCGCACTAGTCTGGGCACCTCCGTCTGTAGCATTCCCGGTCTTCGAAGGACGTGGGATAGGAAATGTTGAAACTACAATGTCAGGAAAGCCTGTCACGGGAATGCGGGTAGTAGAAACTGGTAAGTTTACGAATGGCGTCAGTATTGGTCTGTCATGATGTGTTCTGCTCCATCAACTCGTAGCTACATACCTATTGTTGCAGCAAGTACTTGCTCAGGAAAACTTAGAAGGAATACAATCCAAGTAGGCAGGATTGACCATGAAAGGGTACGCCAAAAGACTGCGAGCGAAAGCATCGTAAACAGTAAAAGGCCAAAAGTCACAGGTAGAAAAATCCGAGCAGGACCAGCTCTCGAGGGGACCAGAAGTAAAGAACGAAGGAAAGCCGAGATGTTGACCAGCCCGGTGCCAGCACGTACCTCGTGATCCTGTGTGATTTGCGGACCCAGCGTGGTCCCATTGCTTCTTGTTGCTAACAAGCATGATTAAAGTACAGCATGGTCGCGAATGAATCATTTCTGATTGACAACCAATGTGGTCGCGCACGCAACGGGAACAATGAGGCGCAGGCAAACAATGTTACACAGTTACGTCATCAGCGGCTTCGTAGAATTGGCAAACCGGCTTCAGTTTTAACCTTCATAGTCCTAGTGTCGCGTGTCTGTAGCTGCACGCGCTGCAGCTTGGCAAAATGCCACCCGTTTACACCCTGCATTCGTCCGCTTTTCCATCCAGTTCTCGGTCAAAACATTCCGTGGAAAAATCTCCAACCTATTCTTCTAGATATTCCCGGACCGACCAAGGTAGCTCGGATACCGACAACGCCTCTGACGAAGAATCTGGCTCTGAATATGAGACTTTGAGTATTATCGATGGATCTATGGACTCAGTGGTAAAGGGACATTCCCTGCGCACATCGGTTACTCCAGCTGCTGGCTCGGAAACAACAGGGAAATCTACCACTGAAAATGCGGCTCGTGTCGGAGTTATGAATAGAGTATATGCTTGTACTCGCGATGGCTGCCATAAGTCTTACCGAAAGCCTTCTCGTCTTCAAGAGCATGAGCGATCCCATACTGGAGAGGTACGTTCGGACGCACCTCCATAGGCGCTCAGCCCTAACATTAAACCACAGCGGCCGTTTATATGTCTAGAGTGTGGGAAGTCGTACCTGAGAGAATCCCATTTGCGCGCTCATACCCGGAGCCACCTCCCGACCACCTCTCGCCCATTCGTCTGCACTTACATCACAAGAAACCTGGGCGTAGGATCACCAGATGAGATGATTCCCACGCAGAATTCCGCTGAAGAACACACTAGGACCTCAACCTCAACGTCGCCTACTCGAACCTGCGGTCAGAGATTTTGGACGATGCAGCATCTGAGAGCCCACGAACTTGCAGTTCATTATGGTGAAAAGCCATACAAGGTAGGCTCATAGGTGTCTCTTAAGAACTGTTCCTTACGCCCTTCTGCAGTGCTCTTCTTGTTCGTCTGCCTTTGCCAAACACGGCGCCCTACGAGTTCATGTAGCCGAAAACCATTCTCCTCCTGGTACCAAACCCTATCGATGTGAACATCCTCACTGCTCTCAGAGCTTTTCAACCAGCCAGAAACTCAAAACACACGCACGGGTACACGATGGCGAGTTTACATCTCTCTACTGATACGATGCCCAAAGCCTAATCTTTGGCTCAAGCCACTCGCTATTCTTGTGTGCACCCTGACTGCTCTAGCGCTAATTTGAGCAACCAGGCGCAATTTTCTACTTGGACAGCACTCCAGACCCATATGCGTTCCGCACATCCTCCGAGGTGCCCGTACCCCTCATGTAATGGTCGAACGTTTGCCTCCTCAAAAGGATTACGGGGTCATATCAAAGTGAGCCTATAACCATGAATCAGGGCGTAAAACAATTCTAGACCTAGAATTTTGAGTTAGACACATCGAGACCGAGAAATCGAGGATAGTCAACAAAATCAGCTCGGTGATTTCTTGACCGCCACTCAGAGCCTAAAACGAGCGCACACTGAGCTTTGCCAAGCTCACGAGGATCTAGAGCCCCAACCGAAAAAGAGAAGAGGCGGTGAAGTGGGGCGTGACTGGCCTTGTCCTTGGGACAACTGCAACAAAGCGTTCAAATCGGTGAGTGCCTTGTCCTTACTCCTTTGTGATAAACTACATTTTCCTTCCCACCATTATAGAAAAAAGCACAAGTAGACCATTTGCGCGTCAGTCACGAAGGGTCTCGCAACTTCTCCTGCCCCGAGGAAGGGTGTACTTTGACATTTGGGTATAAACATGTTATGCAGCGCCACCTTGAGCGACACCATCGTCCTCCGCCAATTGGAGCCCCTTCCACATATACCAATCCTGATTTGAATCAAGCCCAGTCGCCTAAAGATGCGGGGATAATAGGTCTCCTCACAGGGCAGGACTATCACGAGACAGTGGACCCGTCCAAGAATGGTGTAGTGCACCAACCCCGTGGGATAGCCTGCCCCTGGCCAAATGCCTTTGGACCAAAAAATGCTTTAGAAACCCATCGCACAGAATCTTCCGCAAACTGCGCATTCATGTTCAGGAGAGCGTATGATTTGCGTCGTCATCTTCGTAGTGCGCACGGTTTGGAAGTCGACGCCAACGAAGTAGGCGCTTGGGTCTTAGCACATAAATGCTGAGCCATCCGATTTTGTTTTGGATCCTTATATGTCGTTGAGCTTTCTGTCATGTATTCTTTACTTATAGTGTAATACGGCTCATATATTCCATGCGTGAACAACGACCGACTCTGGCGGGCTCAAACAACATTATACACAGATTGGTAGTAAGCCGCCGCAATCTTGGCATTGCCATTCTCGTTTGGATGCACTCCGTCATACGTATCGGTTGAAGTGCTGAAACCAGTCCAAAGGTCGACCACAGTGATGGGGGAAGCGGTGGTGGTTTTGTTCCGTGCCCACGCAGGAAGTGCGTTATTGAAATTGACTACGCGCTGAGCACAATCGGTGCACCCAGAGGGATTCATTGGCGTGATTTTGGCGACTTGGAAAGGTCATAGTAAGGCTAGCTGACATGGTGCAATGGATTGGACAGACATACCAAGAATTTTCATAGTTGGTTTACTGGCGCGCATTTGATCGACTAGTTTACTGAAAGCAGTTGTTATTGTGCTCGGAGCAATGCTGCTCCAAACCTGGTAAGGGCTTAGATTGATACTTATTGTGCAACCCTAATCGAGGTCACTCACATCGTTCGTTCCCAGGGTCATGGCTACGACATCCGGTGTGGTAGCGGAAAGCCATGCCGGGAGCAAGTTCTGGTTAGCAATATTTGTAGCGAGATATCCACCATGACCCTCGTTGTCGCCGTCATACGCAATACCACAACCCTGGGCAGGAAGTGTTCCTAACAAAGACAGCGAGTTTCAAAACGCATATAACCGCTTCACGTAAATACGCACCGACGAAATCAATGTTCGTTTTTCCCGCACTTTGCAGCTTGTTCCAGAGAAGGGCTCGCCAACACCCCTATAAACCTATTGGTGAGTAAGTGGATATAGCGGTGCAGGTATACTAACGGGGGATCCAGTTATAGAGTCACCAAGAAACATGACCTTGGTAGCAGCCAGGGCAGGATTTATGACCCATGCCAGGGCTGTCAGCAATAAAGCAAACTTGGACTGCATCTTAGGACCGAGGAAATGGTTTGCACAAAACGAGACCTATCACCTTGTACTTATAGACCTTAGCTGGTCCAGGTTTGCAATATTGGGTCCAAGGATGTTGGCTACCGGCAAGAACTGCATTGCATAGACTTGCCAATTCCATCAAATCGGATGTTCAATGGATTTATGTCGCAGTCCAATATGTCATGTGTTGCATACTTGGCCAGTAGGGTCGGACTCCGCATGGGTTGCTGGTCGTTAACTCGGCGTTTCGCGAAGGTTGTGTTAACGCGGAGATGTCAACTGACCAACCAGAAGCAAAGTGCTTCGCTCGGCATATCGGAAGAATTCCACGTCTTATAGGAATGAATTTTGTATCGGAAAGTGTATTCTACTGATGAGAAGTTCATGGACTCCCAGGAATACCGGATATTTCTCGTCTACGAATTTTGAAGCTTAAATGTTTCCTTTTCTTAGTACTAATGTGATTCGGCCCGACTCGACCGCAAAATCAAGGTTATAATGAATTATTCAGCTTAATTATGCTAAAACAGAGTATAGCGTCTATTACCACGAGCTTCATCTTGTGTAAGCGGTTGATATGAACCGCCCTGGTCTGGATCTTTAAACTTTGGGAAGGTATAAAAAAGAACCATTGCTGGGTTCAGAAATCCATCCCATTTATTGACTATCAAGAAAGATGCCCAAACGCCGACAATCGAGACCTAAGCCTCGGATGACCCTCAAATGTTGACTGCTTCCTGTAAGCAGAACTTGAGGCTGGAAACATATGGATTGAGCGTGCCACCGTCCTATCTAAGAAAATCTGTCTCATTCGATTTTATCTTTTATCCGTTCCACTGCAGTCCCAGGCCACTTCTCCAGGTAAGTGGTGAAATGCTCGGCCAACGGTCACCAAGAAAAATGAAATTTCGACGACTAAGCGCTCAGAGAAGTCATTGCCTAATTCGGCACATCATCTCGATGCACTGCATAAACGTTTGCCACAACCACATTTATAGTAGTCGTGAATGTCAATTGTGGCGCGGATAACATACCGAAGCAATTATGCGAGCACCCTACGATGTTTTTTCTACCTCCTAGGTTTGACAGGGCGGCCTTGAAGCCCAACCTGTTTGTATGCGCTGAATCACTGGTTTGGAGCGCCAATCAGCGGCTGGCCTGTGCAGATATGGATTTGGGAAAGTCTTCAGTTTTGACTCAATGGCTCCGAAAAACGCGGTGAAATTCCTTATTGGGGCGCAAAACTACGAAGGAGATTGGCGCGCCCGTGGTTCAACACAGGCCGTTCTAACCGGGGTAGCGAGTCATTTTGCTCACCCCAGCCCACCAAATCTATAAAGACCGAGGGGATACCATCTCTCCACCCATACTCAAACATGATATCTCTTCTCCCTCTTGCTGTCGTGGCAGCGACGGGAATCTTTGCTTTTCTATTGCTGAAGATCGTTCAATCTGGCCAAACGGCACTCCTTCTTCCTCCAGGGCCAAAGCCACTCCCTTTAGTTGGCAACGTGCATCAGGTATGTATGGCATGGTACTTATCGGAAGTTCGTCTGTGACCATCTCGCTCAGATGCCTACCAAGGGAGAAGATTGGCTTACATTCAGCATATGGTCTAAGCAATACGGTGAGATACTAATATTCAGATGTCGTTGATAGGCTAATGCATAATGCGTTTCCAGGCGACATGTTTTATCTCAGTATATTTGGAAAACCTTTGATTGTCGTCAACTCGGTGCAGATAGCGTCCGAACTTTTAGATAGACGCTCCAGCAAGTACAGCGAACGACCTGCCTTCCAGATGGCAGGTGAAATGTAAGTAATTGCATATATTCAGGCAAAAGCCGCGTTTCCTCCACGAAGTGCTCACAAAAACACCCATCTTTTATAGAATGGGATGGTCGAAATCAGTAGTACTCTCGCAGTACGGCGATCGACTCAAACGGTACCGAAAGCTACTCCAGTCGGTTTTAGGACGTAGCGCAGCACCGCGCTTTCGTCCGCTTCAACAACAAGAAGCCAATCGCTTCGTACAAAGGATGATCCAAACTCCAGAAAATTTAGTACAACATATTCGACAGTGAGCAATCATCAACCGACGACGCATGATACTTTATTCATATGCTTTCCCTACAGCAACGCAGCAGCAGTGATCATGAAAATAGGATATGGATACAGCGTTTCCGATACTTCCGACAGGTACATTAGTGTTGCCGAACGAGCTCTCACTTTATTTGCCGCGGCTACAATCCCTGGTGCCCATTTGGTGGACCTCGTACCATGGTGTAAGCACCCACGAGTCTCTTCGTGTAGTCTGCTGACACTTCAGCAGTACGACATTTCCCAGGAGTGTCCACTAGCAAAGCCGCCAGGGAAGGCCACGCAGCCCTCATGGAAATGGTCGAGCGGCCATTTGGAGATGTGAAGGCTTCACTTCAGCAGATGTCGGGCGATGATGAACATCACTCATTCGTTGCAGAGAGCCTGCGTACAGGCGCGGATGATGACGATCATATACAAGTAAGTGGCAAATCCCTTAGCTAGTTCACAGTTCGCCTTCGCTGGCTTGGTTGCGACACATCAGTGCTAATTGATCACCTAGTGGGCAGCGGCGTCACTGTATGCTGGAGGCGCTGACACAACGGTTTCAGCTGTTGAAACATTCTTCCTTGCGATGGCACTGTACCCGGATGTTCAATATCGCGCACGGGAGGAAATCTATCGAGTGTGCGCTGTGGATCCGTCAGGTAACTTCCAACGTATACTTGTAGTTCTTTCCTAAATCTCTAACGGCTGAATGCTACCAGGAAAATTGCGCCGACTTCCCACATTAGAGGACCGGGCAGCGCTTCCGTACACTTGGGCAGTGTACCAAGAATGCTTGCGTTGGGGCGTTATCACACCCTGTCAATACCATGTAGCGCGAGACGAAGACACTTATGATCTCGGATATGCCAAAGGTGGCACATATAGCCATGTCCGCATCCCAAAAGATGCGCTGATCGTCGTTAATGCCTGGTATGTTCGCTTGAGTTGGATTTCAGTAGGCTCTCACAGAATCTAAACCCTATTTATTGCCAGGTCTATACTCCACAATCCCGACAGTTACCCCAACCCATTCGAGTTCAATCCGACGCGGTATCTCCCAACATTAGGCTTTAAACCACAACCCGATCCTCGGGAGATTGCCTTTGGGTGGGGTCGCAGGTTTGTTGCTTGTTTAATCCACCAATGTCATTGCCAAACTGACTGATTGCTGATCCTCAGGCGTTGCCCCGGTATCGCTATCGCCGACGACTATGTTTTCGCTACCATCTGCACCACTCTAGCCACTTTGACAATTTCCAATGCGCGAACCAAGACTGGATTACCTATTATTGCCCCCAGTCCGGAAGTTGAAACCGAGATGTGGAGGTACACTACAGGAAGCATTAGGTTGGTAGTGTATCTAGTCATATTCCATCGATTAGCACTAACACAACATGTTAGTCACCCAGAGCCCTTTGATGTTGACGTAGTCCCCCGAAGCGAGGCTGCAACCGTTATTGGTGATGAAGAATGACAGAGACACGGGATAGCTTGGCCAGGTGCCGAACAAGTCCTATTCATCACCATATGCATAACTGCACCTAATATACTACATTTGTATTATAAGTACTGTAATCAAAGTCAAATTCTCAAATTCTAGTCAAAAAGATGAAGCAACTACAAGGCGATGGACGAGCCCGCTGAGTTTGGGCGAGGTATACTAAGGATCAGTCACGAGACTCAAGGCTCCGTTTGCGATAATCTTTTCATTTTTTTTAAAAAAAAAACTTTGTCGTTTCCAGGCCGTTTTAGCTCATTGTTTCGCGCTCGTATTCATTTAGACGAGTCGCAATTTTTTACTTTATCTCTTTCTGCCTCACATCCACAGTTGAGGGTGTGTTGTATTTACATCTGTGGTTGCGCGCATGTAGTCATGTGATGCGTGCGGAATTTTTGTAGTCAGAGATCAATCCTACCATCTGTTTTCGTAGGCCCGCCTGTGCCGCTTACAACAGATTTAATGTCATCATTTTCGAATGGGTAATTGTGTGAAATAGTTGGAAGAGAACTGCGAGGGTTGAAGGAACTGCGAGGTTGCTTTCAAGGATCGACAGAACTTGCCAAAAAAAAACAAAGCTTTGCAGTACACATTTCGTCCACACCAGGTGCGATGGATTGACCTTATGTGGATCCTGGTCTTCAGACAGCACGAAGGACAGGCAAATAGTACATTTGTGACAACTAGTTGCAAGACCGTCCCGGGCGTCGATCTTTATTTGGTAACAGCCAACCGAAAATGACAGCATTATAGACTAAATATATTACTCTCTGCGGTCCAAACCCCAAACAAGCAGTGAACTACGATCATGCGAAACAACCCCGTTCCTAGATTTCTAGTGTGGCTGAACAGCGGCTTGGATGGCAGTAAGGCGATCAGCGTACATGCCAAAGCCGTGCAATATCTTGTTTGCAATATCAGGAAGGAGGCTCGCAATGGAGACACCAAGACCATTAACCTCGGAGCTGCAAGGTTGTTCAATAATTTTACACGACCATACTAACGAGAGGCTTACTTGATGGAAGCAATATTATCACCAAGTTGGGTGCTCCTGGTGCCCTTGCAGCTGCGAAGGATGTGATACATCGCCTGAATGATGACACGATATTAGCCAAGGAAATTGCACAGACAGCCGCACTTACAGAACCGATGCGCTCCATCTCCTCCCCTTTCTGATCATGACCGAGCCCGAGATTCAGACTTACTCCCAGCAATCCAGCCTCGGTCGCGCGCTTGTATTCTTTTAGGGCCTGTAAAGTGCCACTCGTGATGATCAAAAACTTAGCCTCGCGCTCAGCTTTGGGTCCAGCCATGGCGTCGGCTACTCAGTGTTAATTCACGAGATTGTAGCTATAACATTTTTCTACGTACCAACCTGGTCCTGAAGGTTATCGAACTTGGCCATGGCGACACTATAGGGGCTCTCGTCGCGAGGCTCGACGCCAATACCCCCGATGAAATCAGAATGAAGAGCTCCAGGGGCGTTGGATGGGGTTGCAACGACACCGACGACTGCGAAAGCCACGATAAGAATGCGAGAGAAAATCATTAGGTGGGTGTGTTGTGAAAAGATGAAAGTGGGGGTCAACAGGGTGAGGCGTCGATGGTCGAGTTCTCGACAGCAAGAGGCCTTTATATATGTCAAATGGTGACGATCCAGCGGCCTTCAATCGGTGCTTCTGGACTTCGGACAGTTTCATTGCGACTATTTCAAATCACATTTCAGGCTCGATCCGGAACCCATTGAATACATGGTAGGTGGCTTAAATGGTGTACACGGGAAACGTGCTACGTTTACATACACATTATTATGCACCAAAATCCAATCGCCACTTCAGAGGCCCCAGAGACTCAGCTTTGACTTGCTGGAGGGCTGCGAACTCGGGCCCTGAAGATTATCACATAACCTGACACTCTATGACAGGCAAGGAGCCAACGACCCCTAAGTAAACGACAAGTCGACACAAACACGAGTCTTTTGGAACCTCCACTAACCCGTTCGACCCGATCGACACCAAGTGTGAGCATATCAGATCCCACCCTGGATATGGGAGCTATACTCTCCACTATTTTATTGTTGAGACTCTAGATACTTACGAGGAGCCACCGTTCAACCCCTTCAACAGGCTTGGTGGCTTTATTTGGTACTATATGCGCGCGATCAATCCGCCAGAGTAGCTTCGGAGTCGTCAAACCTGAAAGAATATGATAATACAATCCGTGTTATTACTTAGGTGGAAGACAACTTCCGTCAATACGAATCAGTCATACCTAGGAGAAAGTGGACTCATGCGATAGTAGCTAGTATTGATTGTGAACAGCAACCCTCAACGAATTTTATTTTATTTTAAAAAATTGGGAAAATAGCCAAATCATCATAATCTGCCGCATAAAAACGCCCTTGCGCGCTCGGATGACTAGGAGGGTCAGTAACAACCTGTTTATACACAAATGTATTCACACATTATAAGAGTCGAGCACATACCCGAGCCATTTTGACGAAGCAGGAGACAAAACTAGCAACCACGTGACCGCGAACTCGGTGGGCGCACATAAACTTTTGTATCTATCCACGCTGGGCTCCGCTAACATTCACTTACACGGTTATTCCACTCTCTGATACTGTGAGCAAACAGGGTGACTACGTCGACCAGTGGCAAGGCCATCCAAGCCCCAAGCCCGCGAGAGCGGAAGAAATTCCGAATGAGACACCCAGTAAAAGTGCAAAACAAGTAAATGTATTCTCCTATAGATCCAGTACCTAATGTCCGATGGAGATGAAAAACTACGAAACCGCACAGCCCGTTTGCTCCTAAGCCGCAACAGCTGCATGAATTGCCTCAAGGCGTTGGGAAAACTTGTCGAAGCCAGCCAGGATGGTGGGTGCATCGCCGGCCATCATTTTGGCCAGGGTGTTGCCAAAGTCATCAATCTCGGTGCTGGGAGCTGATCAGGTAACCGCAGAAAGAGTAAATCTAATGGCTTACTCGATGGCGGCAATATTAGCAGCGAGTGTGGCGCTTCTGGTACCTTTGCAGCTACGGAGAATGTGGTAGACGAACTTGAAACGAGATAACATTAGCTGTGGGATTCAATAACCGCTATTGGTACTTACCGAGCCGACATTCTTTACTTCCTCCGCTTTCTGGCCCATCTGAGGATACAAACTTTGGGCTGTCCACCTAGACTTGAACCCGCTGTTGTATTGCTTTACTGTGTCTAAGAGACTGCCAGTGATAGCCACGAGCTTAGCCTCACGCTCGGCTTGGGGTCCGGCCATGGCGTCGGCTGTTCACGAATTGTCATGATCGTGAGCTGAGTGGGGGGATTTTTGTACATACCCACTTGGTCCTGGAGAGCTTCGAACTTAGGCTTAGCGACGGCATAGGGCGCGGTATCGCGACCGTGATGCGCATGGCCGATGACATTGATAGAGTCGTGTTGGAGGGATCCAGGTGTGTTGGATGGGGCAGCAATCACGCCAACGACGGCGACAGCAGCAATAAGGATGCGAGAGAAGAACATTATGTGTAAAGATTGTGGTGTAGAACGAGAGGGAGGGCAATGAGTAGGGACAAAATTGGGTGAGTGAAAAGACGGAACCCGCCGCCGAGAGGCTCTTTATATGTCAAATGCGTGACACTCCGTGGCGCTTCCTTGCGTTTCAGGCGGCCTTCGATCAGGACTTCTGGGGTTCCGGCGGGTTCCATTGAGCGAATTTCAAACTATGTTCCACGCTCGATTTTTGAAGTTGTTGAATGCATGACAGGCAATCTATATATAGCACAGTAATACAGTAGGTATCGCACACGGAAAACTTGGATATCCGCCTCGAGCTCGGTTTCATTGGGGAGGAATCTCTCCTGCGAGGATCTTCTGTCCAACCTCCTTCTCTTCTTTCTAACCCGGCGTGATCCCGTTAGCGTCGGGTTGACGTACGAAATGCAATATACTTACATGACCGGGTAAGACCTGGTCGTAACACGTTAGCAAACATCGACGGGACCGAACGGAGGCGGCACTCACAGTTCCACGATGTACCTTGGCATAGGCTACAACGGTGATTATTTCATTAGCACAGCTCTGTATCCACGTAAACTCGCGTACCTTTCACCTGCTCCTTGAAAGGCAGCTTGCCATCCTCATGAAGATGTTGCTCGGCGTGCGCATTAGCCGAGTGCTTGATGTCGTCAGGAACGGCAGATCCGCTGCCCGGTTGCGTGGCGGCTAGTTGTGACTGTTCAAGTACGAACTCAGCGGCTGACATTGGGCGCACCTTGCTGGTCGGCTACAACACCATCGGTGCCTTGGTATTTAGGTTGAACGATTTCAGAGGGTAAAGCGGGCTGGTTGGACATGGTGGAGAGGGTGTGTGAGAGTGGGTTGCATATTGGGCTGGGAGCGCGAGTACATATGGACTCGTAACGAGAGTATGACGTCACTTGGGACTAGGGACGCCTATGGCCGAGACGACTTTGATCTAATCTTTCACAGACAATCGTTCGTCGTAATTGGATCTTCGATGACGATACGGACACATAGGTTAGGTGAAGGTTTGTCGGTTTCTTGGATTCGGCAGCTGGCGGACCAGGCGCAGGTGAACCAGGCCAAGGGAGTAGCCAACAGGATACCCGCAAAGACGTACCGTAACCCTCAGCCTATTGTACTTTCTCGTGCCAAGGATCGCCCATCGCCCGTCTACTACTGATGGCGTGTGACTTGGGCGAGGTGTAACTTTGGTACTCCTTGAACACTTGCAAAGAATATAACGAAGTATTAAAGCGTCTCTTTATTCTAGCAGCATAATGTACGAGAGGTGTCAATCTTGGGCGCCCGTAATGAGACGGGAGAGGCTTTATCAATCCAGAGATGACCATCAAAGCGTTGAGGAAAGTGTCGCGTTACATAAGCAGCGCCTTCCATCGACGACTGGCGCTCTGCCTGGGGTGTAAATGACTGGGCTTCGAATTCATCAAATCCCACCCACGAAGAATTAGTTGCCGTTCGGGAGTCTGAACTTCCTCCTTGCCAGTCTAGAACTATCTACATTTCTCAAGTTAAGCACACCCCCAAAACTACTATAATTACCCGAGATAATACTCTGTCTGGGAGTGTACTCCGCTGGTTGTTGTAGTATAATGTTTGGAAACCCTGTAAACGTGAACTATCATGCCAAGCAGGGAAATAGATAGCGCATATATAATAACGGTGGGGTACAACCTTTGAAAAAAAGAAAGCCGGTCCTACCTTGAGCATGTACTCACGATACTTACATGTGAGGGCGTCGGCCGTAAAAATAACTGTATATGAGCGCATTGAAAAATTATACTGTCAAGGCGGCGTACCTTGTCAAGCTACCATGGGGCGTGATACTCGGAACATCTCTTGTTCAACAAACGGTGTGGGTAATCGGTAGGCGTGTTGTCTCGGGGACCAATGATGGGCACGTTGTGGGGATACGAGATACGCTTGCGCAAGGCTAGTGGGAGCTAGAAAATTAGCACACATTTAAGTGTAATGCGTTCCTCTTGGTTGTAGCTGTAGTCGGTTAGAGATGTAGAGTGGTTGCAGTCGCGTCTGGCTTGGAGGGATGCTATTGGGATGCTAACCTTAGGGATAAACTGTAACCAGAGGAGATCGGACGAAATGATAATGACATTGAAGATAGCTGCATCAAGCAACCCGAGATGTCAGCGACATGCTGAATACAGAGCTAATTCCAGTCAGTACTCAATGAGCGAATGGCTTGGTCCGCAGAACCGGATGCGGTATAATGTGAATTCCATCGGAAGGGAATGCGGCCGCGCCCGACAAAAATCGAAGTGTCATGGGCTTGAATCCAGGTAGAACCATATGATCAGCTCCCAAGTGTTTTGAGGTACGTGCATAAAATAATCGAGTCCCTGCAATAATCACATACAAGCCACAAACCACAGTCCTTTCATTGATTTGTTAGTCCAGCGTCAGATGTTTGGCTCCCTCTACAACAGTTGCCCGGTCAAGTGTCCCTCTTAAGAGTTGCCAGACTCTAGCTGGTTCCCGTTGAGCAAGATGTTCTGAGTTCTTGTAGTTGCATTCAGGGGGGTGGGATCCGACAGTATGACAGGTATCTAAGTATTGTATTGAAAGATGATCTTGAAAAGGAGGGGCAAAATGAGGATTGTTTCTCAGGTTGATAACTGGACTAAAAATTAGCTTGGAATGCTACTGAAATATAGGAATGACCATTTGGTGGGCATATCACTTCAAAGCAAACGCTGTGTATGGGTGGCTGGAAGCCAAATGCGAGACTTCACCACGTCGATTTCGGTGCTTTTCGCCGAAATATCTCAAGATTCAGTACCATATACGTAGATTTTGAGCTTTATACCTTCATGTTTAGCAGACTCCCCACAACCAGGGGTAAACTCACAAGTAGTGAGGAGGTAGCGGCCTAGAACCGCGCTCAAATAGCCCACGAGATGATTCTGACTGAGTGGTTTACGCCAAGCATTGCCTTATTTTATTTGGCGCAAAAGATTGAGTAAAATGTATGTCCAGCGAGGGGGTCGAACCCGCGACCTTCGAGTTGTAATACATAACCACGTTTTATTAGCTTGACGCTCTAACCAACTGAGCTAGCCAGACTTGACTTCAACATGGCCCAAATACATATAATGGGTTAACAAGACTTTCAAATTGACCCTGGCACAACCGCTCGCTCTATCATCTCTTTCTTTGCCGTTTAGCACGACTGGCTCTTAAGGAACATCCTGCCGTAAGACAATTCAGAGTCTCACCATTTCCAGGGTCGCTGCCAGCGCCTGGCAAAGAGAAGAGCCGGCCAATGATTGTGTGCTATGCTTGCTTCCAAATCCGCATTCAAACCTGTCATGGAAGCCGTCATTGACACGACTTCTTGGGCTCGTCACACTTCTACTCGGAGTTGCTGAGGAATATAAACTGGGGAATGAGCCTACAAGCTACATTTCAGTCGCTCTTTTCTCCATCATGCTCACTCTCCTCTTCACGCTTGGATTGGCTGTTCTGTCCACTACGTTTGCTATTCCCGTCTCTGAATTTGATGCCAATGTCAGCAAGGGGCTGTGTTTGATCCAGACATCCGACAACACCTGCCTCGCTCTGGGTCACCGAGGATCAGAAACTCGACCTTGTCAGGAAGAATGAGGGCGTTGTGAGTAATACGAGTACTGTGTTGACTATTCCTGATGACCGGCTAGTTTGATCTCACTGAGACTTACTATAAGGGTGAGGAGCAAAAGGAACAGAATGTAGAAGCTGTCGTCAAGAGTATGGATTGTATGTGGTTTAACTGATATTAAATTGTGTGCTAATTCCATATAGACCCCGCTCCTTCCAAATCATCCACTGTCAGGGCGATCATGTCAACGCTTTCCGTTGATCGTATGCGAGACAACCTTGATATTCTGACTGGGTATCACAACCGATACTACAAGTCCGAGACTGGTGTTGCTGCTAGCAACTGGATCTACAACCCGCTCCGCTCGATTGCTGACGGCAAGAGCAATGTCGATGTTCTTCAATTCAATCATTCTTGGGCTCAGAAGTCTGTCATTGCCAGGTTCAATGGCGTGTCTGCTACTGGAGCGGTCATTCTGGGCTGCCATCTTGATTTGATCAACCAGATTGCTGTTACTGGACATGCGCCTGGTGCGGACGACAACGGCACAGGGACTGCCAACTTGATGGAAGTCTTCAGAGCACTTGTTGATGCTGGTTTCAGTTAGAGATGTTGCAAGAGGACCTACCATGCACGGTCCCTGCAGGTACCCGTGGATTACCCGCGGTTACCCATGCATGAAGGTCCGCGGGACGGTCTGTGGAGTGAGAGAGCAAACACGGGACCGTGCACAGTCTATGATCTGCAGGGATTCACCCTGGCAGCAGCCCAGGGGCCCGCAGACCACGGTTACCCAGGACCATGGGACACAGGGCCACAGTACTGTGTGCTGCGGAACCATGGTGCATGGGACCACGGGACCACAGGACCACAGGACCACGGGACCACGGGACCATGCAGCACAGACCACAGTCCCATGGGCTCCGGGACACATGGGACCACAGACACATGGACCAGTAGACACACAGTCCTGTGGTACACGGTCCCACGGTCCCACGGTCCCATGGACCGTGTGTCTACAGTTCCATGAGCCTGTGGGTCTATGGGTACATGGGACAGTGTGTCTACAGGTACATGGGACCGTGTGTCTATGGGTCCATGGATGTCAGATCCCGGACTCACGGGTCAGCTATGTCAGGGTCCTCTGGTTCCTCATTCATGGGCACACTGCATCTCAGATATCTGCAGCTACTTCCCGAGTTACCCAGCACAACAATTGAGAGCTGTCAAACCCAACCAGTAATCAGGGCCAATAGCATACGGGCATGATTGGACACTAGATGAAAAACCAACACATGACACAATAGAAAGATTATCATGCAATTACTGAGTAAAGAAAATCGATACAAGAGAAAACAGATTAATGAGTACAATATAGGAACAAGCACTCTAAACGAGCATATCAAGAAAATCCAAACAGTAGGAGGTGCTGCACATCAGAATAGCAAAGCCAGAGTTCCTCAGGCTGATTGGCCCAACAACCTCAGAAGGACAACTAGATATGAGAACAAGTGAGCATTGAGACGCAATTCAGTTTGAGAATGATACACTTACATTGAGGATGTAAGTCGCAGAGGTAAAGGATGTTATGATGATACTTGAAGGAAGACGTCTAAGGGGGCAGGTTTACATCAAAATAAACATTAGAGGATCGAGATACTTACTGAGTTGGGCACGGGGGAACCAGTGAATCATGATGTAACCCCTGACAAAATATTGAGGCATGGAAATTAGTGATCAAAGAGAAAGGAATGAGAAGAATGGAAATGGAGAGACAAAGAGCCCAAAGTACCGGCTAAAAGGTGATGTGAGAGGCCAACAGGGGTTGGGTTGATGGCAGCACCAGTATGAAGCAAACGTGACAAGAGCTGGTGGAGGAGCTTGTCAAGAATGTCAGAGGGGAAATTGTCAAAGACAATGTCGAGGAAGTTTCCACGAAGGATGTTGGAGAGGGTTTTGACGGACATTGGGCCAGAGGGGTTATCGAGAGTGAGTGTTGGGGGTCGGGGTCAATAGCGACGGTGAGGGGAGTACAAGGACATGAAAAGTGATGGTGTCGAGCGGGAGAGAGGCCTGGAGGGGCGCTCAAGGTGTGAGGGAGTGGCAGGCAATAACATTGACTCACCGCACAGGCCCATTAATTGGTTCTGCAAGCCAAGAACTGTTGCACATTAGTACGGCTTGGCTTCAGGTACCTACTTCAAAAGAATTGCAAACACGGAAAAAGAAGCCACGCATGTCGCATGGAAGGTGCTGTCAGTGTCAGTGTCGGATCCCTGGGTGGCGCGGCCGTGATCCAAGGCGATCGCCATTCTGCTGGCATCAGCGTGTCTTTATACCATAAAGTATGAGCAACACAGGCTCAGTAATGTTTCTGGTAGAGGCAGTGAGCATAGAACTCACAAGATCCTGCTTGGTACATCCGGTGTAAGTTGTCCGACAAGTCAGTCGCGCCATGACCAGGTACAGCGCCAGGGCCTCGGCAATTCCTGGCGTGAATTTACGGCAATTAGTGCACCGTTTTAACCCCACGTCAATGCAAAACGGACTCACGCACATAAGAGATACGACGTGGAACACCATGGGAATGGCATTAAATTAATTACGAGCATAAGAGAAGGAGCGAGAAGTGAGGAGTGGTGGCCGGAAGTTGTGGGATGGTGTTTATTTACGTGTGATTGGGCTTATCAAGTTGACATACCATGACGGCAAACGCGGGCTATTCACTGGGATCGATTGGACACTTCAACAATGACGGAAACACTTACAGCGATGTTATAATGATAGAAAACAAGCTATGTTTTCAGTTGCTCACTCTCAATCAGCTCCATACGATTGAGGCATGGTGGGACAACGTTCAGCTCTTGCTCGCTAACATGGCCCGCACTTTGACTTACGTTCCTGACTCCAATGAGGAGGGAGCTTCCCGTGGTTGTCAACCAAAGGGTAGGTTCTTTGCGCAGCCCCTTCCTCAAGGCCTAACGCACCACGTAGTAGATAAGCCAAAGGTTGCACCCACCAAGCGCGCTTGATCAAAGAGTCCGGTGATGCAGTCAAGTAAGTAATTGCGCTGGACCCATCTCTGCGGCATTGACTCATGCTGTGATACTTGTTACAGGTAAACGGAAGAAGACCGACAAAAAAACAAACAAACCGACCGCACCGCCTCACCCTAAGAAACCGAGAACGGTTAGCGCTGCTCTGTCATTAGAGGAGCAGTCAGCCAGGAATGCTGCGACCAGGCAATCCACGATGGAACGTCGCCAGGCGGCTCCTGTCAAAGAAGAGCTTGGTGAGTTTTTTCGGCTCTCAATCACTCTTTACTCACGTCGAATCCAGCGGCAACAATTGAGCACATCAAGAAGAGCATCTCGGGCGCGTATGCCACGTTTGAGTTGCCGAAATTGGTAAAGTGTCGTGAGCCAGCTCACTCCATCAGACTCGACTGTTGTCTCGCCCGCCTGTTCCCTTCTTTTGTGTTGTGTTCCGTTTCCGTTTGCTGCGTTGCCACCTTCTTGTGGTTTTTCTGTTACATTGTGTAACGCGGCTGTGCTTTGTACGAGTCATGTCTGTTCATACAGCATGACTCACATGGACACTCCTGACTGGTAGACTGTATGACTCATGTGGCTGCGCCTTGTATGACTCGGCCACTTCTCGAATATATATAGAAGACCAACAAGCCTGGTAACCCCAGCTTGTTTTGTCTCGTCAAAAACATCCCCTTTGAGTGACACTTAGAACCACCCCTACCCTCAAGAGCCTACAGACGCTTAAGTGTGTTGCGGTTCAAGAGGTCACTTAGGTCTTAGTGCCGTCCACTCTCCATTGCGGCTTGTCTCATAGCCACCAAGAAGAAGCTTACGACATTACAAAACAAGCTTAACAACATACAATATGTCCATTCAAGAAGATGGAGGGTCACGCCCCTCATCCACTATATCAACAAGAAGAGGACCCAGTCGGGCAGCAAGGCCCACAGGATCACTAAACGAACAAGATATCGCACAAATTCAAGCGGGAGGTCCTGCCTGATTGTCGTGAGCCAGCTCACTCCATCGGACTCGCCTGTTGTCTCGCCCGCCTGTCCCCTTCTTTGTCTTGTGTTTCCGTTTCTGTTTGCCGCGTTGCCACCTTCTTGTGGTTGTTCTGTTACATTGTGTAACGCGGCTGTGCTTTGTACGAGTCATGTCTGTTCATACAGCATGACTCACATGGACACTCCTGACTGGCTGTCTTTTATGACTCATGTGGCTGCGCCTTGTATGACTTGGCCACTTCTTGAATATATATAGAGGACCAACAAGCCTGGTAACCCCAGCTTGTTTTGTCTCGTCAAAACATCCCCTTTGAGTGACACTCTGAACCACCCCTACCCTCAAGAGCCTACAGACGCTTAAGTGTGTTGCGGTTCAAGAGGTCATTTAGGTCTTAGTGCCGTCCACTCTCCATCGCGGCTTGTCTCATAGCCACCAAGAAGAAGCTTACGACACCGATCACGCTCCCAAAGCCAAACATCAATGCCGGGAGCTTTCGGCATTGCCGACATGACAACGGTACAAGAGGAAGAACCCACTATCACAAATAGGGAACCAGGAGACCTCACAATTGACCCCACTCCAGCAGCAATTCGCATTCCAACTGGAAGCCCAGGGCCATCACGTCCCTTGTGGCCACTAGGGACTAGGAGACAGTTCTTTTCTCCCCAGCCTGAAGCTCATGGGGGCGTGTCACTTGTTCCCATTAGACCTCCTCCTACACCACACATTCCGAATGTCCCTACAGTTCCCCAAATTGGAGGAACCATCACCAACGCAGGACCAATTCCAGTGGCTTCCCAGCCAGTCACACCAGCGATTCCAGCACCACCATATGTCCCACAGGGTTACTCTGGACAATTGGCCCCAGTACAACAAAGCACCGGTGATCCAGGAAGCTCAAGTTCAAGTTCCAGCTCTAGCAACAGGACTGTAATCAGTAATCTAGACGACCTGGACGACCTTCTAGAAGGAAGACACAACGCCACCCTTAGGGTTATAGACGGAATGAGAGTCACTACAGATCGAAGGCTTAGCGGCCTAGAACAGGTTACACAAGTCCTAGCAAACAACCAGCAAATCTTTAATGATTCCATCAACACCCTACAAGGCACCTTAACGGACATTCTGAACTCGGCAAGAAATGGCAAACATAATTCCTTCCTAGTTGGTCAAGATGTAACCCGCCTTCGAAATGAGGTTACCAACACTCAAGGACTAGTAAACAACGTACGCGAAGAACTCAACACTACCAGACAAGGGCAACTCGAATGGAACAAGGCAGTAACACAAGGATTAGAAACCTTACGACAGGAAGGAACCTCCTTCACTGCCAAAATCACGGAGGTTCAAGAAACTATCAACAACATGCGAGAAGAAATGGACGAAGCATCCCTGCATGGGATCCCCTCCAGGCGGTCAAATTCTCCACCACACCCAGACGCAGAATCTACCAGGATTGACGAATTAGAACTAAGAATCCAACGACTAATCGAGAAACCAAGCATCGGTAGCGGACCGCGTCGTCCCAAGGTTACTCATCCGGAAGCCTTTGACGGAAAGAAAGGAGAAGGCGCTGAAATGTTCATCACGCAAATGGAGAGCTACTTTGTACGTCTAGGCAATCAATACACTTCCGACGAAGAAAGGATCCGCAAAGCCCTAGCAAACTTCAAGTCCGAAAACAAAGCTGCTACTCACTGGGCACAAGTTCTCTTACGATCGCTTAACCAAGGGGAAATTAACCAAAATCTCGCCTCATGGGAGGGTTTCAAAGCACACTTCATGGAACAATTCAGCGACCCTAACAAAAAGGCTAAAGCTGAATCGGACATCCGAAAATGCAAACAGAACAATTCGGTAGCAAACTACGCATTGGAATTCCGATACCTTCTGGTAGACGTAAACTGGGGACAGGAAGCTCTGATCAACCAATTCAAGGAAGGACTGAAGTCTGAAGTCAAAACCGAACTAGCTCGTTTCGAACTAACCCTGATCAATGAAGATGGGACAGAACGAGAACTTTCCCTTGACAGGTGGATTTCAATTGCAATCTCTATTGACCAGAAATTGCAACAAATCAAGACCTCTACAGGGAAGAAAACAACCCAACCAACCGCTAACGGACAATCCTCTACAAAGCGGCTACCCGACGAAGTATACAAAGCAAGGATAGCAAGCAACCGCTGCTTGAAGTGCGGACAGGAAGGACACCGATCATTCAAATGCCCGTCCAAGGAATGGATAACGACGGAACCCAGCGTTAAAGGAAGGGAGGCAACAATTATGGAAGACTCGGGAAAAGAAGGGGTCTCCCTCTAACTGTGTGTGGAGAGACCAAAAAACCGGCAATGGAAACAATGTACTTTAGAGCAACAAATGAGTCAACCATTGTTTACGCAAACCTTGCCAAAATCACAGAACCTATCCCAACCCTCATCGACTCTGGAGCATCAAGGAACTTCTTGGACATCTCCTGGGCTCGATCCAACAAAATCCCACTCATGGAACTTTCCACTCCGAGAAAAGTAATCGGTATCCAGGGGAAGGAACTCTCTCACCAAATACGCTTCAAGGCTAAGCTGGAACTAGACGTGGAGGGAAGAACCTTCAAACAAATCTTCTTTGCTATGCCTACTGGGGAAACCAAACTTATCCTAGGACTGGAATGGTTAGAAGAAGCAAACCCGGTCATTGATTGGAAAACGAAGCACATATCATGGCGGCCAGAACCCATCCAAGCAAGAACAGCCTCAATAGACGAGCTACCCGAAGAATTCAAGGAATTTGCCGATGTCTTCAGTGAAGAGAAATTCAAAAGAATCCCAGATCATTGACCATACGACTGCGCCATCGATTTCAAGGAAGGAGCTGAACTTCCAAAACCGGCCAGACCAATCCCACTCTCTCCAGCAGAATCAATTGCACTAAGAGAATACCTGGATGAAGAAATTGCAGCGGGAAAGATCCGACCAAGCAAATCACCCATTGCATCACCTTGTTTCTTTGTTAAAAAACCCATTGATCCAAAAAATCCAGGAGCAGTTCGCCAGCTACGACTTGTTCAAGACCTCAGAGGAGTAAACGCCATTACAAAAGACAACAGATTCCCAATGCCCCTAATGGAAGACCTCCTGGATAAAATCAAGGATGCGAAAATTTTCTCCAAGATTGATCTACGCATGGGTTTCAACAATATCAGAATTAGGGAAGGCAACGAATGGAAGACGGCTTTCAGAACAAAAGAAGGACTCTTCGAATACGTTGTCATGCCTTTTGGACTAAAAAACGCGCCCGCCATTTTCCAAAGATATATGAATCACATTTTTCATGATCTTATCGACGTATGTGTCATTGTATACATTGACAACATCCTAGTCTTCTCCAAGGACAGAAGCCAACATACCGTGGATGTCAGAAGAGTACTAAAGATCTTACTGGAGGAAAATCTTTTTGCAAAGCTTCCAAAATGCGAATTCTTTGTCACCAAATTAACATATACTGGACTTGGAATCAGCGATTCGGGCATCTCCATGGAGGAAGAAAAGGTCAAGGCAATAAAGGAGTGGAAGGAACCAAAAACAGTCAAGCAAGTCCAAGCATTCCTAGGATTCGCAAATTTCTACCGAAGATTTGTACCAAATTTCAGCCGATTAGCAAAACCCCTGACATCCTTGACAAGAAAGGAGAACAAATGGGAATGGGGAAACAATCAGCAGGAAGCATTTGAAGCCTTAAAAGCAGAAATCAGCAAGGAACCCACTCTACGCCATCCGAACCCTGACAAACCCTTCTTCTTGGAAACAGACGCAAGTGGAGTAGCAATGGGAGCAATCCTGTCGCAAAGGCAAGATGATGGCTACCTACACCCTATTGCTTTTCTTTCAAAATCTTTCAACGAGGCTCAGCTCAACTACGACGTCCACGATAAGGAACTTATGGCAATTATAGAATCTTTAACACATTGGAGACTATACCTCGAAGGAACAAAAGACCCTATCACCATCTACACCGATCATAGGAATCTACAGTTCTGGAAGGAAGCAAGAACTTTCAACCACCGACACGCAAGATGGCACCAATTGCTTGCTTCCTATAACTTTGACATCATATACCGCCCTGGAATCCTCTCATCTAAACCGGACCTATTGTCTAGGCAATCAGACCATGAAGATACCCCCACGCCTGAACAAGTTATGATATCTGTCGAAAAGTTCAAGGGGTTTGTGGGACAAGTATACACGGACATCATAGAGACTATCAAGGAGGCACAGGAAACAGACGAAGGATTGACACAAATCAAAGAGATCTGCAAATCAAGGGAAACGTTACCAAAAACCCTACAACACAGTGCTAAGGATTACGATTTCAAAGAGGGACTTTTATGGTTCAAGGGAAGGATTTACGTACCAGAAGATAAAGAAGCCAGGCTGGCCATCATGCGAGTTCACCACGACTCAAAAGTCGCGGGACATCAAGGACAAGCTAGAACGCTGGAACTAATATCGAGAAGATACTTCTGGCCGGGAATGAAGCAAAGCGTAAACAGATACGTGGAATCCTGTGAAACTTGCCAACGGACAAAGGGATCAAAGTCAATAGTTCCGGTCAAGCCTCTGAAAATTCCAAATGGACTGTGGGAAGATATAGCGTTCGACTTCGTGGTGAAATTACCAAAATCCAGAGGATCGGACAGCATCTTAGTAGTGGTGGACCGATTCTCAAGAATGGCACACTTCATACCCTGCAAAGAATCTCACACAGCAAGCGACCTTGCAAATCTTTTCGTCACAAATGTTTGGAAACTGCATGGTTTTCCAAAGAGCACGATCTCAGACAGAGGGACTACTTTCAATTCCAAACTTATGAAAGCCATTTATGAGAAAATTGGAACTAGCCCAGGTTTCAGTACTGCCTACCACCCCCAAACAGACGGAATAATGGAGAGAATCAATCAATGGATGGAAGGCTGGCTACGATCGTTTGTCAACTACCAACAGGATGATTGGGCGGACTTATTACCGATTGCGGAATTCAGCTATAATCTTCAGAAACACCGCGTAACAGGTAGTTCCCCTTTCGAAATTGTCTACGGGAGGGAACCACTGTGGAACATCTCAGCAGAAGAATCGGCGGTCCCAGAAGCAAACAACATCACAGAAAAATGGCGAAAAATCCACGACAAAGCAATCGCGTCAATGGAAACCCAAAAACTCCCAGAAGAAGAGCCAAGAAACGAGTACCAAGAAGGAGATCTAGTATGGCTGCTGGGAAAGAACATTCAAACAAAAAGGCCATCAAGGAAACTGGATAACAAAAAGCACGGGCCATTTGTTGTAAAGCGAAAAATAGGTTCACACGCTTATGAGCTTGATGTGCCGGCAACAATGAGGGTACACCCTGTTTTTCACATTGATTTGCTCAGCCCTTACAAGGAAGACACAGAATTCAGCCGAAACCAACCCCGACCACCGCCAATCATAACAGAAGAAGGAGAAGAAGAATATGAAGTAGAGAAGATTTTGGACTGGAAGGAGACAAAGGACGGTCTTTTTTACAGGGTCAGATGGAAGGGTTATGGAAGTGAAGAAGACACAGAACAAAGGGCGGAAGATTTTGGTCACCTTTCAAAGATCATCAAGGACCTTCTACGCCGACACCCCAAAGCTCCCATGCCATCTAACTACGCTCCAGGGAAGATAAAAGGCAGAAGGGGTGAAACGGATAGTGTCACTTGCAAAACTTGCTACTATTCCAAGAAACACCCCCAACTCTACTCTCTAAATCTTTTTTGCCCTCTGCAATGCCTGCTGTCACCCGCTCAACCATTGCCAACAACCTCACCCGCGTCCTCGACGGACCTGCCTTTGCCACGGCAAGGATCCTTGACTCCGGAGCCACCCTCTACGTCTTCAAGAGGTCACAACAAAGCTCGGGCAGAATGCACTTCAGGGCCTCGGACGACATCCTCCACTCAGACCTGGGGGAATTCCAGTGGGTCGGGAAAAAATGGCTGACACGCATGCGGCTCCTACGGAAGGACATATTTGTCTGCCGGGGGTGTGCCGCATTCCAGGTCTTGGAGGTCGTTCTCCTCTCCACCCACATGCTCGGGGTGGTTGAATGGGGACAAGAAGGAGCGTACTCGAGCGAGTGGGTACCAGGTTACGACGGAAGGCAGCCAACGCTCCGACCTAGATGGAACGATGCCTGGGACGCCAACTACAAAAAGGACCTGAGCGACTGGAGGATGGAGAGGGGCCGATACCAGAAGGAGAAGATCGACTGGGAACCCTACTGGTGGAAGAAGGAGGAGGCTGACGTATCGGCATGGAAGGAGGCAGAGCCCGATGTGCGACAGTGGGACAAGGAGTTTGTGGAGGCTCAGGAAAGGGTTTTGGACTGGTCCAAGGCCGACTGGACAAGGGAGGAGACATGGGAAGAGTGGGAGAAGTTCTCGGATGAACCGGGGAACACCGCGTTCAATCCCATCGACCTGACCTTGGAGGAAGATGAAGGGCTTGAGGATTTTATGCTGAGGAAAGGGAAGGACTGCGCGGTGCAGTAAGTCCATTCAGGTCCCCCAAATGGACTCATAGGGGGGAGTAATGTCGTGAGCCAGCTCACTCCATCGGACTCGACTGTTGTCTCGCCCGCCTGTTCCCTTCTTTTGTGTTGTGTTCCGTTTCCGTTTGCTGCGTTGCCACCTTCTTGTGGTTTTTCTGTTACATTGTGTAATGCGGCTGTGCTTTGTACGAGTCATGTCTGTTCATACAGCATGACTCACATGGACACTCCTGACTGGTAGACTGTATGACTCATGTGGCTGCGCCTTGTATGACTCGGCCACTTCTCAAATATATATAGAAGACCAACAAGCCTGGTAACCCCAGCTTGTTTTGTCTCGTCAAAAACATCCCCTTTGAGTGACACTTAGAACCACCCCTACCCTCAAGAGCCTACAGACGCTTAAGTGTGTTGCGGTTCAAGAGGTCACTTAGGTCTTAGTGCCGTCCACTCTCCATCGCGGCTTGTCTCATAGCCACCAAGAAGAAGCTTACGACATAAAGCCAAAGGCAAAAGGCGGCAGGTACACAATGTACGCCTTTGTTTGCAAAACGTATGGTTCTTTAGTGATGTATGTGCTCTCAATTGGCTGACATTTCACTCAGGTGTCGCAAGAGAGTTACTCGTCGGATCGGCGCTTCCAACACGTCGTCGCTCCTCAAACACCAAGCTTGCTGCAAGCTTCGCAAGCACCAGGGCACTCTGAACAACTTTGGCATCACTGGCGGGGGAGGTGTTCTCTCGAACTACAAGGTTTGAGAATACGCCGCTGTCATGAGCCAGCTCACTCCATTGGACTCGCCTGTTGTCTCGCCCGCCTGTCCCCTTCTTTGTCTTGTGTTTCTGTTTCTGTTTGCCGCGTTGCCACCTTCTTGTGGTTGTTCTGTTACATTGTGTAACGCGGCTGTGCTTTGTACGAGTCATGTCTGTTCATACAGCATGACTCACATGGACACTCCTGACTGGCTGTCTTGTATGACTCATGTGGCTGCGCCTTGTATGACTCGGCCACTTCTTGAATATATATAGAGGACCAACAAGCCTGGTAACCCCAGCTTGTTTTGTCTTGTCAAAACATCCCCTCTGAGTGACACTTAGAACCACCCCTACCCTCAAGAGCCTACAGACGCTTAAGTGTGTTGCGGTTCAAGAGGTCACTTAGGTCTTAGTGCCGTCCACTCTCCATTGCGGCTGGTCTCATAGCCACCTAGAAGAAGCTTACGACAGCCGCCCTTTGGATCTCCAAGGACGGCCGCTTGTTTGGCACCGTTGACGATCGTTACGTGAGTCCGATACTCAAGCCGCATACTTATATCGCTGATTTGGTGACAGCTTCATAAACTTATGCCTAATGCGGTCGTTAAGATGCTCCCGCATCGTACGACTCTAGTCAAAGACATAGCGGTGATGTATCAAATGACGCAGAAAGTAATCAAAACAATGCTTTTGGTGCGTCCCTGAGTGAGCACGACCATTTGCATACTGACGACCTCCCTCACTAGAATATTGTTGGGGCTTTGCATATCGCGCTTGATTTGTGCCAGTCCGGGAACGGTCACAACTATCTTGGCATTGTCATTTTCCACCCCACAGTGAAAGAGAACTCGCTCCAGATGGAGCGTTTTGTTCTCGAATGTCTCAGGTACGTACCCCGCACAATTTATTGCCACTTAGTGACCTTTGTATTCTCTAGCTTTTCCGGGAAACACACAAGCGTCGCGCTTGCAAATACCGTTTACCAGGTATTGACACACTTCGGTATTCAAGACCGGGTGAGTGTAGCTATGGGTCTTTGCAACCTATCGACTGAACTCGACCAACTAGGTGTGGGGGGTCATATGTGATAACGCCTCAAACAACGGCGGCATGATGGACCGTTTCAAGAAGTTCAAGATGAAACAGCTTACCGGTCCCGTTGCTCGGATCCATTGCATCCCATCAGCAAAAACCCAATGGGATATAGAGTGATTTAGAGTGATTTTGGAAAGGGACTATGGTTACAGTGGTTTGGAGCGCTTTCAAGCCATTTCAATTCCACCAATTCGGATTTCAGGGTCTTTGGAGTAGCAGAAATCCAAACCCTGGAATTTGGAGTGCTCCAAAGCGCTCCAAATCACCCAAAGCATAGCTGGTTTCCCATATCACTTCAAAGCACTCCAAATCCTGGCGGGTTTTTGCTGATGCCCCCACATACTGAATTTGACATCGAAGGTACGTGTTTCCGACTTAGCAGGCTTGAGTCGTGGACCGAGCCCGTCCAACTTTGTCCCCTCCCACCTCGTTTCCTCTCCCATCGGTTCTTCACTGACGAGCACCAGGCCATCACTGCACCCTTTGTGCAAAAACGTGCCGAAGCTGACAAAAAGACCGGCAATGACAATGCGGAGCTCGATGGCGGCCTATCAAGCTTGGACGAGGCGGATGACTTTGAGACTGACGGTGAGGACGTGGATGAAGACCTGGACTTCAATGCCGAGGTATGTGACATTGTGCCCCTGCTCATTTCGAATTCACTTGATCAAACGGGTTGTCTTAGGATGAGACGGGCAAGGATGACGGCACGGCCCATTCACGCACGCTAGATGAAGACGAGGACGACGAGGACGACGAGGATGTCTTGGATATCTTCGTGCCGGAGATGCCAGCGGGCTCATGCGAGGAAAAGGAGCTACGGAGCGCGCTGAAGGTGCTGTACAAGGTACCTGTCCTCTTTTTTTTTTGTTGGCCACACCGCTCACACACGGCCAGATTGCGTGGCTCGCCCGCAAGCTCCAGTTCTCTCCTCGCTTTCGAACTGAGTTCCAGGACCATTGCATTCAGCTCGAGCTCCCGACACCGCACAATGTGCAGCGCGATGTTGCCCCCCGGTGGAATTCAACGGCCATGATGATCGAGGATGCAGTGCGGCTTGAAGATGGCATGTAAGTTGATTACTTATGTATACATAGCTCGGGGATACTCACAGTTATTCATAGTCTGACATTCCAGAAAACGGGTGAGGTCCCACTCAAAAAGCGCCTCACGAGGGAGGAGTTCAAGGCAATGAAGCTCCTACTCCAGCTCCTGCTTGTAAGTTCGTTTCTCCTCGTCAATTGTATTCTATTTATTTAGGTTTTATTGCAGCCGCTCACAACGTTGACCGAAATCATGTCATGGTCGAATGTTCCCATGCTGGCGGACGTACTCGTACATTACGACAGCCTCAACCACGAGTACTCAAACATGACCGAGGACCAACGCCTCCCGCTTTGGGCTCGCCACGCAGCAAATCGAGCGTGCTTGAAGCTTAACAAGTATTATGCAATCTCGGACTCTTCGCATTTGTACCAACTCGCAATTTGTTTGTTTTCCGTATCTTATTTCACCCACGTACTGACCTACTTTTAGTGCTGCATCCATCAAACCGACAGGCATACCTTGTACGCCTCGATTGGCAATCCGAATGGATTGAGGAGGCAAGTAGCATTGCGCTGGACTACTGGAACAAGTTCTACAAACCGAACGATTATGGCGCCAGTGACGATGTGTCGTCACACTCCCAGTTTGGGTACTCTGTGAGTCCATACCCTGTATTCATGTCTGGTGCTAACACTCCGCCATTCCGCCGCGCAGTCGTTCGCCGACAACATCTACGGGTCGCTGGCCAACAATAACGACAAACCAGTTGACCCCGTTACAAGTTTCATTACTGGTAAGTTGCGTGTTGATGTGGTTTCCTAGAACTAAACCGTTCTCTCAGGGAAACCAACGCTTGAGCGGACCAAGGGTGGCCGTGTCCGGCCTGTAAACCCTCTTGCTTGGTGGTACGCGCAACGGCTCGCCGGCGATGAGCACAACGGGCTCACACAGATGGCATTGGATGTGCTCGGGGCACCTGGTACGTCGCATTGATCTCATGTTGTTTCTGCCATCATGCTCATTAATGTGACAGCTACGAGCGTAGAAGTTGAGCGTGCCTTCTCGTTCGTTAGCAACTTGGTCAGCAAGCGTCGCCACCGGATGTCCGCGTATACAATTCAATCGACTGCGTCCCTGGGTGCGTATTCGCAGGCAAACATTGTTCCGCCGGGGATTCTCGCAAAGGCCCACCAACGAGCGCGGGAGAAAGCCCAGGCGACTGCCCGAGCAAAGGCTGCAAAAGCCCAGCTGCAGGCCGCAGAAGCCGAGGCGGCGGCACTTGCTGCTGGGGCGGAGTCAGAGGATGAGCCATCCGACGAGGAGACCGATGATGAGGAGATGCTGGATCCCTCGTCCGACATCGATGTTGATGACTTAGATGACTGATGTTAGTTCGTGGATCCTCGTTGTGTTTGTAGATGCCCTCGCTTTGTTATACATAGTTTTTGGTATAATACATATGTTTTTCACGTAGCTTTCGTGTGAGCCCGATATACTTATGTACAGCTGAGTGTGGCATGTCACAGCAGCCTGTCTAAGACCGCGAGTACCTATGGACTGAAGGGTAACTAGTTCTCAGGGGAGAGTACCCTCCCAGTACAAACCCATGGGCCAAACAAACCGCAGTGTGGGAGTGCAAATACTCACAGAACCGCGGTCCCGTGGTTTGTGCGACCCGTGTGACCCGTGCGACCCGTGTATTACATGCGACCCGCGGATCCGTGGGACCACGGGTCAGCACGGTCCCGTGTGGAACCCTCTATGAATGTGCACGGTCCAAGGGACGGTCCAGGCAGAGGGTCAGACACTAGGGGCCCGTGTGACATCTCTACTACGGACGTCCAATGACTGACGACTCGTTCAGTGCGGCTATGCTTCCTCTGACCATGCCAGCTGGAACAAACAAGGATATCCCGCTGCATTCCCTTTTGAGGGTGAGTCGAAATGTGCATACATTCCAAATCATGTCTTTAATCAGGTTTGGTACAGCCCCCAAGGGACTTGACAATCAATTTATTCATACAGCGCTAGATACTACTGAAAAGATTTCCTGGGAGCATTCGTTGGAATTTGCCAAGCTCGCGGTTGCGTTTGCCGCTGAACTTGGGTTGCACCGGAGGGCCCAGTAGGACAAGTTTGAATCTATATACTAGACCTTTGCTGTCAAATATACCGTTGTACCTCAGTCCAGCAAATAATATGGTATTGCCATGTGGGAGCGCATTAGCTCAACGTCATAGCCAATTGAAACTAGCCGAGCTCTAGAATACGATGGTCACATACTCAGTTTTTGCCCCGATGAGGCCCCCGAGCTAGTCGTTGCCTTATACCATAACAATATGTTCGGACCTCGTCCAAAGAAAATCGAAGCTAATGAACGAGATTGAAGTTTGCTGTTTCAGGCGTTTATTTCACTCTACGTCACGTTTGCATACTCGTCGGACCTGAGATTTTTTGTCTGCCGCCTTGGAAGTCCCTGTCTCGGAATTTGATGCCAGCATCGGTAAAGGCTTACGTCTCATCCAGATGTTAGAAGTTTCCCCGCTCTCGGTCGTTGAGGGACGGGGGCCTGAACAGAAGCAGCGACCTTGTAAGCGCCACAAGTACCTTCATCAGTTATCTATTAACAGCAGTTCAATCAACGATAAATTACTACAGTTTGGAGCAGGAACCAGGGGCAATACAGGGGCTATCATCGAGAGGGAGAATGGTAACCAACTCGAGTAAGATTACGCCCGGCATGATAACGCCTATCTCCCAAACCATCCGTCCACTTGATTGTATCAGCCTTTGCCGGTCGTCGCACGGAAACCAACCGCAGTACCTTGAATAGCGACGAGGCTGACTTGCGGATTGAATATTTAGGTGACACAAGACAGAAATGGCGCATATATTCGGGTATATGACTGACATTTTAGTGTATCACATGGCATACGATTGGCCTCTGAACACCCACGATGGCAACCCGCAGCTATCTCGCGTATCGCTACAAAAGTAGGCAAATCCAAGCGGGAATGCGATTGTGCTAACTCGCCATTGCATGCCATCATAGATAATACTATCTGGTATACATCTCCGGTTGGGCCAACCCGTTGTGGTTTGCCGTCCATTATGTTGACGGAATGCCGGAAGGTGCTGAGGAGCGAGAAGGTGATATTACAGATGCTATTCCGAACGCGGATGTTAAAACCACTCACTTCATATTAATAGCCTGGGTCGTCCGGATAATTGAGATGATCGAAAAAGCCATTGCTTTCCGTGCTATGAGTGGAATCCCTGACCATGAAGAATGCGATACGTTTTCCGAGATCACTGACAGTACAGACTGGACACTGGGATCCTTGTTAATAGAGCGGAGCTATGTGGGCGACTTGGACAACCAGGTTTTCACGGTCAACGGGGTTCACCATTTTAGGCTCGATGATATACCCGATTTGAGGGTCCTCGACGAAGGTGGCTCCAGCATGGTCCCTCGCGGGTACTTTACTTCGGCATCCCTCTAGCAAGAGCCGGGCTTCAAAGTCCGGGAGGCAAAACGGCAGTACGATGGACAACAACCAATTGTAGTGTCAGCCACCGAATGGGAGCTCCTGCTTGGGGCACCCTTTCCGTCCCCCAGCACCTTTCTGCTCAGCTCGTTCGCACATTAGTTCACGATGACATTCGCGAGCTTGAACTGATCGAGTTTCCACGCGTTCACCATCAGATTGGCCTCTTTTGCTGGCGCATGGTCACTGCTTCCGCGTCTTCAGCCATAGTGTGCCCTCCTAACGATACGCCATCTGAGAATGACAATGTGTCTCACGTCGCTGTGGACCAAAGCATCAAGAAACAAACACCTACCGTGGACTGTCGCATGATTGACCACGGGTTCTTGAACAAGTACTGCTGGACCCGCAACTGCCTGGTTACGTTTTGTATCAGGTTAAACGAGCCGGCCTTTGTGATGCACGATATGAACAAGATGGTGTCGAAGCTTCGGGACAAGGAGCGTACAACAGGAGTCGGACTGATTGTCTCGAGCTGGTAAGTCGTCGCGGTCCACGTCAAGGACTCGGAGGTTCGTCACTCGCCTGTTCTTTCCATTCGCAACAACAAAGAGGAGCTCAAGGATGGTCTACTACTCATGATGCACCTATTGAGTCCTATTCTCTCTGGGGTAGCCAAAACGCCTTGATGCAATGTCGCCTCTTTCCGATCTACTGTTGCAAACACTGCTCTCCCATACGAAATCCTAGAACATATTATTGAATTCACAAATTTCGATACATCTATCTATAGTACTCATCTTGTTTCCCAGTCCTTCCATGCGATCTACCTTTCGCGCCCACGAGTCGGGCAACATACCCTTCTAGCCAAAGAACCGGGGACTGGTCCCGTGTTCGGGACCCAACGCACGAGCTGTGGGTCAAGCTCAGTGATGACACTGGCTCGTGTCAAGCCGGTGCGAGCCTACTTAAAGCACCAGAAACCATGGAGGTTTCGTCTTCGTCGCATCACCGCTGGGGCGCTCAACCCTGGACTTGCAGGGTCGTTTCAGCACTGTCGTTCTGACCAGCGGTCCGGTACCATACTGGACAAGATCGCCCAAAAGCTCGAGAACAAACGCAAGCAGACGTACCGCCCGCAATTCCGTTTGTTTGAGTTGGGCTGGAGAGTAGCTACTGGCCCAACCACTGTCCCAGAAGTAAGGATCCAGGTATTAGATGGTGCGTGGTGCATGGTCAGTGATATGTCAGAGCTAGTGCCGGAAGAGCCTCCCGAGTCACTGCTCAATGGCCCCCAATACGAGTTGAGCCAGTGGTACTCCCAACGCGATGATTACGTTGATGTACAATACTCTGACAGTGCGCATAGCGATTACGGTAGCGAATGAGCGCAATATCCGTAGGAGATCCCCCAATGTTTGGCTATCGGTCGGATTGCTCGGGTCTATGAATTGCCTGTATATATTTGAAGTGCACTACATCAAGTATCTTGGTTGACAAGTTCGCATTGGCAAGTGGCGAATTACTTATAGTAAGCAAGCGTTACTGTTACATCCTTGGCGTCAACTTCATACCATCAACCACGATGTCTGCAAAACGACCCCGGCAATCCGCCTCTTCCGCCAACGAAAATGCCTCAGACGACTCATCGAATGCTGAGGATAGCGATTTGACCCCTAGTGGTGTTGGGTCTAAGTTACCACGAGCCGTTTTCAACACTCCGCCCCGGTCCCTTGTCTGCTCCTTGCCCCCCTGTTGCGCCCCTCCTCGTCAACCGACTGCACTTGGGTCCTTGCGCGAGCTAGAGGCACACTATTCCAAGTATCATACCCACATTTGTCAAGAGGGTGCTTGCCGAAGCGAACCAGGTGGTGCCAAAATCTTCCCCGACGGGAGGATACTAGCGCTCGTAAGTTTCCGCCGTGGACCTCTGAGACAAAGCCCCCTTAACAACTCGTAGCACCAAACGGAATACCACGATGAATTGGCTGCGCTAAAGAATGAGCGAGGCGAGAGTATTGTGAGTTTGTTCGAGGCCCAATACCCACCAACTTATATTTCAACCAGTTTGCATGTTTTTTAGACTCGTGCCCTAGAAAGTTTCGTACCCCCAAGGGTAGGAGACTCCACTTGATCGATGCGCATGGGTACCCCAAGCTTTACTTCTTTGCTGTCACGAAACACGGAATAGGAGGGTTGCTGGCACGATACGGTGAAGGAGCGACCCTTATTCGCAAGGAGTGGAAACCGAGAGAGGAGAAACCAAACTCAAGAAAAGGCGACAGCGATGACAGCGACTCGAACATCGAGCCCATCTCCAACCCTGGATCTAGCTCTGCCCCGTCCAGTGGTGAACCCCGAGTGTCCCAGCAAGTGGAGGCACCCAAACCTCCCCCTACCACAGCGTTACACGAAACCTGCGTCTCTGACGACCTCGACAATCTGGCTTCATCCATGAAGAGCCTTAGCCTAGTTCCGACTAGCATACGCTTTGGGCGTGGCGCACGAAGGGCTGGGTTTGTTCGACGTGGTGCCGCGCGAGGAGGGATTAGTAACGTGACCCCCAATACGACTAGTCTGAGGAAGCGCGAAGAATGAGCTGGGTCAGTGGTAAGTATGACTGTACTCGATCTATGCTGTGTCTGACAAGGGCGGTAACAGTGGACTGTCGTACATCCTGTGAGGTTTTATGCTATCCCTCAGCGTGCGAAATGTGTACAGGATCAGGCAATGCCTGCGGTATTATCGTACCTGATCAAGGTCAGCAGAATAATAATCAAATTATTGCTATTCCGCGCACTATCGCACACAAATATAGCCTTGATATCCACGCTAGACCCTCGAATCTCTTGTCCCGCAGTAAAATGAACAAACGCACATTGGTTGCACATAAATCCGCGATTCTCGGAGTCTACATCTGACAAAGCGATGCCCACGTGCCAACTATTCCATCGGCACACCTTGGCATTGCAGGCGTTTGCACCTCTTGATCCACTCTCGTACAACCTCGACTGTACAGTGCCGCCTCTCGCCCAACTCTCGAGTTTTTTGCCGATCCGCCGCGACTTGAAGCATACACGATCATGTCCCGTTTCATCTCACTTCAGGCAAAGCGTCTCAAACGATGGCTGCTTCGATCCAAAGGGGGTAAATCGGTGAAGGGGCAGGCTGCCGGAGTCGAGTTGGCGCCGTCTGAGCGCGCGCCCGATTCAGTGTCGTTGCAGTCATCGTAAGTAATATTGGTATCACCCAAGCGCCTCTGACAAGATGTAGTGTCATTGGGAGGGCCGCCGTTTGCCACGATGGCAGAGAAACTAGAGAAGATGCTCCTAGTTTGACGACTCGAGAGCATAGGGGTATCGCCACCACCGATATTCCGGGTATGGGGGAGATGGAGGAGCAGGTTAGGTGAGATACATGGAACGACCACCCTAAAACATACTAACCCTGCACCTAGCCTATCGATCAACGGCTTGCCCAATGAAATATTCATTCGCATCTTGTCATACGACGACGATAGCAACAAAGGGCCTACTCTTCCTCTGCTTGCATCATGGACGTGTTCCCGCTGGCGTCAAGTGGTGCTCCATACTCCGACGCTTTGGAGTACAGTCCGCCTGTGTTCGTATGGTGCCGGTTTATCCGAGGTGCTGTTACGAAGCAGGGGCTGTGGTATCGATTTCGTCCTCGACTCGATATGTGCCTCGTCCATTATCTTTCCCCGAGACGTCTCCGCTTTGCTCGGCATCCTGCAACCCCATTTCTACCGCATCAAGTCACTCGACTTGGTCCTCCCCGACCATGATTGCGTCGAAATGGCCCTTGCCGATTTGTGCGGGGTAGTGTCTAACCTCGAATCCCTCGAGTTGAGCTTGCCGTACGATGCCTGCTCCGGGATGCAGTCGTTCATATCTGTCCTCGGCCCTGACGTCGCAAGCGCTTTTGGCGCCATTGGGTGTGGGAGTGCCGAAAAGCTTCATACCCTCAAACTTCGAGCGGTTACGTTTCCTTGGCATGGCGCTGCGTTCTCTCACCTCACAACGTTATGGATGGCTTCCATGTGTACGGAGGATACGATGATCATATGGGAGCGGTTGGCAGATACCCTGCTACGGAATAGCAACACTCTCGAGGAACTCGTGCTTGACCAATGCGAATTCCAGGTTGAAGACGAGAGCCTGTCCGACCCAGCGATCGCGCTCCCAAGGCTCAAGTACCTCCACCTTCGTCTCGTCGAACCTGCGTTGATAGCCAAGCTATTTTCGGACGTCTCCATGCCGGGCCTAGAGACACTCGAGCTCGAGTTTGACGCCGATGACCAGTGTGAGGTATTCCGGGCATTATTCCCCTCTACATCCAACTGTCTCGAAAAAGGACCTGCCAAGTCCCTAAGTCGAGTACGCAACCTCACCATCCAAGGGGGCGCTTATCCTGCCGACCTATTTTGTGACATCATCAGTCGCATGCCTGACCTCGAACGACTCATGCTGGGCGGATGCGTCGTCACTGAAGCGGTCATCCGAACGCTTTCGCTCCCCCGGATCGCACGCAAGTTGACGGACATGTGGCTCGAGTTGTGCGAGAATTATTGTGCGTTTGATTTGCAGCGGCTCGCTCGCGCCCGGTGCGGAGGGGTTCGTGTACATGAGATTGAGAGTTCTGCGGGCCAGGAGGTTGTAGTCACATGATTGAAGTTGGTCTGTGCGTATCAGTTCACACACCTGTTATATGCAAAATGCATTATTATCCACTACTGAGCCATCACGGTTTCGATGAGTGAACTGGTCGGGGATGCCGCCTCTCTGAAATCCCTCGAGCGCATGCCACTTGATGAATCGCTTTACTTACTCGACCCTCAAGAGTTACGGTTCTACCAGTTAGCAACTGGGATCACTGACGAGTCGGAGCTTAAAAAGCACGTTCTTGGTGTTCAGGCTGAGGCATTCGAGGTGAGTTTCTTCTCCTTGGGGCCGTTGGTTACTTATCACCCCGCCCGCATAGATCTTCCCGTATCCCTGCATTCGGCATTTCATGTTTACCAAGTCAGCCTAATTTCCTAGGGTTATTATCCTTTCTAAGGAAATTTCAGGCTAAAGGTCACCCGTTATCCTGTATATGCACATGTCCTGGAGTATGGTCGCACGCACAATGGTGCTATATTTTTGGAGATGGCATGCTGCTGTAAGTCGGGTCGCGACTTGGGTTAGGGTACTCACTTTTGTCTAGTCGGTAACGACGCTCGAAAGGCGGCACTGGACGGATATCCTGTCGAGAATATCATAGCAACCGATCTACGCCGAGGCGAGTAGCCCCTTGAGACGCTGGCGTCGAAATTAATCGCTCTGTAGACTTTTGGGATCTTGGTTTCAAATTATTCAAAGACAATACTACGACATTTCCAGTTCCGTTCGTAGAAGGCGACATCTTCTCGCCCACCTTGCTCGACCTCGATGCTTCCCGACCGACCTCACGACCAGTTCTTGCAAACGTCAAGAGCTTGACCGAGCTGCTCGGTTATACGGCAGTTATCCACGCATCGGCGTTTTTCCACCTATTTTCAAAAGGTGAATGCACACGCAACCTTCGAAATGACGTTACGAATTCGTATTCCAGAGGACCAACGGAGGATCGCCGAACGATGCGTGGCGCTCCTAGGCAGGGAACCAGGCGCAACGATTTTTGGCTCGCACGTTGGCGCACCTGAACCCGGAATCTACAACGGCATTGGGGGACCGGATCGCAAGATGTTCTGCCACTCTCCAGAGAGCTGGGAAACAATGTGGACAGAGCTGTTTGGGGATCAACGAATCAACGTGACGGCCACGCTCGAAGAGGCGAATGACAAGTTGGTCGGGACTGGGCCGCAGGCGCAGACACGGAGAGCGTTGATTTGGAGTGTTACGGTGCTGTGATGTGTTGAATTTATAGAAATTTATAATTGTCAAGTTGGTGAGATGACGCGAGAACTAGGTTTATATGCGCCACCCTCCTGCCACCCTGCCCGGTCCATCATAGCCGATGGGCATCGCGAGGATGACCAGGCCTAAACAGCCAGCCTAGCACGCCCGATCCACACACCCACCTCGCACACGCCACACGGGCGCCAATCTCACAGCCCATATTCTCGGGCGCGCACGCTTCTCACGAGGATTCAAGAATAAATACACGCAACATTCACCTTGTCCAAACAAAAAAACCTTGCCAACAAGTAGAACAAAAATTACTAGTACATGCAGATAAAACAAAAGGGCAACACATGAGCGGCGGCATGGTGACAGACAACATGGTAAAATCGAAAGCGGCAATAGATCTAGATGCGTAGCAACATCTGAAAGTAAATAATGTAGGCGCAAACGAGACGTGGTTTTTACTCGGTCTGGAGACTGGTTTCGTCGTTTAACCATTCCATGCCAGTGAGCATCTGGTCCGAGTCGTCGTCGGGGAAAAATCCGCTCGTGAGCTGACCAAAGAACTCGGACCCAAGACCAAAATCGAGACCAGCACCCGGGCCACCCATGGAGCCCTGAGAGAACCCAAGGTCCTTGAACATCATCCCGTTCGAGGGCGACTGGGTCGAAGGGAGCATGGGCGGGGCCGACGGTGGCGGACCAGGTATAGGCGACATCGATGGACCTTGTTGCGGCTGCGCGCTCTGGGGTCGAGACATCGGTTGAGCTGGTGACGGCGGCTTGACGATTTGCTGCCCCAACGGGGTCCGACTTCGGCTGTCCATCCCGTTGGGAATAGCGCTCGGCGGAAGCCCCGGTGACGACCCCGCGCTCTCGGACTTTTTCACCCCACCCACGTTGCGGTGCGCCAACGACGGCGATGCGGGGGGTCCCATTCCACCCTTGACGTTTGCCAACTGCCTCGGCTGGCCTGGTGGCCCATCTCCCGCGGCGGGCGAGGGCGCGTCCGAAGGCCGAGGGCCGCGCGCAGGTCCGGGCCCGGGGTTGTATCCATTCGGTTGCACATTCTTGCCAAACGGCGGCGGCTGCGGTCCTTTGCTCAGAATCCCGGCTCGTACCTGTTTCGAGTACTCCTGTTAGATAATTAGCGCGCGTCTAGACGCCCGCGCGGTACACACCTGCAATTGAGGATTCTGTTGACCGTTCATGCCGGGGTGTTGACCAGGCATCGGAGGTCCACCGGGATACGGCATCTGGCCGGGGCCCTTGGACGACCCTGGTCGGCCGTCGGCGCCAGGTCTCGAATCCACCAGCGGTGCCGGGCCAATATCGTTTGGTCGGGGCCTCTTGGCATCCGGGGGCGAGTTTGCCATCGTCGCGGGGGGCGGGGGCGGCGAGCCAGGTCGTTTCTGGCCTCCAGGGTACGAACGGCCCTGCATCCCAGACCTATAATCACACGAAACGAGCAGCAAAACAAAACATTCCATTAACCGCCTCGTCCGTACAAGCGTCAGAAATACTCACGGCCCCATTTGCCCTCCCTGTGCAGCTACCGCCGGTCGTCGCTGCATCATCGACGGGTCGCTGTTCCATCCCGGTCCTCCTTGTTGTTGTGGTGTCACGCTTCGTGGTCCGTCCTTGGGACCACCGCCCATCGGTGGCGGGCCCTGTGGACCCATGTTATTCTGTGGCCCTCCCATATTCGGTCCCATGTTCGGTGGTCCAGTCATTGGCGGACCCGCCATCATCGGTCCCCCAGGTCTGTTCAAGTACTGGGCCATCGTCCCAGGTCGCGCACCGTCCATACCGGGCTGCATCCCAGGTCGTCCAGGCGGCATCCCAGGTCCGCCCGGTCCATGTCGGGGTCCCGGACGGCCATCTTCCCATCCTTCTCTTCGATTCTGGTCGCCTGGTCCGCCGGGTTGGTTCATTGGAGGAACGCGTTGCGCCCACTCGGGTGGCGGCGGCCCGCCTCGAAACTGGCCCTGGGGACCTGGTCCCGAACCTGGAGGGAATCCTGCGCCACCCGGTCCCGAACCTGGCGCGAAACCAGCCGCGCCGGGTTGGAAATTTTGTTGTGAACCGGGTGGAAAGTTCTGTTGACCGCCTGGACCGGGAGGGAAATTCTGTTGACCAGGGCTAGGACCGTTGGAGCCTGGGGGGAACGAGGGGCCTCCGCCAGGTGGGAACGCGCCGTTTTGGCCGTGTCCCATGTTGGGTTGGCCAGGAGCTAGTCCAGGACCGGGTTGTCCGGAACCCATTCCAGCACCTTGTCCGCCCATCCCTGGTGGACCTTGTCCTGGCGCCATCCCAGGTCCTCCTTGTCCTTGTCCAGCACCCGGAGGCCCGCCTTGACCGGGTCGTCCAAATTGCTGTTGGTTGCCTCCGGGACCTGAAAACTGTGGTGGCTGACCAGGGAAAGATCCTTGCCCTGCACCGGGTCCGGAGAATTGCGGATTGAATGATGGGTTTTGGAACGATTGGGGAGGTGTGGGTGCGGGTGATGGTGAAGCGGACGAGTGTGGGCGATCTGTAACATGAATAAGTAAGGTACAAGTAGAGACGAATAAAACGCACTAGGACCCATATGCATAGGCATTCCCATTCCTGGTTGTGGTCGTTGACCTTGCATTCCCGGCTGTGGCGGCATCCCAGGTTGTTGTTGACCCATGCCTGGTTGTGGGCCGTTCATCCCAGGCCGAGGGCCATGCATCCCAGGCTGACCCATCCCAGGCCCCATACCGGGCTGCGGTGGGCCGTTCTGGGGCATGCCAGGCTGCGGTGGCTGACTTTGGGGTCGCGGATTGGGCATATTGGCCATGGCAGGGGTGGACATGGCGCTCATGGACCCGGCGCTCATGGGATTGGGCACGTTGCCCATGGCTGGTGTCGACATGTTGGTCATGGCCGGAGTGCCCATACTCATCGCACGCGACCGGTTCAGCTCGTCCTTTTCGTGCATGGCGAGCTTCTTGAGGCGTGCCATGGTCTGTGATGACGACATGCACAGACAGGCCAGTCGAGGCGCGGACACCCACGTCGCCCAAAGAGAAGCAATTATCAGATGGACATCGATCACCCCAAAGGCGCCGGCGGGACGTCGGAGTAAATAGAGTCCGGCCGGAGAAGCGAGTTCCGTATTTGATCCCGGGGGAGTGAATGTTTGTTGTGAAACACCCGGTGGAGAGCAGGTAAAATGTCGTTTGGGTGGAAATGCAGAGCGCCGGGGTGGGGGGTGGTGGAATGAAGTGATCCGAGTCGGGCCGCCGATGGGTGCCGGAAAGAGATGAGACGGGGGTTGGAGCGCCAGAGCAGCAACCGTGTCGTGGGATCGTGACCGTCGCAACCAAGGACAGAAGTGGATCAACCGAGGAGTGGTGCAGAGGGAAGGGAAGATCATCGCGAGTCAGTAGCGAACAACGGCGGAGCACACGACGTACGTTGACATAGACCTGGCCCGAGTCATTCTGGCCCTGGGGGGTCAGCTGTGATATCTGCGAGTTGAAAGTCTCCCAAAACACGATCCACCACCTGTGGCGGGTGAGCGATGAGCAGCGAGGAAAAGCAGCACTTACTCGAACAACAGGCCCTGGGGAGCGTCAAACTTGGGCTTTGAGCCCTGTGGGATCTGTGCCTCGCGCTCAAAGGCCGAGGCTGTGTCGTCAAACTTGCGGCGGCGACAGTAGTCGAGAATATAGAGATGCAAACTGCAACGGATCAGACACGAACAACACTCCACCGTCCAACTCACAACTTGTCCTCGTCCCACGAGCGCTGCTTGTTGCCGACCGTAGTGGCCACCGTCGAGTGTGTGCCAGTAGGCGATGTGGTGCTCGACGACGACGTGCTCTGGCCGGGGGCAGTGTGGGGCGACGAAGTGTCTACAGACAGTCAGCGACGCTCTGCACACAACACACAACCTACTAGGGGGCGGCTGGCTCGGGGCCATCGCGGGCGATGCAAGGCTCGTCGGCAGAGTGCTCGGCCGCGGCGTGGGCGACGACAGGTAACAGACTGTTGGGCGCGGCACGTGTCCGGACCAACCCTCGGATGCAAATACAAACAACTCCAAATTCACGATAGCATACATGAACAACTAGCCCTTCCACCCCCGCTTGGCCCGCGTCCCCCCGACCGTTGCCTTGCGCGGAGTCAGGCCACGCTTTGGCGCTGCTACCGCCACCCGCATTGGTTTCCCCACCGGCAACTTGCTCGGGCCCGCACCTGCCCTAGGCGCCCGACTCGACCCAGCCACCTTGGGCGCTGTGAGAATAATCTCCAAGTCCTTTCCCTCGTCCTTGTCCTTTTCCTCTTGCTCTCGCTCCTTGCCTTTGCCCTTGGCGGCCGCCGCGGCAAACTTTTCCGCCAAACTGCCTCCCAAATTCGTGGACGTCTTGGCCGTCCGAGGTGACTTGCGGAGCGGTGACTTGTCTCCACTCGCCCGAAGCGGTGATTTGCGCGGCAATCGCACGACCTCTTCTACCTCTTCAGGCACCACATCCAATCTCGCCTCGGGCGACTCGGCCATGCTCAGTATCCTCGACAGCGGAGATGGTACGGCGGGCGCATAGTTGCGTGCCTTGGCGCGTTGGGCGGCGGGGTGCAGCGAGCGGGGCGTCGTAGGAGCCTGGACAGCCGGTGGAGGTCTCTTTTCCTTTTTCGCAGGAGGTTTCTTCCGCTCCTTGTCTTTTGATTTGGCCTTTTCCCTACTCGTCGAGGCCTTTTTGCCCTTTTCTCGTGAATCGCTCGACTCGGCTGCTGCTGCAGCGGCTTTCAGCGCTGTTCGCAGCTTGTTCGTCAAGCCCGCTTCGCCAGCTCCGGCTCCTCTTGTCACGGGCTTGGGTCCAGTTTCAGTCGCTGTCGGCGCGGGCTCCCCATTCTCCTTGGACAACCCGCTCCCGCTGGCTTTGGATGCCGATCTTGTGAGAACGCCGTTGTGCTTGGGAGAAAGCTTGGGCGGTGCGGATATGATAACAGATGGCGGAGAGGGTGATCGTTCAGGGAGGGGAGCTGGGACCTCAGGATGAGGTGCGGGTAGTTCGGGTTGCTCCAGTTGTCGTGTAGCCCATTGTCGTTTCTCCTCTGCAAGCTCCAGTCGCTCGACCTAGGTCCAAGTCAGCTCAGTGTACACGCTCGTAGGAGGAATAAAAGATAGGGTGAAGGGAGACGCGGTGCGGAGTATATATACCCAACCACGCCTCAAGTATACGAAACAAAAAGAAAGTTCAGACTCAATAGAAAATGTATCGATTGCTATTGTGAAATAGATCATCACCACACGGGAATCAAACTCTGACTGAACAAAGTCATACGAAATACAACGTAAACGCACCTCAAACTCGCTTCGTTCTCGAGCCAGCCGAATCGCTGCGTCCGTAAACTTGGCGCGTTCTTCTTCGAGCTGTAAGCGTTCCTCAGCGAGAGTCGCCGCTTCGCCCCTGATAAAAGCATTTAGTGTGGAAATGAGCGAGTTTGGCGGACTTACGAGGCATTTTCCTCAGCATTCTGCTGCAATGTCCGTTTGTCGTTTGCCATTTGCTCGATTAGCACCCGACTCTTTTCCGCAAAGTCGTTGCTCGCAGCTGCCGGCTTGTTAGTTACCGTAAAATCCAGGAGGACAATAACGCACCTAGTTCACCCATCAACCGGGCAATATCTCGTTCGAGCTTTTCAGTCTTTTCCTCCCATGCTCGGATCTCTGTTCGGTGCGCCTCGGCTTTCGCCCGCTCAGCGTCGCGCGCCGCGGATTCCAGTTCGGGTGAGGCAGTTGCCGAGGTTGTTGCGAGCTGCTGAATGAGGTCCCGGAGCGCTCGATACGCGTTCAACGCAGGTCCAGCATCATCTTCTATCGCAGGGGCCGTAAATAATGAAGCAGGGGTAGGAAGTTTAACGTCTTGGACCTAACAAAACATTCAAACCCATTTCGCGAGGAATAGCATAACAACGCACCTCTTTCGCCTTCAATCCCTCTCCGACTATCCCCACCAACTTGACGAGCACCTCTCGAAACTCGTCATTCTGCTCGGCCAACCTCTCCCGCGCCTCGACCGCATCCCGCATAGCGCCCTCGACAGCCTCCTCGCCCTCACCCCTCATCCCAACATACTGCTCATTCACATCCACCGCCCAATTCGCACACACCATCCCACTCCCAACCGTCCCCAACTTGGCCTGCTCCCCGGCAAGTTTCTGCCACCGCTCCTTGAGCCGTGCAACATCCTGCTCCCGTTTCCGATTATCCGCATTGGAAGCAGCTCGCAAAGCAGCAATTGCAGAAGTCGTCTGGGCGAGTTGAGCAGATGTCCGGTTATGTGATGTGCTCGCGGCCGTCAAGTCCTTGGTCAACAAACTACAACAGGTCAACCAGGCACGCAAACGTAAATCAAAACTCACTTGGCCTTTGTCCGCGCCGCTTCAGCTTCACGTTCAGCCTGGAGCACCTCGCTCTTTGAAGCCCGCAGCATATTCGATAGCCGCTCGTGCTCGTAGGATAGCGTCCTGAGCCTTGAGGACAAGTCCTCGGCACGCGACATGTCGTCCTAGCCAGTGTTTGCTTAAACATCTCAGCTCAAACGGAGAGACTCACCACCCGCTGCGACAGCATTCCCAAAACACATTTCACAACCCTGTTTTGCTCCTCCCTTCCCAGCTCGGATAAATCCAATGGCGCGCGTGCAAATCCATGAGCGATAATCTGCGAGTTGACATACGCCAGCGAGGATGTGCTTGTTTCGGGCGTTGAAGGCCTGGAGGGGATGAATATTGAGCGAAAATTTTGGGTTATTTTGGACTTACTCTGCGGCCCCACCAAATGGGCTATTGGCGACGTCAAATGCCCAGCGCACGCCTTTGCGGCTTGGTGTTTGAGCGATTGTCGCCATGTTAGAGTCGCGGGGAGTTGACGGTCACGTGATGTAAATGAGAAGGATACACGTGATCTTCGTCATCCCCTCTCCCACCCTCGGCATAGAATAACTAGAAAGAGTGAGCACCCGAGAATGATATATATTGGCGCGATGGGATTAACTCGGCGATAGAATGGATCTCCCTCCCCTGGTAGTTGACAATGGAACTGGAGTAAGTCCATCCCGACGCGCCTGGCCCACCAATTAACGATCACCCAGTTTGTTAAAGTCGGATATGCGGGGTCCAACTTTCCCGAGCATGGTACGTCCATTATATTCAAGAAATGTATTCCTCAAACTCTCTGCAGTCTTCCCGTCCATTATCGGCCGCCCCATCCTCCGTGCCGAGGAACGACTGGGCCAGCATCTCATCAAGGACATCATGGTCGGCGACGAAGCCGAGGCTGTACGCTCCTACCTCCAAATCACCCAGCCCTTGGAGCACGGTATAGTCAAGGACTGGGACGACATGAAGCACCTATGGGATTACACATTCGATCAGAAACTCCGCATCGACCCCGCCGGGCGCAAGGTCCTTCTCACCGAGCCGCCGATGAACCCCAAGAGGAACAGGGAACGTATGGCTCAGGTCATGTTTGAGGAGTACGGATTTGGTGGCGTGTATGTCGCGATCCAGGCCGTGCTTACTCTGTACGCGCAAGGTGCGACGCGTTGGCGGCTGCGCTTTGACGGGGTCACTTATGTCTCCACACAGGTCTAACGACGGGTGTCGTTGTCGACTCGGGAGACGGTGTCACTCACATTGTTCCTGTGTATGATGGATTCGCTCTCCCACACTTGACGCGCCGACTCGATATCGCTGGCCGAGACGTAACGCGTTACCTCATCAAGCTGCTTCTCATGCGCGGGTACGCGTTCAACCGTACGGCCGATTTCGATACGGTGCGCGAGATCAAGGAGAAGCTCTGTTATGTGAGCTACGATTTGGAGATGGATCAACGATTGAGCGAAGAGACGACGGTGCTAGTCGAGAGCTATACCGTGAGTAATGATGTAGTATGTTGAGATCTTGCCTAACCGTGATGACAGCTCCCCGATGGACGCACGATCAAAATTGGTGCTGAGCGTTTCGAGGCACCCGAGTGTATGTTCCAGCCTCACCTGGTAGACGTTGAACAGCCTGGTGTAGCAGGTCAGTTGTAATCGTCCTGCATTACTAACTAGGAATGACTGAGGTGTCGCAGAAATGCTCTTCCAGACAATTCAAGCTGCCGCAGTCGATACCCGCGCTGAGCTCTACAAGCACATTGTCCTATCTGGTGGATCCAGCATGTACCCCGGCTTGCCCTCGCGTCTCGAAAAGGAAATGAAGCAATTATACTTGACACGAGTGCTTGGAGGCGACACCAGCAGACTACGCGTATGTTTTCTATATCATCACGCCCTAGCAGTCCACTAAAACTGCTTCTACGCCCATTAGAACTTCAAACTTCGCATTGAAGATCCCCCTCGCCGAAAACACATGGTCTTCCTTGGTGGTGCGGTTCTGGCCGATATTATGAAGGCACGCAACGAGTTCTGGGTCAGCCGGGAAGAGTGGTACGAAAGTGGAGTCAGGTCGTTGGATAAACTTGGACGAGGGGAGAACTAGCGCGGTCAAGTCACGATAAGACCCACACATCAACCAACGAGTGGACATTGTATTTAGCAACAGGTTGAACCAGGCGTTTTGACATCCCCCCTTGTGGTTGAGTAAATATTTGATTCGAGCATATATGCAAACTTGTCAACTTATCGACATGACGCGGCGATCGGGGATGAACTAGATCTCTAGACATCCGAGTTATCCACTCGATAATTTATACTGGGGCACACCGGTGTACTGGTTTCCGAGGGTGAATTTATTGCTTTCAGTGGTACAGTCTGTCAGTAGTTGTCAACTGCTCGACGCTTTCGAGCCTGCGGTAGTCACATACAGAGTTTATCGAACACCCATTCTTTTTGACCTCATCAGCCTGAAAATTGGCGTGCCTTATGGACCTAGCGCAAGAGCATCTCGTTACGCACAGTGCACTGTTTAATAAACGTTTGTGTGCAGGCAACCCGACCAGTCATGTGACTGGTTTCGCCACTTCTAGAGCACCGCAATGGCGCGAACTCGCATCAACAGATGCGCGTGGCATGCGTATCGTTATAGAGGCAAGCTTATCACTGAAGGATTAAGTATTGGAAACAATTTACTTACAATACTTATGGCTAGGTAAATATTACAGAAAGTTTTGGTATGGTCATGGGCATCCAGGTGGGATAGGCCACGGGCTCATGGCAGAGATTCCGCGTGACCCCGTGAGACGAGAAGGTGAGCTTAGTACCATGGTGGGTTGTCTGTTATTGCTCCCTCAAAACTCATATACCCATGTAGCTTGGATATTGGATCAAGTTGCACAGCTCGAGCACGAAATTGCCTGGCGCCGTGAGCATCAAAAGCGAGATTGCGATGGGTCATATCAGTTTAATAACATCTGCGAGGATCACGAATGGATGGTTCCTAAGCCATCCATCGAGTTCACCTATGTGGCCGACTTGGATGACCTGATATATACCATTAATGGGGTCATCCATATACCGTTTGATGAGATGCCTCCGATCGAGATCAATTTGGAAACCTACCTTCTTGAGGTTCACGGTTACGATACCAGGGTTCCTCGATACATTCCCCGCGAGCGTGGGCTCTGGGCGAGACTCCGAGAGTTCGCCAGCTCCATGGGTGGAATGCGGCGGAAAAGTCGCTGAACACTGCCGGAGTACTCTACGAGTGAGCTAGGACTTAAGGCTCATAATGAATCTTAGGTCACCATGCCATTGTGTTTGTCTACTTTCATATAGTCGTACTGAATTAATCGCCGCCAGAATCCACCACACACAGTGTGCAAGAAAAACTTAGACATCGGTCCATCGCTCGCGCTCATTGGCACGGCGGGACAGTTCAATGAGCCTTCCTGGCCGCATATAGCCAAATGATCACTACCGAATCATACCAATACTGTATCCCAGCCTGAATCCTTGCGTTATATATTGCAGGTCCTCGCCTCGTATCATGAGCGTGTTTACCTGCCACTCGGTCTTCGACTTCATTCAGAACGCAAACACGCGTTACACACACTTCGCGCCCATCCACTGGTTTCGATCACTAACATCATCTCCGGCGCGCCGTGCGCCATGGCACTCCTTGTTCGACAAGAATACATTCGCAATTTCGGGACCCCGTAATAAATATCCAGTATTATATGCGCCCCAAATTGACCCTGGACCTTGGCTGCGGCTACAATTTGATCTTCCTGGGGTAACAGTCTTTGTTTCGATGGGTATTCAATTGGCCCTGCCAAGGTGAACTCAAAATACCATAGCCAGACTCCGATCCCGTAACATTAATCGGATAACATGGCAGGTAGATGGGTAACGAAGCGGTATATAATCAAGACTGAACCTGCAACTAGCACGAAACTAATCTACTCTAAACAGGCCGGTGGAGAACATAGCCAGAAGCCTTCATAGCTCTGCGTTCTGGAGCAACCTCGCCTCATTAGATTTAGTATAAGTCACAACCAAGATGTTATTCGATTATCCGTGATGGAATCAACGGGTCAAACGATAGTGCCAATAGTATCGAGAGCCAACCCACCATCTGAGAACACATCTGCATCATGGCGGGCGAGCTACCACCGGGTTGTGCAAGAGTACTCCGCAAGCTGCTCACAGCCGGGTTGTAGCCGTCGTAGACAAACACTGGGTCGGGTTGGAATGGCCTGCCACCGGTAGAGGCATACATGTCCTGTACGTAGCATTCATTAATCTGGACGCGCCCGGCGGCTTCCTCCAGCTATAATCGTTATTAGTCGATGGGTACTAGTGTCCATATGCGCATATATATACACCAAAGTGAGATGGTCGCGAGGAAGGACGGGCTGGCCTTTTGAGCAACTTGGTGGAGAGTGTAGGAAATGCTGCCTTTGTGCCAAGTAGCGTTGACTGGGGGGGCCATTGGAAAGCCCATGTTGAGAACAGAATAGCAGTTGGGTGGTCTTTGGCTTGGAAGGATCTGAGCAGCTGAGTAGACTGGGAGGATGGTGACCTGGAGCGCTCAAATCGCACTGCTTATTAACGCCCACCGATATCACCACAGCACTTAGCCGTAGGCCCAAAGGACTTGGTGCGCCTCATCGCTCGCTTGCACTTGGACCATAGCTGAAGTAGACCACAGGCATATCCCTACGCTTCTCAGTATGGCTCTGACTACAGCAGATCAAAGGAGGTCCGACCCGGCGGTCGGGACCTCCCGCGGCCACTATCACAATGATAGGGCTCAGGGGGCGGTTCTATGTGTCGGGTCCACTCAGCCGTTTTATCACGCGCGGTCTCATCTTTGTGTACAATACACTTGGACAGTCTCACACCCATCCGTACTTGGACCACAACTAAACTCTTAAACTCCAACTACTGATATAACAACTTCTTTGCTGCTTTGCGACTCAATAAACCAACAAACCCATGGTACATACACAGGACATCTATTCGAAAACTTCCCTTTGGGAGATTCTTTCGCTAGATATCGCCCGCTGGCAGTCAAGAAGCTGTGCGCTCTAAGGTGACCTATCAGAAGTGGCCCTCAAAGGAGTTGACCGCAAGAGATTATTAGTTTTAAAGGTGAGCAGGTAGATTTACCTCTGGGCCGCCAGATCACCGAGCTCCAGAGTCCTGGCGAATCCTTTTGCTTCTGAACCATATCATTCGCCCACATGGCGGGACTCCGGAGCAGTGTCCATGTCTGTATGAGCGGCGCGGATTTCCGCGAAGTTAGTTAGGTGTTATTACCTAGTTTAGTAACATAAAAATGGCTCCGACTTCGCATTCCGTATAGCACCTAATAGTCCCGGGGCTGCCCGGGCAGGTGGGTATGTGAGCATACGCCCTTGGTCTCGCGTGGTATATATATCACGTGGCTTGTAGTAGGTTTGGGGACAACCACGATGGGCACCCACGGCTACTTTGCATACCGCTACAAAAGTCAGCTATGTTATGTGAACATTTATACGTACTATAGCTGAGCCATTTTATTGTCGCTGATAGAGAAATACTATCGACAATATATCCAGAATAGTGCTTATCCCTCGGGATTCGGTGTTGGTTATGCCGATGATATTCCGCAAGATGCCGAAGAGCGGAAGGGTACGTCGTGTATTCTCTTTCGCATACACGCCAGTGAACTCACCGAACTATTTGCATGTACTGGCAGCCTGGATTGACGAAACGATCAGCATGATAGAGAAACAAATTGCCTATCGTTCCAAGCATGGTATCCCCAACCGCGATGGATGTGGCAAATTCTCAGACATACGCGATGACATCGACTGGACGCTAGGTTCGCTGTTTATAGAGTGGACCTATGTTATTGACTTGGACAGCCAGATTTTTACTGTAAACGGGGCTCTCCACTTTCGGTTTGACAACATCCCTGACTTGACGCTCCTTGAAGGCGACTCTACTAGTAGCACGATTGCTCCGGAGGACTTTGCTACCGTATCTCTCTGGTCGGACCCTAAATTTGACGTTGATGAAGTTCTACGGGAGTACGGAGGACATCATCCAATGGTAGTGTCAGCCACCGAGTGGGGAGCCCCTACTTGGAGCACGCTATCCGTCGCCCAGCATCTCTCCGCACAACTCGTTCGTACACTGGTTCAAGACAGCTCTTACGAGCTTCTACTAGCCGAATTTCCTCGTATTCACCGTCAGATTGGCCTCTTTTGCTGGCGCATGATCTCTACCGCTGCACCTTCCGCCCTCGTCTGTCCGCCTGACGATACGCCTCCGTGTAGCAACGTAACTTGTGTAGCGACGGACCGAAGTGTAAAACAGCAAATACCCACCGTGCAATCCCGCATGATTGGAGAGGGATTCCTGGGCAGGTACTGCTGGTTCCGTAATTGTTTGATTACGTTCTGCGTTAGGCTTGATGAACTACCCTTTGTGGCGCAGGAGGTGAACAAAATGATACTCAAGCTTCGAGACAACGGTCGTGCGAGCGGAGTCGGCCTGATCGTTTCGAGTTGGCAAGTGGTCGCAGTGTCCGTGAACGGCTCGGAGGTTCGTCACTCGCCTGCCCTTGCCGTCCACGACAACAAAAGGGAGCTGAAGGACGGCGTACTACTCATGATGCATCTTTTAGGCCCTATGCTCTCTGGTGTCTCTAAAACACCTTGGGCCAGGGCTCCGTCCTTCCAGTCTATCAACTCCAACGCCGCTTTGCCCCACGAAATTCTGGACCATATTGCTCACTTCACAGACTTTGATACCTACCTACAACTTCCGTTTGTGTCCCAGTCGTTCCGTGCGATCTATCTTTCGCGCCCACGCGTCGGACAACACACGCTTCTGGCCAAAGAACCGGGTACAGATCCCGTCTTTAGAACCCAAAGCACGAGCTGTGGGCCAAGCTCAGTGACGACTCTGGCTCGCATCAAACCAGTGCGAGCCTATCTGGGGTACCGCGAGCCGCGGAGGTATCGTCTTCACCGTATTACCGCTGGTGTACTTAACCCCGGACTCGCGGGGTCATTCCAACATCACCGCTTGGGCCAGCAACCTAACAACACACCGGACGAGGTTGCCCAAAGGCTCGAGAAAAACCGCGCCAGCCAGTGGGGGTATCGAGCAGGTTCCCCTCTAGTTGAGCTGGACTGGAGAGTAGCTGCTGTCCCAATTACTATTCCAGAAGTAAGGATCCAGGTGCTGGATGGTGTATGGCGTATGGTCAGAGACATGTCGGAGGTGCCAGTACCGGAGGAACCGCCCGAGTCTGTACAAGGTGCTTCCTATTATCTGCACCATTGGTACTCTCAACGCGAAGACTACGTTGGGATATGGTATGACGATAGTGACAGTAGTGGATACGATGATAAATAGGAAATCCCCGCAGGAGGCTCCTCAATTTTCATTTAGCGAGTCGGATTATTAAGTGTAGAATAGTCGTAGTAAACATCCTACTCCCTTCATTGCATTGTTTTAGGAATGTCTGGGAAGTAATGTTAGTACGCATATAAACTTTCACCGCATTCTCTATGAACCCGCGCAGAAAACTCTAAACTAACAATCCTTCTCTCAACTATCGTTTTCTTGCGAGAGCTGTCTCAATAACACATTGTTGCCCCAGATTTGGAGATTGAATCTCGATTCATCCAGCCGGGTAAAGTTCTTCAGCTCAATCCACCAAACCAGGTATCATTCATTTTCAATGGGATACCCGACACAATAAAACAATGAGTTTGTGGGCCCACGATGGGACGCAAGCCCGGATGTTGAGATTTACCGACATTGCTGATGAGCTTAGGCCTTGGTAATAGAGTAAGCCTTGATGCACGGAACCTAGCAAATCCAGGACCGGAGGCGGTCTGAGAGGATCACACCCCAGTCTCTCGAAGCAAAAACCACGCATGTATCTAGGTATAAACTATGTTAGTCGAGAAACAAGTCTCTTATAGCGAACAGGGCATAAATATATATCACGTGGCATGTGGTGGGGTTGGGGGAACTACAATGGGCGTCCGTGGCTACTTTGCGTACCGCTATAACAGTAAGTTATTTGAAGCCAACATCTACATACATTTTGGCTGATCCACCCCAATCCCAACTAATAGAAAAATACTATCGGAAATATGCTGGTTATTTTGCTTTTCCATCGTATTTGGGTGTCGGCTTTGGCGACACCATTCCGGAAGATGCTGCAGAGCGAAAAGGTGGGCAAGCAGATCATACCCACTATAATTCAGCCATTCCATTACATGCTATTCGTTGGCAGCTTGGATTACTGAAAGAATAAGCATGATTGAAAAACAAATCGCCTATCGCGCCCAAAATGAGATCTCCCAACAACAAAGAATGTGACGAGTTTGAAGACGCTCATGATACCCCCGATTGAATGCTAGGCGGATTATGGGTAGATTGGACTTACGTTGTTGACTTGGACGAGCAGGTTCTCACCATCAATGGAACTCTTCACTTTAAGCTTGAAAACATACCTAACTTGAGGTACAGCTGGTTCCGCAACTGCTTGATTACCTTTTGTATCAGGCTCGACAAACCTACATTTGTGACGCACGAGGTGAACAAGATTGTATCAAAGCCCCGGGAAAAGGGGTGTACAGCCAGTGTCGGTCTGATTGTCTCAAGCTGGCAAGTAGTCGCGGTTTCTACGAACGGCTCCGAGGCTCGTCATTCACCCGCCCTTGCCATCCACGACAACAAAAGGAAGCTGAACGACGGCGTACTACTCATGATGCACTTGTTGAGCCCTGCTCTGAGGCTCGTGTACAAGATAGGTCCTGCGTAGGATTTTGAATCGGAGAAACGAAACATGCAAGTCCACATTGTAATATTCAACTTTCGGGAACCGTTTATAATGCCCCCCTTCCCCCTGTATAATTTATCATTACCAACCAAAACCTTGCTGCTTGTACAACAGAGACCATAGTACTCCTGAAGGTGCCCGATTAGCGGTCCCGAAGGTCCACTGCATGCAAGTAAACCCAAATAAATGGTTCCACATGGGGTGCCCATCGATTGAAATACGTACTTCGTGCTGTCAATTCACTTCAGATATGCCATCGGCCCTTGATAGCCCATCCCAGCGGGATACATGCGGCCGTCTTAGGAGCACGTGAAGCACAAGGAATGGAGTCAAAATCTTGGCATATCAGGCCGAATCAAGCAGCGCATATATCTTCACCCAACGAGCTGGTGGGTTAATTTCAAGATGACAGATCAATTCGGGTATTTGAGCATTTACCAACTCGCAACTAGATACACTTCATTTCCCTTATTCGGGCTGTCTCGGCAAGTCCAAATGCTCCGGTCCAAAGCTATACGGCAAAATCTCCTCCAGCGTGACAGCTTTGACTGTATCCTTGGCGTTGTCTTTGGTATAACTCGAGGTCACCATATAAATCGGTGTCTCGAGGGAGCAGAATTCACGGATGACTTGTCGGCAGATTCCACAGGGCGAGACGACTGCGTCCACGTCGCTAAATTTGTTTGAGTAAGTGAGTGATTGAGATGATTGAGGCGACGTACGTTGTCACTGCTACGGCGAGGAATCGCTTGGTTCCCTCGTTCTATACAAGTTGCGTTGTAGCACTTTAAAGTTCTGGCTGATCAGTTGTAGGACACGAGTACGTACCACAGCTTTGAAAATTGCGGTGCGTTCCGCACATACAGTCGCACCTATCGTTCCACCATAGGTTCAAGCCCACCTGTTGCAGGAGGAAAGTAACAAACGTACCATAAGATGCGTTCTCAATGTTTGCGCCCTTGATAATAGTTCCGTCGGTCGCAAACAGGGCGGCACCAACGCGAAATTTGGAGTATGGGACATATGCACTAGACTTGGCTGTTATGATAACTATTAATGTCGAGTCATAGTTGCAGGAGCTGAGAATGGGAACCTTCGATAGCCGCTGTTATGAGCTTCTCTTGCTCTTGCGGTGTGAGGGCGCGGGGAGGAGCCATGGTAGTCGTGATCAGCAGGAATGAAGCGGAAGCCTGGAAGACTACGCATAAGCGCCGAAAAAGTGACTCTGTGCAGCACCGTGATGACTTGGATCGAACTTTGCCCGCCAACCCGTCGTTGTTTTATCTATCCGCATTTTTGAAGAACAATGAGCGTAGTCGAGCATGGCCATATGACTATAAGGGTTATTTGACAATAAATTCATAATTAATTGAAATGCACAAAATGACGTATCCTGCTGTCTCGATCTTTCGAGCGGACTTTGCCCCGAACTCCCAGCGTAAAACGGCTCTCCGACTTGGGGTTTGGCGTGTAATGTATGGGATCGGTATCTTTGCGTAGGAACCCAAGTCGAATAGTACATGTTCTTTACCCCGATGATCCTGGATTCCATCCAGGAACCAACCACTGATTTGCCATTATGAGAACATACGTGACAAACACAACGGAACATCACCGATTCCGTCCAATTGTTATTTAACCTACAACAGAACACCCATTGACGGACCGGTTGTGTGCATTCGCCGCCAGACGCTGTGTCAGCGTCTGGTACGTTCTCGTACCTTCTACTGGTGCCCGCCGGGCGCTTAGCTCATATATCAAGTTTCTGTCAACGACCAGCACCCAGCACACACCATGTCCCCCGCGAACAAGAAGAAAAAGGCAGCGTAAGCGACCCATTTCGCAATTACGATAAGATCGTTTACCCCCATATAGGCAGCGGAAGAAACAGACGGCAGCTGCCCCTTCACCTCCGAGTCAGACGACTCCGGAAGAGCCCATTGTCATTCCGGACGACGACGCGATGGACACGGACGAAAAGTCTTCCGACGCGGGCGAGCAGCTCGACCTTCCTGCGCAGGCAGAGCTTATTAAAGAGAAGGGAAATGAGTTCTTTAGGAAGAAACAGTATGACTTGGCAATTGAGAACTATTCCAAGGCCATAAGTGAGTGCGTCCCGTGTCGTATTTATAGCCACTTATGATAATGTAGCGATGAACCCTAATGAGCCCTCGTACCTGACCAACCGAGCGGCGTCGTACATGGCAATCAAAAAGTTTGCCCCCGCATTGGCAGACTGTCAAACCGCCGCGTCATTACAATCCGCGTCTCCGGTACCCAAAACCCTCCTACGACTTGCACGCTGTCATTTGGCGCTGGGCGATACTCCCGCATGCCTTGCAGCGCTACGAGACTTGCCCGACTCGACACCTGGTGTATCAGATGTTCGACGACGTGCCGAACAGCTCGATTTACATTTGCAGCGATTCAAAGATGCACGAGACAAGGACGAGTGGGGTGCTGCCCGATTGGCACTTGAACAGGCCGTAGAAGCGCTCGAAGGCGATGTACCTGTGCAGTGGAGGTGCTGGAGAGTCGAGTGTGAGGTCGCGAGAGGAAGTTGGGTCGGTGCGCAGACGGCAGTCAGGTATGACCTTGGATTTCACTTGAGACAAAGCTAACGAGTTTACAGCGACGCCCTACGACTAGCTCCAAACTCGCCCGACGTGCTCAGCCTACGTGGTCTAATCATGTTCCTCACAAACCAAATACCCAAAGCCATCCAGCATGCGCAACAAGCACTCCGACTCGATCCAGACCACAAGTCTGCACGACTGTTGCTCAAACGTGCAAAAGAGGTAGAACGAATCAAGGAAGAGGGCAACACGTTCTTCAAGGCCGGGCGATTGGGAGAGGCGGTAGAGCGATACGGAGAGGCGCTCGAGGCAATTGGACAGCGTGTGAGCGAAGGTGGAGGTGGACAGCTGCGTGCGGTGTTGTTGAGCAATCGGGCAACTGCGCAGTTCAAGGTGAGTTTAACCACATCCTCTATGTTGACCTTACTAATTGCGTTGTTGTAGCTGAAACAACTCGAACCGGCGTTGGAGGATACGAATGCTTCGCTTGCGCTCAACCCCGAGTCGTACAAGGCACTGCGCACCCGTGCACGTATTCATATCGAGCTGGAGCACTTTGAGGATGCCGTGCGAGACTTTAAATCGGCGCATGAATCTGCCGAGGGTGATGGCGCCGCTCAAGGCGAGCTACGTAGCTTGGCGGAAGAGACCAAAAAGGCCGAGGTCTTGCTCAAGCGGAGCAAGACCAAGGACTACTACAAGATTCTCAGTATGTTCGGCCCTTTATTTCGAGATGAAATGCTAATGCCCTGGACAGACGTGAGCAGAGAATGCACCGATTCCGAAATCAAGAAAGCCTACAGGCGAGAAAGTCTAATCCATCATCCAGACAAGGTGCGTCTCTCTCCTCATCGTTTGACCCTTGCTAAAACGAACAATGACAGGGTGGGGACGAAGAAAAATTCAAACTTATCGGTGAAGCCCACGCAGTCCTAAGCGATCCACAACGACGACGACGATATGACATGGGCGCGGACGAAGACGGCCAGATGGACTCGTCAGGAATGGACCCAATGATGGGCATGCAAGTCAACCTCGCCGAGATGTTGGCCCAGATGCAAGGCGGGCGCGGAGGGTTTGGCGGGTTCGGCGGCGGCGGCGGATTCCCGGGCGGAGGTGGATTTGGAGGAGGCGGGTTCGGGGGCCATTCACACGGGCACTCGCATGGTGGATATAGCGGGTTCTGAGTGTCGAGTGCGATCTGAGTGGGAGGATTCCGAGTGGGAGAGGGTGGACTCTCGATGGGAGGGAGGCTGGGCGTTCCCTTGTGCAAGATTACAGTATGCGTATTGTAGACTTTACATGCTTATAACATTTGAATATGAACATTCCCTTTACTTTCAAGTGTGTCAACGTCATATTTGTAAATCCGAGGAGATTGTGGAACATGCTGACTAATCACAATTAATGTTAGAGATCTACTGACTCCATGTGATTGTTCGTTCCACCACCATCTTGACATCGCCGGACTGGAGTGCTTGCTGAACAACTAGGGCTCTAGTATTTGACAGACGACAGCTATACCATCGCATTTTCTACTTTCGGACGCTGAACTCACAATGGCTACGACCGCCGCACCCCTCGCCAGTTTGCACGCACTCTCAGGCCACTCTTCAGCCCAACCCCTCACACCAAGCTCCCCCAAGTACCGAGGTGCTGTCGTAGAGGTGAATAAACAACCACAAACCAAACCGCCATACCGCTCACCTTGACCCACTAGGACCTCCAACTCCCCCCAGCATTCGCCCTCTCCCGAAGCGAACACGTCGGAAAAGCCATTCAACTTGCTTATGATCGGGATTTTTCATACATTCCGTGAGTTCACACCACCAGACTGGTCGAATCTGATCAAACATCCGAATGTCAATAGTGTTTTGGACTCGCGCCGAAAGCCAGTGGGATACATTAACGTCGGGGAGCTCAAGACCAAGTGGGAGGCAGGCGCCGCAAACCCTGTAAGTCCCGCACGCGATGCTTAAATATATAGCGATGTCTAACCATGTACAGTCCGACTCGCTCGCCTCGTACATGACCAAGTTCGAACGCGGGACCAACGCACCCTACAAGATCATCACGCCTGAAACGCCCCTAGAGGAGCTAGAAGAGTTTTTGCGCGTGAACGATTTTGCGATTGGTAAGTTCCTGATTATGGCGTCATGATGATTCTAATGAGCTGCTGCAGTGACGGATATAAGGAGAAAGTTTGTGTTGGGGTTGGCGACCAAGGATGATTTGGTGGTACGTTGTTTGTTTGCTATCGAACACTCCCTGATCACGATCCGTAGAACTTCGTGACCCGACGCGGGGCTTGAGATTTTCTGTATGCAATTCTTATGGGTACACCTAGAGTGATCATTGAAGCATTGGGCTTATGACCTGCTGGCAAGCAGAGAGGACGAGCGTGTGCATGTCGGGATACAACGAGGGCAAGAAACTGTAACAGTAACGGCAACCATTGTCGAGGGGACAAATTCAAACCGACGTTGAGACCAGAAGTGGAGGCGATGCATTGGCGTTACGGGCGAAAAGCGTGACCAGGCAAATTTAGTACAAGGCGGACTACAGAGAAAGAAGAGGAAAGTGAAATTGAAACGAAAAGAGGAAAGGGAGCTATTCAATGCTCTATCGAAACCAGCTACTGCGCCAGCTGTAGGAGATTGCCTGCTGCCAAGTAGCTCCGCAAAGGGAGAAATTTCAATCACAGCAATATGTTCTCGAGAGGCTGGCCCCTCCCTTTTTTGCGCAGGGTCACGGTATGCGTGTCATAGAGTCATCCTGCTTGCGATACATGGATGTGAACATTTATTCCACTGCCTGGTTCAGCCGGGCATGTAAGAGTTGTTTTCCCAAATCCGAAGAGATTGTGGAGTGTGCTGACCAGTGGAACTTATAATGCAGAGATCAACTGACCCCATACGAGTGTTCGTCCTACCGCCCGCCCGCCATCGCCGGACGTTAGAGTGCTTGTTGGTCTACTGAAAATCTATAAGTCAAGGGGAGATAACGGGCTTAAGGATATCACGGTTATTACTTGGAATACCGAAACACTACGATGGCTACGACCATTGTGCTCCTCGCAAGTTGGCATGCACTTACTAACCACAGCTCACCTTAATCTTTTACGCCCTCATATCAAGTTCTACCAAACATCGAGGTACTGTCGTAGAGGTGACCACACATCATCTATCAACTTGACTGCCCGGCCCGACTTCCCCCTACCTACCCACTATATCTCCAGGGCCTCCAACTCCCAACATTCACGCTCTCCTAAAACAATCATGCCGAAAGGTGGGTCTAATCTACATACGACCGGGACTTTTCACACATTCCATGCGTGCACAATGTTGGGCCAACCAACTCTAATTAAGCATCTGAACAACTCGATAATTCTTTGGATTCGCGCCGAAAGCCAGTGTGGATACATTGACGTAGAAGTAGGTGACCAAGTTCGAGCACATGTATGCTCTTGAATGTGACATATAGCCGTGTGGTTTATGGATTGCTGCTTGTATTAAACATTAGGTGTATGCGTCTCTAATTCGAATCTGCCTCCGCTTACAAAGTTTGACTGTGACTCTGGTCGGTCTCGGGCGAGTCACGCCTTGACATTATCTGTCAGCCCTAAATTTAGGATCTTATAGGGGTCCTTGATTAAGCATAACTTCAGCCTTCTTCGTCTCCTCGGCCAAGCTACGTAGCTCTCCCTGAGCAGCGCCATCACCTTTGGCAGATTCTTGCGCAGCTTTAAAGTCGCGCACAGCGTCTTCAAAGTGCTCTAGCTCGATGTGAATACGTGCCCGCGTGCGCAGAGCCTTGTACGACTCGGGATTGAGCGCAAGCGAAGCATTTATATCCTCCAGCGCCGGCTCAAGTCGTTTCAGCTACAACAATGTTGATCAGCAAGAGCAACATTGATTTTGTGGGTAAGTCCACCTTGAACTGCGTAGTCGCCCGATTGCTCAACAATACCGCACGCAGATGTCCACCTCCACCTTCGCTCACACGCTGTCCAATTGCCTCGAGCGCCTCTCCGTATCTCTCTACCGCCTCTCCCAATTGGCCAGCCTTGAAGAGTGTGTTACCCTCTTCTTTGATCCGTTCGACCTCTTTTGCACGTTTGAGCAACAGTCGTGCAGACTTGTGGTCTGGATCGAGTCGGAGTGCTTGTTGCGCATGCTGGATGGCTTTGGGTATTTGGTTTGTGAGTAACATGACCAACCCACGTAGTCTGAGCAACTCGGGGGAATATGGAGTGTGTTTGAGGGCGTCGCTGTGCATCCAAGCCCGTTAGCCCTATCTATCACCAAATCTGAGCCCCTACCTGACGACCATATGCGCATCAGCCCAGCTCCCTCTGGCCACTTTGCACTCGACTCTCCAACACTCCCACTGCACAGGTACGTCGCCTTCAAGCGCTTCAACGGCTCGCTCGAGCGCCGATCCAGCTGTGTCCCATTCGTCCATGTCACGTGCATCCTTGAATCGCCGTAGATGTATCTCGAGCTGTTCGGCGCGTCGCCGGACGTAGGATATGCCAGGTGTCGAATCGGGCAGGTCTCGTAGCGTTACGAGACATGCGGGGGTGTTACCCAGCGCCAAATGACAGCGCGCAAGTCGTAGGAGGGTTTTGGGCACTGGCGACGCGGATTGTAATGACGCGGCGGTTTGACAGTCGGCCAATGCGGAGGTAAACTTTGCGACAGCCATGTACGACGCCGCTCGATTCATCAGATAAGTAGGTTCGTTGGGTTTCCTCACTGTGTAACCATAAGTGGCCACAAATACGACACAGGATGTACTTACTTATAGCCTTGGAATAGCTCTCAATCGCCAAGTAGTATTGTCCCTTTTTATAGAACTCGTTTCCCCTCTCTTTGATGGTTTCTGCTTGCATAGGAGTATCGAGCTTAATCCTCGGGTCTGGCTTTCCTACTTCGCTCCCGTCCCCAGCAGATTTGGCCGAGTTTACATTTGAGGAGGCAGCGATCAAGGCCGTTACTTGGTCTCCTACATTGGCAATCGTTGGGCGTTCGGTTGGCTGCCGAGTCCAGCAGCTCATGAGTATACCCCATAGGTCATCGTTGATGGCAGTATCCGGGCGAGAAGGGATCCTGTTCTCCACTACGATGCTCACTATGACTCGGCTTTCCTTGACTCCATCAAACGGGACTTCGCCAGTCATTACCTCCTGCCGAGGGTTACTAAATGGTTACATTTTAGAGGATGAATCAATACGCACAAGTACCGTCTGCGGTCCGAAATCAGTCTGACGAAAGGCAAATGTACATTTAAGACTCCTCACTTACCATTCCGTATGCGTATACATCTGCCTCCTTACTCGCGTGGGGGCCATTATCATCACGCAGTAGTTCAGGCGCCTATTGTATATATCAAGGTTAACCATGAGCACCCCTTATCAAAACTACATACTGTCCATCGAACGGAATGACTGTGGCTCGTCGTATTTGTAAACTTGAGCGTAATGTCTTTCAGCTGGGAGTTTCCAAAGTCGGCTATTTGAGGTGTACCACTGTGGGAAACCATAACATTCGCCTAACATGCCAAGTAAGGTTAGCCCTAATGTTTGCCCAAGGAAACCTACTGCTTTCAGATCGCCATGTACCTACATGATCTTAGCCAGTCATTCCTTGTAGTTCATCTGCTTGACCACGTACCATGCCTTTTGCGTGGATATAGCACAACCCGTCGCATATGCCAACACACTTACCTATCTCTTAGCAAGTTTCAGCGTCATTTACAAAATGAACTTACCAGATTCATACGGTTTACGTCCGGGTTAAGCTTGACGTAAGACATAAGGTCACTATTATCCATCCACTCGGATATCATCGATATATTTCCGCGGAAGATAGCCAGTCCAGCCAGTGGCAGAACGTTGGGGTGATCTAGTTTTGACCAATGGTATATCTCCCTTGCTGCGCGCTGTCACAACGCATACATCATCAGCGCAACGTCATTTGAAGACTGGTTGCTTGTCCGACCTTGAGTATTTTCTGCTTGTCGTTATCCTTCCCCGGTTTATCATAAACTCTCAAGGACTTGATCGCAATCCGAGTACCGTTGTTCAACGCTCCCCGAAAAACGTCGCAAAAGCCTCCTCCAGAGAGAGGTAGGTTGCTACATGCGTTCGAGTTGATTGAGGAACTGAGGTCCGCGCAACCACGTTGAGCGAGTGCGGCCATTATCTCCTCAAGTGACTGCGCATGGAGGGGACAATCGTTTACAACTTCAGCTAGCGCATCCAACTCTGAATGGTCGGCCACGTACCGTTGCGCTGCTGATCAGTGTATCCGATGTGTCCCCCAGCGGCGAATCTCGTGAACTCATCGAGCTAGTATAATCCGCACAGCAAGTGTAGGTTTCTCGTCACCGAATAGCTCCCAGTAACAGTTGACCAAGACAGGCGTCTGGAATTCAAGAGAGGTAGTATCAGTTCAAAAGACTTGCCTACAACACTACGAGATTTCAAATAATCATTAGTGTTAAGTAGTGACACCAATACGTGCTTGCCTTTATGCTTAAAAACGTGGTTCGCTGTGTCAATGTGGCAAACTTCAGGAGATGCCACGAGGGCTAACAAATCCTCCAAGCATGCGACGCTCGTCGTGTCAGCTATGGCCAAGGCTGTGGTAGGCAGCAGCCAGACCTGGATCTCGAATGAGCCCTCGGTGACTAAGCTGTTTGGCTATCTGCTTGGCAACTCGAGCTCGAGACTTTAGCAAGACCATCATTCCGGTGTATCTACAGTGATTAAACCGTGACTTGCAAATATGATCCTTTCCCCGGGCCCCTCATCTGGTTCTGTGTGCGAAGGTGGCCATTGTAAATCCGACGAGGTTGTGGACCGTGCTGACTAATCGTAATTAATATCCTTGGATCAACTGACTCCGTACACGATTGTTCGCTCCACCCACCCCGCCGGCAGGAGTACTCGCCGATTGACTGAGGGTCTGGCAAATAGGAGTATTACAGGTAACAGTTCAAATACTCGGAATTTACAAAGGCTGCAGCCGCGGCGCTCGCGAGCTTTCATGCACTCTCCTACGACGGCTCATCCCAGAAACCTCTGCCTGGATCTAGCAAATACCGAGGCGCCGTACGTCCCTTTATCTCCAACCCGCCCGGCGCGATCGAAAGTGGTCGGTTCGACTCGTTCACCTCGTACGTGACGAAGCTCGAACATGGGTCAGACGCACCGTATACGATAACATCAAGCCTGAAACGCGCTCGAAGAGTTTCTACGCGCAACACGAGTTTGTGATTGGTGAGCTCCTGTTATTGCATGATTGCCAGCCTAACGGATTGTGGTAGAGACCGAGGCGAGGGGAAAGTTTATGGTATACGAACGGATGCAAGAAGGAAGTTTGTACTGTACGGGGGTTGGAGACCAAGGATGATCTGGGGTAGGTTTCGTTTGCTGCCGTTGCTCGAAAGCATGGCGCCCCTCGTTCCTCGTGCATCGTTGTGCATTACACTGTTCTGATCATGATCCGTAGAACCTTGTGACGAAGGAGCTATACGCAAAAGTCTATGGACGCAAGGATGCATCATTTGGGAACAATGCTGAACCTTTCTTCAATGGGAGCTTCTGTATGGATGGGGATGATTACGTAATAAACAGGGTGCGGTTGAGGGAGAATCTCTGCGGGGCGGGAATCTCCACCACGACTGCACGACCACGATCACGATCACAATCACGACCGGGGCCAGGACGACGCCTGTGGTTGTTCTTTCTGACTAGAATACTATATAGTCTGGTTCCTGAACTGTGATTCCTCGACGAGACGGACTTGCGGTCGAAATGGGCTCATTTGCGCAGGCTGAGCACTTTGTTGGGTGAGAAAAGTGCGTTTTCAGTGAGCGTAATGCTGATGAGAAATACGTCGCTGTGTGTTGTCTATGTCGTACAATCAACGCTGGCGTCTACGTAAATCGGGAAACGCCGACTGCCTTCTCCCCCTGGCCTTCTCCCCTCGTCCAGCACCGTGCTCGTCCCTGTATTTTCTCCCCCCACACCAGCCCCGTCCCCCTCGCCTCGGTCACCCAAACACGAACCAATCAACTTTAACCGCGACGTCCTGCCGTTCTTTTACCTCCTCACCGCGGCCCAGCGCCGCGAGTTCATCACCCAACTCGTCTCCGCATGCGACACAGACCAACTCGTACATGCCAACGCCCTCATCCAACCCAGGCTCAAACGTGATTTTCTCCGAGAATTACCACTCGAAGTAGCCCTTCACGTTTTATTCTTTGTCGACGACGCAAAAACACTCGCCCACGCAGCCCAAGTCTCACACTTCTGGCACGCCCTAGTCGCAGACGAATGGACATGGAAGGCCATGTGCGAGCGGGCCGGATACGGCAGTCCAAAAGCCGCCACTGGCTTACCGATCGAGCGCCCCCGATATGGAAGCGTCAGCGGGAGCATCGATGACCTTAGGTGCTCATTGCGAAAACTGTCTGTCGGAGAGGTGAATGAGCCAGGGACGCGCGATCGACGGCTTACGTTGATCCCGAGCTATCCCTTTGCGGCTCCGTCGATTCCCCGCCAGCTCACGCACCAGTACCATTTCAAGCTTTCGTACTTGACCGAGCGTAATTGGGCACGCGGCGGGCGGATACTCAAGGCGCATAATTCGTCCGACGATGGGGTTGTGACGTCTGTCGCCATGGACGACGAGTGGATCGTGGTCGGGCTCGCGAACCACCGGATACATGTGTTTAACGTGCGGACTGGGAGGCTTGTGCGGACGCTCGTGGGGCATACACTTGGAGTTTGGACGTTGGGCCTTGTAAGCAAGGGCGGGGTGATGAGGGAACCTGATGCGGGGCGGACCAAGGACGAGCGGGCGTGGGATGCGCAGGTCACGCCTGGTGCGCTGCTCGGAGACTATACCGGCTCTTCGACGTTCAACGAGGGAAGCGGGACTCGACGGAGCTCACTCGGGGACGCATGCAATGCCTCGGCCGGATGGGGACAGAGCGGGGCCGTAGTCGTTAGTGGCGGATGCGACCGTGAAGTCCGCGTATGGGATCTCACCACCGGGTAAGCCCCACGTATCCCACCCAACTCGAGCTCATTGTTAGTAGGAATTGCCTACATGTCCTTCGGGGCCACACATCCACCATTCGATGCCTAAAAGTCCTCGATGCGCGCCCGATCGCTGTATCCGGTTCACGGGACACCATGGTCCGCGTCTGGGACATTGCCCGCGGACGTGCTGTACACGTCCTCCAAGGCCACACAGATTCGGTCCGGTGCCTTGAAGTGTCGGGGAATCTCGTGGTCAGCGGGAGCTACGACGCGACGTGCCGAGTAAGCCCCTCGGCTACTGATTTTTCGGTTTGCTGATGGGTTGTGTGGTAGCTATGGAATGTCGATACGGGCGAGTGTCTGCGCGTTTTTAGGGGCCATTATCATGAAGTGTATTCTGTCGCGTTTGATGGCGAGTTGCTTGCCACGGGAAGCTTGGATTCGCACGTGCGCATATGGTCTGCTTCGTCTGGGTATGTGCATCGTTTTTTCCTCGCGCATATGCTTACTCGTTTTTTTCCCCTCAAACTCCCTATTCGTCTCCCTACTTTGCGCTCGCACTAATCGCCTCCCCACGCATATCGCCAATCGCCTCACCTCGAACACCTACTCGGCTGCAGCGACTGCATCGCCCTCCTCCAAGGCCACACCTCCCTCGTCGGCCAAATCCAACTTCTCGGAAACACGCTGGTTACGGGCGGATCCGACGGACGCGTCATCGTCTATGATACCGCCACGCTCGAGACGGTGCACCGACTGAGCGCGCACGATAATAGCGTTACGTGTCTTCAGTTTGATGATCGCTATGTCGTGAGTGGGGGGAGCGATGGGTTTGTCAAAATGGTGAGTGCCCCTACCTTTTCCTCTTCTTGCCCGCTTGGTTTTTCGCTCCGATAAAAGTGGGTGGATGTTAATATGTTGGATAGTACGACATGAAAACGGGCCAACTGGTGCGCGAAATGACGACGCCGTGCGAGGCGGTTTGGCGCGTGAGCTTTAGAGACGATCGGTGTGTGATCATGTGTCGTCGTGGGGGTCGGACCGTGATGGAGATTTGGACGTTCCGACCGACGGACGAGGAGCTTTGCTAGCCTCGTTTGCCGTCCTCACCTTTTCCACCATCGCCAGACCTCGCCTTTACACACTCGCCGCACCCACAATCTTCACCCTTGCCATGCTACATACACTACACACCATACCCCATCTTCATATGACACTACTACGCATCGCAGTCTCGGATTTATGTGTTTTATATTGTTTTGTTCAATGCTATCAATTATGTGCTATCGTTTCTACATGACATTTGGTGTGCCCGAGATGAGTGGACAAACACAGTAACCGGTTAGACAGGGTGAGTCGTGGTTCTTTGATATCGTGACTATGACGCAATTCATTTGGATCGATTAAGCGCCTGATATTCGAGGCCGTTGGTAATGCATACATTCATACTTCGGCAATGTCCTTGAATCGCCTTGCCCAGCGAGGTCACTGCCTGCCTATATTGAAACCAATTTATGACTGGTCTAAGATATCTGTGCCTTGACTCAACTTTGATGCACGTCCAATTCGATCGTTCTTATCGGCACCGCCTGGTACATCACTGATGGTTCCGCATTGTAGGAGAGCAGGGCAAGTCCATAGTGTCTACTGAATCTCTAAAGCCGGTATTTAGAGATACTGCAGAGGACATCGTCTCCAAACACCTGGCCTTATTTGTTGCGCGCGTTGGAATACTGGCCAGTCGTATCAAACGCCAAACAGTCCGGGGAAGGCGGAGCCGACCGAGCCGTGAATGGACGGTATGTAAGCATTACTTCCCGCCAATCCTGGGCAAGTCATCGGAATACCCTCGTCAAAATCGGACGAACAACGTGCCGGCTTCCAAATGTTCTCCATGTCTGAGGATACAGGCCCTTGACGCTACATATGGCAGTTTGAGTAGATAGCCAAGCGAAGTGCCTGGCACAGGAATGTGCATATATCTAGCAAGGCGATGGTTTGAATCCATGAACAGCAGCGGCCGATTGATTCGAGCCGGATCGGACTGAAGCGCGCCTGTCTGATATAGTAAGATAATAACGATCGAGTTCGGCCAACTTTTCCTACCCGAACACAGGTTTGATGGCACATGTACAGCGAACTGCCACTTCGGTTTGATTTAATACCCCCCTCACGTGCTCCAAACACCTGTTCCATCTTCCACCACTTGGGTTAATATCGTAGTAGACAGCTCGAGACACGCCACGGCGTTCGATCTGGTTTGATGAACTCTCGAGCCCTATCCTATAATGCCACGACAGAAGGATTGATTGGAAGTGCAACGGTGTGTGTCCAATCTTTAGCCTCATACTGGGTGGCAAATGACCATCACTTCTACAGTCGCTGGAAGAAATCGTTGGCGCGCTCGCCGAGCGAGGGTGTGCAGACCTCACATCCTCTATTAACTTGGGCGCATGTAGCAACCTCCCTGTTGCTGGAGGAGGATTTTGCGATGTTTTCCGGGGAGAGTTGAATGACGGTGCTAAGGTGGCGATCAAGACTCTGAGGGTTTATGATAGGCCGGGACAAGATGATGAGAAGCAAAAGATACTCAAGGTTAGCCAACCATCCAAGATTTAAGCAGCATTGAGCTGACGGTGCCATTTTGCCACAGCGCGCCGCGAGAGAGGTCTATTGTTGGTCTCGGTTAAACCACCCAAACGTGCTGCGGTTGAGGGGGCATGCTGTATTTAACGGCCACATGTCGATGATATCTGAGTGGATGGACAACGGTGACCTGAGGTCTTACGTTAGACTTAACCCAAAGGCGAATCGCCTGAGCCTAGTAAGTTTAACTTTTACAGCAAACACGAAGGCAGCTAACAGGAGGGCAAGTGCTTCGGTGTGAGCGAAGGGCTATGTTATATACATGCAAAGGGAATGGTATGTGGTTGAATAAAGTCCTCGCAAAGAATGGGTAGCTAAGGATATGTAGGTACATGGCGACCTGAAAGCAGTGAGTTTCTACCGTAGATGCTATACCTAAGCTCACGCGATGCATCAGGCGAACGTTATGGTTTCCCCGAGCGGTGTACCTCAAATTACCGACTTTGGAAATTCTCAGCTAAAAGACGCCACACTCAACTTTACGGAGACAAAAAGCTACAGCCATTCAGCGCGATGGACGGTATGTCGCTTTACCAATAAGTTCCGAGGCAAAATCTCATCCATCTGAAAGTCACCAGAACTCCTGAGTAACCCTGGCGGCCCCCACGCAAGTAAAGAGGCGGACGTATATGCGTATGGAATGGTATGCCAAAAGAGACTCATATTCAATCAGATTCCAGGGGACTAATTTGGATTTCAGACAATATTGGTACATGTGAATTCACATTTAGGCTTATAGAGCGTTCTAGTAACTCACAAACATAGGAAGTAATGACGGGGCAGGTCCCGTTCCAGGGGATCAACGATCATCAGGTCATCATGCTTGTTGGCGTAAAAAAGCAGTTTCCTTGTCGAAACGCTGCCATTAGCGACCACCTGTGGGATATATTGACGCGCTGCTGGGCTCAAGTGGCCACCGAACGTCCACCGATTTCGGACGTCCGACACCGAATAGGAGAGTTAATGATAAAAAATCATACCAAAGCCATAGGTAATTATTACCAAGTTTCGTATTCGTAGTTGTTCACAATTATGGGCAGCAGCGAATCCTAACGAACCCGTGCACTTGATGAACCGAGCGGCGTCGTACATGGTTATCAAGAAGTTTGCCCACGCATTAGCCGATTACCAAACGGTTGCATCGCTACAATATGCGTCTCCAGTGCCTGATACCCTCCTTCGACTTGCACGCTGCCACTTGGCTCGGGGCTGTGGCTCCTCATGCATTGCTGTTCTGCAAGACCTACCCGACTCGACACCGGGTGTATCAGACGTCCGTCGACGTGCTGAACTGCTCGAGTTATATTTGCAGCGATTCAAGGACGCACGAGCCAAGGACGAGTGGAGTGCAGCTCGATCGGCGCTCGGACAGGCTGTGGAGATGCTTGAGGGTAACGTACCCGTGCAATGGGCGTGTTGGAGGGTCCAGTGCGAGATAGCCAAAGGAAGCTGGACTGATGCGCATACGGTTGTCAGGTAGGAGTTCAGGTTTGGTGATAGATGGGGCTAATGGACATGTAGCGGCACCCTCCAACAAACTCCAAACTCGCCCGATTTGCTCAACCTACGTGGGTTGGTCATGTTTCTCACAAATCAAATATCCGAAGCGATTCAGCACGCGCAGCAAGCTCTTCGACTTGACCCCAACCACAAGTCAGCACAACAGTTACTGCAACGCGCGAGAGAGGTAGAGAGGTTCGGGAACGAGGGGCATACACTCTTCAAGGCTGGACGGCTGGGTGAGGCAGTGGGGCGGTACGGGGAGGCACTCAAGGCAGTTGGGCGGCGCCTGAGCGAGGGAGGAGGCGGGCCTTTGCGTGCGGTGCTGTTGAGCAACCGAGCAACTGTGCAGTTCAAGGTGAGTTTGCCAGAACTTGCTATGTCGTTCTTGCTGATTGATATTGTGGTAGCTGAAACAACTTGAACCAGCGTTGGAGGATACGAATGCTTCCCTTGCACTCAATCCCAACTCTTACCAGGCTTTACGCACACGCGCACGAATCAGCGTTGCGCTGGATTACCTTGAAGACGCTCTTCGTGACTTTAAAGCCGCTCGAGAGTCTACCGAGGGTGCTGGTACTGCTCAGGGCAAGCGGCTGCGTAGCTTGGCAGAGGAGATAGAGGATGCCGAAGTCAAGCTCGAATTGAGAAGTCTGATGCAAAAGTCGTTCAACCAGCGCGTGAGGTGATGGCTCTGCGCGAAGCTGATTGATGCTGCGCTTTGAAGGTGATCGGTGTGCGATAATGTGTCGACGTAATGAGGATTTGCACCTTCCGGCTGACGGACGAGGACTCGATGGGCTTCGTCCTTTAAGACCCTCGCTATACCCCGTCCTTCACCACCACCGCCAGGCCCCATCTTTACATAGACTGTTTCCACACCCGTATTCGTCACCCATCACTCCTGTCGTTACATACACTACATCCATACCCACATCTTTATATACCACTACTACGCATCGCAGTCTCGGATTTGTGCTTATTCTATTGTTTCGTTTAAATGCTATCGATCATATTTTACCGTTTTTATTTGACAGTCGGGGCGCCCGAGAGGAGTAGACGAGTACAGTAACCAATTAGACTCGTTGAGGGATGGTGGTTCTTTGGTACTCATTTCGACTGATTGTGTGTACGAAGTTTGAGGTTATTGGTGGCGCATATATTCAGACTTTGACACTATTCTTGGATAGGGTTGTAGTTTAAATTTATAACTACTGGCCGACAGCTTCCAATCTTACATATTAGTCTAAAAGCTCCTGCACGATAAGATGTGGCCAGTATTTCGCTCGTTCGGATTCGGCCATGGCCAGCTTCCCTAACCGAGCAAAAATTGGATCATATGACAACTACCGCTAACACAAAAGTACTGGAAGCTAATATTCCTCGCCCGAAGCTAATTCTAATTTAGAATTCGTAAACTTACCGAGATGAGCCATTCTAAGTTTGTCAGTATCTTCCCGTTGGAACGCAAAGTCAAGTCAAGATAAGTGTCGTGGTTTCTGGCATACAGACTCGAGCCACTGGATATATGTATACGTTATCATACAGCTCACTCTGGGTCATCCTCCGTCATGTGAATGACTACATGACTATCACTGTGAGTTGAACAATTGACACCCACTCCCCTAGAAGTGTCATCCATCGCTTCACATCCTTCAATCCCCTTTGTCTGCCCTTGTGCCGCTGAAAAACTTCTCTCGTTGGACACAGATGAATCGCTTGCTATCTCGGGCTCATGGACATCCTTCTCGGCCCTTTGAAATTTCCTCTCGCTTGCGTCCTGCTCTACACCTGATCCTTGACACAACAGCTTCACGCCTGTCCCCACACTTGCTTTAACTCTCATCCCGGCTGTGTTATCTTCCCCTGTGTCTGCAAATATACTCCTGTCTTCTACTTGCTCCTTGCCGTCTCGAGTACCCAGTCCACCATAGGCCATAAGAGTCTCTTTGCCAGTCTGGTGATACTCGGACTCATTTACATGAGTGTTGGCCCGGTCAGATTCTTCGGTAACCACATCGTTTGCTGCTTGAACTTGTCGTTAGTGTTGAGCGACTGGCAATTAACTATATATTTGTATATTAATATTGCGTGCGCACCTGTTTGCGGTTCGATATCATTTGACTCCTCCTCCTCCATAGTGTAGACATCTATGAAACGTCTAGATCGGGTGGTAGGAAATACTGGAGGAAAATCCCCCGGAATTCCTGCTCCTATAGGTGGTTGAGGCTCCCAGGCCATAAAAGAGGAAAGCCCTCGAAGCTCTTGGGGGACGATTCGTAACCCCTGCTTGATATTCTGCGGCACCGGGCAGTTGCGTGATTGCAGTACGCACTCCATGAGTCGGTATGCATACACTCCAAAAGACTCGATGATCCGCTGACTCGCGAGTTCCCAATGTTGCTCGATTGTGTTACACAGCCCCTCGCACTGAGTACTTTCCGCGGTAGGATCGTCAAAATGGGAATGTTTCAGGAGCTTTCCCAACCATGACATGTGATAAATGGTGGCGGGCAGGCTGCGGCCTTTGGTTAAACACAACCATATCTGACCACACATCAAGAACCCCAGAGTGTCGTCGCTAGCTTCACCTTCCCGAGTAAGTATATTGTGTCTGGAAGTCTTGTAAAAATAACACGCAAGCTTCGGGGGGTCTGGGAAGGGTAGCTCGGATAGTATTTGCCAACAAGCCCGGCGGCTAGATCCTGGATGCTGATATGCGGTGTCGACCACTAACGTATAGTATTTGGGGAATATGTCCATTGTGGGCGTGAAGTTATATAGACGGTGAAGGACGTGAAGGGACTGGATGGCCATGTTGTCAACGTGATCTGCCATCACGAGATAAGCGAGGCGAGTTACCAATTTTAAGTCTAGACATTGGGATAGTTGGTTGTGTGTACTCATGGAACCGGTTGCTGTCGAGGAAAAGTCCAAGAGCTCAATTGATTCCAATAGTTTTTCTGGTCGATTGCGAACCATCTGCTCTAGACCTTTATGGTATTCGCTTTGTGATTGTAACTCCATTAGTGTATGTATGGCATTTGCCAGGTACGCAGACCTCTCTAGCGAGGAAAGCCGGCCCAGAATCGCATGTTGATTCTGTAGGAGTGCGCATGTAACAAGGGCGGTTGTGATCTTCCGGCTGTGAGAAATCATCCGATCCTCATAGACAATCCGCATGCAGAGCCCGTGTAGCAATGGACTGGCTGCAGGATCATAGGAAAACAACGAAAGTAATGCTGCGGCGTTGACCAAGGATAACAGGGCTGCCTCGTGGAGACGTGCTTTCATGCTAAGGTGTTGATCAAGTAAGGTGATAATCGGTTTGAATAGTTCACCAGCATCCCCAGCACCTCCTCTCCAAAACTGAAGGCTACGTGATGCCGCAGTGTTACCAATGCGGAGAGCAGTGGTATTTTGTAAGCTAGGCTGGAAACCACCATCAGTAATTAATTCTGCAGCGTCCCTATCGAACATTATTATAAGTAACATTGGTGGTGATATCAGTGGCTCAACGAACTCCAAACTCACTTTTCAATTAGTTCTTGCATGTCCCATATCCTCACTTCTAGGTCACCTTCCGTCTCACTTATCAAATTTCCCGAGTCTTGACTTGTGGATGAACTGAGATACGAGAGAGCTCGAGAGTAGAGCGAAACAACTACGTCTGTATTATCACCCCGATACGGATTGCGGGATGCCAGTCGCCTAAGAATCTCTACTGTAGCATTGCATTCCTGAAGTGGTTGGCGATAAAAATCCTTACTTGCTCCCGCTATTGCCTGTAGGGCGATGTCGATGGACTGGGGAACTTCGCAGTTCTTGATCAACCAACTGAGCGCCAGACTGGTTACTACGACGTCTTGTCCTGGACTGCTACTCTCCTCTCGGGCCGACATCGAATTGAGTGACCACTTTGGTTTGGGGAATTGGACTCTTATCCGGTCACTTTCTATAAGTGTACTTGTGCCTAGTGAATCAAGCCATCCTGTAACTCTGGCTGCAATGGGGGCTCTTATCTTGCTAATCGCATAGGTCGTAAACCAGAGAGGATACAAAATGCACCATACGAACAGGTGCGCCGCAGCAATCCCAAACAAAGCTAATATGTGCTGGATCTGAGACACAAGCTGTGGGAAAAGCCGGTAGCCAATCCAACGTAGCGTGTGGCCAATCCAACGTCCGAGTGGATGGCTGACCCAAACCACAGGCTGAAATATATGCCGCATAATCGCTGTTCGACAAAGCCTAGATAGTATTGTTGGATATGGGAAAAAATCGATAAGGATTGCAGCTATGCTCGAACACACATAGAATCCAAACGCAATTCCAGACACACATATCACCGGAACTGCGACAAGAGCGTGCGTATCCCATAAATGGATGCATAATCCAATTGAAAACAGGACTGAAAAGGCCTGTTAGTAGCACAATGTATTCGTCTCATGGTACTCACGCAGTGCTACGTGAATTAAAGATGGCAAAACTGCCAATAACTCGGGCATTTTCCATTTCTCAATCATGTCCCATTTATGTTGCCGCCGACAAGTTTGCGAGTATGGGTGTCCTGTTCGTCCAGAAATGAATGAGTGGCACCAGTCTTTGGCTAGTATAGCAATGAACGAGGTCGCAAGAGAGAGGCTGAGAGATAAAAACCACAAGATGTTGACGTAAACAGCCACTCGAGAGGGAATAAACTCCACGGAGTTGTCAGCGGGCGAGGGGATTGATCCAGGTGGTTGGGTCCCGTTTGCAATTGTGACAAGTACTCGGGATATAGCGAGGAGATTCTGTGCTGAAACTTGGGCTGGATCCTCCTGAAGTAGCTTTGAACTCTCGATGAGGAACCTGGGAAGGTAACCACTAACATCAGTGCTCGTATTTGCGAGGTGAAATAGGTTTATATTACGCGGTAGATATTGCGGAGAACAATGCGGCCTACGCTGGGCAGTCAGGGCAATGATTATATTGTAATCTAATAAACCTATGCTCACAAATACTGTGGACACGTCAGTTTTAGTTTTAGTCTGATCAAGATAGTCACTACTCACTTAGAATTACATCTGTCGAGCTTGGAGGGGGTATGTGAGCAATGAGCACCTTAGAACCATGTTATTTTACCACAGTAACTTACTCATTCCATCCCTGGACCAGTTCGGTATCGAGCTTGTCAGCCTCGCTGACATACACCTTCCACACTCGTGCGTCTCTTTTTAGTTCAGTACCATACTCGTCGACCCCAATATGAAAATCGGCCGCCTGCCGTCCCTAACGCATCATTTAGCATACTTGTGAGACCGAGAGACTCAGTGAGATAGGATACCCCGGGGTGCGCTCGGTCTGGCATGAAATTGAATGGGTCAGGATGCAATATTTGCCCCTCGTTGTCCCACTCCTTTGGTGAATCGGCTTCTCCCTGTTGGCCTGGGTTGTTTACAACCTAGAAAGTGTCGAGTAAGCTCGCAGATGGATACAAAGAATAAAAAGCCACCAAAAGTGTATTCCAAGCTGTTTTAATTGAGGAATATACTTACCGTATTCGCATCGGTGGCAAACTTTACCAGTTTGCGATTGCTGCGACCTCTCTGATACCTTCTCTTCCTCCTGGACGTGAGTAACATCTGGATATTTTGATGGCTCGGTCTACAAATCTACGGCTAATGGGGGGCTTATTTGTCGCTATGAAAATGGTTTAGAGTGTGCCAGAGGTGTCACTGGAAGGAAATGGGTTGTTGGGCGCCTTGCGCGTGCGATATTGGGTGGAATATCGGTGTTATCAATTAGGCGTCAGTGACCCTTGCTTGATCTAGTATCCGGGGTCTGTTTCCCGGTGTATCTCATCTGTAGCCAGGGTTTTTAGCATCACAAAATCGCGTATTTTTCTGAGGCTATCTTCAGACAACATCGCTTATTGACGTCTGTATGTTTTGTCCGGTAATAAGAGATGAATAAAGGCGGGACTCCGGGGACTCTGCCCATGGGACTCGGCGAGATGGTCTAACCGAGCAAAGCTCCGATCGCAGGGTGAATTACCAGTACCACCTCAAGCACAAAGGCGTGTCATTACAACAAAACTCTTTATCTGAGTTCAATATTAATTTGGGATATCCTATTATTGCGGGAAAGACTTTCGGACCCATACCTCTCCCACAACCTCTAAAAACCCTGCCCGGCTCCCGTTACTTCGAGCTAGTGAAGTAATGGGCGCCGCCGTGTCCATTCCGACCTTCTGAAACCCCGAGCTTCGGTGTCCAGGGCCACGACCGAAGTATGAATCGGAAGTACAATCGTGGTATCGTCAAATCGACCGCTGCCAATAAGCTACTTGACCTTGTCATTTCCTCCCAATCATGCCAGATAAATGAAATGAGAGTATACATTGTAGCTTGTCAGGTGAAAACTAAAAATAAATCGCCTCTGGGCGCCAATCAGATATAGCATTGGCGGCCTCGAGGCCTGGCGATCATAAGCATTGATTGTGCAAAGATTAGTGCGAACCATGCACCAACAAGCTCCTGGCTTGACGCCACCCATCACTAGCCGACCATAAGCCTCACCTGAACTTCTTACACAAGGCGGCATCATGTCTCACTCGGACTCCGCTCTTATCGTCCAAGGGAGCTTCCGCAAGGCAGTGAAAATCCTCATCATAAACCCCAACTCATCCCAAAGCATGACTGATTCCCTTGTAAAACTATTCCGCACTTCAAATCCTTCTGCCCACGTTACGCTATCATTTTTCACCGGCCCTTCGGAGTGTCCTAAATCTATCGATGACGAAGAAGGATGCCACGCTTCAGCCAACGCGTGCCTGCCTCTATTACTCCCTGCTATCCATGCACGGCAATATGATGCCTACCTCGTTGCCTGCTATAGCGAACACCCACTTCCGAGGCTCATCCAGGCGGCATCCGGGGGCCACGTCCCCGCTCTTGGAATTTTCGAGGCCTCGGTCCTTTACGCCCTAGCCAAAACGTCGCCGGACGAAAAGTTTGGCATCATTACCACCGGCCAGGTATGGGAACACCTGCTTACCAACGCGGTGCATACCTTCTTGGGTGCAGCATCTTCAACGCGATTCGCTGGGGTGATGACGACCGGTTACACTGCAGCAGAACTTCACGAGCAACCCCAGTCAAAAGTTTTTCGCAAAATCGGCCAGGGTGCGCAGGAACTTGTTGAGCACAGGGGCGCAAGAGCAATTTGTCTAGGTTGTGCTGGGATGGTAGGCATGGAGGAAGCTATTATAGAAGCTTTAGGAGAGGAAGAAAGAGGAAAGATTTTGATCATTGACGGGGTTCAAGTCGGCGTGCTTTTGCTGGACAGTATGCTGACAAACGCACTTTGACGATTTCGGAGTCCGATCAGTTTTATTCACTCTACCTGCGAACTGCCTCTTGGGGTCGATGCGGAACATATGCGCACAGCACGTTTGAGGAATGACGGAAGACAATAAATTCGTAATTACACTACATTCGCTTCAGAGATTAGTCACTGTTCGAAGGTGGACATTCACGAAGCAAGCACGAGGTACCTTATTACTCAAAAATCGCTGGCGGGGGCCGACCTTGGCCTAGGCCATCAAACTTAGAATAACAACGGCGTGTCGGCGCATCTAATACAAGCCAAGGTGCCAATCCCACTTGATCTAAATTACACGTGGTAGAAATGAATTGCCTGATAGGCACCACGACAATTTCCTCGGCCATGAGATAATATTTTTTATTGATAAGCCAGTGGATTGGCGGTGTAATCCATTGGCAGTGCCGGTGCGCAATTTCAACTTTGCTAGACGAAACACGCCCTCACATGAAACGTACGTCTACAACTAGTACTGGATATCCGGGGCAGCTAGCGGGCTGTCGGTGGTACGGTAGGTAAATATGTAGCGTAAGTCGCTCCCCCAAGCCAGTAGCTATGCAAGTCATATCTTGAAGGCGGGGGACGCATACTCCGAGACCTCCCCCATTGCGTACCTGCTCGAACAAATACGCATCTCAATTTTATGCCGAGGACCGGAGGACCGGGGTGTCGTGCTCATCCGTACTCATCTTGACGACCGCAAATCTTCCTGAAAACATTTATGAAGGTATCTAGAATCGTATCCCTTTGATTCATCTCCTAGACATGCCCCTACGCACATTGTACGGATTTCCAGAAGTTTTGAGGTCTACGTCGTAAGAAAGCATCTACTGAACTATGGCTCCATCATTCTGACTCGCCAACCTAGCTCTGAAACTTCGAATCCTGGTACACCGACCCCTGAAGGAGCCATACTCGGGAGCTCGGGGTCTACGAATGACATAGGAGCAATCGCAGTCAACTCTAATATCACTAACGCACCAGCGCAGCATGAGGTGCAGCAGCAGCACGCGGCTACCCCAGGGAACACTACTTAACGTAATACACCATGCTTTTGTTAAATTAAGTGCATTAGATTGACCATAGTGTAGTACCTAGCTACCGCAACATTATCAACAAGAATACATCAGCGCATTCCCGCAAATCCTACTTGTAGATATATTTGACCTCATGTACTATATCTGTACACTGTCTTAACGTCACTTCATTATTCTGAGTTCGGCTGATGCTCATATCGCCTCCCGGGTTCCGGGCAAACGCATGCCCCTGACAACATACAACTTGTTTTGCGCTTTTGGGCGGCGAGGTTATCAAGAGACATCAGAAACGAACCTGAATTATCGTAGCATCTATGTAGGCCGTTCTAGTGACCATCTTCACGCTTTCCCTTCCATGAGCTCAACAACTTTAGCCTCTGCTCTCAGTGTATGCGCGATGACTGTACTGCATACGAGGTGTGGACATCGCATATGAGCGGCAATACTGAATCAACCGTTTGGGGTGTGACATGAGATGGGTTGCTCGAAGGAATTCCCAGGCCCACACTGCTGAGCCTCTAGTACTTAGCAAGTCTGGCCGTAGCCCTGCCGCACTATTCCCGAGTTTGCGTTTCACTGGAAAGATGAGACGCCACAGCCAGCCGAAACACACCACCAGGTCCGAGCTTCCAAATGCTTCCTCTAGATCGCTGATGCCCCAAGGTATGGCCTGAATAAAAGAACGTGCATTATACGAGAGTGTATATTAAGTGAATGCTATCAGTAGAAATGATTATATGCTACATAGTTCGCGATTGCTCTTTCGGCCATTGCATTTTGGTTGGGCGACACCGGACACACCACCCAGGGACATCATTCTTGAGTCACAACACGAGCCTACGCTGTCCAGGTCCCGATGCTGAGAGCCATGGCCATCATGTTAGCCGTCCCAGTGAGGATTCCAGGGGCAATAACGCCAAGTGTCTTCTTCATAAACAAAAGGTCTTCCCTATGGTAACATTTAGCATCGTAGACTTGCGATGCGCTAGTTCCACATACCTAATGTCCTTTTGTGCGGATGTAACTTTAAATCCACTGACGTGCTGAACGAGCTTTTCAATCTCGGAGATTGTCTACAAGCCAAATTAGCAATTGCTGGCTGACATTATGGCACATACTCACGAGCAGACAAGTGGAAAAATATTTGGCAAGCTCGATCTCGGAAAGCTGAGACTCGCCGGAAGGATTGCGATACAATACTCCGTTGTCCATACCAATGAATGAGGTCATGTCTTGGTTCAGAGACCCTACGGCGCCGTGAACCTCAGACATCAAGGGACCGACGGTCTTTTCGATGGACCCAAGCGGCCCAAGCATAGCCTGCTCTGTCGTGATCGTCAGCGATATCAACAATAATGCTGAGATCAACTAACCTATTTTGGGCTTGAGTGCGTCGAGCTGCGTCTGTGCAACGATAATGGAGCCAGCCAGGGAGCGGTTATCCGCGCCCCGCTTAGCGTGGCCCCCGTGAGACAAGCAGTATTCAATCTCGGCTTCGGATGATTTGTGCTCGATCTCTAGTTCATAGCAGGGGCCTTCTTTTTCCAGCTCGACCTCCAACCCTGCCACTTCAACTTCATGTTCGAAGTCCCCAGGGCGGGGGAGTGGTGCAGCAAGAGCGGACCCGGCAATAGAAAGGAGGGCGGCCAAGGAGATAAACCGATTGAACAACATAATGATAGTGATTAAGGAGCGTGAGGGAAGGAACTCAACCGGTGGCAGAAAGGGAATGGGGATGAGTGACGTTTGAGACGACGAGGACTTTATACTGGGCTGGCCGCCACCCATTCGTCATTGGATGTCACTCTTGAAGGCTTGACAGGCTTCTCGCGATCGAAGAACCATGAACTTCGCGTTGGGCTTATTTGAATTATGATGTGCAACCGCTGCTTTTTACTGCTGAGTCTGGTTATGGAGTTTGTGAATATGTGAGTGCTGGGGAAGTCACGTATCAATACATTCTTAGCTGCTTATGCCGGTACTGGTTATTCTAGCCATATGAGAGACTCACGTTTGCGTGAGGTTGTGAGCCGGGAATAGGATGATGTGGGGGCTCAGGATCAACGCGACACCTTGGCAGGGTCCAACTGACGTTTTGGATTCTGCTGCCAAAAGGTTGGAGATAAATGAAGCGTTTGAGCAAAACAGTCATCACGAACTTTGAAGCCATGTGATTAATAAAGTACCCATCAGTCCGTATATAAATACATATCGCCAATGGAATGAATGAAAACTAACAATGGTCCTAAAAAAGGCTGCGTCACGGAGAGGCAGGAACCCAAGCAAGCCGAGAACACAAGTCCTTGACCGAAGGCCCTACAAGAAGCTCTTCTGTTAGCCTTCGGACGCCGCGGCAGAATTCCAAATATGATGGGAGAAGATCTTGGTCCGCCGACGATGCGAGTTGCCGGCTTAGCTGTTCCCATGTGTGCTTCATCGTTTCGAGTAATTTGGCGATACATGCTCGCCCGCGAGTCAGCTCGTCCAAGGCGCCACCGGCCGGGGTTTGAGAGAGGGAGGAAAGGTTTGTGAGAACACCTACTCAACGGTCAATATTGGATGAAACCCAGTCAGGTTTAAATAATACGCACACTTTACATAGTCTATGCGCTCTGTCATCAGCTCGGTGATGAGTACAAAGTGTTCGCCTTGATCGTTCTTCCGACACGGTAACCCGTCCAGAATAGGATTAGAATTCAACCCAGTATCGCATATCAACGCCGTGTACTTGTGTTCGACGGTGAAGCGATGGTGGGGAAGACATTGAAACCAAGACAAGATAAACTCGTGTTTTTGTTCCTGCGCATTCACTGTTAAAGAGCAGATATTTCCGGAGGCGCCTGCTTACTTTGCTGCTCCTATGGACGAGGCTAGGCGTTGATTTTAGAACAAGATAACAAAACTGAAGCCGTACGCGTCGCTCCGCCGCAACGTCAATGATTCGTGAGATTCTTTCCTGCTTCGCACTCCCCCAATTACTAAGGTAGTCCCACCAAGTCTAAATCATGTTAGGTAGACGCGAACCAATATGAACTCGGTCACTCACTCGTTGATGGTTCTCTACCACGATTTTCAAACATGCGACCCAAATTTGCACCCATGCGTACTCTTCACTAATGTCAGTTGTGCGCTCAGGAGTTCCGGATAGTCGACGGTCATCAAGTCCAAATCCAAGAATGATGCGTTCAAATATCGCTGGAGATATGATAGTATTGACAATCTAATAGTGATTTAGCTTTAACTAGGCGGGAGAATGTTTTTGATCACATACCTCAGCGGTTTGCTTCTCCTTGGATACTAACGGATCAAAGTTGTCGTCGAGCAGATTGGCGCCGCCTTCGAAAGCATCCAAACCAGCCAATATCTCCGGATCGTTCAAATCAAGTTCGAATTCGTCAAAACCGTAGCTTTCTTGGCTTTCTTCCTCGGTGACAACTATCGGGGCCGGGACTGGTTTAGGAGGCAATGTTGCCATGAAGGCTTCGCGCGCGTGACAAAACGCCTCAAGGAAAAGCCTGATTTCGCGTCGTGCGGCAGTATTGCTCTTGAGATCGAGTTGAAATACGACCTGTATGAGATCTGGAAACCATCAATTGTGGAAATAATGAAGGTCTTGGTTCGTATTTACCTGGAGTAAGCAGAGCCGTTTCGGGGTACTCGCGCGTAGTATCTCTATCGAATCCGCATGTGCTGACGATGGCGGCAACGCTACGAACTAGGCAAAGTACAAGGACCGTGAGGCGGTTGCGTTGAGGAAGAACTGCGCTTTTCTTCATGTCCGTCTGTAGCGATTGTATCATGTTATGCATCCAGGCTCTGAGCGGAGCAAGATCCAATTTAAAGTGTTTCATCAAAAGTCCAGTATACTGAAAGGCTCTAATGCAGGCCTCGCGCGAGCGCATATCAGCTAGCTGAAATGATATCAAGGCTTGGATTCGCTTTATACAGTCGGTAGCCCGCTCCTGGGTTGGGTCGGTGATTAGGATGACCAAGAAAATAGAGAAACGGTTGAAGAGTCGAGAGAGATCCAGGTCTGTGGCGGGGTTTTCGTTGGTAAAATTAAGCACCCCAATGGGTGTGCATATAGAGTATAGCTTACGAGCACCGCTGGGATCGTCTACAATGGAGCGGCGGAAGATTTTGAGAAAAATGCTCCAGGCCGTGTCACCATGGCTAAATCGCTCCAAATGATCGAGGTCCAGATGGCGAATGAATAGAGGGAAGTCGGTCTTTTCATCCCGTAGCTTCGCCAACGCTCGAGATTGAAATATTGGATGAAGTAGATAAAGAAGACGATCGGGGCGTTGGTAATTCCATCCCCACATTGTATGCAGGAGCCAACATCGGGCAGTCACAACTCGCACATAAAAGTCGATACGTTGTTGTCTCGAGTTCGCTCCAGCAATAACGCCATCCTCCTTCAACCGGATATCTTTAATCGTTTTGCAGACCCACTGCCAGCGAGCTATAGGCGGATGCATGGGCAGTAGACGACCCGTTTGACAGGAAAAGGCACCTAGAGCTGAAAATGCGAATATATGCTCCCAGCGTCTTTCGCTCTCGAACACTTTGTACGACAAATTGAAGTCCACCGTATCAAGTATGGACTCAACACGACTCCAAAGCGGTTTCCACCCAGTTGCGCCAGCAAATTCGGTGTCGTCGATTAGATACAACAAACATACCCAAATTTCTAGAACTGGGTCATCCATCTCGTCCATCAGGCCATAGGCACGTCGAATACGGTCCGAGATATTGTAACTTAAAAGGGCTCGGATCAGGATCCGGACAGCTATATCAAGGCCCGTTGAGTCTAACTGGGCCGAGTCGGACACACGTAAAGCTCGACGACGACAACCACAAGCAACGCGAACGGCAAGCTCAGTCGTGAACCAATGAAAGGATAACCACCGTTTGTTGGACTCTAGTGTAGCATCCTTGAGAGCCGGGTCGCCTTGTGAGATCGTGCTGGTCATGGTAAAGATTTCGGCTGCATCTTCTTCGAGAAACTCGGGCGGGGTTGAGCCAAATTCAAGATTTGCCTGATTCTCGTCCGGAAGATTGGTCAAGAGCTCTGTTACTCTCAATGAGACAAAACGAAAGCTCCTTTGGACATTTTGCTCGCTTTCATTATTCTTTCCGATCAACCAGTTATTCCAATGGTGTGTTAATCGTCGTATCTGCTCAATGAAGTCTGTTCCTGTTAGCCGAGTATCCAAATGTTCCCCAAATACCACGCTAGGAGTAGTTTCGATGGGCGTCGTGTTTGATGCAGAAGCGACATCGATCAAATCTTGTAGGAGGCCTCGTCCTATATAACCCGAAAGAGGAAACTTCGCATGAGCTTTAAACGGCAAGATCCCACAATCGGTGGAAACGGATTTGTGAGCGAATGGCTGGGACTTGGTGGGGTGGTTTGCTAGTTGATCATTTTGGATTCCTGGGAAGCGTGCTTGACCGTCCCGTATGTGTAAGTTACTAGTTGAAGCAGTTCGATTGTAGGCCGCCTTTTTGGCCTTTTTGCGACCAGAGTCAACGTTAGGAGCAATAGTTGCATCCAACAACTCCGCCCAATCCCCCCGTATCGTAAAGGTGCGTTGGGATTTAGCACGACCGACAGCCGTTCCTCGAGAAGCACCCTTGGTTTTGGCTGTCCGACGACTCGTGTTTACTGGAGCGTTCGTGGAGTCGTCTGACGATATTTCTACGATTTCGTTGTCGGGACTCGAATTATGGAACATTGACGTGAGTTTGGCTTGCTTGAGTTTGTTTCCATCCCGATCGTAACCAGTGCGTGTCTTGCGAGACTTTCGCTCCGAATCGTGAGTCGGCCCTCTTGTTCTGTTCATCATCCGGTTTATCAGGTCACCGCCACCGCCACCTCCCCTAGACCGTACTGGACTTTTCCTCGTCAACCAAGTGGAGATTTCTTCGTCATCTTCCAAACTTTGCGTTAAAATGCCAGCTGATAAAGAGCGACGGTCTTCATCGGACGAAGACACCTCAACAATGTCGTTGTCATTATCGTCCGACAAGACCTGGGTTGCACGACGAGGAAATACGCGTGAACGTTTCGGTGCCTGGGCTCTGCGAGGAGACGGGGTTGCTCTTAACGTCGAACGGCCTTCCGTTGGCGACTGCGTTGGTGATACAGGGGTTTCTTCTTCACTCTCCGAATCCCCAACCAAGACTAGTGGGCGTTGAAGATTTGCAAGGTTTCGCTTTATGCCTGTGTTTTCGGTATTTGGCGGAGCGCGTCGGTATTTGGAACTGGAGCCCTTGTCTTGTTTGTTCGCATTTTCCATTTGACGGCGGACCCAAGCAGCGGGCATCATTCGGTTAAGAATACGAAGCCTCTTGCGTTCCAGTGAATCCGCCAAGCCCGAGTCAGAGTCGTCTGTCGAAGAATCCCCGGTACCAGCAGAGCCAGGTTGACTCGATGATCCCGGATCACTAGGCTGGTCCAGGTTCCTCGAAGTCACCGTTTGATTATTTCTCTCTTCTCCACCAAACGAGGATGTGCCACCTGATGGCGGAGTAATAGACGCAGGGGTGCCTGCAGTGATCCTGCGCTATATGCGCTTGGCGTGTCAGCCGTTGTTAAAATGGGTCTCGACGTCACGTACTAGAGAATTATGACCGATATGGGGGAACGGTTTGGGTCTAGGTTTCCTCGAGATTGAAGCTGCCGTCTGTTTTGCTTTGTTTTTACCCTTGGGTCTTCCAGTTGGCGTGTCATCGTCTGAAATTATTCCACCGAAACCTGCAAGCAAGCCATCCATATCCATCGAGGGTCGTCTCGCTTCTTCAGAGCGAATTATTTGACCACGGGGGGGAGTGGGAGGGGGTGGGATATACAAATCTTGAGACTCCTCGTCCTCTGGGATAATGAATCCCTGCATTTCAGAATCCATGCGTTGAGGGTGTTTCGGGTTTCCATTAGCAGCTTCCTGGCGTTCGCGTGCTTGTAACTTCACAATAGCATCGTCGAGTCCGGCTTTGTGCATCGAGCGCTTGTAATGCGCGTATTCAATAGCATAGGGATGTTGTTGTCGGGCAGTGCGAGCGCGAAGCGCGCGTCGATGAGGAAGTTCGGCTGGAATGTCTGGTGGCGGCTCTGGATTGGAGGTAGGGCCGGGTGAATTCTCCCCGAGGGGTGATGATAACGTTCCAGGAGATTGAGGGAGAAGTGGGGTATGTGGGCGGGGATAATTAAAATTGGGGAAGGTTGACAGGGAAGGCGAGGGACTGTGCACACTCGGTATTGAGGAGGGAGGAAGCTCCGAGACAGAGACAACGCCGTATGGTGATGCTAAGAGTGGTTAGTAGATAAGTTGGACTGTATTACAGACCGCATATGCCCACCTCGGGGATCCGGACGTGCACCGTCTTCGCCGGTCGGGTTTTCGAGGAGAGGTTCCGCGGCCGAGAGAGGTATCAAGCCATCCATACTGTGATCACTTTGAACGCCTCTTGCTTCCTTCTCTAGGACACCTTGGGGGATGGAGAGTCGCTGTAGGTGTGGCGGGGGCGAATATCTCCTTCGCATCGAATCAGGGGAGGACGGAAGAAGGACAGGCTGAGAATTGTCGGGAGCATCAATGTACATCTCCTCCTCCACCCGACCCATGGACTCTGGGGACGAGCGTCCGGGGCTGGATGAGGGTGTCAAGGGACGTTGTGGGGACCTCGTCTGATTAAACGGACTAGGCGGCCCTCCGACATAATTTACTTCGTCTGGTGAGGCTGGCAATAGTTTATCGAATTTTCCCTGCTGTTGTATTAGGCACGATTATGTGGTTCATGTTCTACTCACGCCCTTGGAAGCTGAGCCGGCACTTGTAGGCTTTGATGTGTTGAGAACAAAACTAGAGTATTTTTCAAGCGAGCGACTCGCAACTATCTCGGCGAGTTCATCAGGATCCGAGGTCAAAACCTCTTCCTCTTCATCAATAGCATCGCCGTCATTTATCTCGTTAGGAATCAGTCGGGTATTAGAAATATTATCGGCCATAGACGTGGGTCGTCCGATAAGATCCAATTCGTCGTCAGAGGTATCCATGGCAAACGCGGGTCGTTTAGTCACAGGTCAGTCAAAAAAGGTTAGGCTCATTATATACAGTCCTCAGCGACAGAGAGAGTTGGATAAGGTGCTGTCAAAGTCGCAAACAAGCCCTACGCGATCACGTGATTAGGAGGACCCAATGAAATTCCCCAAGAGAATCGAGCCCAGAGCTAATTCAACCACCGCCTGAAGCCAAAGATACCGTTGGCCTTCCGGGTCCGTCACATTAAAATATAACCGCATCATTTATTTCCTCTTTCGATGCGATAGAACTACGTGTCTTCCTGGCACTGTATCAATCTGCGCAGTGCTATTTCCAACACCCTTGTCAGCCCATCCCCCGACGATTCCAAAAACTCGCAGACCTCCGCCTTAGACTTTTTAGCCTAATTTACGAGGAAAAATAACACGCTTCAATATGAGCCTTGGCTGAGTAGCCAAATACAAAAATGCTTATTCTGGACCTATAAACAAGAGACGCCAATATGTAACCCTTTAAGGAGCAGTGCAACGAGCACCAGCGCCTTGACCTGCAGCGTTGCTAAAGGGAATAATTAGATTCAGGGTGTGCAGCTTTAGTCCAATAATAAACTTACATGTACCCACTCAAAACACCTTTGGCAGCCGGGCACTTGAGTGCCGACAAGAACGCCCATGCGACAGCGTTGGCTCCGGCCTGTCCAAATCCCGTTAATTTCAGTGTAACTTCGGGCGTCTTAGTGTCAACTTACAGCATTCGTGTGGGTGTGATCGGTAGGGAAGTATGACTCGGTCACAGCCTTGCCGAGTTTGTCGTAGTAAAGGAGACTGGCCTATGCGAAGGTAGTGGCTCAGTATATGCGCTGCGGCAGAAATTTAAACTTACGGTAAAGTGATCAACGTAAGGTACACCCTTAGCAGCCGCTGCATTCTTTGCATAGGTAACGAACTAAATTATGCAAAATTATGAGCGAGCACCTTTCAGGCACGGGCCATCGCAACTCACGCGGCTGGGGGTATAGTTGATTGAGGTTACTCCCTCAAACGGATTGTTAGGGGTTGTGCTGGAAATGATGGGCGTTGCGCCCTTGCTCTTGGCTCCGTCAATCATCCACTTGATGTAAGTCGGCCAGGTGTAGACCGTCTCGACGGTCCCATCTGCAAGGGTAACCTGAACACGTGATAAGCTACTGGTCTATGGCCATTCCATCATGTATTTACCTTAGTTGTTTCCGAGCCCTCGCCGCCGACCGAGGCACGATCGCTCGTGGCGGGGGATCCGCCGTCATTATGACCAAACTCGATGACAACGTCTGTCTTGGGGGTTAGACCCTGAGCGTCCAGTGAGCATACAGATAGGACTTACAGTCTCCAGATTTCAGAAGAGACTGAACGGCCTCCCACTTCTTTTCGCGCCAGTAAGAGCGAGCGCTGCGGCCACTCACAGCACGGTTGACGAGGGTAATCCCAGTCAAGTAGTTGGCGAATGGAACACCCCAGCTGTGATGATAGGCCCCGTTAGTAGGCCCCGGGAATCCCATTTCAGCCGACACCCTCACCCTTCGATGCCTTCAGAGGCTTTGTGGGAGGCCATGGTCGAATCGCCAACTAGGTAGAGCGAGGCTCCGAGGGCACTCGACACAGTCGATGCCAGCAGTGCAGAGATAGCAAAGAATTTCATCTTTGATGGGGAAAGCGGGGAAAGGTAAATCACGGTTTGTAGCTACCCAACCATCAAGGCCGAGGTTTTATATCTAGAGAGAGGGCGAGGCGGCATCCCGATCCGACGCGAATTGACGGCTAACAGGAAGGCAAAATATCCACCACGTAGTCAAGTGACGCTTGGGAGGTGCTTCCGGCCGGTCCGCTCTAGCGTCGCACGTTGCACATGCTCTTTAGAATTATCCGGCCGCGTCCCATTACGACTAGATTTCTTCCAATGACCCGCATATGTAGAGATTCTGCCAAGCCAGTAACCTTCTGGTTGCCCGATTTCTACCGTGGTAGATCCGGGCTACGTTATACGCGTACCTGACACTCGTGGATCGGCAACTTCCCGAAGAAGCATGATCATCAGCCTTACCGGGGAATATCCTATCTAGGCAACCAATTTATGATACAACAATGATCTATGAATTCATTAAATGTACAACGCAATCCGCCTGTATTTACAAAGGTAGCGGTTGCTCAGGTGCAAGACGAAGGCAGACCTGCAGCCGAGGCGCTGATCGAGCCAAGGCCCATCCATGCGCGCATGGCGTTGACGATCGACATGTCACGATGAACACGAGTATATACGCCTTCGGTCCAGGAGCCAGACTGGGTGACGCTATATCCACACGCATTGGCATCATAGGCTGCAGAATAAGGCATGGTCACACAGGTGCCAGTTCCCTTGAAGCGAGAGCAGTCGGAATAACCATCAGGGAATCCCTAAGTAGATACGTTAGCATGGATCGAGTTGAAATAGAGGCGTAAACTTGCCTTGGCTCCGGTGCTTCGGAACGAGTAGGAGGACAGAATATTCCTCACGTTGGCAGCGAAGCTGGTCTGGGTGAATAGCTGAACCTCGAAGGCACGATGGGACGCAACGTTCTTGTCCTTGATCAACACAGAGCCCTTCATGGCATAATTAGGACACGTAAAGGCATACACGCGATTTGGACTCACCGTGCCAGCCATATCACGCGAGCTGGAGCCATCGTTTTGTTGATCGTGGTCATCGTTCTGGATGACGAACCGCGAAGCAGGCAGAATCCATGATCCGCAAATCGGGTGCTCCTGTAACAGACGTAAGCAGGTGAGCCGGAATCTTTGCAATGACGCTGACCTTGGGGTAATCAGAGGACCAAATTTTGACGTATCCGATCTCGGTAGAGCTCAAACCGGCAGCGGTCATTTGCTCATTGAAATACTGGTACCAGTTGTAGTCGCTATAGGTGGATTATAAGTATGTGCTCGACTCAATAGGGGAGAGGCCTACTTGTATTGACACGCAAGCAAGTCTTTCTCGCCTCCGATAATAATTTCAAGCCAAGTAATGAAATCAGAAGGCAGGGACCCTCCCATCTTGGTCTTGAGGCGTGCCATAATTTGAGCAATGTTCTTGGGACCCATGTGCTTTGCGGCGTCGATGCGGAATCCACTGAAACCTGCGCAAGTTGTCAGTCGGCGCCCGACACGAATGTATGCAGTAACATTACTGACCGACACTGAGAAGAGTAGCGAAATACGTCGCAATGCGCTCTTGGACATAAGGCTTCTCGGTGTTCAAATCCGACAATCCAACGAGCCAGCCTGATGCCAACACGTCAATAACTACCTCGTCTTCCACAGTTTCTATTACTCACCATAATTCAAAGTGAAACCATCCGTAAACGAATTCAAGGAGCGGTCGCAATGGAAATCGGTCGGGCCGTATGGAACAGCTGGGTACTCCAACGCCGGACGCATTCCGGTCTGAGTGTTGTACTGGTAGGTGGATGTATGCGTAAAGTAGGGGCTTCCAGCGGTGCCGTTCTTCGGGCCGTACCAGCCGCAAGTAGGCGCAGAGCCCGATCCGCGGTGGTTTTGGATGTCATTACCGCCTCCAGACTAAATTGCAGGGAAAAGGAACCAAGCGTTGATGGGACAGGAATTTGGGTTAATCGATTTAGTGATTTTAGCTTGGATAAATTACTTACCATGTGGTTGACAACCGCGTCAGCGTATACGCGAACTCCATTGGATCGGCATGTCGTGATCATGCTTCGAAGTTGAGCGAGCGTGCCGTGACGGCTGATAAGACGGTACGAGACCGGTTGGTAGACGAACCACCAGGGGCTATGGAAACCAGGTCAGTTGCCTTGGTCATCCAATTAGTTCAGGTCCTTACTTGAGCTCGTTGGACTGCGGCCACCAATCAGAAGTAACCGACTCTGCAATCGGATAATGAGAAGTGCTCTCGATCGCTAGCAATATGCTTACCGGACGGGGGCCAGATCCGGACACCACCGTAGCCAGCCTTGCCAAGGAAAACGCACTCCTTCTCAATATCTGCATATGGCCAACCAAAGAGCTCGACAATGGCTAATTTCTGACCGCCGTTGGTTTCAGCTCGGTTGACGGCGGGTGCGTCCCAGACAAAGTAGGTAGCTGGACCGAGGTTAGCCGCGAATTCAGGGTCGTGATATGAATACTTACGGTCGAGAACCAAAGTAGCGCCATTCGCGTCCTTGACCGTAATCGCGTATCCACCAGTAAACGAGCTTGTAACAGTGGCCGAAGCGCTGCTTCCGTACGAGCCACCATTGAAGCTGTAGGTAAGCGCGATACCAGTGCGAGAGTTGGCCTTGACGGTAACTGTAGCCGAGGTGCGAGCCGAGTTGTAGACAATATCGACGTAGCCAGTGAGCTCGCGATAGTCTTGGAATCCAGAGGACCAGTCTACCTGTCCACGAGCAGGAGTTTGCCACTGGAAACTCATATTAGTTTGGGTGGAATTATGGGTGTATGCGCGCGTACCTTGCGAAGATCATAGGAAGAGTTGTACTCGGTCTGCGAGCCACTGCAGCCGTCAAGTCCGTTCCAAGTATTGCATGGGGTAAGCTCGGCGGGAATGTTGGTCGGAGTGGGGACATAGGAAGTGCTGACAGAGGAGCTATAGTGAGATATGTCAGTTTCGTCGAATAGACTATCCAAACCCTCACTCACGTCGAGGTAGAAACGGAGGTGGTCGACGTGGTCGTAACCGCCGAAGTGGTCGTGGTGGTCGCAACAGTAGACGAGGTCGTAGTCGAGCTAGCAGTCGTCGACGTAGCCGAAGTGGTCGTGGTGGTTCCTACACTGTAGTTCTAGAATCAAATTAATACAATATCATGAATAGCCCAAGTCTTACTCACGTTGGTATTGTTATTGTCATAGTACGAAGTCCCAGAGACATCATAGCGGATATAAAACTGCTTGATACCACCCGACCCAATCGTGCCCGAAAACTTCCAAATCTCATAAGACGTGCCGCTAATTCCACTGTTATACGAAGCCGAAACCTGTTGACCGCTGACCCAGCTGTTGGCCGCGTTCGAGTAGATGACCGTGACAACCTTGGTATACGCAAGATTCTTGACCTAAGGGGGTGCGTTAGTAGTCGTCTCGGCGAGTCGTTGTGAGACTAACATAAATGTTTCCCGAGAACGCGCTACCGCTCAGAGTATAGTTTGCGAGTTGCACATTGGCAGTCGAGGGAACGGTAGACGTCTGCCGCTTCTCAACCTATGCAAATATTCAATCAAAATCGAATATATTGAGAACGAAATGCTTACCGCTGCCGCAGCGACAAACCCCCAAGTCCCACACGTCAACACCAAGTAAAACAGCTTCGATGGCCGCATGTTGCTCGATGTCTCTTCGACTCACCAACCCAACACTTATATACCACCCACTCCCACATACTCAAAATTATCGAAACTCGACAGAGAACGTGAAAACAGGACATAGTTTCTAGACGGCCCCGTCTCGATCGACCTGCCCAACACCCGACCACGAGCTGGCGTTCCGGAATTCCTTGTATGGTCACCAGGACAGAGAGCGCGGTCGGACCGGACGTGGCCGAGGGTCACGCGAACGTGCTGGTTATGAGGAAGGCGTCGATAGCAGTCGAGGGAATTTTGGAACTTCTACGCGATTAACGTTTCATCAGGTGGTCCCGAGGCGTGACGTTGATCAGAAGGTGCGCTAGTTCCCAAGTGATATTGGCAGCTATTCTGTTGGTTCGATCTCGTCTCACAGGCCAGAGTCCTATAGGTTTAATGGACCCACGGTGGGAGAGGTTACGGTGGTCGTCGGGAGGAACCTCGGTGCGGTTCGAAGTTGTGACGTAACAAATTACTGCCAAATGGGTCTTAATTGATTGCGAATTCATTTGGCGGAAGTTTTCGGAGTCTGTGACAGAAAATGTGATTGTAGATCCATTTGTATCGTTTGCCCATATAGTACGTCTACCGGTGCCGTCGAGGACCTTTGCCATCACCACTCGGAGCTTGCATCTCATGTGTTACCGTTACATGACATCAACATGACCACGACACCTTGGGCTTGGACACACCGTTAGATAATTCAAAACTTCATCGGGAAATGTATTCAAACTATACCAACACACATACATCAAACACTACAAACGCATTAAAAACTTTTCACATCCGGTCCATCTATCCCGTGTATCACTTCACTCTAAAACAACCTCCCCAACCCATTACATGCCGAACACGTCTTGGTCTCCAACCCAAGCGACTTGTACTGCCATCCATCCCCACTACACTTCCAACACACTCTTCCTCCTATTCTTGGATCTCCAGGACGAACAATCAACGAGCCTGGCGGAGGTCGACCCGAGTAGGATACTGAAGCCGAGGGACGACCATACCCTGGCCGACCAGAAATCGTAAGTGATGGACGCAAGGTGGAAGATGATGGCCGGGACCAATCGGCAGGTGGGAGCGAGCCGTGGGCTTGCCCGAGTCCAGCATAGGACGAGTGTTGCGGGTGAGATAATGGTCGGGACGAAGCACTAGGTACGCGTGGTGCGGGGCGAGCCGATCCGCCCGGAAGCGGTCGTTGGAGATTTTGAGCGTCCGACGTGACATCTTCAGGAGAGTCCCATGGCGCATAGGTCAGCGCGCCTTCGTACGGCTGAGCGAACAGGGACCAGCAGTCTCGGCACGGGTTCGAGGGGTCGTACGCTTGGTATCCCGTATTATGACCTAAGAAACCGTCAATACCCACGCAAGGAAGATTAGGCTGAGACTTACATCTATCACATTCATACTGCGCAGGATAAGCCAACACTTTCCCCTGATTCAACAAGGCCCGCCCAGGCGTCGGTACACTCGTGGGCGGACCCGGCTGTGCACGTGTCGTCGCCCCCGCAGTCGTATTCGCGCGACCGAGTGACGGCCCGGCAGATAACGTCGGCTGCCTCGACGGAGGTGCAACAAACCGGCTCTGTCCTGGATATTCGTTCCACGGCATCGGTCCCTCCGTCGCCGAAACGACAACTCTCGGCTGTTCGCGGGCTGGTTGTGGACTCAGCGCTTGTTCGTTTCGCCAGCTCTGGCCGTCTGGGTGCCATTCCGGAGCGTATGCCCGTCGAGGACCCGTCTCGAGGGGGATTTCACCGTGTCTGACGTCGGCGGCTGGAGTGTATGGTGGCGGGGGTTCGACATTCGTTGGTGGAGGAGATACTACACGGGGAGCGGGAGGAGGGCCAGGTGGGGGTGCATACGTCGATCGTGGAGGTGTGTGTGCACTCGATGAAGGCCCGGGCGTGGGAGCCGGTGATGGCGTATTATGGGACGGAGGTGGACCAGCGGGTGGCGCGTACGTCGTAGTCTTGGGCGCAGGATTCGGCCCTGTATTTTGGGTCTCGATAGGCGCATGGGAAAATGCAATTGCCCCAGTCGCTTGAGGGCTAAGTCGACCCAGAGGCTGAGATGACCCGGTAGGCTGAGGTGTAAGCTCCCCGTGCTGAGAATTAAGTGTCCCAGTAGCTTGTGGCACAAGTCCAGTTGGCTGTGGAGTAAAATACTGGCTCGAGCCAGTCGCTTGTGGGGTGATGTTCTCGTTTGGAGACAGGAACGGATTGAGAGAATGTGTCGATGCGCCCGTCGCTTGCGGTGTGAGTGGATTCGACCGATTGGGATCTCGGAATGGGTTGGACGAGTGTGGATGGAGTGACGATGTCGCCATGTTTGCTAGTTGTGGTATAGAAGGGCGGATTAGCGTAGAGCGAGGAGCTATAAGAGCTCGGGATCAAAGGTAGAACGACGGAAGGTGACGAGGTGGGGTATCGAGGTCGAGTTGACGTTGCGTGCGTGGTGATCAGCAACTGATGACGAGGTCATAAGCGCCGAGGAACGGGCCGATCAGGTGGCTGTGACAGCACCGCCTGCGTAACGCTACCCACGTGCCAGCCGAATACAGTCATCCGCAAGTTACCGTATGATAGCAGCCGTTTAGAAGCGATCCCACAACGAGTATAATAAATCATCCATTTTTGTTACATCCGCAAGTCATCACATTCGTTCTACATCATTTCGCATCGTCTATATTCCACCCTCCAACAACGCCTGGGCAGCCTTTTGCGCATTCGCCCGCATCACCTCGATCTGCAGCTCGAGATTCCGAATCTGCGCACGCGCCTCACGCAGCTCGCTCGTCAGCCGGGCGTTTTCCTCGGTCAGAGCAGTGTTGGCCTGTCCAAGTTAAATGCGGCCGCAGTCAGCTACCGGAAAACTCACCTCGTTGGATGGGGCCTCTCCACCCCCTGGAGAGATCGGAGTCTGGGCGCCGGCGGCCGGAGTCGGCGGGATGGGGACCGAAGCTGGAGTCGGAGGGTCAACCGCCTTGGGTGCCGGGGTGGGTGCGGGAGGCTGGGGCGTGTACGTGACCGGGGCGGGCGGCGGGCCTGCGCTCACAGCCCCCGAAGAGAGGTCGACCAAGTTGGGAGGGGCCGTCTTGCCGCTGAACCATTCTCCGGCCGAGAGCGCGGGTTCGGTCGATGGCGCAGGAGGGAAAATGTCCGATTGGAATTGATCCGACTGGGAGGTGTCAGTATGCGTTTATTTAAATAGGGTACACTCACCTTGCGAGGGACGACGAATCCGATGGGCTCGATCGACGAGCCGTACACCTTGTACGCGCGCATAATCTCGCACTCGGTCACACCTAGGGCGCGTCGAGGGAGGAAACACATGCCTCGCTGCGGATCGGTCGATTTATGCTCCGAAAGCTCGTACAGATTGTCGTTTTCGTACTCGAACGAACGGATATTGCCGTCTCTGCGCGAATAAGTAGGGGTCCTTGGGCGTAAATATAGACTCACCCCTTGCCCGCAAGGAATAGCAAATTGTTATCGCTCCAGAACGGCATAATCACGCCCGACGATTGATCAATCGCGACCGTCTTGAGGTTCGAGAGCGAGGTCGTGTCCCAAAGTCCAAGCTGGCGCTCGCTCATCTTGCTAAACCCAGTCGTGGCGATTCGGTCATGGTTGCCCATCCACGTAACGCGTGCGCCCTTGATTCCAGCGTGCCCATCGTTGATGCGCACCGCCTCGCTTCCCGCACGAGGATCAAACAACCGCAGCTTACGGTCGCGACACGTCGTGACGAGCAAAGTCCCGATGGGATTCCAAGCCAACGACTGGATCGTATCGGTATGTCCGGTCAACGCAATCTTGGCATCGTTGGTGTCGGCCAGATCCCACAACCTGACAGTCCCATCGCCCACCGTCGAGCTCGCCAACACGTTCTCGGCCGTCGGGTGGAACAAGACTTGTCCGACTTTACGTCCAGAGCCGTTGATCGACGCGACGGGCTCGAAATCGCGCGGTTGCCATTTATCTCCACCCCAGCCTTCGAATTGCGAGGGTTCGACTTTCCAGATGAGTACGCGTCCGTCTTCACCACCACTAGCTACCACCGAATCGTTAAACGGAGACCAGTCCGTGTCGAGCACCGGGGCGGAGTGGCTACGCGCAAGAGGGATAATGTCTGGCAGCTTGTATGGGATATTGTGGGGCAATGGGCGGAACGGCGACGCGATCGGGAGGATAGCGAATGCACCTCCACCAGACGAGTTCCAGTTCAGGGCGAGGTAAGACTACGCGAGGAGTTCAGTTCAGAGTAGATAGTGAAGGTGGATACGTACACCCGAAGCGCTGATGAGATTCGTGTCCCATGCACTATTCGACACCTTGACGTTCTCGATGCACCATTCCTTTTTGGCCGACTGGCCAAAGACGTGTCTGATGCCGCATTAGTCCAGTATTATCGTTATGTTCGATTCGCCGTACCTGTACTTGGACGGACGGACAAAACGTGACATGCTCGTTGCTCTGATGGATAAGGTGAGTGTGGGATTGCTCACGTGATGTCAAGGAGACTGTGATGGAAACCATAAGCGCTGTCTTTCATTCTGGGTTCCACGGTGGGCCCTTCCCGAGTATTACTGCATGCAAACAACCGTATTGCAGGCCAATATATAATATTTGTCATCGCTTAGCCACCCGGAATTCAACCTTCAACATTACATTTAACGAAATAATGAAAAACACCTTGCTCCGTAGTTTCGCGCAGTCAATCGTTTGGCAAACGTGCTCTCATATACCCTTTGGGTTTTGAGTCTAGTAATCTGCTCTCCCCGGAAATCACACAATGATGCTTGCTCTATCGTGTGAATCACCAAAACGCCCGACTACAGAAACAATTACGGCGAGAAAGGTAGTAGGATGAGAAAGCGACCATATCAAGATTCGGGTATAGCACAGTATACAAGCGTACATGTTCTCATATTGCCACCACTGGCAAAAGGAAAAACCCTTGTGTACGCTACAGCACGTCGCATTCACCGAGCGATAGAAAAAAATATCAAGGACAAGTCCCGCTTAGATCCCAATATGTATGAAAGGCGCCCAGCGCTCTATGGCCTTCTCTCCCACCTTTGAACGTAACTGAGCTACAGCCCCATGCAGCGCCCTTGCCGCATTCGTATGGTCCATCTTCCCATCCTTCAACAGCTCCGCATATACTAGGTCAGCCAGCTCTGGCCCGTCTTCGTCAGCTATACTCCACATCGTTCCAATCACACTCGGGTATCCTGCCATCAGCATCCCCGCAGCTAGGTGCACCGCCTCATCTGGCATGCTCTCGTTCCCTGTGGCAGTCTGACAGGCAGAGAGAAACGCAAGACCCTTGTGAGTGAACGACCGCCTTGTGATGTCAGCGAGTGTGAGGTCGCCGTCGTGAAGGTGAAAGGCGCTTTTCGTTGGGTCGGCCGCATTCTGGCTACCATGACATGCCATGTGAACCCAGCTGAACTGGTCCATCGCGTCCAGAACATGTTCGACAGTCGCCTCGTCATTCTCGAGCTGGCGATAAAAGCTAAACTCGGCCCGCTTGTGGATGACTGCAAGCTCTCTTGTCGTGCCCGGCAAGCTGCCCAGACCACCTGTATTCTCTTGACCGACAGCAAGGATTCCGCAAGCGGAGCTCGGGTCGACTGCCTGACTCGAGAGCAAGGCGCTGAGTGTTGGGGCATATGACGAGATTACCAAGTCGAACGCGCTGGGCTGTGACTCGTCGCGGCTCCGAGCAGCGTGCAGTGGAAGAAACGAGAGCAGACCCGTAGTGCACCAAGTGATGTGAGGTAGCTGTTCCACAGGCAATTCGTGCTATATATGCATAACTGTGCTAAGTGTCGCGTTTATGATCTGCTGGGGATACTCACCGTGTATCCGAGACGGTCGAGTACTGGCTTGACCATGCAGGACCACAGACGCTCTAGCAAGCTCTGGTGGAACCCCGGGGACTTCAACCGCTGTCCAATTTTTCGATCCCGCACCTGAGAGGACACGAGACCGCGAGCTGAAATTGCGTCTTGAGAGGAGAGGTTTGGGAGGGCAACATGCAAAATAGGGTTGATGTCAGCCTGGAGTATCAAAGCATCGCAGCGGGACTCGTGCAGGATGATTACCGCAATTGGGTGAGCTTTGGCTGTGCTCAGTAGCTGGCCTGCCGTCGGAGCACGCAAGAAATCTTCGAATCCTGGGATCAATCGAATCTCATCCAGAAGCCTGTCCCACTTAAGAGCCAGCTGTATGTGGGTGTTGGCTTCCTGACCCAAGTTGGGACCAATTGTCTCAGGAGATGTAAGCAGAGATGATCGGGATGCTGCATGCTCAAGCTGATAACCAACACTAGCGAGGTCTTCTGCAAGCTTTGAGCTGTGGCTGGAAAGTTGCTCGAACGGCGTGCGAAGCTGAGCGATCTGACCCCAAACAATCGAGCGGCCTGCTTCTAACCACTGGAGTGCGAGCTGGTGTTCGCCAGCCGAAATCGCGAATGAGGCGGCCTCTGTAGCAAAGGCGCTTACTCCTGCGACAAGCTCATAACGGCGGGCAACTGTGGTGCCAATCCAGACAAGTTGTGGGATCAGAGACATGGCCTGTTGATAGGCGGGAAAAGGAGAGGACGTGGGATCGAATGAAGAGAGCTTAGCCCATTGGCGGCACGCATAAAATCGGACAGATGGAGGCCCTGTGGTTGATTGTGAAGCCCTCCTGAATGATGACTCCGCAAAACGTAGGTCCGAAAACTCGCTCAAATGCCTGAATCGAGTGCTGTATGAGACTCCGAGGTTGTTGAGTGTTGCTGGCTTGTGTGGATGGCCATCAGGAGTGAGCGAAACAGCCTCCGTTTGGCACTCGATCGCTTTGCTCAAGTCAGAAACCTCGCCCAGACGTTCGAATCGAGTCCTGTATGAGTTTCCGAGGTTGTTGAGTGTTGCTGGCTTGTCTGGACGGCCATCAGGAGTGAGCGAAACAGCCTCTGTTTGGCACTCGATCGCTTTGCTCAAGTCAGAAAGCTCGCCCAGACGTTCGAATCGAGTGCTGTATGAGACTCCGAGGTTGTTGAGTCTTCCAGGCTTGTCTGGATGGCCATCAGGAGTGAGCGAAACAGCCTCTGTTTGGGACTCGATCGCTTTGCTCAAGTCAGAAAGCTCGCCCAGACGCTCGAATCGAGTGCTGGATGAGACTCCGAGGTTGTTGAGTGTTGCTGGCTTGTCTGGGTGGCCATCAGGAGTGAGCGAAACAGCCTCTGTTAAGGACTCGATCGCTTTGCTCAAGTCAGAAAGCTCGCCCAGACGCTCGAATCGAGTACTGTATGAGACTCCGAGGTTGTTGAGTCTTCCAGGCTTGTCTGGATGGCCATCAGGAGTGAGCGAAACAGCCTCTGTTTGGCACTCGATCGCTTTGCTCAAGTCAGAAAGCTCCCCCAGACGTTCGAATCGAGTGCTGTATGAGTTTCCGAGGTTGTTGAGTCTTCCAGGCTTGTCTGGATGGCCATCAGGAGTGAGCGAAACAGCCTCTGTTTGGGACTCGACCGCTTTGCTCAAGTCAGAAAGCTCGCCCAGACGCTCGAATCGAGTGCTGTATGAGTTTCCGAGGGTTTTGAGTCTTCCAGGCTTGTCTGGATGGCCATCAGGAGTGAGCGAAACAGCCTCCGTTTGGCACTCGATCGCTTTGCTCAAGTCAGAAAGCTCCCCCAGACGTTCGAATCGAGTCCTGTATGAGACTCCGAGGTTGTTGAGTCTTCCAGGCTTGTCTGGATGGCCATCAGGAGTGAGCGAAACAGCCTCTGTTTGGCACTCGATCGCTTTGCTCAAGTCAGAAAGCTCGCCCAGACGCTCGAATCGAGTCCTGTATGAGTTTCCGAGGTTGCTGAGTCTTCCAGGCTTGTCTGGATGGCCATCAGGAGTGAGCGAAACAGCCTCCGTTTGGGACTCGATCGCTTTGCTCAAGTCAGAAACCTCGCCCAGACGTTCGAATCGAGTCCTGTATGAGACTCCGAGGTTGTTGAGTCTTCCAGGCTTGTCTGGGCGGCCATCAGGAGTGAGCGAAACAGCCTCTGTTTGGGACTCGATCGCTTTGCTCAAGTCAGAAAGCTCGCCCAGACGCTCGAATCGAGTCCTGTATGAGTTTCCGAGGTTGTTGAGTCTTCCAGGCTTGTCTGGATGGCCATCAGGAGTGAGCGAAACAGCCTCTGTTAAGGACTCGATCGCTTTGCTCAAGTCAGAAAGCTCCCCCAGACGTTCGAATCGAGTGCCGTATGAGACTCCGAGGTTGTTGAGTCTTCCAGGCTTGTCTGGATGGCCATCAGGAGTGAGCGAAACAGCCTCTGTTTGGGACTCGATCGCTTTGCTCAAGTCAGAAAGCTCGCCCAGACGTTCGAATCGAGTCCTGTATGAGTTTCCGAGGTTGTTGAGTCTTCCAGGCTTGTCTGGATGGCCATCAGGAGTGAGCGAAACAGCCTCTGTTAAGGACTCGATCGCTTTGCTCAAGTCAGAAAGCTCCCCCAGACGTTCGAATCGAGTGCCGTATGAGACTCCGAGGTTGTTGAGTCTTCCAGGCTTGTCTGGATGGCCATCAGGAGTGAGCGAAACAGCCTCTGTTTGGGACTCGATCGCTTTGCTCAAGTCAGAAAGCTCGCCCAGACGTTCGAATCGAGTCCTGTATGAGACTCCGAGGTTGTTGAGTCTTCCAGGCTTGTCTGGATGGCCATCAGGAGTGAGCGAAACAGCCTCTGTTTGGCACTCGATCGCTTTGCTCAAGTCAGAAAGCTCGCCCAGACGCTCGAATCGAGTGCTGGATGAGTTTCCGAGGTTGTTGAGTCTTCCAGGCTTGTCTGGATGGCCATCAGGAGTGAGCGAAACAGCCTCCGTTTGGCACTCGATTGCTTTGCTCAAGTCAGAAAGCTCGCCCAGACGTTCGAATCGAGTCCTGTATGAGTTTCCGAGGTTCTTGAGTGTTGCTGGCTTGTGTGGATGGCCATCAGGAGTGAGCGAAACAGCCTCCGTTTGGGACTCGATCGCTTTGCTCAAGTCAGAAAGCTCGCCCAGAAGTTCGAATCGAGTGCTGTATGAGTTTCCGAGGTTCTTGAGATATGCAGGCTTGTGTGGATGGCCATCAGGAGTGAACGAAACAGCCTCCGCTCCGAAGCTGATGGCATTCTTCAAGTCCGATATCTCACCCAAACGCTCAAATCGAGAACCATGCGCACACCCTAGGTTGCTGAGTAGACACAGCCTTGCGGTTGGGGAGCTTTGTAATAGAGCGGCAGCTACCCCCCAATACTCGATTGCCCTATCCACATCCCCAATGTCTCCGGTACGTTTGAATTGACTATATGAAGATAAGCCGACCGTTAAGAACTCCTGCGCCTGTCTCTCGTCTTCATACGATGATCTAGAGACCACTTGCCCTTGTTAGCCATATTCAAGCATCGCCCCACTTCGACAGGCTCTGCCTCCTTGAGAGTCACTTACATCATCTCCATCAGATCTCCAAGCATCCACTGGGGACCTGCAAGCATGTCGAGCGTTGGAATATTCTCCGCTTGCGAGTTTTCCAGGAGGGCGGTCTCAAAACCTTCGCTATTCGGGCCACTGGCGGCTTGCTCGACCTTTCTCTCCTTTTCTCCGTGTTCCGAGTTGCTAGCCTCTGCCTCATACGACCCTTTCACGGCATGAATATTAGGCATCGTGCAAATCGAACACAAGTTTGCAAACGGCTCACTTTTATTGGTTGTCACATTTCCTGTTTTTGACATTGCCTGGTCAGATGTCTCGGGAAGTTCCCTACCCGAAGATGCGTCGGTCAAGCAACTACTCGGGAACGATGAACGCACCTTGGCGCATCCCCATCTTCGTAATATTCTTGTGCGTCAGGTGACTCGCTAGGATCCATGAAGTTACTCTCAACCAGGATTTGTTCGGTTGTGCATATATTCTGGTCCAGAGCCGTGGTTTATATGTGCGTCAGGCGCTTGCTATTCTGGCGTCTCGATCCCTACAGCGCCCATGACAAGCCCTACTTGCTCCACTCGACGCCCATCGCTTCTCCTGAATTGGGTATTCGCCACACGTGTTCATAGCCATTCATCCTGCGTACTTCGTGCAGCCGTTGACCCATTGATCTAAGCACCTTCGTGCGGACAATCCTTGAGCCGAAAATACTTGGAACTCTCCCGGTAAATCACTCCGACACCCGTCGGAATGTGCCGCAGTTGGTATCTTGATTGGCCTGAACCGCATTGACCCGTCGACCGGCGCTTGCTTCGCCTCGTGTTATCATCATTCTTCACTATGCCTTGCTCATCATCACAATGGCGATGCGACCACTTTGTGCAAGGACTATTGTCTCGGCGATGCGAGGTGGTGCCCACGAGTCTCATCGACACTCTGAATCCTTGGGGAATACAAGTTCGAGGCCGATCAATGCGGTGTTAGCAAAATCTTGACTCGGTCCAACGATTTGAACTCGTTTCACCTGCTAGGTAATTCTTTGGTCCACGCAACTTACCTACGGATTGTCCACCGGTTGCGAGTCCCGTATTTTCGATTCGACGGGTTGGTCATGGCTATTCGAGGTCACGCGCCGAATGTGGACGGTCGAAGCTCACCAAGAAAAAATTCAAGCCACTCGAAATCCCTCGCTCAAGAGCACAAATAGATGGTTAGCTAGCCCTACCGTATTTGATATCTGTTCAGCTCTACACAAACGACACGCAGCTCATGCCAAACCTGGTTCGCACGTGCGTATTCGGTCAAAATGGCTTCATAGGATTGTATACGATATCGGACTGTGCGAGAAATACAAACTGGCGTCTTGCTGTTTGGCGCCCCTCTGACACTCTTGTGGATAGTATACGGGCAGTGGCCGCTGTTGCCGGCGTGCCATGGCGGCAATTCGAGCGGGTGGCAGGATTTATTACTCATTCTCGTGGCAAGTAGGTTGAAGTTGCTGGATTGGCGAATGGCGGCGTTGTTCTCGAACCGTGTACAACCTTTCCAGGACCAATTGCAGTGATATATGCATGGAGCGACCCGCGCACGGGATAATTAGCATCCTAGGGACTATGAGAGATTGTGGGGGCTCACCAACGGCTATCACTGGCTCCATAATACGGCATCCCTAATGCAGCATCCGCTGGTGAGATCCCTCATTGTTTACTCGGTAGGTCGAGGAGGAGTCGCGTCGGGGTAAGGACCTGTCCCAAGCCGAACCAGGCCTTTTGGAACCGCATCAAACTCCTTTGAGATTGGAGTATCCCACAGTTACGTTGGCGTTGATGCAAGGTAGGCGCCGAGGTAGGGCCGCTAGGTCAGAGCGCAGGTGAAGGCGTGGCTTTGTTGGCGTACGGAGTGCTGTGGCTCAGTTATTATTTTAATGGGCGAGTGGTATTGTCGGGACTGTAGGACGAGAAAGGACAAGTGTTGAACGGTGATCGTCTGAGGGTGGCACTCCAGACTACGCGTCCGCCTTCACCGCTGCTGGTCGCCACCGAGTCGTTGGACGACGAGCAGACCGCAGTGAGCACTGGCGCAGAGTGGCAACGCGCAAGAGGGATAATGTCTGGCAGCTTGTATGGGATACTGTGTGGCAATGGGAGGAACGCCGACGCAATCGAGATAATGGCGAATGCCCCTCTACCAGACGAATTCTAGTTCCTGGGCAAGGTGGGCTACACGGGGCGTTCATTTCAGCGCGAATAGTAAAATTGGACGCGCACACCCGATGAGATTCGTATCCCATGTGCTATTCAATACCTTGACGTGCTCCATGAACCGTTCTTTCTTGGCCGACTAGCCAAAGACGTGTCTATAGCAGCATGAGTATGGACATTCCGGTGATGGTCGATTCGTCCTGCACCAGTGAGATTGCTCACGTGATACTATGGAGATAGTCACGGAAACGGTAAGCGCCACGGCCTTCAGTCTTTTTATCCCAGGTTTGACGATAGTTATGCTCTAGGATCTCACAATGTGTAAAACAGCCTCTCCTTGAGCTGAAACGTTGGAACCGTGATTGCCTGGCCATAGAATGTACATCTTTAGGGCCAGCCGATACACCTGCCTATCTAGCCGGATGATTCAGACGAGCGTGTGTGCTCACGCTGAACTGACACACGTGGTCAAACTTGTACAAATTAAATGTAGATTTCAAAGGATTGATATGGTATACAGGCCTCATCGACCCACCAACCAAGTACCTTAGACCGATCCGAGCTCGACAGCAGCCGCGACGGCAAGCTTGGCAAACTCCAAAGAGTGGGTCCAGGAGAATCCGCTGACAGACGTGGTGTCGGATGCGCTGTGGATGTAGGGGTTCTCGGAAACGGTCGGGGCTGCGCATTTTATCAGACACGTGGTTTAATCAAATAATTAACTGCTCACCCTCGAAGGGGAAGGCAGCGGGGTATCCTTGCGTGTTCCAGCTGGCGTGGTCGGAGCAAGCGTAGCCGCACTGCATTTGTTGTTAGTAAAATCTTGTTTAATTTAATACGAACACTCACGTAGTCGGTGCCAGCGGGGATCGCGCAGTAAGCAGAGATCAAAGAACGAAGGTAGGTGTTCAAGCCAGAGTCAACGCGGTCCGTGACGAGCGCAATAACTTCGGTCGAGCCAGGCTTGAAGCTGCAACCAGTCAGAAATGGATAACACAACTATGTTGTACAAAACTTACTAGCCAGTCATGTCAAGGTTGATCATAGCATAGACAGCCTTGCCGGCGCTCTTGTAGTTGGCAGCAATCGCCTGGGAGCCCAACAGACCGACCTCCTCGGCAGCGTAAAAGTGGAACTCGACAGGGCGGACGGGGGAGAAGCCAGCAGCGACGAGGGCACGGAAGACCTCCATCAGGTTGACGGTTCCAGTTCCATTGTCATCGGCACCGGGAGCACGGCCAGACGAAGGCGAGCTCAGGTTGATCGAGTCAATGTGGCAGCCGAAAATAACCGCCGCAGCAGTGGTTGAGGCGCCATTGAACTTGGCAATGATCGACTTTTGGGCCCACGAGTGGGAGAACTGGCTGACGGTTATGCCGGACTTGCCGCTGGCGATCGAGACAAGCTGGTTGTAGATCCATGTGCTAGAAGCAGAACCAGTGGAAGATGTGTAGTAGCGGTTGTTGTAGGCAGTCAGGGTACTGAGGGAGCTCTGCATGCGCGAGGTAGAGAGGGTGGAGATGATCGACTTGACGCTGGTCGACTTGGAAGGAGAGGGGTCTGCACACAATGAGTACGACACCACAGAGACTTGACAATCACTTACAGGTGGCACGCTCGACAACGGCCTTGACGCCTTTGGCCTTTTGCTCCTCGACCTGGTGATAGGTCTCGGTCAAGTCAAACTAACCAATCATTAATGGAAGTCAACTTCACAAGCCAATCCACTTACGAAACCCTTGTCCGCCCTGAGGAGGTCGAGCTTCTGGTCCTCGGTGACCCAGTAAGGCGCCGAGTCCTCGGACGTCTGGATCAGACGAAGTCCTTTGGCAACATTGGCGTCAAAGTCCGAGACCGGCGCAGCCAACGCAGCGGAAAAGAGAATAGAGCCAAGGGCGAGCGCGCGCGAGAACTTCATGGTGAACGGGAACGAGAGAGACCACTACAGCGCTCGGTACGTGTTCGCGTCTTTTGTACCGCCTTGTGATAGCGCTTCCCACCTAGAACGTGGCGGAGCGTATGGTCCACCGGGGCATCGTATTTCAAAGGTGTTCGTCCGTGACGACGCGGATGCGTAGCGAGCAAGTGGTCGGAATCACTTGACCTCCGTTTATTAGACGTGCATGGTCATTACTGCGGAGATCCCCCTTATCGCGCGAGTCCATGCGCAAGGGGAATGTATGGACATTGCAACCACAAGGTTGTCTGTCAGAATGCTTGGCGTCGGAAGAGAAGGGGGCTCATGCTTGAATGCGGTTCGCGAGCGAGTCGGCTTCTGACACATGCGGTGATTGTTCGTGCCAAGAATGCGCCAGATTGAATTGCCAATCACGGTGGTGATTTTGGCGCCCTCAACAAGTCTGGCTAGCTCAGTTGGTTAGAGCGTCGAGCTAATACTTTCTCACGTGACAAACGTGCTCATGTAATACTCGAAGGTCTTGGGTTCGACCCCCACGCTGGACATTACTTTTGGCTTCCTGGCTCGCTGTCGCGAGCTGAACAATACATTATATTGCTGTAACACGCTTTTTGAAGACCTGGGTACAGTGTTGGAGTTAGGACATGGGTGTCCGGTCACTGGATTGCCCTGCTCTGGCCAAGGATAATCGAGGGCTGAAATCGATGCATCAATAGAATTGCGACTGGTGGCCTCGGTAACAATCATGCGAATAGTCTGGTACAGCTGTTGTTGGCCCATGAGACGGAGAATAAATTAAGTCTTTCCCCACCTTACAAAGTCCAAAGCCGTATGCAAGCCCCATCACAGTTTAAGTCGATAGCGAACTGCATTCAGAAAGTAAAGTTGTTTATAGGTGTTTCAAATTTTGGCGAGAAGTATCGTGAAGCTGTGAGAGATGAGAGGGTAAGGTTTGAAACACTGATAAAATATGTGTGCTTGCCTGGGTGTATGCGTCGCGATGAGGCTGGAAAAAGAAACACCCGCAGAGTCAAGCCGATATGGTTGATTATCGCATACAATGAGAATTCCGGTGCGTATGGAAAATAATCACCTTTGGTGACTGCCGTGACGGATGTATCTTATTGCACGACCTTGATCGCTCCTGGCAACGGGTGCATGTGCGCTTGTCCTCAAGTCCCTGCGTTTATTACTTCAGTCGTATGCAATGGCTTACCATAAGGTGTCAATACGTCTCGTAAAGCGAAATACGAAATTGCGATGAAGACTGGGAAGAAATAGACCAGCGAGGTACGAAAGCGGATGTCGTGTTTAAAAAATATCATAAGCCGCTGTGAAGCACCCTACACGTGGATTTAAACTTAGAGGTGGATGGTGTTTACAGGTGCTGCGGAATATGTTATCCTGGACTACATCATGATATCAATTTCTGATATCATTTTTGAGAACTGCCTGAGACGAACACACCAAATTCAAGTTGCCCAAATCAACATAACAGTTTTCTAATGATATAATACCCTGGGTTCGATCCATTCTACGTATTGCCTCCCACGGCGCCAGAGAGTGTAGGGCGGAAGTCTACAATATCTCGGACCGAGTGAGGTTAAGCGCCCAGGGACATCTTGGCTTTGCTGAAATAACGAGAGCATTTGGGAATGGATCGGTTCTGCCGAGCACGACTGCGGTCTGCTAACGTACACACTAGCCCATAGAAATGTTGGGTTCCGCCGAGGGTTCCGTAAGTGGTGGTTGCACCCCTTCACTCTTCCTATCCCCCGTGCTCGCGAGCACCTTAAATTACGTGTAATTTCTCCGTATCATTGCAGAATGTGGCCCATGGCATTGGCAGTCCCATTTACTCCAGGATTTTCCGCTCTCGCGATGGTCATTTCTCTCGTTTTCGGAGGGTGTTGCGCGTATGTTTATATGTTATTGAATTGCCACTACCAGAACGCGAACTAACGTGCGACACTACGTAGAAATGTCTGGACGCTTGAGCGGTTATTGAACGAGAAGCCGTCCATTGGTAAACCTCATAATTCCGAATAGTTCTTAGTTGACTAACCAAATGCATGTCTCAATAGGAATTACGATGTCGTTTCTACAAATGCTATTTATCACGATACAATCGATACCTTCAGTCACCCAATGGACTCGACTCAGTTGGAGCCCTGTCCCAGTACCTTCCCTTAAACCTCGCCAGATACCACTTTCCGTCTGGTGGGCATTTTTGACTCGCCCTCGACTATAGACCAATTCAAGTTGTAACCAGGGGGCTTCAAGTCTTGCTTATATCTGGTATATCTGTGCTCAACAATCTGACTTTTCGTTACAAACTCCCGCTAAGCATTCAGATTGTATTGCGATCAGCCGGTTGGTGATTTATCAGACATAGACCGCTTCGTCTGATTGTCTACATTGACAGGTCTACTAGTGTCCATGTTGCTTGGATTTATTTTTACTGCCAAGAACTACAACGCTGCACAGCTCGTAGGTTTCTACTATGTCGATCCTCAATTATGATTTCACCGCCTAGTTACTAGATGGCCGCCGTGGTAGTGACACTCGGTGTGATTACTACTACAACCTCCAAAACAACCTCCATTGCAGTTACCGCTATCGATACTACTGAATATTTCCTTGGTTTAGCTTGTCTTACGCTCTCTCTTTTTGGGTCTGGCCTTCTTGGCCTCCTACAAGAGCGAACATTCGCCAAATACGGGTGAGCATGAACAGCCTCGTACCGTTCTGAATTGACTCGCCTTGCAGACCACACTGGAAAGAAGGGGTGTTTTACAATGTCAGTTTGCTGTACTCAGTCGCTGACTGATCCTAACAACCCCCACACAGCACGCCATGTCGCTTCCCATCCTCTCTTTCATGTGGACCGAAATTGCCGATGGTTGGCAATCTGTATCTGCTTTATCGTCCGGCAAGATACCTTTTGTCGGTGTGTCCACCCTCCATACGATCCTCGCCTTCAATATTGCTACGCAAGCTGTATGCGTGTTAAGTATTAATAAACTAACCTCGGTCCGTCCTCCCTAAGCCCATCGTTCCTCGCTGACATCACTGCAGAAAGTTACATCCGTGACAACCAACCTCGTACTTACCGCCCGAAAAGCTGCGAGCCTTTGTCTCAGTATGTGGTGGTTTGGCTCAGGAGTATCACCCGGTTTGGTACTGGGAGCGATCTTGGTGTTCGGAGGAACCATCCTGTACGCTCAGGCCAGCTCCCCACCAGTAGATGCCCCTAAATCGAATATGCCTGTATGAAGAGTGTTCAACGTATCTAATTATCACATACCGCTGCCATGTATTGCTAATTCCAGGGGTCATAGAAATAATTAACGTATTATTCGCGTGTCATGGTGTCGGCACTAACGCCAAGGACTGACCTTACGACTAGTATAATCCCTATCGTTGCGTTACGTTTGGCTACCATTAGCTCCGAATTTCTTGTTCGCATATGGTACGATGGGTTGGCTCTCAGCTTCCGTTAGCACGCGTTGCCCTCGGCCTCGAAAATACTTACATGGTAAGACAGGAACCAGAGATAAGCTCTAGTTCCTTCAAGCTTCCTAATGTAAGTTTCAGCCGCTGTTTGACCGTTTGGACCCGGTATCGAAAGTACCTGTCGCTAATCGCGAATGATAGGGGCTTGATCATAGGATATATAGTTAGATTTTGACTGTATAAGGGCATAGGTATGGCGCTGTTATCAAAGGGGGCCAAATTAAAGGATCAAAACATATAGATCGCACTGGACAGGTCGATGATCGTCTGCATAACACCGGAGGTAGCCGAGCTGTGTGGCGACCGGCCATACCGACGTGGCTACTCATAATGATTGGGAATGCCTAGAGAAATGAATCGATTTATTGGTATATTATCTTCTAGGGCAAAATTGCTCATGATCAACAACATTATTTCCTAAGACAAGTATCATCCCAAAATAACTCCATGCGCCTATTTAATCCAAGGAGCTGAACCCACTAGATCAGCCACCAACTATGCCCGGTCTGCAGTCATATCATTTAAGTACTCTTGCTGAAATTAACACGGTCAAGTACAAATTCTATTGGTATCGTAACATGCCAGTCTGCTCTGCTTTACAAGCGCGATCTTACATTACGATGCAACCATGATTAGGGAGTCACAAATTATCAGCTCGATTCAGACAAAAAACTGGAAAAGTACTAGGCTTCAACGCCGAATAAGGACCTCAGCACTCTCACTAGATGATACAATGCGAATCGGGGGGACTGCCTTTGTGATCCTGTCTCGGAGTGCTGGAGCTTGCCACCAGGAATGCAACCATTCCCACCAACCTTGCGTTTGTGGGAACGACAGAGAATTGAACGCGGCAGGCTCCCAATTTAAACTAGGGCCGTCCTCAATCGCTGGGGCGGATCGGTCACCAAATTCATGGAGAGTTGCTCGTGGGGCATACGCCTTGCCGTCTGATTGACTTTGTGCCATATATTTGACCGCCGACGCATGGATAGCGATTGGGTGACTGGGATCATAACGGTAGACAGATCGCGGTTGACGGCAATTCGGCCTGATCCATTGATTTATGTCAGTAGTCCTCAAGATGCTTGCGGCATATGCCATATAGAATAAGGCAACTCACATATGAGTGTATGAATGTCCTGTTGACGTCTGAATCCGACGTCGAAGTGGTAGGAACTCCAAAACATTCCATGAGCCACTCAACGACTGCACCTCCTCAAGTTTCATATCCTCCTCGTCTAGTTGAGCAGAATAACCTAAGAGCCTGCTTTGATAAGCTGTCCAGTCCTCGCCTTCATTCCTCACTGGGCGCTCCTCCAGCACGCCGACCTTTCGATAGCGCTCCAACGCCTTCAAATCAAACACCATACCGCTCTCGATTTCCTTGTCTAGGCATTGCCGAACCATCCATCGTAGTGCAATATTACTCATTCTTCTGTAGTCCTTGTGGCCTTTCTTGCTTTCTGCCTCTTGGCTTTCCGTTAAAGGTGAGCCTCCACCAATATTAGTATGTGTTCCCCTAAACCACACTTCGCGAACAGTTTGGCTGTCAATGTCGGTCCGGTAGTGGTCCCAAAGGCTAGGCACAAAGTTGGCTCGGCGCTCGTCCAACGCCAAAGCTTGGCTAATTGGGTACTATATCAGACACATGGCCAAGTAAACTAGTTATAAGCGTACCGAAAATGGATAATGCTCGGGTTATAATCAATCCAAGGCAGATCCTTGGGCCAGATCGAACCTGAGATATCAAATGGTCAATCGTTTTCCTCGCCTTGCCCAACCTACGCACCCACGCTAGCTACGGTGTCCCTATCGGCATATACATTAGTACCTACTGATATCACCTAATGGGAAAACAACCTACCAGACGCCAACAAAGTGGATCTTGACTGATATACAGAAAGCCTGCTTAAAATCCTTGGGGTTAATCTTCTTCGCATTGCTATTTTCTGGTTGGGAGCTTAGTGCGCCTTCACATTCAAGCTCGCTCGAGATCGTGCTGGAAATTGCGTTGGAGTCCTTGGCATCCTTCTGGTAACCCTTGGATTCACCGGAGTCATCGGCGGATTTGTAGATCTCGTATGCGAATGGGATATGCTCTAAACAAGTAAATCAGGGCGCAAGCAATTTCCAGATGTCGATAATCATACCAATATTGTGCCGGGGAAGTAGCCCAACCTAGTGGCGATACGTTATTCAAGGGCTCTGTAATCAATCACGCCCACGTACACAATGAACCATACCAGCGAGAGCTCGTGCAGTGAATGCTCCGCGAGAAAACCCAAATATGCAAATCCGATCGCCAGCTTTCGTACGAGTTGGTCAATCCACATCGGCCGGCAGAACAGAATCAAACTCACCTCTATAGGTTTCAACTAGATATTTGTATCCATCGATTACCTGGTTGCAAGGTTAGTGCATGGTAGCATCCAAATCATTGGCCTATCATACGTGTTGATAGAGGTACCTGAAATAACCGGCTCAATAAGATCGGACTTTGCGCGAAACTGGTACTCACCAGGCTACTTTTTCATCTAGTTTTTTGCCTACGTAAAGCCCTAGGGAGGTGGATTGACCCTGAGGCGCATATGTGCCAACGCCGGTCTATGCGAAGGTCAGGATTATGTAGTGTAACCCAAAATCGACTGGGGGAAAGTACCTGGTAATAAACCTTTAAAGGATTGGTTAGCAAAAGTTATCAAACCGCCTATACAAAAAACTAACCATCTGACGCTCAGGATCGTCCTTGCGCAGGAGCTCCATGAGCTTGACGACATTAGTGTTCTAATGCCACATAAAATCAGCAAGTATCAGGCACAACCAACCCGACTCACTCGGTTGCTAAAATGATTGGAGGTTCCATCGAAGCACAAGACGAGGGTCCGCTGAGACGGGTGTTAATATTTCCAACTGAATTCCACTGTAAGTCAGAGTACTAACTTTTGGCGGTGGCACGTTCTTGAAACCGAGACGGTACCACCTCCTTCCCTCATCTTCGTTGGATTCCGCGGTGAGATACTCGACGAAATCAATATGGTCATCCAAAAGTGTGGAGCGATTCAAGACCCATGCTCCAGTCCGATCTTGTAAATCAGCGTGTATATACCGTTTCTTCTTGTCGATAAGAAGGCGAATATTCTTGGCACTCTTCTCAAAACCCGCAGACCCCCACTTGAAATCGCCGTTGTTGTTACCAAGTATAGCAGATAGATTGATCGTGTCTTCGCCGAGCGAAGCATTGAAATTGACATCCTGCTTCGCTTCATCGTGTAGGATTGCTTTGATTATGACGTCCGAGGATAGGGCTCCGTCGTATACAAGCTGTAGAGCATAGAGCTCAAAAGGAGATTTATTCAGGCTGTCGCTAGCAGTAGAGACCATGACAGACACGCTCAGAGGGATGAAGAATGCGAGTAGGTCACCGAAATTTTCCTCTTTTATATCCGGCCATCCCGCAGAACCATCCTCGGGGAAGAGTTAGCGGGATGGATACTAGCATTCCGGAGAGCGCGCAGCAGACCGACATGTACCCGGTGTTCCTGGGAGGCATAGGGAGACTATTTATGAACCAGGGCCCGGATTTTGGAGAGCCGGTTGAGTGCAAAGCTGTATCAGGACACTGGGCCGTTTCGACTGTGATACGGTCGAGGTACAGTACCCGTTGGTCGTTGGTTCTGCCGATTGGCTCTTTCCCCCAATTGTAAATTGGGTGTGGACTTAAGAAAGGCGCCAGGCGCTTGCTTTGTCATTGCGAAGGTCATATCCTCCGAGTACAGTAACCTGAGTCAAATGCATTAAAAATTCAATGTAAATTTACATCGCTTTGATTGGGTTTCCTGTAACTCTCTCATAGAGGATTCCAGCTGCAAGCAATATATATAGAACAAAGGTATATGCGGTAGTGGCAAGCACGAGAGCACTGAGGAACAACAGGACTTTCTCGACTGTGGTTGTAACAAGTCCATGTAGCATATAACCTTGGGAATCGAGACAACTACACTACTCAACCATTATGCAACCCTATCCCTGCTCATTAAAGCTCAGAAAATTGTATTCCGTAGATACTCCCACTCATTGATGCAGTCAAAGGGCCTCTGGTTCCTCGGTAACAACCTACCACACAGTCTAACCCCCCGACTAACTATATTACGTCGGCTAATTTATCATAGGTATTCTGGCACCCAACGGTGCTAAGGTTTTATCCTGGAGCACGCGCAATCAGTCTTATGACGCGCACGGTATGCATGGGATACAACCCACACTTACTCAACTAAACTCAGGCACGCGAGGTGATCGTGAAATACCGTATTACAGATACCACAGTCACGGGTTCAAGAACGATCTGCAAGTCCCTCTAAACAGTGATTTTCCACGGCAGACTGACGGATCAAGAGCTGACTCAGAGGTCGTCTTCACAGCACTTGTTGGAGCCGAACTATAACTGGAGAATACGTCTTGACGAGAATCAGATTAGTGTGAAACAAGTCGACCATGGGAAAGCATGCCGGTGTGCGGGGACGCCATCTACCATGAGGTACGACTGTTACATACCCCGTTTCAATTGTATGGAGGACTAGGCTTATTGCCATTCTGAAATGAAGCTCCCTAGTCGTACCGGCTACGGTGCTCTCGTTATTGGGGGATTCTACTTCTCGACGATGGAGGTTACTATCCAGACACTGGACTTTACTAGACAGAAGGCCGTTTCATCATTACCAGAAAACTCAAAGGAATTGTAGAAGTCCGCTAACACCAGGTTGCGAGAGGTCAATCAGGCAAAAATCGAGAGGACTTGGCGTGTAGTAAAATGAGTTTATATCCTCGCCCGTCGCACCAGCCACGTTTATATGTACATGGGTATTGTCACAGGCCACACTTGGATTCTGTACATAACTCATAACATTCGTCCTCTCTGCGTTACAATGATCCCGCTTGTCAGGGCCCATCTGGGGGACGTTGCCATCGAACTACAGGCACACGCACACCGACTTGACCCGGACGTAACTAAAACACACCACCACAAACCAATCTGCAAGACCCGATATCGATGAAAATAAAACCAATTCTACACATCGTGTCTTGGGGCAAGGCCTCGATCCAAGACAAAGTTCAATTCCCTGACAAAACGTGTTAGTTGCCGAGTGTATGCGTGCATATGAAATCACTGACATGTGTTGGATCTGATGATCGTGTGTAAATGGGATTTAATTGAAGTGGGCCTCGTGGCTTGTGACGAGGCTAGAATAAGGGTGCCGAGAGGTTAATTTTGTGTAATGCTGGGTTGAAGTGGTTTGTGCCATCAAGTCGGCCAGGTCTGCAAGTGAACTTGACGGTCCACTATACATCTGTGTAGACTTATATCAATCACATCCACTAACTTCAGGAATAGCACGAACAAGAACGCTTCCCCTTAGCTCCATCCAGCCACACCAAGATCACCCAACCTGAACTACTCCGCTTACGTAACACTCTCCAATTTTACCCACCTCTACCACCACAATGAGCGCCCCGGACCGCCTCTCAACCCCCCTCCGGATCCACCCCCTCTCGCAAAAAGGAATCCCAACCCCCAACATGCACGCCATCTGCAACTCGTTTCTGGAGAATACGAAGACCGGGTCCGTTCCAACGGTGGAGAGCAGAGTACCAAGACGCAGCTCGAGGTGTTGTGTGAAGCGTTGAGCGAGGAGGCGATAGGCGTCAAGAGTCAGTGGGATGTTGCATTTAGACGGTATGTGTGGATGCGTGTGTGAGAATGGATTTTGATTGGTGGGTAATAGAGAATAGGGGAACGTAATTGGCGGAATGTCGGAAGTTGGGTCGGGTGCCGTACTGAAAAGGCACTGATCTCCGCGCGTCCCGCTCGAGACGCGGCGAGGGATATGGATAGAGGGCCGTTGCTGCCCAGAATTTGTATCATGGATTATTCACGGCTAGAACTCAAATGAATGGAATCTTCCCAAGTTGGCAACATGTCGTGGTGTAGCGCCGAGATGAAGAAGTGTTGGGGCACGTGGGATGTTGTGTCATTGTTCCTGCGACGACGACCAGCAGAGCAAAAACCTCTAACTACTAGTAATCTACCCTCACGCTCTTTTTCTAATCTAAATATATCCGACTCGGTGGAGTTGTTCTTGCCGAATACTGGTTGTCCGCAGCAGCACCGCCCAGTACCCCCGACTCGGCGACCACAGACAAATAACAGACATTCCCAAGTGACGACCACATTTCAGAGGTTGACGATGGCACAGGTTGTGTATGACCAGCACCCATTAGGTGATTACCTCAAGGGTGAGTAGTTTATATACCGGCGGGGCGTTGCTAATGAGCGCAGACGAAGCGGGGGAACAGGTGATGAGCATGAGCATGCCAGGCGGCGACAGCCCTGTTGCAGACGACAGCGAAACCGACCGAAACCGCGACGTGCTCGAGCCCTTGATTGAGGTGTTACGGGTGGGTGCAGCATGTGTACCACGTTGCGTTGTATATAAAGCTAATCGCCGGAATCTTTTCCCCCATCGCCATGTTCCAGCATCTGTCCCAGTCACTGATGCAACTCTCGCGCCAGACGGCCCACCGCGAATTCGCCGAGCGGTTCACGCACGCTATTATCCTTTCGCCGTTATTGTCCGAGACCAACAATGCCCCGACTCCCCCTCTTGCCCTCCCTGAACACAGCCACGAAGAACGGGTTGCGCCTGTCCATGCCTGGCCGGTCGCTGCTGCCATCCTCGTCGCTGCGGTGTTTGTGACGTCGGGGCTGACGCTGGCCACGGTCATCGCTGCGGTGGCTGGGCTGGCCCATGTGACCAAGGTTGCACCCGAACACCACGCGCGGAAGTTCCTCATGATTGCGTGTGGCAAGCTGCGTGCTGGCGGGTGGCTCGGCGACTGGGAAGACGACCCAGCCCCAGTGACGCTAACGGCCCTCGACCGATGTGTCCAAGCCGCAAGTGTGTGGGACAGTGTTGTATCCGAGGCCATGACGCTGTTGGAGACGGAAGAGCGCAAGTGAGTCTATTCTGGCTGTTTCCTTTCCGAGCTAATTGTGTAGTATGTTTTACGCTTCGTCCCCGCAATCCCCCAGACCCTCAACCTCTGCCCTCCGTATCGCTATCACGTCCGAGATCAATACGGCGACGACGACGACTGATACCCTCCGCTCCCTCTTTGGCCCGTTGACGTCACCCGCCGCCCTCGCTCCACTGACTGCCATGTACGGTCCCCCGGCCTCTCCCCCACCCGTCAGGGTCCGACACCACGCCCGATACGCGAGCATCAGCTCTGGCCCGCGCGGCGATATGACGCCTCCCTTGACCGCTGGAAACAAACGCAGCACCTGGGGACCCGGCGGCAAGTTTAGTGCCGGTGCATCCTACTCGAACCTCGGACTCGGCCGTCGCCGCACCAGCGCCAGCCTCCGACGATCCCGCCTTCCCACGCCCAGTCTCGCCGAGGACGTCACGGTCGAGTCGGACATTGGCGAGGAATCCGAAAAGCTTGCTCCTTTGCCCCAGTTCAATTCCGACTCGGAAGCCCCGCCCAGGACGCCGCCCAGGAAACTCCGGACCCCGCTCGGTTCCCCTCTGGCCTTCAAAACACCCGCCCCAGAATTTGACGAGGTTTCGCCCAACCTCGTACCAACGACGTTTGGCTCGGCCGCACTGTCCACCCTCCGCCGCGCATCCAGCCAAATCCAAACCACCTCGCTCTCGACTCTCCGACACGCCCTCGACTCTGCGCGCGCCAGCCGCCGACACACCGCCGCCCACCTCCTCGCACTCAGATTCACAGATGGCGATGGCGAATACTGGGAAGACGTCCGCTCCGTCCTCGGTCTCTTGTCCGCCGGACTCGAAGACTCGACTAGTCGCCTAAGTGCAGCCGTCGACGCCATGCATTCCGCCGACACGAGTTTCGGCAGCGAGCGCTCAGTCTCAATCGGTGCGAGCGTCGTCACACCCCTCAGTGTCAGTTTTGCACCCAGTCTGCGACCCCGCGAGCGGTTTGAGATTTGCGTGCACGAGATGAGCGGGGCTGTGCAACGTGCAAACCACCTCGCGTCTGGCGTCTTAGGTCTGTCTGAAACAGAGGAAGAAGCCAAGCTCGAGTCGATTCGTCGCGAGTTGGGTTCTGCGCTCCGACAATTGAACGTGCGCGTGCTGTTTTACGGGCACAAAAATCTCTACCACGCGAAGAGGAGGATAGCGACGTCCCAGCGCTCGATGCGAGCCCTTCCAGTCCTGCGAGTTCGGAACTCGTCTCGTTTGACCGGAGACGCGACTCGCTCAATAGTGACAAGTCGGACCCGCAAGAACTCGAGTCGGCGCACGTAGGGCCCGACGACGCTTCGTCCTATTTACTGCTAGCTACCTCGGCGCAATCCCTCCCGCCACCCGGAATCGAGCAAGTCTTCGAAGCCGATACCGAGGAAATCGCACTCGCGACTGGGGAAATGGGTTCGCTCAGACCCAAGACCGGGTTGACTCGTGCAGAGAGGATCGAGGCGGCACGTGCGAGACGGGCGGCGGTGGTTGACAAACCAGTCGACGGGAATTGGGAAGTCGTGCGCGAGTTGAAGGCGGTGATATCAGAAGTCGGGACGAGGCGGCGACGAGACGTCCCGCCCGAGTTGGATCTCTCTCGAACGAGGGGCGAGGTGGAGGTTGAGGCAGTTTTGTAGTTTTCGTGTACATGTTTTCTTCGCTTTGTCCATTATTTCGGTCTGGCTCTCGGTCTCATTGATCTCGGTCTGGTTATCGGTCTCGCATGCATCCCACTATTTAACACATTTACGACATGACGTTTGTTTATCCTATCCAACTTTGAGTCTGTTCTTGCGGATGTATGCGTATGCGGTGCACGTGCACTTTCATTGTATGCTAGTGCACTAGGATAATATAGCATATATCTAGTTAAATTGGCTCTGCCTACGGACTTGGATCGGCAATTTTGCATTTCAGTGAGGAGTGTTATACCGGTAATTCAAGTGAATTAGGTTACTTGCATCCCAAGAGCCGACGCTTAGGCAATGTTTGGTCAGTCGGCGTGACGGCCACAGCCATAGCCGCCGAGACGAATAGCGGCTATAACCTTGACCGCGACCTAGGCACTTATGGACATGGCCAGCTATAAAGATGTATGGGCTCGGAGGTTTCTGAATAGCCAACAACCAATCAACAAACTTCCCCCCGAAATTCTCTCGTGGATATTCGCAGCTGTTGTGGATCAAGGATGTGACAAGACAAAAGAATGGGATTATCGTGATATTGTTTGCATTGGTGAGATGGCTTGGTTGAAGAGTGACATGTGCCTAACCAGGTTCTTCAGCGCGTTTGTAGCTTCTGGCGGGATGTTGTGATTGACGATCCCACTTTCTGGACACACATCCGCATTGCATCCTCCTTCCATCAGCAACTCGCCCTTTTGCACTTGAATCGCTCGGGCTCGAGGCTCGTAAGCTTGGAGCTTGATCTTCAGAAGAAATACTGGGATAGCGTTCCGGTCGATACTAGCGACTATGAGAGTCAAGTATTGCATATCCAGCATATGATTGATAACTTGCTAGGTCGGCACCTGCACCACTGCCGGTCGTTACGGATCTACACCGTTCGCTATGAGACATTAGTTCCATTCATCTTGATGATTAATGATAACACAACACCCGCACTGCGGTTCTTATCATTAGAGAGAGAGGTGATCGAGGGTGAGACGATGGACATCCCCTTTCCTGACTCGGCCGACCAACATTGCGCACTTTTGGGACGCTCTTTGCTGAGGAAGCAGGATAGGTACCATACCGGTTCCCACCTGTCAATATTTATACTGAAACGTTTTACGTCTCAAAGTCTATTAAGGACTTTTAGGTTTTTTATGATCTGCCGATTTATTCGTTGTTTATCCGACATATCTAACTTTTAGTTCTTGTCTAAGTAGCCGAGAAGCCAACTCACATGTCCATGAGGAGAATGACCCCGCTTTGGTAGTTTGACTTGCGAATAGAAAATTACACAGCATATGCTTAAAGGGGATTTGTAGCGAGCTCAGGCGCATACCAAGCTTGGGGTCCGGGGTGACGACGTGATTGTATGCGTGCCTCGATAAGGCGCTTAGCCTGTATTTGATTGGAAGCTCGGCGTTATGATCGCGGCCGTAGCGCTAGTGGCACGAGTTGTGGATTGGCTGCTACAACCTCGATCACAACCCAGGGACTTCGCAGATATGGGTAGCTCTAGAAACGCGGCGGAGAGGAGGATACAAAATAGCCGTCAGCCGATCAACAAGCTTCCTCCTGAAATCCTTTCACAGATATTCGCAATTGTGGTGGCTCAAGGGGGTACAAAAGCGGGCGAATGTGCTAAAGATTGTGATATGTTCGCATTGGTGAGTCGGTAAAATTAAAGAAATTTATGTAAATAACCAGTTTATTAGCGAGTTTGTAGCCTTTGGCGTGATGTGGCGATCAACGATCCTGCCCTCTGGACACGCATTCACATTACATCCTCTTCGCATCAACGGCGGGCTCTTCTCTACCTCAACAGATCTGGGTCTAGGGTCCTCGATTTATATTGTGACTTTCGGCAGCATTATTGGGACAGCGTTCCTGTCGATGCCAATGACCGCGAAGGTCAACTGTCGCACATTCGGCACGTGGTTAGAAGCTTGCTGAGCCCGCACTTGCACCGCTGGCGGTCTTTATACATATTCGTGGCACGCTCTGAAGCTCTAGCCCCATTCATCTTGGCTATCAACGAAAAACAGGCATCTGCACTACGGTTCTTGTCATGCAGGAGGGAGGTGATTGAGGGCGAGGTAGTTGGCACCCCATGGCCCGAGTTGATCAACACATCTCGTACCCTTTCAGGATTTTCCTTGCCGAGACTGGAAGCGCTACAATTTTCTGAGCTTCCAGTGAACCTTTTGTTTGACTCGCCCCCTACCACATTCCCATGCCTTACCAGCCTGGCGCTTACTACTACACCGAACGAACCCTCCAAATTTGCCGATTTTCTGGTTGCCAATCCCCAGCTCAGGGCGCTTTATATTGACACCGGGGTAAATCCAGGCTCTCAGAGGGTTGCATCCGCCGCTAGGCGCGTGCGCCTGCCGTCCTTGCACGTGTTGACCCTTCGTTCCACCAATCACGTATCATGGCTTCTCTGCGCAATGCGGATGATCGATGCGCCCAAACTGTACCGCCTTGCCATACACACTCCCACATGGAGCCCAACCCAGGCAGGCGGCCAACAAATTGCGTCCGACATAATATGGGGAGCGCGCTCAAGTTCAGACCCGAATCGGGTGTTTTTTCCTTCACTGCGTGAGATGGATATTTCAAACTATTCTTGTCAGCCAGCCACAATGACCCGTATGCTCGAGGCCCTACCCCAGATCACTCACCTCGGGATTTGTGGCAAGCAAATAGGTCTCTTGTGCGATTCTTCGACACTGCTCCCCGGTTTGGTATGCATCAGATGTTCTCAACTAGGGGATTCTAGTTCTCGGTTTAAGCTTGGGGTGCTTGTGCGGGTCAGAGCCGGAGCAGGGTGCCCGTCCGTACAGTTCAAGTCTCCAGAGGCTCGAGGTTGAAGGTCAAAGCTATATTACCGGAATCGGTTGAGCTACAAGTTTGGGACAATTTTTACCCATGACTTGATTACTATTGATTGTGATTAAATTCAAGCGTAATAGAACCGCCCAGATATTGAGGACATGCTGAAGACTTAGATGGACCTTGGATCCATATGAGAGTCAACCAGTTTCCGCCCATAAACTGAATCTTGAAACTAAACCTTATATTTCCCTACTAAAGGCAAATTGGACCAAGAGATTGTTCACTTCCAAATTTGGACCAACCTTTACCATTGGAAGCAGGGTTCTTATGCTTCCCCCTGGCGGCATGGGCAATGATGGATCAATCCTTGCAGGCCATTTGAACTAGTTCTACTCCGACCAATCAGTACTAGTACTAGTAGGTGCAGAGTGCGACAGCTTTGACCTCAACGACCACTCCGACAGCTAGTTTTTTCACCTCTAGTCTGCATCGTACCATGGCGGAAACTGCTGCGACCACGTCTGGCGCTCAGGTCCCTACCACTATCCCTAGAGAAATTTTGAAACTACGGGCACAGAACAAACACAGGTCCATCAACACAGTACCCGCCGAAGTGCTCTCCCGGATATTTGCGATCGGCCATGCAGTTGACCACATGGAGGAGAGCTTGCGGACTGAACAATCCCGTAAAGGCACTCCGGTGCTAGTATCGGTAAGGTGGTTCACCTACCTACCATACACAGCTAACACTTTTTATTTGTTCCCGTGATTGCCTTTAGCATGTTTGCAGCCTTTGGCGCGACGTAGCCATCGGCAGTGCCTCTCTCTGGACTTTTATCCACATCGCCCGGCCCCCCCATAACTTCGCCCTCCTGTACCTCAAGCGCGCCGGCCCCACCGCCCTACTCGATATTTATTTTGATCTACGGGCAGAATATTGGAAAAGCGTGGGTATTTCGGTCACTGATGCGAAGAGGCAGATCTCCCATATTCCAGAAATGATTCGCTATCTTGTCTCCCATGGCGGCGGGATCCATCTCCATCGCTGGCGGTCCTTGCGCGTCTGTATCACCCATTGGGAGGCCCTCATACCTTTTGTTTCGATCGCAAACTCGGTCAAAGCCCCAGCTCTCCATTCGATGTCATTAGAGAGAGAACTCACTGCCGAAGCGTGGATCAAGTCAAGAGGAAATCCGGAGACCGTCAACGATTCTTTCCGCATTTCTGGATCTTCAATGCCAAATTTGAAGGAGCTGGACTTACACGCTTTGCCATTGGGCATTATTTCTCGTCGATCCTCCGCCACATTTTTGGGGCTCACGAGACTATCCCTCATTACAGGACACGCTCTCTTCACGCCTTCCAATCTTGGTGATTGTCTTTCGGCCAACCCCCAGCTCCAATCGCTGGAGATTAGCACTGGAGCTACTACAACTCACGATTTTACGCTCACCACCCAACGTATCTGCTTGCGGTCTTTGAACTCGTTGACATTCCGCACTTCGGTCCATGCGGCCTGGGTTATGTATATTATCCACATGATCGATGCACCTGCGCTGCACAAATTTGCAATAGAATGTCCCCCTTCCGACGCGGATGACACAGCCAACAATGCACTCGCAGCGTACATAGAAGGCGAAGAAACATACCACCGATGCCTGGGCCTGACTAAGAAACATTTCTATCCTTCGATCCGCGAATTGGACATTTCGTCATTTTCATGCGAGGCCTCTCGAATGGCTAGCATGCTCGCTTCTTTGCCCCAAATCACCCATCTTACCATCTGCGGTCATCAAGCAACTCACTTGGGCGATAATTGGTGGATACTTCCTAACTTGGTCTCTCTGAAATTTACTCGACTTGTATACCCGCAACTTGGCAGCGTCCTGCGTCGCCGGGCCGATGCAGGGTACCCGATCACAGTCGTTCACGTTCACAAGGACTTCAGACTGCATGTCTGGGACCCCATCCCAGAAACAGTTGAGATTCGGAAGTACGAAGACCCTCTGTTTCAAGCTATATATCAAGAAATGGAAAGAGAAGCTGATTTCGATTTTGAGGGGGAAGACTCTAGCGGATATGGCGAATACGATGAATATGAATGTAGGCGGGACTACATAAGGGCAGCTCTCGAATATGACGACTTCGACCTCGAATATCGTGATTGGAAGTTTTTAAGAAACAGGCGAAGCTCTTGCTATTACGGTGACTAATGAATCACGAATTGGCCTCTGGTGAGTTGTCAATACGCTCGCGGTTGTGCCATAATTGAGCTGCTTGTTTCAGATTGAACCAACATCATCTTGGAAGAATTTTTGGGTTGCAAGCTCGGTGACTTTGTATCCTCTTGTATATATATGCTCTGTATCTCTCGTAACGTAGTGTTGATTACATTGCATTCCATTCGTTGTTTGCAGAGGCTATCTAACTGCTAGTTGCAGCCTAAGTAGCAAATCCGTGGAGAGGCTAAATTCTATATGTATGATGTGATGTATTTGCGCGCCAAAATCTACGCTATCGCACTAGCAGAATATATAATATATAGCTTAGGATGGTTTCATAGCATCTGTAGGTGCATACGGAGGTACGAGTCCCTGTTGGCATGAGTGATGTGGCTATATGCGCGGTTTGAGCTGGCGCTAAGCGCTTATTCAGCAAGATGACAGGCCACAGCCATAGTGATACCAGTTGTGGTCACGACTACAACTCCTGTCGGCAACCTACAGACTGCGGACACATGGGGATTAGCTCTGAAGAGGCTTTGAAGCGGAGGTTACAAAACGGGAAACAACCCATCAACAAGCTCCCCTGCGAAATCCTCTCACAGATATTCGCAGCCGTTACGAATCAAAAATACACACAGAAAAATGAACTAACCAAGGATAACTGCATTGTCTCTCAGAATTTTGTATCAGTAGGCTGATTCAGTGTGATTATGACAAGTGGCTGACGGAGTACACTAGCACATTTGCAGCTTTTGGCGTGATGTGGCCATCAGCGATCCTGCCCTCTGGACACGCATCCACATCGCATGTTCTTCGCACACGCACCTAGCTCTGCTGCACTTAGATCGGTCTGCATCTAGACTTTTGGATGTGCATCTTGACTTTCGGCGGAAATACTGGGACAGCATTCAGATCGGCATCGACGACCATGAGAGTCAGGTATTCCATGTCCAAGCAATGATTGGAAGGTTCCTCACCCAGCATCTCCATCGCTGGCGATCTTTGCGTATCCAGGTTATTTGCTGTGAGGCACTGGTGCCGTTCATCTCGATGATGAATCATAACACGGCACCCACTTTGCGATTTCTGTCATGGAAGAGGGAGGTGATCGACGACGAGATGATTGACGTTCCATTCCCCGAATTTACTATCAAACCTTGTGCCCTTTTAGGATGCCCCTTGCCTAGATTGGAAGAGTTACACTTTTCTGAGCTTCCTGCGGGATTTCCGTTCGACCCACCCCCCAGCACGTTCCCAAATCTAACTAGGTTATCGCTCACCACCGGGTGTAACCTACCTTCGCCTTCTAGGTTTGGGGATTTTCTTGCCGTTAATCCTCAACTCGAGTCCCTTGATCTTGATACCAGCACTGCGCCTTCCTATCAGGATGTTGCATCTACTACCAAATGTGTGCTCATGCCGTTCTTGCACTCGTTGACGGTTCGCTCCACTTGGCACGTCTTGTGGCTTAGGCATGTCGTGGGGATGATCGATGCGCCTAAACTTAACCGCCTAACCATGCACGCCCCTCCCAGTGATTCGGAGTACTTTTACAACTACGGATTCGCGCGCTACATAGAGGCCAGGTATAGAAAAACACACCCAATATTAGATCCGGCTCGGACAGCCAAGCCATTTTTTCCTTCTCTGCGCGAGCTCGACGTTTCAAACTACCCTTGCGGACGAGACACAATGATCTTGATGCTTGTAGCCTTACCCCAAATCACCCACCTTTGCGTTTCTGGGACACAGGTAGAGCATTTGTGTCGTTATCAACCACCACTGCCCAACTTGGTATGCGTCAAGGTTACACAACTCGGTGATCCTAGTTCTCAGCTTGGAAAGCTTGTTCGGATTCGTGCCGAGGCCGGGCACCCTATTCACACCATTCAGGTTAGCGGGGACTTAGGGTTGCAGGTCAGAGACATCTTGCCTACCGCCGTTGAGGCATAATTATGGGACAACGCTTACTTGCCAGCGTGAGGCGATCGCACCCGAGGGAAGAGGCAATAGAAGGGGGCGGCCAAACCGAATTGTCGACCATTTCACTATTTCATGCTTTGAAGCAAACTTGGACAAGGGTGCGTGGATGGAGGGCCTTGAGAGTTCCGAGGGTGCTATCGATCAGTTGTGACTAGTTTGTATGCTTGTATATATTTACCTTCTATCCCGACTTGAATTTGTGGCGGGTTGGCAGGAAGTATGGCAGTTTTGGACTCAACCTTCACAAACCACATCAGCACCACGAGTCTGCACCATAACATGGCAGAAGTACCTACCGAGCCATCCAGTCCTCGGGTGTCTATCATTCTTTCCGAAGACGTCTCGAAAATGCGAGTGCAGAACAAACGGTGCCCAGTCAACACACTACCTACAGAAGTCCTATCTCGAGTATTTGCGATTGGCGATTGGCTCAACCGCGTCGAAAAGAGCCCGTTGCACAGGCGACCCGGCACAGACATCCCTGCGCTCGTGTCTGTAAGATGGTTGACCACAACATCGTTCACGGCTAACCTGCTTCATCTTTTGATACACGCTGTAGCATGTCTGTAGCCTTTGGCGCCGTGTAGCCATCGGGAATGCCACTCTTTGGACATCTGTTTGCGTTACCCGCTCACCTCACCATCTCGCGTTCCTATACCTAGCTCGTGCTGGGCCCACCACATTGCTCGACCCATACTTTGATCTACGACAAGGGTACTGGGATAGTGTTGGTATTGCGACAAGCGATATCAAGAGCCAAATGGCGCATATCCCACAAATGATGGAGCGTTTCTCTGATCATGACCTTGATATAAGCCCTCATCGCTGGCAGTCACTTTGCATCTGCACCGCTCGGTGGGAGGCCCTCGTGCCTTTTGTATCGATGATAAACTCGACCACGGCTTCCGCACTGAAATCCCTCACATGGAGCGCGGAGAGAACCGTCGAGGACCCGATGGCCATCCAACCAGCAGCCGGACCCAGGGTTTCTGGCCACTCTCGCTCCCTTGATGTACCATCTCTGCCAAGTTTGGAATGTTTGGACTTTTTCGGTTTACCCTTGAGTCTCATATCCTACCTACCTTCCCCCACGTTCCCAGGCCTAACGCACCTATCGCTTGCGTCAGGATGTGGATGTGCCCTCTTCACCCCTTCTAGACTTGGCGGCTTCCTTGCAGCTAATCCCCAACTCGAGTCACTGACCATCAGCACTGGTAGCGCGATACAACTGGATCTTCCTTCGATCACCCAGGCTATCCGCCTACCGTCTTTGCGCTCATTAACACTCCGCACCTTAATCCATACCCATTACCTTATATGCACTATGCATATGATCGATGCCCCCGAACTTTATAGATTTGTGATAAGATCTGCTCCTAGCTATCTCTTCAATGGCGACAACGATGCAGTTGCGGCATACATAGAAACCGGGAAGATATACCAAGTCGGAGTCTCAAACTTGGAACCAAAGCCCTTCTATCCTTCTGTCCGCGAGTTAGACATCTCGTCGTTCTCATGCAAACGTGCTCGAATGACAGGCATGCTTGCTAATCTACCACAAATCACACATCTTACTGTCTGTGGTCAACAAGCAGTACAATTGAACGAGAATCCATCCTTGCTTCCAAACCTGGTTTCGTTGAAGTTCACTCGCCTCGTGTACCCCCAGCTTGGTGACATCCTCCGCCGTCGGTCCAACGCAGGATATCCCATCAAGTCAGTTTGCGTTCACAAGAATTATAGACTTCACGTCAAGGATGAGCTTCCGGATACGGTCGAGATACAATACTATCATGATTCTCAATTTCGAGCACAGTATGAAGAAGTGGAAAACGAAGGCGATCTAGAATTTGAGGAGGACGATGGGAATACGAGCTTGACTTCCTTAGGGAGCTTTTTGAGGGTGAAGAATCCGATACCGGGGATGATGCAGGATTTGAGTAGAGTCAGGAGAATATTTCACTTTCCTGAAGAGGTCGATTGAATCTTTGTGAGTAGTTTGCGTATTCTGATTTATGTTAGAATTAAGATGAGTTTATACCAGAAAAACTGAAATCATTTTGGAATGCTAACTGTGAGTTGTGGGCCCGACAGCGGTGCAGCAACGGAGGGCCCTAACTTGTATGTGTCGATAACGTCATAATGAAATGAATATCCGCGTGTATGTTGACCGTAACTTGCTAAATATTCGGTTTTGCACCGGGTGACGGACCCTTGCTAATAATTTACCAAATCGTGACCATTGCTACCATTGCACCGGCACTGGCTAGAAGAAACCGACACTAACTTTTCGGAGCCTGTATCGGTAGGCCGATCCAACGTCCAGATTTTCGTTCTCTATCAAGGCTATAGCATATGCCACTATGTTATTCACCGGGTTTTTGTAGCCTCTGGCGTGATACAGCGATCAACCAATCTGTAGGACTGCGTGGCGGGTCGCCACAAGCGCCATGTTATGTAATAAAGCCAAGTAGGGAGTATGACGAAGACATCACTCACGTGATACCATCATGTCTCGGGCACTCATGACCCTCTCTGGCTGTAAGTTCCGAGCTCACATGTGCCTGGATCGAATTTACTACGCGCTCCACAAGTAGTATAATCGGGCCCAGTTCTTACACGATGGCCTATACCGACTTTCTGCCGGACTTGACTGCCGCCTCTGATCGCAGATGCAAATTACAAACAGTCCCGAGCCAATAGCAAGCTATCTTTCCCATGCTCGACTCGGCAGTTCTTCATTCTTTGGGTCTTGATCAATCACGAATTTACTCCTGGATCACCGATCCGTCATCTCACCTCGTTCATCACGTTTACAGGCGTCGTTTAACACCAGCCGAGTAGTTGCCCCTGTTCCCTCTTTGGACGTTTCACTCGGCTCAAGCAAGCGCACAGGCACATACCGACGTTATACTGGATTTGGTGGTGCTCTACTCTGTAACATCAACGCGTGAGATGGGCAGTATGGGGGGAGGGATCACACAGAATAAACTATAAAGAGACCGCCAGCCAACAACTGAAAAGGTCACTCAGCGAGGGTTTCTACTTCTACCGGAAATATTCAGTAATTTTCCCTCTGATTTCAGACATGGGGTTTAGTATCGCTCGACTCGCTGCGACCACCGCAAGTCTGGCACACGTTTGCCTTGCTGTACTACGTCAGCATAGTCTCATTGTAAGCCCTTGTCGGTCGTCACCCCTCCCCCCAATGTACTAATATCTTATAGATCACGAATGGAACGAGTAATCCGGACGGCACACCTCGCCCGTCTTGGCTCATTAATGGACAGACGCCAGGTCCACACCTGGTATGGGACGAAGGTGACAGCGTCTCCGTGAGTATCTCCGCGGATTGGACAAGTATACCCGCTTTATAACCACAAACACGTATAACAGGTTACGGTAATAAACCGTGGCTACGAACCGATTACCATCCACTGGCATGGGTGCGTTTCTGATTAGCTCCTCCATGAGTCTGTCTGAAACAGGGAACAGAATCGAGCAGTATCGTACTCCTTGGTCGGATGGTGTGCCCGGGCTTACCCAGTACCCAATCAACCCTGGGCAAAACTTTGTCTACAACTTTACATTATACCAGGCCGGTCACCACTGTAAGAGCACACGTTTTCTTAGCACGACCCATAGCATTACTCACGCGGATACCTAGGGTACCACTCGCACAGTGTAAGCTCATATTGTTGGTACTTCACCGTTTTCACAATGACAACTCTGTGTACTAGAAATCCCAACTTGACGATGGACTAAAAGGTAACGGCATGTCATTCAATGACCTTCACGCTCTCTGCTTACGTTCTTGTAGGGACAATCTTTATTCGTCCAAAGTCTACACGCCCAAAGCCATTCAGCCAGATTACGAACGACACGGTTACGCTGTCCCAGCTTATGAAAGCCGAGTTGAATCCTCTTCCACTCAATGTGTAGGTTCCCGGAGCACCTCCGAAACAACGTGAATATCTAACCCCGTCCCCTACAAGATATGATTATCGACATTACACAGCTGAATACCTGACGTCCGAGTGGCATCGCACAGGCGTTGAGCAGCTGTGCACAGACAATATCCTGGGTGCGTTTGCAAAATGAGGTGCTGGACCTGCTCCTAATATCACACGCCAGTGAACGGCAAAGGACCAGTAATGTGTCCAAGCATGGCCACGTATCAATCCGTAGCGAACCCCTTGCAACTACCAGTGACCAACAAAGGGTAAGCACTCCCCGGTCTCAAAAAAGTGCCGTACTGCTTGAACTGACGCCTGACTCTTAGATGCGTAAGCAAGATAGTACCACTATCGGCCACAGGTTCTAATTCTGAGATTATTCAGATGTATCCCAACAGCACCCTGATGTATCCTTTCCCTGATTCAAAGGTAGCCAAGCTGAACCTATCCTGTGGTCACGACCTAATTAATTACCACCCCAACAGCCCGAGCTGGTGAACCCTGTCATGTGGAACCAATGCACGAATACATCGACAACGTATGAAGTGTTTACTGTTCAAAAGTCGAACGGATGGGTTTCTTTCAATCTCCTTGTTCGTCAACTCACCGCTTACTATTGGACTCATCACCTAACGAGTAACGTAGAACAGTGGCGGCGTCTGGGACTTGCGCGTTTCAATCGACCAACATAAACTATACTTCTGTAAGTGATCCCGCTCCAACCACAAGCATCAATATGACAGTTACGCCCGTAGACGCGGCTGATGGCAGTTACACCAACGTTCAAGTTGCTACGTCAGTACTTATCCCTATAGGTAAGACACCTTCCCAGTCACGTCTAAAATGAGAGTTAACGGGTACAGGCGAGCGGTATCAATTCTTTGTCAAGTTGGACCAACCTGTGGCAGATTATACGATACGTGTAGCCGCTGTGGTTCTACCGCAGATAATATCTGGACATGCCATTCTATCTTACACCGACAGTGCTTTAACGAGTGCTGGAGCCGCCAATACCTCCGTGTTACCCACTCCAAAGACTCCGGTGAGCGTCAAAAATTGAAGTATATGTATGCGCGCTAAGTATTCTCCTATCTCAACAAAGTACATTGATTACGCAGGGACAATGTAGGCCCGTAATACATATCGCGTGATTAGGCTCCTCACAGTTGTTGCAGTATAAACGGCGGAACCGACCTCGTCACAGCCAGGCTAGCACCCTATCCTAGCACACCCCCTCCTCAAGGTTGGACTTATACCACTTCTACATGACTAGGAATCCACTGAGCTGACGAAACTCAGGTAAACCAAGTCTTACCCTCAAAATGGACGTCACTCGTACAAGTGAATTTGGATGGGTTCTTAACGGCAAGTGCCGCGCAAACCACATTCTTATCGATAATAGCTCACATGCCCACTTCGTTGGCCTAGGCAACACTTGGACTCCTCCGGCTGATAGCGCTACACCTTTGTTGTTTCAACCTGGTCAGATATCTTCGATGGACCCGAAAGTCTACTTCTCGTATAGGAATGGGTCAGTTATCGACATTATATTCACGGTTACCGCCGGAAACCCAGCCTTGCACCCTCCCCATCCGGTACGTGACGATCGATCTAGCGATACATTAAGCACAAAATCCAAACTTTCTCATTTCAGATTCATAAGCACGGGGTCAAAGCGTGGCACTTGGGCTCAGGTACTGGCGACTTTCCTTACCCAACCATCCAAGATGCGGTTTCGGCAGGGTATTCAGGCATCAACTTGAAGAATCCACCTCTGCGAGACGATTTTGTTACGGTAAGAAGTTCTGGGTAATCCTGATTATCCTAGCTTACCTACCTAATAATTCAGCCCGTCGACATTACTGGCACGGCTTGGTCTGCAATGCGCTTGTTGGCAAGCGACCCTGGTCCAGTCATTATGCATTGTGTATGTGGATTTTATGACACCGATGCCAAACCTAACTAATAGAGCTATGCGTCGCTAGCATATAGAACCACACCTTGCAACTGGAATGGCTGTTGGTGAGCTCTAATTTCATTAGGCCCCGAATCCGTAGTTTTATTGATGACTCTGTTTCAAGTTTTGCTCGAAGGGGTAAGCCTATCGGCTTCGTAACTGTGCAAAACGGACTAATCCCTGACATCATTAGCCCGAGTATATGAAGCCTGGATATGTTCCAAGGTGAGCGAGCGTTGTGTACCTAGCGCAATTCATTCCTCATATTACACCTCTTTCAGCTACTACCTTAACCAGAACAAACCTTGAGCTATATTTTAGGCGCCTCGCGATTCATAATGTAATATTTGTCGAAATTTAATATTGGTTTTGCATACAGTACAAGGTCACGAACGCTAACCAGGGCTACTCACGGATATCGGCTGAACACATGCCAAACACGACGTCATAAAGTAGCCACGTTCGCATAAATCATGGTTATGATATTTCAGCGGTCCTACGTCAGGGTATATATGGTATGAGTACAAACCCATTGAAATAGAGTCCGAAATAGAGTGAATACCTGGGCTTCCATACGGCCGACCTCCGGCACGTATATGTTGGCCTCTTGATAACCACGAGGCTACCTCGTGACTCCGGGCCCCTTTTTAGTTTTCCCCTCCTCTGTACAAACCTCCGGGTGGTCTCTTTTCCTCATACCTCTCCTGCAGCCTTTGTCCTTGTGGCCGAGCGGTTTGCCCACGCGCGCATGTAGTTCGTTAAATTAACGTTGTTTTTTTTTCTCAAAAAAAAAAAGAAGGCTACCTCGTGACCACGCGAACTTCTTTTCCTCGCTGATAAAAATGCACCTACTATACGCGCTTCCTTGTTATTTTTCCCTAGCGTCTCGATCACCTAGGGCAAAATGAACGAATTCAAAGCCTAAAAGCTGGTGCGGGGTTTCACGTGATTCGCACTTTATTAATGGCCCATGGTTTTGTTCAAGCTCGCCAGAGAAACAAGAGATTGCCCTACCATTTTTTCAGATGATACCCGGTCAACCTTAATGCTAGTCGTTGTGATTTGAGTTAAAGTAGTGGCGGAGTTTCTAGTCGTATCATCACTACTGTTGAGCGACCGCGAGATAGGCTGGATGGAGGGATAGTATTCAACTTCGGAGACTGCAGGAGCCTATCCGGTCGAGCTCATCAAACTCAGAGTAGCTGCAAAGTGGAAGAATCGCTTTCCCTGCTTTCAGGCAAACTGAATTACCTTCTGATTCCTAATATGGATATCTCCTCGCGAAGACTAAAACAATCTTGACCATGAATCGCAGTAGAAGCGAGAAGATAGGGCGCCTAAGAAAAGCTTGAACCCGATTCACACAGTCTCTCATATCTCCAACCCCAATAGCGGACTATACGCTAACAAAACCTCATTCAGGTATACCAGAAATATCAGCAGAAAACCCTCTTGCGATTGCGCGCAATACGGGCGGTTAAATACCGGTTCCAATGACGTCTCATTATAGTATATACCGACGTTTCAACATGAGATTACCAACAGCTGGTTCCCCGTGTGTTGAGCCTGCGGTTACTCCCTGAAGCCTAAGTTAACAGAAAGTGCCAATCCTGGCTCCGCCGACAACAATTCAACTTCTCGTGTTCCGTTCTGAACGGAACATAGTATAGGATGTTCTGGAAGAACGGTCTACCATGCCGATCATTGAAGCAATTCACGGTGTGAAAAATTTGGGGCCTGAGTTTATTCTAGTGCATCCTTGATGAAAATACGAGGGGGCAGGGATATTAGATTCCTAAACAGCTGGTCCCACAACTCTACCGATCATTTCAACCAGGAAACAATATACCGCTGATATGCATATACCCAGCTCTGGGGCTCGAACCCTGTTTTCTCTGATGTTCATCTTGTGTCGAGAAGCTGGGTTACCCCGCCTAGAACCTAGAATAACTACACTGACGAGTGCTCGGGTTATGATAAACCACCTCCGATTGGTTTAATCCGGCACTACACCTGATCTTTCCTTTCCGGCGGCAAGAAACCGCGGCATATTACGTCCCGGTTCGCATTACGCAGTAGAACTCGACTTCGAGCGTAATTGATCTCAGGCCAAGCCCAAGCAAACAACACCGCAGACGAAGGAAAAACCATCCCAATACTAAGGGCTATGCCGAAGTGGTAAGTGCAAGAGAGCAGGCCCGCTTTATCCTAGGGTTGATTGATGTATGTCATACATGGCAACGGGTAACCAGAATCATGTCAATGCGATTTGGCGTCTTGCTCTGAGGCACACAAATAAGGTGCTCCTTAGGAGTTCGCGTTTCAGACCACCGAAAGCTGTTGCGTACATTTATTACTATCTAAATGGCGAATTTCTGGTTGGTTTACAACCCGCAATCCTGGAGTATTATCCCGAGATCGGGTTACCGTTCCCGGCGTAATCGATATGATGAGGATAGGGGTATATGATCATAACAGTTTGAGTTCTGAAATGGTGATCGTTGCGAGAAGGCACCTGACATTTGGTTAGGCTATGGCCGCTTACACTCAATGCGCCTCAAATACAATACTCAAACAGTTGGCATGATCAAGTGTGATCACGGCTGGTATATGCGCTTGTGTCCGGCGCGTCTTTCCGAGTTATCGATGACCGGCACTTATGTATGCATATTCCCTAGATGTGTGAGTAATATTATGATATGGCTACTACCGATTCTAAAGTCAGCAAGGGGTATTGTGAGCATCAACATTACAACTAAATTTGACACTAACTTACCACTATCAACATTCATTTACTTGGGCATGAACAAGTTCAATGTGCAATCCCATCCGCAACTCGCAATGACCCCTTCCTCAAACATACTCCATGCGCATCCGGCCACGAATTCGGTATGCAAGTCGTGTATGGCCAAGAGGGGTGGGCGACCAAATGATGCATTGGTCGACCATCTATTCAGCGAAACGGGGTCAGATAAAGAAGAGGGTATGGAAACACGAAAAGGAACACGGCACAGCATAAGCGAAGCAAGTAGGGTTGGGGATCAGCACTCACACTCGACAAGTCATGTCATAGCTCGCAGTCGCCAACAGATCCGCTCGATGGGGGCTCCATTGCACTTTGCGCACTGCGTATTCGTGCCCCAACAAATCAATCTCACAGGTCCCCCCAACCAGTCCCAGTTCGCCTGTGGGGTTGGCTGTAACTTGACGTGCATCCCAGACCTTGACTGATTTGTCGACGCTTGCACTAGCAAGAACCCAAGGACGGTATTTGTTCCAGTCAAGGCTGAGAATTTCGGTCCCGTGTGCAGGAATAGTGAGCGACGGCCTGGCGAGCGGCGTGGAGCTGAGTGGGAGGGTTTGAGTTGGGGCATTTGGATTTGCGGGCGGCTGAAGCGTGTGTATTGGGACGCGGAGGTCAAAGAGGCGCATAGTGCCGTCTGTCGACGCAGTGGCGAGGACGTCAGGGGCATGTGGAGAGAACATTGCCTGATACACGCATGACGAATGAGCCGGGATGGTTTGGAGAGATGCGCCGTTCATGGGTGTCCACTGGCAATCAAAGGTAGCTTCCTCAGACGGCGTGTGACGTTAGATGATGAGTAGTACACACCACTTTGACCGTCCCATCCCAACTGCCCGAGATAAATTTGTCCTTGCGCAGGTTGGACCAATCGATGCTGTAGACCTCTTTCACATGTTCATGCCAGACACGTACGGGTAGATCCTAGATTGAGCACCCAACAGGAGACGACTTTTAGACCCAATGAGTCCTGGGAGGATCGGATGGGGGAGGTAAAGGCTGAAAACTTACTGCCATGGTGATGTCCCAGAGCCGTATTGAGCCGTCGCCAGACGCCGTTACAATTTGGTTCTCATGCAGCTCAGACCAGGCGAGATCGTAGAGGCCGTCCTGAGTACGATATCTAGGTCCGGCTGTAAGTTAGCGCAGCAGAAAGATAGTTGGGACGTACGCCCTATCAACCCTCAATGTGCTTGCGTCGAGCCCTCCTCCTCCAGGCGCTGGAGGATGCCCCTGCGACACTACGTGCAAACGGCCGTTGCCGACAAGCCCATAATTGGCCGACGACGCAAGTGCAAGTAGTTTGGGGTGAAATGGCGAAAATGCGACCGAGTGGTGAGCGAATGGCTTGGTACGCAGCGACGCGATCTGGTTTGTGGACTCGGACATGGTGGGCTAACGTGAGAGACAAGAGAGGAGAGATCTTGCGAAATGAGATGACGTATAAGTATTAGTTCTCCACGCGCGCTTAGACTACGCCCAAAACATGGGGACGTACAATCACTATCGCGCAATCGGGCACGCGCTCGGATTAAACTCGTATATCGGGACGGTTTCAGGCCTAGGGTGAAACCGATCTCTTCATCATCGATTAGCGGTCCGGTCGAATATTGTTGCTGCTTACTCTTGTCCCGATGCTAAGAGACGGCAAAAAGGAACGAAGAAGAAGTAAATAATGTCCTAGGAGTGTTCCGGAGGTGGTGGTGGGCAGCTGTCGGCGCTTGCAAACCAAGATCTTGTGCTCCGGCTCTGACCAAGCCGATTTACCGGTAAGCACCGAAACGAGTCCATTTTAATGATGTACATTGAACGTGATTGATCTACGCTACACAGACCGGCTGGAGTATGGTCTACGAATGAAAATGATAATAAATCTAGCCAAGCCCTAGGTCACAAACCCTCCGCAAGTTTGCTTACGTAAAAATCGAAACCGAGTTGATTTTCCATACGGCATCTATTGTACGAGTCAGCTCCAGTTCAATGAAACTAGGACTTGGCGACTCACCCTTGAAGTTGGCCGGGTCCTTCAACCGATCCGCGCAAGTACCCGGGCATCCAGCCGACGAGTAAGTCGCACCCGCCCAATCTCCGCATAGGGTCGTGTCAAACACCAGGTTGTGGGATTTGAAAAACTTGCTAGTCGAGCAAGTCGTCGAGGCCCAGTGCGCTTTGGGAGTTCCCCAAGTAGACGGGTTGGCCGTCGCACCAGTGTCCGCAGACTTGAGGTTCGTAATGTCGTCGGGGATGTTCTCACGGGCAAAGAACCAGATCGAGATGCCGTCGTCGTCCCAGAGCATGGCGTACACCCCTCCTCCAGCCTTGTTGAGTCCCGCGCCGTACGAGGCAGTGTCCGGGTCTAGGAATGCGCAGCCGGCGTTGGAATTGACGGCAGCATCGCAGTTCTTGGAGAGGATCGTCGACTTGAGTTTAAGCGAACCCGTGTTGAGCGTGCAGCCGGTGGAGGTATGAAGAGTCATTTGATTCGACGCTTGCTGTTGACCAACGTGGATAAGCGTTCAGGTACGTCGACAATGGATGAATTTGACTTACGTTGTGGACACCCTCGAGAATATCAATTTCCCCGCCATTTGGCCAGGACGGTCCGACAGTCCAGAAAGCAGGCCAAACACCGCATCCGTGGGGCATGGCTAGGACATCGAGCACGAAAAGTCCCCCAGTGAACGACTTGGCCGAGGATATTCGCACACTAAAAATAGATCATAGGAATACTATATTTAGCGAATATCACCCCTAATTAGGACATAACACTTACGAGTTGCGATTGCCACCCGACGCGACCCACGTCGTGTCGTCGACCTTCATGATGGCCGTACCGTTCTGAACATACGCAAGCTTCTTCGAGGTAGCCTCTGCTCGCGAGAGATAGTTGACGTTGCCGTTGGTGGGGTCCGACTCGCTGAAGAAGTCCCAGTCCCTTAGGAACACAATCAGCACCAGCATTAAACCAGGGGCAAAGGACTCACTCGAAGAACTTGGAACCCGCATAGTTCTCGGATAGGGTATACTTCTTGTACGCCCGTGTCTCGAGTTCGACCGCAGGAGAGTGTCTTTGGTGCAATCCAGAACGAGCAATCTTGCGATGCTTGACCATTCGGGTTCCGTCTTCGTTGTAGACCGACGAGGCAGACCCAGACATCGCCATTGCTGCGACCGAAAGCGCGAGCCAAGTAGCGCGTACCATCCTTGTTGTGTTGTGTGGTTTGGATGTGGTGGATGTGGTGGTTGTGGTAAAGAAGTGGTGGGGGTTGAAAGAAAGGGTGTTTGGCAAGAAAGTGGGGCTTTAAGTGAACGAAGGAATAAACAAGGACGGGGTCACAATGACAATACCGTTGAATCAATCACGGAAGCGGGGAGCCAAACGTTTGTGTCCGTCTGTCGAGCTAGTGGCACTCTCTTATACCTAATCTCCTTGATAGAACCACCCGGGGTTCGGAGGTTACCGTGTGGAGCTGCGGACGGGGAAGAACATAGGAGCGCCACCTAGCGACAACCTATGCGCCGCAGCTTGGAGATACTATTGTCAAAAAACACAGCTTGTCTACTTGCATCGCTCCGGCAATTCACAGGGTCGACCGGCAGGAGACGGTTCCAGACCCAGGATGGAAACAGACCACCGGGGCCGAACCAGACAGGGGGAGGCACTGCCGGGTCGTGCACCGTACCAAGTCAGGCCAATCAACAACCAGGTATCCCATGTGGCACACAGCAAGTTCTAGTAGGGTGAATGCAGTTTGCGAAGATTGGAGCCATTGACAGTGAGCACATCGAAGTCGCAGAGCGCAACAAAGAGAAACGCTAAAAAGCAATTAAACTCGGCCAGAAGTCAGAATCACGTGGGCGAATGATCAAATTGGTTGGATGACCACAATGATGTCAATCCTCACCTTGCAAAGCATACAGCTCGACTGATGGTCGTTATCCGCAACATGGCAAACCGAGCACTCATCGAACAGGTCAAGATAATTATACCACCTCTGTCGCCCAAACTTCACAAAGGCCAGGCCGGGCGGGTGGGAGTAATTGGTGGGTCGGAAGAGTGAGTCTGGAATCGGTGGTTGAGCGCGGAGTCTGACTTGTGCTAGTTATACCGGGGCTCCGTATTTTGCGTCCATCTCAGCGCTTCGTTTGGTATGTCGTGCGGAGATGTAACACATCAAGGTTAACTATGCCTCCAGGGATGCGATCTTTCCCATGTGATCTGTGAACCTGGTGCGGGCGCAGGAATCAAGACATACTCCCCAGATTTAATCGTTCATCCAATATTGAACGAGAAAGAGCACGTGTTGTTGGTTTATCATTATCTACCCAGTGCATCTAACATATTTTGAGCAGTACACCAGACAGCATTAAATCTAAACTAGAGTCGATTATATCTCGGCTACATGTCCTTGTTATTGGTCCCGGGCTCGGTCGGGCCGAGCATATGCAGAATGCGGCCAAAGTTGCGCTTCAGTTAGCTAGGGACAAGGTGCGCTCAGACTGCAATTTGGAATAGATTTATCACATTACTCTATCCTAACATTTCGCCCGGACAGGGCATGTATGCTGTAATCGACGCTGACGGCCTATATCTCGTTCAAAACGAGCCAGATGTTGTCAAGGGGAATGAGCGGGCAGTGCTCACACCTAATGTGGTCGAGTTCAAGCGGCTTTGTGAATCTCTGGTGGGTCCTCCGCTCACCTGATTACCCCGTACCACTGAAGGACGAAATGCGCAGAAAATTGATACCAAGGGAGAACCGTCTTCCTTCGCACCGGCTCTTTCGAAAGCGCTTGGCGGGGTTACGATTATACAAAAAGGGCCGACAGATTTGATTGTGTCGGGAGACCAGGTACGTATCCGCAGTCGTCTGTCCAAAGTTCCATTCCGCCTCTTCTACCATTACGTCTGGTACCAGTCCGCAGCGATTTATATGATATGATAGATTGAAGAAATTAAAGAACCTGGCGGGCTCAAACGATGTGGTGGGCAAGGTGACATTCTGTCCGGGATGACGGGTACTTTCCTCGCGTGGGGGAAATCGTATGTCGAGGGCGGTTTGGATTCCGGAGATGCCCAGGGTAAGCCGAGGATGCTGGTTCGTTTGTGGTTTCGACAGACGGAATGTTCCTTTAGGCGAGAAGATTCCGGAAAATCGTGTTCCTCTGTTAGCCGCAGCAGGTGCCTCAATCCTCACTCGAGCAGCGAGCCATCTCGCGTTTGAAAAGTTGGGTAGGGGTGTGATTACGGGTGATATGATTGGCGAGGTATGATTATTTCCGCGGTGCATTGACCCGAACCGGGAAGCTGAGGTTGGGTTGATTAGATTGGAGCTGCATACGCGGCCAAGTTCGGAGAAGAAGGCGAGAAGGGGTGGAAAGGTACTGATTCAGCCTAATTCGGTACCCTATTTAACTGGGGCTCGTAGGGAGATTGTGAGAATGGCAAAAGCACACTGAATTGTTGGCGACTAGTGGCGTTTAGAAATACAACTGTAATTAAGAATGGAATACATACAATTGCCTGTGCCACATGTGCAATCCAGGCAAGCCAACGCTCCTGAGCTCTAGATTTCTACTTGCTCGACATGACATATCCTTTGGTATCTAGGACCTGCTTCCCGCAGATTGAACATATCCCTTTCTTATACGCGCAACCTGGTAGGTCGATTTCTGTCAGCCTGAGAACAGCAAAACGGAGCAGTACCATGAGAGACTCACCGTGACAATACTTGGCCCCGTTTTGTGTGACCGAGCTTTTACAATCTTTACACTTGGATTGATATGGCTGATACCGCTTCGACGACCCTGCTCCGCCTACATTGCGGCTGGTGAGCAGCTTGTTCTCCCCGATTTTACGGGAGGATGAGCTGGGGGCGAAGGGATCCGGAGCGGCGAGTTTCGAAAGTTTCTAGTTGGGGGATTCGGTGAATATTAGCAGTGGGTCTTAGAGAAAGGAGCAGAATACTTACCTTGGTGCATTTCTGACACACCATCGTTGTTGGTTACAAGCACAGAGTAAAGGCACAGCCACCCTCCAATGTCACGTGGATAATGACTAAGCTCTCGATGTCCTTGTGGCAGCCAATTGCATGCTCACCCAAAATATGCCGTTTGAGGGTAATTATCCTGTGAGGACATACATCACCCCGTTCCTCATGCATGTGCTCGTGCTGGGCTCCCAAAGTCCATGAAAAACGTGTCAACACAACCTACCAAATGGGGTTAAACTACCTCGATCCGGATACGTGGCGGGACACTGGTTTGCAATCCAAAAACCAAGCTCAAAAAAAACACAATATTTATGCTAGAATGAGAAGTGTACTGCAGGTAACGCAGCTCGTGTAAAGCACTTGACGTTCCGAGGGATCCTCTAGGCAGGTCAGAATCAACCACTACGTATCATAAGATGATGGCCCAACGCATATAGTCCGCTTTCAACAGGTTTTGAGTTGATTTTTGCCATGTATCCCCCAAAGCAAAATATCATATCCCACAAATGAGTTGATGCTTTGTGAATTGTGAGACTTTTAGTTGCATATTGATTGATTGCACATACCATTAGGAACGTTCCGCTACAGTCTATATATATGGATGGGCCTTTTGGTAAGTATCACTTCAGGCGTAAATACAGTAGATTTCAGCTGGGCACGGCAATCGCATTAGGAAGCTTCCGCCTGACGCGCGATAATTCGGGAAATTTATTCGATTTTGGGGTTGTTCGGGCCACATAGGGGCTTGACGCTTGCCCGCCACGACTTGCCCCAGTTCCGGCGAGTGTGTGCCTAGACCACGCCCAACCCTACACTCACAACCCCTATCGCCCGGTATATATCGTCTGCTACCCAAATGCTTTACCCTGCACGCTCTCTTCCGTCCTTCGCGCTACGCGCTCGTATCGAGGCATCCCTGTGCGGCTATCGGACACCTAGTAGTGACCCCTCCTGGAAATTTATCAACCAACCACGTGCACTCTTCTCGTGATGGGTTTAGTTTCCTGTGTCTCGTGGGTTTCAGTATGTTTAGTAACCCTCGGATTCCCAGCCAAGTACCGCAAACGCCTTCGGCCTTTTGAATCACTTATGATCACTTATGCCTGCTGGCTCTAAAATTCTATGGTCTAATCCGCCCATCTATTCTCATAGAGGTCCAACTGACAAGCATGATACTCAAAAATCATGGAGACGAAAACAACAAGTAAGTACCGTACGCCCGCCGGAAGTGAAACGGACTTTGGTAACGCACCCACAACACCGTCCCAAGCGGCTCTCCAACCTCTTTTTTTTGCCAATAAGTAATATTTGTGCTCGTGTATCTACATTTAAAAATCCAAGTCACTTCGTTTCGGTTTGACTGAGATACCTCGAAATTATTTTTCGGGGGGTTTAGCGCCAAACCCCCAGAAAGCGAAACGTATGATCTCTTGGTGATCCTTCGCCCGCAGATTGCACGCAATGGCTAGCAAGTAGGCTAATCCTGTCTTCCAATACCTTCAGTACTCCCGGAAGTGGCTTAGACAACTTAATACACTATGGAATCGCTTCGGTTTGTCATAGCAGTCGTTGAGAGCGGCAAATTCAGTTACCTACAGGCCACCGACCAACAAGGAGTATATATATTCACAGAATTTTATATAAGGCCTGGGAAGAACTCATAAGCCTGAGCTGGGTATGTCTGCATTTGAAACAACACGAATCAAGCCGTTGGATACTTACCCGACGAGGTCGATGCGGGAGTTCTGAGTACAAATGACTCAGGAGCATCAGGGGTTCAACTCCGAGACAAATCCCCGTCCAGATCCCTGCAGAACCCTTGGGGGATTTGGAGAAAAGTTCTCGAGAACTGTCACAACATCCGAGATGACGCTAATGCTGACATCATGTCATTACAGCGTGCACTCACTGATGCACTGGCCATTGCGGGCGGGGCTGAAGCTCAACTAGTTAGAAATCACATTCCCGGCGAGGGCAGGGGGCATAGTAAGGCGTGGAAAATTTGGCTGTATGCGGGTCCACACGCAGACGGAGATTAGCGAGGTGCTCGCAGAGGAGCAGTCACGTGTCAAGTCCCTTGTAGCAAAAGGCTGTGTTAAAGCACAGTGGTAACCACACTGCCGTGGCCGAGGTGCTCATAGTGTTCAGGGGAGTCTGGACTATTATTCCGGCCATTATGAAGACTCGGAGGAGTGAATACGGCTTTGCAGACAATCATTAAGTTGATACGTTTGGCCGAGATTGAAAATTCGCCTCTAATCGAACTCTCAATGTATATGTATTGCTCTAAGAATTCGGATATAAATCTCAAGGACATCTTACCGATAAGTAGATTAGTCTCGGACCGAAAAATCTCCAAAGAAAAGGCTGGAATCGTGATTGTTCCGCTCCCAGGGGGGATTTCACTACAGGGGGTCCTACGGTACATCTGCATTATAATGTCAGTCGCCCTTTCCTAATTACGCAATTGAATTGGTTATAGGAGGAGTGGGACAGGATGAATACTGCAGTATGTATTCGTCTTAAATTCAATGACAGTCGCACTAATGCTGTTGTACAAGGTATCCTTAATTACAGCTACAAGCGCTGCAGCCTTGGCCATACAGGCCGTTAGCGACAAGAACACAGTTTACTGAATAGTTACAGCCTTTTACAGCACTGAGTTCGGACTATCTTTGCAAGGCCTCATTCTGATAGCCTACGTAACCGTTGCCGCTGGTGGAGCCTCTGACGAGGCTATTGGCCGGCTTTCACGAGGTGGGCTTCTTCCCGGTAAGCGGCAGGCTGTTAAGCCCACGGTATTTATGATAGCCCTTCCTGCCATATTAGCCACATATTCGTCGATATTCTTGCTCCCAGGGCTCGTTGTGATGGTTCTTTATGGACCGGGTGAACGAAACCAAGAGAAGGGAATATACGCTATTGACTCTGATCCCTATTGGTATATCTTTCATTTGCATTTGCGTTACAATTGGCGTTTGTGAACTAGGTGCATGGATCAAAATAAAGGGGAGGCGAAACTATTTGGTCAAGCATGGAGAATATATCTCGGCGTTTGAAAAGACTTCAGATATCTATTCACGCTGCCAAACAGTCTCAAGCGGCAAAGCTGGACACAGCGCAGGTACTAGTACGACGGCTCACGCCTTGGCTTCCTCAACTGTGAGTTATCTAAGGCGTTTTGCACGGGAGTGCCTGGACTCAGCTGACGACATGTCCATGTTAGGGAGGACCGCTGCCATTTATTTCATATGAAGACCAATCCACCGCTCAGGCCGCTCACCCACTGGAAGTTCTCGAGCCCATGAAGCAACCCTAGTTCATGTAATTATTCTTGGGAAAACATACGGCTATCCACTTGTTTGTAATTGGATCGTTGATTAATTGACTGCACTCAGCGTACGTGTCGGTATACGTGCAGATTCATGTCACGAAAATTTTGGACGCGAAATCACCTGTTCATTTTTTTTTCATTTGTGTACGCGTGCATTGCTGTAGTTCTCGGACATACGTCCCTCCTCTACCGATTATATGCGGCACTATTGCCTTGTTTAGGATATTTGATGATTTCTGGCGCTGACTTCTTTGTGCGAGAGCACGAGATGGGAACCTGGTAAACCAAATAATGGCCAGACTGCGGGTGTTTATTCGGGGCTTCGTACAGGAATCTCAATTTGAGCGCATTACAGCGAAAAGAGCCACCATGTTAGCTCCAGCGACTGCCATTGGCAAGGTTATAGTCGAATCGCAATCCAGGGCATGGTGATATGAAGTAATCAAGGGGGCGATCGAAATTATTACACTCAAGCAAATCCGTCAATTCTCTTTTGGGCTCGTGAGCGCCGATTTGCTTGTGCATGCTCGCTTGGGTATGGGAGCACCAATTGCACAGCCACTCGGGTGCTCCTGAGTGCTCCTTTACCCAAGCGAGCACGTATGAGCAAACCGACGCTCGTTAGTGTCAGAGGATTTTGGTGACGCGCCATACCTGATGTTCATCAGATGTGATTTTGACACAACTCTGATTGGATCAGCGCCTGATCATAGACGACATTAGCCACTAAACCTAACAATTAGATGCACCTCCCGTTGCGTCCATAACAACTTTTAGGTTACCGTACTTTGAGAGGTCCGGTTCCAATGCTGATGCTGCCAAGCAAATCTTGTGTGGTCGGCATCAAGCGAACCGGCGCTCATAATTGAAGCCAGCCCAAGGGGTTAGGTGCAATCACTATGTCACAGATTTTACCACTCAGCGGCTCATCCGTTCAAAGCTCAAACCATTGCTCATCTATGCTCAATGAGTCTGTTAGGATACCCATGCACATGCTGTAAACACTCCTTGGATGAGCCAAATTGCGGTCGACTCCCGGCGCTCCACAGCGCTCTTCAAACCTGTTGCAGGACGTTGAGGCCAATCGGGTTCCGTGGCGGTGCGGTTACTCGGCAGGGATTCCAGCTAACTGGAAGCTATCATGATATGACTGGTGAGTATATGGCGAATGGATGGGCTAGATGAGCGAAAGCGTGGGTTACGAACTTACGTGAGGCATGGATCCGAATGTAGGCGGGCCGCAAATTACAGCATCTATCAGCACGAGGCGATTAGTAAAGTATAGGCAGTTGACGCCTGGGACATGTGTGGTGGGCTTCGTGGTGGCTTGCATGATGCATGTGCAAAGCAACGTGTAGGCGCCTGTCACCTCCAGTTGAAGATGCATATAAGCGCGCATTTGTGGGCTGGTACAACTCATCGCTGAGGTCCCACTAGCTAATCAACACTGATGAACTATCGAAATATGCACAAACAGCAACACCACAGTGCTCCTGCTCTACGCCGGATAGTTGATGTCCTCTGGTTTTTTGTCTGCCTTGTTACATTAGGGTTCTCTGCCAAATACCGCGAGCGTCTGCGATTATTCGAAACCCTATTCCCCCCTCCCCACATCAACCCTGACACGTACTCTCCTTGGTCTCTTGCGCCTACCTTCGCCGACTGTGGTTCAGATGACAAAGACAAACCACAGAAAACCATGCGCGAAAAACAGCAAGTAAGTAGGGTTGAGGTTTATGAGACATTCGTCATACGGGACTCATTTAAAATCATCGATTATAGGAGGAATGGGATAGGTTAAATATTACGGTAATGGAGATTTGTCTTCTAAGGATTTGCATCTAACGACTGTGTTAGGTGTCTGTTATCACGGCTACCAGTGCAGCCGCACTGGCCATCCAGGCGACAAGTGACCAAACTAAAGTGTATTGGGTGGTCACAGCCTTCTACAGCATTGCATTTGGGTTGTCGCTAGAGGGCCTCATTCTAATAACCTATATGACTATTACTGCCGGCGGGTCTTCAGACGAAGCGATATGGCGACTGGCAAAAGGCAACCTTCTCTCAAGAAACCTCACAGCCGTCAAACCGGTAGCATTTATCATGGCGCTTCCGGCAGTACTGGCAACATATTCCTCTATTTCTCTGCTTGTAGGACTAGTCGCAATGGTTGTGGCGGGGTCATGGGACGGGGTAGATAACCGGAAATGGCAGTACACCCTCGTTACTATGATCCCCGTCGGCATAGGGTTCGTATTCCTCTGCATGGCAATTATTCTCTGCGAGCTAGGGGCATGGATAGAGATATGGGGACGGAGGGAGTACCTCAACGAGCGGGAGTATATTTCAGCAACAGCGGATCTGGCACCGCAGGTACATGCACAGGAGCTAGCAAAAATACGAGCACAAGTGTCAGCACCTGCACCTACACAAGCACAGGCACAGGCACCAGTACAAGTGTAACATCTTCCGCTGCAGCGGGACAAACGGTATGGTTATTGAGTGAAGGCGAGGTCGGATCTTGTTTGGTTGACGTAAAATACGCCGTAGCAAACCTCGTCGAATCCACTCAAAACATGGCTTCAACCCCAACTGACACCCTTCTCCATCCCGCCTCAATCCTCTGTATCTCTATACCCCGAGAACACCCACACTGGCTCGGAAGAACAATTCTTATTTATTTACGAAACCATATACAATAGCTAGCTCACTAAAACCCGAGTTGTTGCTTGAGGTTTTCTATGTTTTCATGTATGAGTCTTTATTCCGGATGTGCAGGTCTTCTTCTATTTATTTGGCATGCATGTACTACTAACCAGATGTATTCGTGATTGTATGATTTTACCCCGTATATTTGCCAGCAAGGCCTTAGCGGCCTAGTCAGTCTGAAGTGACTATGTAGTTTAAGACTTGAATTCCACCAGTATGCTAGAATTTAAGAATATCATGTACCGCCAAGTGGCATCTATGTCTCTACAGAAGTCATAGGTAGCACCATCCCGAAAATATAATAAGGAAAGGAGCGCAGAGTTTATAGTTCATATGGATCGTTGAGACTTTTAAAAGGTGCACTTCTCTGATGTCCAAGATGCAGCGTTGGATTGGAATCCGCTCCTGTTGTCATTTTGCTTGATTATTGGCTTCGAATCGACGCTTAGCATGTTTGTCACGCCAACAGTGGCCAACGAATATACGTAAATATCTGTGAAGTTATGAGTAACGTTTCAACCTGGTCGATGAAAGATGTAGCTAACCCTCTGAAGAGTTGTCTATGTTAACGATTGAGTTTTGGCAGGTATAGTCAGCTAAGCATGCCTGGCTGTAGCTCTGATAGTCGGCGATATGAGCTCTTGAGCACAAACACGAAAATTTGCGCTGTTACCTACCTGGAAGAAGTTGTATAGTCCGGCACCGTAGACAAACACCTTGGACGACCGAGTGACTGTGAGAGCCCAAGCTTCAGGCCCCGCGGTGAGCGCAGGATCCTTAAAGGCCTGAGAGATCTTGAACGGGGCTGGGGGAGCAGGAGTCGGTTGCCAGTATGGCTTCATTACCCAAGTTAGACGCATACATGTATTGAATTCTTTCGCGTGCTTACTGTTTCTGTCTGGATGAGACCCATGTAGACGTTTTGAGCATCGACAATGTTGTATGGTAGAGAACCTGCATTGGAAGTGTAAGTCATGCGATGATAAAATTAGCTGAATGAACGTACGTGGTGTTCAGACCCCGAACCCAAAAGCCAGATTGGACCAGTGCGCGACTCGATCAACACACCACGACCGGTGTACACATCAATCTGTCGCTGAGTCGGGTCGTCGCTGCATATCCAAGTAAACATCAGCATCCTAATCGTGACGTGACATGAGAACGCACAGGTCATGATCTGCGGTCCATACCCATCCACCTTCCGAGTAAAGGCAGCACCCTTTGTCAAGTGCAAGCCCAAAAATGCTGCAGTACATTCCGTAATGGAGTGGTCCTTGTTGGTCGCCAAGCAATTATCAACTTGGATCCCAGACCCCACGAATCCACCGAGACGGATATGCACGTCCCAAAGACCGGACATGTCTTCCTGACGACGAGGCTCTCCGACGTTCCATCGCAGAATAATTGCGCCTGCACTTCCGGAGCGAGCCGAGAGGACCATGTTGCTGATTTGAACGGGCTTGGTGTTTCCCTCTGAGATGCGGATTCAATAAACCCAAACAGAGAAAGACCGCTGGGAGACTTACCACGGCCAACTTCGATAACGACTCGGGGGTTGTTCTGATCGGCAAACTTCTTTCCTCCACCCATGATCGTAGACCAGATTTCGCCAACGATGATCGTGCCTTCGGGTACCCGAATTGTGTCCGTGACATAATAGGTTCCGGCATCAAAGTAGATAATCTTGCAGCCAGCATATTTATCGAGTGTCGACTGAATTGCGCTAGTATCGTCGTGCACACCATCGCCCTTTGCTCCGTTTGCTTTCACCGAAGCGAATTCTGAAGACATAGTTAGATGAATTGAAACTCCTGGGATTGCGTAATAACTAGACTTACGACTCGGGGAGTACTCATTGTACTCGGGCCGCCGCTTCGAGAACACGTGCCCAGACGGGCCAATCAACTTGCGGGACTTGCGAATTGCTTGCACGGTTTCCTTGGCATAATCGATATCCGTACTCGCGCCCTTGTACATGTTACCCTGGATCCAGTGCTGTACAACCCTGCGCTGTCCACCAGGAAGCAAGACAGTTCCATTGCCATCTATCACACCAGTCGTGACGTTCTTGAGCGTGACATTGTCTAGGATGATGGTCGTGTTTGAGGTTCCTGGCATATCGGGTGCAGCTGGGGAGACGCCTGTCGTTTGCACAAAGATGGGTGTGTTGACGACGACCGCATCTAGGATCATCTCGGAGCCCGTGCTCTGCGCTTGTATAAGCAAAGGAGCGGCGGTTAGATTAGACGTAATACTCACGGCTGAAGTAATGGTGAAGCCGACTTGGCAGTTGCTGCGGATAGCCAAGAAAACGTTCATAACGCTCGTTTAATGGAGTAGGACATCACTTACATGATTTTCACGTCCTGGAACGTCCATGCCCAGTTCCAAAGCTGGAATATCCCGGTGTGCACATTCTCGGCCTATCAAATATAAATATTCATAATTCTGGATCGAGGGAGACGGGCTTACCGTGATGTTACGAACGGTGAACTGTTGGTTGCCTACGATTAGGCCATATCGACCTCTGGTGCAGCGTGTTAAAAATAATCCGAAAATTACATGTATAGCTTACCCTCTGAAGTATAAATCCGACATGAACCCTCCGGAACCATTTTCGATAAATACACCCTGCAGAATTTGGTTGGACACTGGAGTAAATTATGTGAGACTTTCACCTTACCTGATGGTTGCTCCCTGTCTCTCTAGACATTTCAACCTGGATATTGGTCAAGGAGGTCGCTTGGGAGACTGATGGAACAGAAATCGGTCAGAATACTCTTGACTTGTCAAAAATGCCAAGAACGAATTAACTTGCCTTGCCAGTGGACGCCATTGACTACTGTTCCGACCGGAACTCGACGAAGGTCAATGACAAAGTTGCGTACGGACCGGAAGAAGTTGTTCTGGTTGATATACCAGTTGACGTTGTCTGGCTTGTATGGGTTTGCGTCTTAAAATTTCAAGTTGAGCAACGCCGTCGGAAAGCGCCCAGGAATGAGTACACACCAATAACAGAAGTGCCTTTGAAGTCTTCGGATGCCAACAAAACCGGGAGGTCCTTTGGATTGCCCACGAGGATTGAGTAATAATAAGCGATGATAGGCTGAGAAACCAGATACTGAAGTTTCACGATAAGATCAATATGCCGGAGCAATTTTCAATCCTTGCAGTGCTTACCGTTCCAGCTGGAAAGTACACCAGAGCGGGAGTTACTGTGCTGGCTTCACAACCTTCACCGCATCGCCCGCCCTCGGCGATCGCTTTGTTGATCGCCGCGGTATCATCTAACCAAACAAAGGTCGCCGATCAGTTGAAACCGGATCCACGAGCCAGCGACAACGTGCCCACCTGTCTTGCCATCTCCCTTGGCACCAAAGTCTTTGACGTTGCGATACACCTAGGACGTGGCACGTTATGGCTGGATCGCGGGGCGCTCGGGCAGAGGTTTCTCACCTTGTAATTGGCCGGATCCGGGCTATACGGCGCGGAACCTTTTCGGGCGATCGTCTCCATCCAATAAGCATCATTTGGCCGCGCAATCCCACGAGAGTCGCATCCTCCATGTCCGTAGTCGTCGATAGTGGCCAGCTGGGCATGGACAATGCTCGACTGCAACAAGCTTGCTATGAAGAGAGCGAGCGCGGGTAGAGCCCGCTTGGATAATCCGAACATAGCAACCAGCCAAAACGAGGAGACCGACAAGCAAGGGGTTGAACAAGAAGAATGTTCGACCCGAGATGCGCTTTATGAGGAGACGAAAAGCACAAGCGGAAACAACGCGAGGACAAACGCGTGTGTCGAATCGTGGTTCTAGCACCGACAGCCTCATTTATACTGTCAGTGCCAGCGAGATTATTCGGTCCACGAGAGTCGGCGGGTTCCATCAAGGGATCGACGCTCCGTCGTGCTTGGCGGGCGGCCTCGTCCGGAGGTTGATCAGGGTCTCGAGGTGAAAAACAACAAAATATGCAATTGCACGATACGGTACACACAATACGGTACCCCACAAGGCCAACTAGTATTCAAGAGGCGTCTATGTTAAACTCGCGTTACTTTATTTCATTCGGCCGAATTTTGCTTTCATCTAGTGCGTGCCGGTCGTCGAGGACCAGATGGTCATAGTCGAGGCGAAACCATTGCGGTTATTGGCCTGCTTCACGATGGCGGAAGAGCCAACGTTGAGCATGTTCGTAGTACCAACCGTCGAAAGGGAGTAAACGTAGACGTCTAGAGTTGAGAAACAGGTCAGCATCGAATCCAAGCTACGACAAGGATAGTTGCATACCGGTAGAATCAGAGCTAATAGTCACAATTGAATCCTGACAAGTGTAGCTGTTCAAGCAAGTCTGCGCATAGTTCTATTTCGTAAGGCGCCGGTGAGCTATTCGTTTGATCTCCGCAGCATCAAATTCACACACCTGGAAGAAGCTGTAAAGCCCGGCACCATAGACAAAGATGTTCGACGAGGCTTGGACTCTCAGTGCCCATGCAGCGTTTCCGTTGGTGAACGACGGGTCAAAGTAAGAGGTATTGATGGTATACGGCGAAGGAGGGGCGGGGCTCGGTTGGTAATACGGCTACAGTCAAATTAGCACGGGTTATCAGGGACCTGTATCATTTTGACTTACCGTCTCAGTCTGGATCAAACCGGCATACACGTTCTTCGAGTTAACGATGTTGTATTGGTAGAGCACGTGGTGCTCTGAGCCGGTCCCAATTAGCCACACAGGGCCGTTCGTAGACTGGCTGAGGATACCACGACCCGTGTACACATCAATCTGACGCTCATCAGCATCCTCCCTATGAATGATTGTCAACACCTCTGCAGAGTTAATCAGTATACAGGACTCACAAATCGTGGTCGGCGGTCCAGATCCAAGCATTCTCAAGGTAAGCGGTCGCAGTGCTCGTAATGTGCAATCCCAAGAACGCGGCGGTGCATCCAGTGGTCGAATGGGACGCGCGCGCCAAGCAGGTCGAGACGTCGAGGTTCGTGCCCTTGAATCCACCAAGACGGATGTGGACGTCCCACATACCGACTGTTCCCTTTTGGCCAGAGGCATCACCGACATTCCATTGAACGACAATCGCACCAGCGCTTCCCGCACGAGTCGAGAAGACCATATCGCTGATCTCGACAACACCCTTCTCGCCAGCTAGTTCAAATGAACATCAGTAACTCTATTTGAGGCTATTGGTGGCAAAACTCACGATTTCCAACCTGAATGACAGGCGTTGGTTTGGTTTGATCCGCAAATGCGGAGCCGCCACCAATGATTGTTGACCAAATTTCACCAACGATGACTGAGCCGGTGGGAATTTTAATAGTCTTGGTGACGTAGTAAGTGCCAGCGTCAAAGTAGATGATCTTGCAGCCCCAATATTTGTCGAGCACGGCCTGGATCGCAGCACTATCGTCGGTGACACCATCACCCTTGGCACCGTTGGCCTTGACCGAGACGAACTCTGGTTGTAACCGATGAGACAATAGTCCAATGTATGCCATGGATTGAAAAACTCACGGCTTGGTGCGTAATTGATGTATTGCGGCCTCGACCTCGAGAAGATCTTGCCAGTCGAGTCGAGCAACGAGGTGGGTTTGACGGGGGCATTGATGGTTGTTTGCTTGTACTGAGGTGTAGTTCCTGTTCCAGTGTATACGTTTCCTTGGGCCCATTGCCTGATCGTCTTGTCTCCACCCGCCAAGGCGACTCTGCCGCTGCCATCGACGACGCCGTTGGTGACAGAGGTGAATTTGACATTGTCGAGCACCAGGGACCCGGCGAGGGAGGAAGGCGCAGAGCCCGAGGTGCGGATAAAGGTGGGTGTGTTGGTGACAACCGCGTCAATGATAACGTCCGCGCCGACAGTCTGCATTGGAGTCAGTTTGGATACAAACAAATGCGAGTAGTGGGTACAGACCTGTTGATCCTGAGTAAGGCCACCGGTCAGAAGATCAAAGCCAACTTGGCAGTTGCTAATCGAAGAATAGTTAGCAGCCATAGCTTAGAACGATTGAACCCACGTACATGACTTTGACGTCTTGGAACGTCCATCCCCAGTTCCAAGCTTGGAAGATACCGGACTGAGCATTTGCGACCGTAATGTTGCGAACGGTGAACTGCTGGTTGCCCATCCAAACACCATAGCGACCGCTACATAGAATCATAAGTCAGAGCCCAACATCTCACGCTTAGCTGGGGTGCTCACCCGTTGAAATACAAGTCGGACATGAAACCACCGGAGCCGTTCTCCATGAAAATACCCTAGAAAGTCCAGGTTAATGCCACGTTTTTGGCTGAAGAAATTAACTGTACTTGGTGGTTATTTCCAGCAGCTTGGGACATTTCAACCCGGATGTTCACTAAGGAGGTGGCCTGGGAAACTATGAATCAAGCAATGTCAGTAACTCAGGCATCAAGTCCAGTCGAGAACTGACCTTGCCAGTGGAGACCAGTCGCCGAGTTCGCGGCAGGGACCCGGCGGAGATCGATGATGAAGTTGCGAGTGGAACGGAAAAAGTTGTTCTGGTTGACCCACCACTGGGCTCCTCCACCCCCAGGAATGTAAGGATCGGCATCTAGGCGGCTTTTAGTTTAGCTACATGGGGTATGAGTGAGGAACGCACCAATGACGGCCATTCCGGTAAAGCTAGCGGAAGCAAGCAAAACCGGGAGGTTCTTGGCGTCTCCCACCATGGAAGTATAATAGTAGGGAATAATTGGACTCGAAATTAGGTACTAATTAGGAAATTAGTAAACCGGAGGTTTGATCTACGTCGATCAGACTCACGGTGCCTGATGGAAAGTAGACCAAGCCAGGAGAGACGGTGCTAGACTTGCAACCTTGGCCGCAACGGTTGCCCTCAGAGATGGCACGTTGGATAGCCGCAGTATCATCCGTAACACCATCACCCTTCGCGCCGTAGTCTTTGACGTTGCGGAAAACCTTCGAGGTGTGGTTAGATCCAGTGAGTCTCCGTTATCAATATTCACTCACCTTGTATGTGGAGGGCGAGGGGTTATACGGTGATCCGCCAAGTCGCTGAATCGTTTGCATCCAGTAGGGATCGCTAGCAGCAGCAGTCCCGAGACCCAGAGGTGCTGTGCATGTTGTGCCGAGGGACTGGACAGAGGAAACAAGGTAAGCCGCAGCAAAAGCAGCGACCGAAGCGACAGTCCGCCCGAACAAAACCATCTCGAGCAGGGGGAAATAGGTGACTGCGGATGATTCTGACCTCAAACATCAGTTGACGCACCATACTTTATACCACTAGAATCGTGAGTATCCAAGACCCAGAATGTGGTTCTCGACTGATTGGAATAATTCCTTCTGGGCACCGAGCACGGTTGAGGGCCAAGCGATACCGCTTCAAGTAGCGATAAAGCTAGTCACTGTTACTGCCCACACAGTGACAGCCAATCCGAAACCGAAGGCATTCTCAAGAGAATAATATCACATCACAAGATCTCTGCCGGATTCCCCTTGCGGTGATAAGCGACATTGAGCCGGACGTCGCAAGAGCTTTCGCGCGGTCAACCTGCTTCTGGCAGCTTTGTTTTGGGTTTGCGCCTCGAATGATGAATACAGATACCAGAATTGGTATGCGAGAGCTTCTAGGCTGGTGGTCATGCGACGGTGTACCAAGCGAAAAGATGAACAAACTAATATGGTCTCATCTAACGACGTGGCAAGGGGAAGCTGGAGGAAAGTCCGGTGTAATCACGTGCAAGCGCTCGATCCGATTAGAAGCTCCAAACAAGACCCGCCTTTACAACTACCTTAGAACTCAACTTGAAGTATCACGCTTGTACTGGCCACAGTCGGGCTTGCTCACTCAAATTCACTATTGTCCCTTATCTCTTGCGTTCTCACAGAGCTTCAATATCATTAGCCGGAGGCTGATGGACTATCACCGGCGACACCACCGCTCGGGCTCGTCCGGACAAGCACTTCGTCAGCTCGATCGATTCGGCTAACAGATTGACCGGTTCTTGTGAGCGGACCATCTTCATTTTAGACTGATATGAAGATAGCGCTCTGCGAGTTCCTCAGAATTCGCCTTTACAGTACGTATTAAGCAATTACTGACACTCTGTTGCGTTTGGTTCACCCAAAGCCCATGAGGGCCCAGTCGATTCGTTCTGAGGAAATTTCGATGGTGAAATAAATGTTCCCAGGACTGGATTGACACGACACCATAGTGTCTACACCAGAATTTCCGAAGTGTTAATCTCGTAACTGTGATGAAGCAAATATGCAGACTTGTGCTAGCCTGCTCCGTGCGATAAGTCCATAACGCCTCAACCAATCTTCTTACACAGCAAAATTTTGCAAGGCGCCTTTTAACGAGCGGCTCTTCAACAATATATAGTTTGACCTACGCAATCGCACTCACATGGGCTCGGCGACTCGATACTTTAGTAAGTGTCACTGGGGGTCAGGCCGTCACGTAGAAGATTCTGTAAGACTAGCGCTTGAGTGGTTGCTATCAAGTCAGGCGTGCTTGGTCGATGCTGAGTCGTTCGAAGGATGAGTGTAGGTGCTGAGCTACTATTCACGGGGAGCTTGATATCATACCTAGTTAGCGTACTCTAGGTGTGTGCGATTCTCGGTAAGTACGCCATCAATGCCTACGGATGAGCGGAAACTCAGGCTGAGAATATTTGATTTGGGTGCATATAGGTCACTCGCGTGGCGCACTGAAGCAACGATCTGGGCAAGCGCTACATTGTCACGTGGCCGAACCTGATCCCAGCCTGCCACAATGTGGCCTTACCGGACCAGCATCCAGGCACCTTTATTACTTAGGATCTCGTGTAAAATTTTGTACTCGCAAGTCGGAAGTGATCTTCATCGTGCTGGCGTTATATATATACGACAGTGCAATATCAAGAGGAGTATGGCAATCACCTGATCAACCCCTGTCTAGCTAGATAGGGGATAGGAGCCGTATTTATAGCTTTACATGGCCCCCAACTCAACATAGTCTCTTCTACACTCTCCATCATATTCGAGTACTTTCTACGATGTTCTTCGCTCTACCCACCGTCGTTGCGGTAGTGGCAACCTACATCCAGTTCGTTTTCCTGGGTCAATATGATAACCCAGTCTTCCGGTGAGTACCAATAGTCACTAACTGGTCAAAGCACCTGCTTACTGCTGCGCCGTATGATTATATACTTAATTTATTCAAACGAATCTGGTTTTGTCACTAGGTATGTGTAACATGAGTCTCACTTTCCTTTGGTAGCTGACGTACTACCCAGACCGATGGTATGGAATGCGTTGGAAGACCTCAAAAGTGTTATTCGCCGTCGCATGCGTGTGGCTCGATCTCCCACACGTAAATTGGCTGTTTATTGGACAAGGCTAATCTCGGGGTCGGCTTCGAACACGTCAACAATATCCCTCGTCCAACCTCGAGGAACTGTCACCAAGCAAACACCAAGACTTTCCGATATGTGCGAAGTACCCGCCCCTACTTTCCCTGCCGCTGCTTTCAATGCGACCTTCTCGGAGTGCTCCTATTCTCACCAAGCTTACGTCAACAACCTCGTCGTATTCGTATCGTTTGGTGGTATGGTGCTCTTGTTAGGTATGTATCTTGTAGTCCACTCCGATTCAAATGAAGCGACCACCTATGCGGACAGTCTACCTATGGCGAAGGCTAGAAAACATTCAGAGGAAATTTGATTCGGTTAACCCCGGGAATCGACCCCTCAAGGAAGTCCACTTTGTCGAGTCGAACACAGGACTGGCTGTTGATAGTGCGGATACTGACCCAAAGGCGATGTGAGTGTTGCTTTTCTGCCCCACTTCAAGATCTAATCCCCTAAATGATAACCACTCGATTTTTTGTAGTCGATTTTTCGGCCGCTCTGGCTTCAGCCCACTCTTTAACTCGTGCGAGGTCCAAGCTGGTGAGTCCTCCCGTGTTGGGGTCTGATCATCCATTTGTTAACCATTTGCAATACAGCCTCCTCTCTGCGGTGGCCAACGGTCGTTACGACAGATTCTCGTCTCATTCTTCCTGATGTCCCACATTTGAATGAGGCCACCCTTGATGACTGTCGTGTGCTCAACGGGGGTCAGAAGCCCATAGAATCGTTGAAGCAATTTAAATCATCCACTCTCATGATTCGTGGTGAAGGCTAGTCGATTCTCGATGAAATACCATGAGGTGTAGCTGACCCGAGCGCATATAGACTCAACACCTGCCCTACCTTGGATCGAAAAGAGTGGAGCACTTGTGGCGGGCTATGTCGCACCAAACATGATGTCGGACAGTATGCTTATTCCAGCTACCACTCTAACGGTAACCTCTGTTGGAATGAATCGGGAAACCCATATCGCCAATCCTGCTGTTACTCGATCAGTTCCTCTGATACTCCGAAGGCCGAATCTTGATGTCTTGGAACCGCTCGACCAGTCCATATCAAATGCGAGCCAACTCTCCGGCTCGACGAGTCCCATACTCAGCGACCCCGAAACGCCTGACCTGTCGAGGGAACCCAACGGCGCAGACCATTTTGACTCTGAATTTTCCCATCAGCAAGGGGCCAAGCTATCCCCTCAGGACATTACTCGAGAGATCAATGCCTTCGAAGATTCTGCCGCTCACCCGCCCAGGCTACTCTCCACGCTGGTACCCGAATCGCGTGCTCCTTGGTCGTGCGATGCTTGGGGCGAGGACGATCGCGATATGGAGGTGCTCTCCACTATAGCACAACCACCTACCCCTGATACGGACACTCGGACAATCGCGGTCAACTCGGATGTGGACTATGAAGATCAAACCATCCGAAACTCCGATTCGACTATGATCCACGATCTCGGTGCCGACGACTCTGGAACGGACTCCATAAACCCGGGTGAGAACCTATCGGTACCTCCGGGCGCTCTTCCTCCGAGGCCTGAAGGTGAATCATATAGCTGGCCGTCTGGACGTTACGCTCGGAGCCAGCTCACAGCGACGCCGGTGTCAAATGCCACTCCGCTTCCGGACTACGAATCAGACCAGGTGTTTGCAGCTCAATTGTTCACATCTCGCCTCCGTCGACCATTGGAAACGCCATTGGATACAGACATGTCCCAGCTGGTCGTGCCGTCTGGAGGAGAGTTGGAGGATGTGACTCCCGCCCTCCGACGTAATGAGAATACTAGTTTCTCTCATTCCTTCTCGCAGCCTAGATATCCATTGGACTTGGGGCAGGATCCCGCTCCGGAGTCAGCTAGCCCGTCGAAATCAACTCTACTAGGCGAACATTCGAGCAAGTCCCGTGTGACGCCCTTGAGACAACCCACAGCTCCCAGTTTGTTACCAGGTTTCACTACATCGCATGCGCCCCGGGCGATACCAAGGCCAGCCGCGGTTCCGGCCTCTAAACAAGGCACTGACCAGAGTGTCTGGGCGTACCCTTCCGACTCCAATTCGCGTGGACTCAATAGCCGCTCTTGGAGGCGCGGGCATAGGAACTAGCATTAAATATGTAGGGTAGGCAAAATAGCGCCTCTTTTCTGTGTCATTTCTCTGCGTTTTGTAACTACCACTCTTATTAGTGCGATTATATGACTGACCATTGATTCGCATGAGGTGGTAATCGCACTAACGGAAGTGGAGGACCGAATGTATCGAAATGGATCGCAGACCAGCTGAGTCTCACGTGGCGCAATTGGACGTCCTCTGGACCTTATTATTCTAAGGGGTCGTGCGACTCCGCAGGCTCCGAAGCACAACCAAAGCTGAGTCGTGTGGGATTTGTTGCAGGGGTAGATAATTGTAAGTATGAGCCATAAGGCATGGTATAATGTCTAAGATCCCTTTAAGTATTAATTCGTGAGTACACGGGTGTAGTAGTTATTGAGTGTTTGTACCTGTTACTCAGCCCGGGCCCACCTTTAACTACTTGGGAAAGTGAGCGGCGAATTCACTCCCTTGAGCGCATATATGCGCGTACACCGCTAAAGGACGTTGTGTTGAATAGGGTCAAATATATGTGTTCTATGGAAAGAGCAGCCAGATGAAAGCCGAATAGGAGAGTATCTATTGGATCAGACCTGGAGCTCATATTAAGACCTTCAAAAAAGGGCAACAAGGTAGCCTACAAGTGAATATTACCCGTGATCTACATTCTAGGTCTTATCGGGACTAGGAGTTGCTTCGGTTGGGCTTCAGCTAAAAATAGCACATAGATGATCCATTGTTTGTACTGAGCCCTGGATGCTGAGTTTCAATCCGTGCGGTGTTGATCGAGACGTTCCAGTCGGATAATGGAGGGTCTCGGCTCGGCGTCAATGCGCGTGTATATGAAGTGCTGGGCGAAGGCATGTAGGATATAGAGGACCCCTCTTTGCTTTCTCTTGGAGCGCCTTAGCGGTGGAGTAACACTCGACATCCATTCGACTCAATACCGCACATCGACACGATTCGTCGTATTCTCGGTCTATCAAACCCAATCATAATTACCAAACCATCGTAAAGGTTGAACCAATTAAACTTATAACCCAATTGGTATTTACTGCATGGGCTGTTCTCTTGCGACGCGTACTGAGTTATCAACGACAAAGGCAGCGAGAAACAAGTTAGCTAACGGCAGTCATCAACTTATCGAAGTCCTCTTCCCACCGATGAGCACATTGAAAAGCTTACAAAAAGACGAACAACGGCCAGGTGAAGAGGTGGACGGAGAAATGTGAGCCCGAAGCCCGGATAGCAAAGACGAGAACTGTAATGCTGAACTATTTTTATTCTCGCTCTGCAAAGGCATTTATCCCACCGGCTTTTATTCAAGCTTGGGCTTCAACTATCGCTTCGGTTCACGCTGTTGGGTCGCCTGGTAGACCTGGAAAATGCCATACTCTGCCAGCATTTTTCTGTATTGCTCACCCCGGATAGCCACATATCCAAACCGGGTCTGCTTACCAATCTCGGATCCTCCCATATTTGCCGATTCCAGATCCTAGGACAGGTTCCGGATCTCAACAAGGGCATAAATCGACACCTGCAAGCTGTGCGGCATACACCTGCCAGTGATCCTGACCGACCATTTTGGCTTACCAACCTTGGAATGGCCTACGGGATTCGACATGATCTTCTCAACGACCCAGAGGACCTCAATAAGTGTATTGACTGTCTAAGTCGGGCGGTACCAGATATTCCTGAAGATCGTGTGGAAAAGCTATCCGTTATATTCAAACTTGGAGGCGCATACAGTAGCCGATTTGAGCGGGCGGGGGATCGTTTTGACCTCGAAAGAGCGATAGAATATGACACCCGAGGCTTAGCACTGACTCCGGCCGGCCACGAGAATCGGGCGAAGCACCTTGCCAGCCTAGGGACATTGTACAATGTTCGGTTCAAGAACTTTGGAGATATTCAAGACGTTGAAAAGGCAATAGATTTGCAAACTCAGGCTATGCTAATCAGTCTTGGAGATTCGGAAGTCCATTCAGATGTACTAAATAACCTCGGAAACACCTATCGATGCCGATTCGAGCACCTCGGTGAGCTGGTCGACATTCAGCAAGCGATAAAACATTTGCGCCAGGCTGCGCTTCTTTGCCATACCGACCACAGCCCTCTGGTCAATCTTGGGATCTCACATCTTGCTCGATTCGAAAGTCTCGGTGACGTTGAAGATCTTCAACAAGCCGTAGAGTATTTCACTCGGGCTATGCGCCTAATACCTGAAGGTCATTCAGCCAAGCCAGAGATCCTCGGCCATCTTGGAAACGCATACACAAGTTTATTCGTGCGCTTAGGGAGGCTTGACGATGTTGAAAAGGCGGTCGAATGTCAGAATCAAGCTGTTTCGCTCACACCGGACAACCACGCAATGAAGCCCCGCCTATTCAACAACCTAGCAGCAACATGGGATGCTAGGTTCGAGCGAATTGGGGAACTTGCGGATCTCCACAAATCCATGAATTGTTTTCTCCAGGCAGTACGCCTCACTCCTGATGATCATGCAGATAAGCCAGTCCGGCTCTACAACCTTGGGATTTTACATAGATGCCGATTTCAGCGTTTAAGGGAGCTCGAAGATATCGATAAGGCTGTAAACTACCAGCTCCAAGCTGTGGATCTCACCCCAAATGGTCATGCCGACAAACCTAGCCTGCTTGACAACCTCGGCGCATCATATATGATTCGATACGAACACATTGAAGAACTACCAGATCTTGACAAAGCAATAGCTGCCATTAAACATGCTGTGCAGCTCACTCCCAGCGGTCATGCGCAAAATCCACGCTTGTTCGGCAGTCTCGGAAACACTTACCGACTTCGGTTCTTGGCTCTCCAAAATCCTTCCGACTTAGAACAAGCGATAAACTATCAAACTCAAGCCACTTCGCTTATACCTAATGATCATGCAGAAAAAGCAATCTACGAATCATATCTTGGGGATTCATACCGGTGTCGGTTTGATCTTCAGGGGGAGGTCGGAGACATAGAAAAAGCGGTCGATCACCATCTCCAGTCTGTTTCGCTCACTCCTGAGGCTCATCCAAAAAGGCCGGGTTTCCTCCACACCCTTGCAAATTCTTATTCATCTCGGTTCTTACGTCTCAAAGAACTCACAGATCTCGAGGAAGCGTTGAAGTGCCAACGCCAGGCGGTATTTCTTCTTCCGGATGATCATGTTGACAGGATTCCCCTTCTCACAGAATTAGGGAAAATTTACATGTATCGTTTCCAGGATCAAAAAAGTCCCCCAGACTTGTTGATCGCCAACGTTTCGTTTCAGCAAGCATCGCAGTTTGATGTCGGCGACTCGAGCGTGCGATTTGATGCGGCACGTCTATGGGCCCAGACTTCCCTTCTACTTGGCATCTCGCCTCTGGCAGGGTACCGACGGACTATTGAGTTGATACCACAGCTTGTTTGGCTTGGGACCACGGTTGATCGACGGTACAAGCATCTAGCGAGAGCCCGTGGCCTCGTCATGGAGGCAGCTTCCGCGGCAATCTCACATCAAGACTACGATTGCGCGCTTGAATGGCTGGAAGAAGGACGGACAGTTGTCTGGAACCAAATCCTTCAACTCCGCACTCCATTCGACAAACTCTCCGCAGTTGATCCCGCACTTGCTAGACAACTTCAAGAAGTAGGTAGCGCACTCGAGCATGCTAGCTCACGGTCGTATTTGGAATATCTGCCGGGAACATCGGACACGACCCCCGAGCAAGACGCACAACGCCATCGTCGCCTTGCATCCGAATGGAATAGATTGATAGGCGCGGCCCGCAAAATTACTGCATTCCAGGATTTCATGCGTCCCCTTAGAGCAAGTATACTTAAGACTGCAGCTCAAAACGGACCCATCGTTGTCGTCAATATTCATTCAATCCGCTGTGACGCGCTCATTATATTACCAAATATGCAGGATATTGCGCACATCCCACTGGAGGATTTCTCGCCGAAGAAAGCTCTTGACGCGCGCGCGCAACTATCGTTGTTAGTTGGGTACCGAGGGTCCAGGGCAGGCGGCTTCACGAGGCGTAATCGCTTAATAAAGCCCGCAGAGCGATTCAAACAGATGCTTGCAACTCTTTGGTCTGGGATAGTAAAGCCAGTGTTGGATTTCCTTGGGTGTAAAGTAAGTTACCTTGCGCCTATGCTGTTGTTGTTGCTCATCATACGGATTCAGTACACATCGCTCGCTGATACATTGCCACATGTGACTTGGTGTACCACTGGGGACATCTCTTTCCTCCCTCTCCACGCCGCCGGTTGCTATGATGGCTTGCAGCCCAATGCTTTTGACCTCGTCGTCTCCTCTTACACACCGACTCTACGCGCCCTCCTTTCATGCCAGTCCCAAGCTCCGAGCTCTTGTGTCAAGGTCCTAGCAGTTGGACAGGAACATACAAAGGGCCTTGGTGATCTGCCCAATACTGTGAAAGAACTGGAAATCATTAAAGCACACCTCGAACCAGGTCGATACCTACAGCTTGACGGTAGTAAAGCAACGGTGGATGCGGTGCTGGACGCCATGGAAGAGTGTGACTGGGTGCATCTAGCATGCCACGCAAGCCAGAATCAAGCTGACCCCGGAAAAAGCGCTTTCCATTTGCATGATGGGGATCTCGTACTTTCTGCGATTACCAAGCGCGCATTCAAGAACAAAGGTCTCGCATTTTTATCTGCGTGTCAAACGGCGACCGGTGACGAGAGACTACCAGATGAGGTGGTACATTTGGCAGCTGGAATCATGGTGGCTGGTTACCCAAGCGTGATTGCAACGATGTGGTCGATTTTTGATGCTGATGGTCCAGAAATCGCAGGGCAAGTTTATGCAGATCTCTTAGGAGACGGAAGGAAGGATTATACGGGAGCTTCCAGGGCACTTCATAGGGCAGTCATGCGTCTTCGAAATCAGGTCGGAGAAGACTCATTTGAGCGTTGGGTACCATTCATACACATCGACCAGTAGCCTTAGGTGGCCGTGGGCGTCGGCGGGGTTTCACTGTACAGAGTACAATTTTGTATCCACTCAGCTTGTCCACCTCCCACGATTGACTGGCGCACATATGATGCATTTTTGACAGTATCTTCATATCCAGCTCGTAAACCCAAATAAACGAAATACACGTGCACGAATGTAAGTTGTTCGGGCGCATACATGCTGCACTCCTTCTCTTTTGCGCTCACGTGACTATGAGGCCCGGAATCTAACAAAATATAGTTCCTACCCAGACACCTTCGTATGGTCCGAGGTGGTCTATCAGGTTGCCTTGAATGATATCAGAAACTGCGCCCGTGCTACAATTGATGGAGGTGTTATCGCCGGCTTTATTACATAATAAGTGAGTCATCGAACATGGTTAGGAGCCAATCCACGTACCAGCGCAGGCGTTCCAAACCCCAGTGGACTTGATATGCTTCTCTCCGCTAAAGTGCCTGTAACCCAGGAATCGACCTACCAACGCCGCTAGTGTTAATTACAACCAAGAATCTGAGTATAGCAAGGTAGACTCACCAGGAACAATGGGGATCTCATCCTCCATGTTGGTGATACGCGAAAAGTCAGTGACCTGAAACATTACAGCTCAGCAGCTCCCCAATTTTACACTAAAACAATTCGACCAGTACCTTTTGGTCTATAAGGTTCGCCCATTCTTGATTTCCGACCTGGCAGAGGGATATGTCAGCTTGTTGATTGCGGCATAAAAAAGGAAACATACGCGAGGCTGGCCATACGTGACGGCCTTGATGGCGATTGTTGGTGGTAGATTCAATTTCAGGTAAAGTGCATTGAGGGATGCAATTGCACCACCAAGAGAGTGTCCAGCTTCAGAACGATTAGCTCGTACAGCCAAGAAGAATAGCTTATACACTTACTTAAGGTGACCTTGGTCGCCCCCCTGGCAGCAATAACGGTTTTGACAGCTGCAAGAATAGTGGTGGCAGTAGCCGCATGGGCATCCCTGAAACCCGAATGTACTTGTACGGCGCTGGTCACTCCCGGGAAGAGGGTAGTAGACAAAGAGCCGAAGAAAGCGTTGGCATCGGTCAAGAGCGAGAGACTACAAGAGGCTTCTTAGAAGACGTAGACAACTGCCCAATAAACAGACATACAACTTCGTTGGATCCGTCCCTTGGTGGGCAACGACGACCGACGACTCGGCCGGCCACCATCCAACGTACCCTACGTGCAAATCAGCCATCGCATCCCCTGGGCCAATCGTGAGGGCTCACAAAGTGGTATATTGTTTCCGTTACCCCCAGTCGCGTATGGGACGAATCCAGGAATCTTCTTGCAGGCCGCTACCCGGGGGAATAAGTTCGAGTACATCATCGTAAATTAGTTCCGGGACATACTGCATGTCCAAGCAGTAGTCACCGAGCAGTATGCTGCGGCAACAAAATTGGCATAGGGTGCATAAGAAGCGATAGTCGCCGCGTTGACTGGCGTGACAGTCGATCCCGCACGCTCTTCCAGTTGCAGCGGGGTGGGGGCTGCCAAAGCCTGAAGAGAGAGCGCAAATCCGAGCGCAAGGGAAATGAAACGCATGATGAGGGGTAGGATGGAGAAACCGGGCAGATTCAAAACCAGAGGAACCAAGGACGGGCAAAAAACCGTCGCTGGGGCTCCTCTATCGCTTTCCACGTCATTTATATGCACCGACTGAAACGAGCCATCCCCCAGGAGTAAGCCTACGGAAAAAGTCACATACCTGCCACCTCAGCCGCTCACACGATTTCGTCCGCCATATCAAGCGAACAGTTCGTCAAGGCTGACACAACCAACGTCTTAGAACCGACTTGCCCGCCAAGTGTGGCCATCTGACCAGCTGGCCAACGCGAAATACCGCCCCTTTCCTTTTTAGTCGAAATGAGCGACTTTTTCCTTAATGTGAGCTATTATCGTACTCGTGCAAAGCGTCTAACCTTGGCAGCTACACGTGGATCGACCGTCACGGGGCCCCGCTTACTCCTTAACCGTGTCGCCGAGCCTATAATGAAGGCACCGTCCACCTCGGGGTCGCGGTTCGCGCGCAAGCAGCTGAAATCGCCGCCTTGTTCCCCTCTTTGATGTGGACTCAGGGTATGCGCCGTTTATAGCAAGAAATCCATGGGCCATTGTCGAAGAAGACAATAAAAGGCAATCCATGTTGCGAGGCGGATTCATGAAGACGTTCCGATCATAGATCTTGTAGATACAATAGATTCGAGAGGTAAAGCGTGATTATCCGACGGCTGAGGAACATCCAGAAGCGTATACTTTCAATACAGAGCACAAGGGCGAATACCAAAAGGCGTGAATCAGATGAGTGCATGCACTGTTGGCCTAGCGCGATAGCCTAGCAAAGTTCCCCGCCGCTAAGGTAAATATGTGCTGCTTGGCGAGGCTTTCTCTTCAGGCACAGAACACAAAGAAGTTGTAGATCACGTAGGATTGTCGAGTTCACAATTGACGGCGGAGCTTGCTGATGTAATTCGGCTCAGTAGTGCTATACAGGACCATTCTTACTTGCACGTTTGAGATGCGGTGTGGTATGGCATCTTGTACCCGGATCAATGCCTGAGTCTCAAATGTTGCCTTATTTCTGCCTCGGGTGTGAATATCTTTTTCGTTCTTGCAATATGTGGTGTAACGACACCTACCCAAATTGAGCGTCCACAAGGACCAGTTACGTGGAGTTACACTGAGTCGAAAAAGAAATGCACACGTGACCTGGATCAGTGCATATGGACAGCGACGAGCGATAGGGGGTTTGGGTGACTTAGCTTCGTTAGTATAACTTGCAGATAACCGGTAATAGTCTATGTATACCAATTTTCATGATGTTCCTAGCCTTTAACGACATTTTAGGGCCGAGATACGATCAGAGCGGCTGTGCATTTCTTTTTCGGGTTTGCACTGGTGGGGGATAATCTCGATATGCACTACGGGGCTCTGGTTTTAAAAATTATTAAAATACATAAAAAAATTTGCTTATAGTATGTAATGCACTATATGGAATCTGAGATACATTTATTATATACAAAAGCGAGAAAGAAAATGGTAAGTCCGATGAGCTAAGTGCCTCATACCTCTGTAGGCATGGACATTGGGCTTACCATTTTCTTTCTCGCTTTTGTATATAATAAATGTATCTCAGATTCCATATAGTGCATTACATACTATAAGCAAATTTTTTTATGTATTTTAATAATTTTTAAAACCAGAGCCCCGTAGTGCATATCGAGATTATCCCCCACCAGTGCAAACCCGAAAAAGAAATGCACAGCCGCTCTGATCGTATCTCGGCCCTAAAATGTCGTTAAAGGCTAGGAACATCATGAAAATTGGTATACATAGACTATTACCGGTTATCTACAAGTTATACTAACGAAGCTAAGTCACCCAAACCCCCTATCGCTCGTCGCTGTCCATATGCACTGATCCAGGTCACGTGTGCATTTCTTTTTCGACTCAGTGTAACTAGGCATCACGACTACAAAGCAGATTTAATTCAAGGTATCAAACGAACCAAAAAGACATTCCAGAACCTATATTTACAGGTATTACACCATATTTCCCTCCTCGGCATCAATCTAAGCCTTGGCCATAAATCCTCCGAACCACCCATCCAGTTCCCCTACCTCCTCATACGAGACAATATGCCCAATGTACCCATCGGGGCGGACGACGGCGATGCATCCTTGCGGGCCGATCCCGTAGGTCTCATAGAGTTGTCCACCGCCCAGACGAGGGGAAACGCCCGTGTCGTCTGTGAAGACTTTGGACCAGTGAGTACGAAGCGTAGGAGGGACGTCCGTGTAGTCTGCGGTAGTCTTACTCATCGAGCTGTTGATGTTTTGTTTAGGTGCGTGCCCTTACTTGAATATAAGTAGATATTCACCTGATGACCAAGATCTCGAACACCGTATCGACAGCCGCCCCACTCGGGGTGTATTTCTTGTAGAAATGCTCGGGCTTGTCGAGTTCGTTCGCGAGCGTTTGGAGGCGCTCTTTTTGAACTGGGTCTTTGGTATTTCCGGCAAAGACTAGAACCTTGTAGCGGATGTCGGATGGGGCGAGATCCTGGATTTCGAACGGGCGGGCGTCGGCTGTGCGGATAACGACTTGGGGAATGAGTCGCTGAGAAAAGAACCAGTAAGATATCTTGAATAGGAAGACGGTACTAGCCCAGCCCACCTGTCCAATAATAAGTCGAGATGCCAAAGACTGATGCCTGGTCTCAACGATCGCCGAAGGAGCATAGTGAATCCCTATTCCACTATTCCACGAACCAGTCAGAATCCCGTACTATGATATTTGTCGTTTTACACACCTGGTGAATCCACCAAACGTCTGGAACACATTGACAAACTGTTGATGGGAAACTCCGTCCAAGTTGTCGGCGCTCTGAGCCTTGCCAGAGAACAAGGCAGAGAATTTACGATCAAATGCGATCAAGTCTTGAGCGTACTTGCGTCGCTCAAGCTCATACTGTTGAATCACATGAAATTAGTACTATTTAGATGATCCGACAAGAAGCGTACGCACAGTCTTGAGCAATTCGGGGGACGCCCACCCACGGAGAACTTGGGTCAACTTCCAGATCAAATTGTGGGTATCGTTCATACTAGCGTTCATGCCTTGACCAGCCTTGGGCGAATGGGTATGGCCTATTTCCCCGAGTAAGTACTTGCAACTATCATCGAAAGAAAACTGCTTACAAGCGTCGCCGGCAATAAACACCCTCTCCTGTGCCGAAAATTGGCTCGCGACACGTTGCCCGATGATGTAGATGGTCCACCAATCGAGGGCTTGAGGGAACTCGAGGCGGAAGGGTTTGAACGAGCGCTGAGCGACTTCCATGATCCTCTCGGGTGTCATTTTACTCCTGTCCATGCGACCCGTGCCTCCGAGTTCAATTTCTGCGAGTTGGACATACAGGCGAACAAGGTCGCCTTCACGGGGGATGATCATGCAGCTCTAGAAAGTACCGAGTAAGTGGACGGGTTTGGTTAATTTTGATTAGATAGACGTACCCCATTGTCCGAGTGGATCGCAGTACGGTTCCGGATATCAGGGAAATCGGTATCAGGAATGGTATCAACCACGCCCCAGACGAAATCTACCCATGTCTCAGAACTGTGTCCCGAAATTCAAAAATAAATAAGCATACCTGTGTGCTCCCCCTCCATCTTCCACCCCATCTGAGTCCGGGTCCACGAATGCGCGCCGTCACACCCAACAACGTACTTGGCCCTTACAATCTCCTCCCTGTCCTCTTCAACTTCCACGTTGCTCCCGTCCGCAGCGGCCTCGTTCGAGTTCGCAGGTGCGCCGGCAACAGGTTTAGCGAGTCGCTGAGCTTCGCTCTCACTCAGCCTCTTGAGGTGTACAGTTACAGGGTAGGAATCGCGCGACGCCAACTCGGCAGGATCAGTCGATAAGCTGATGCTCGTAGGCACGACCGGCTGCTCCACCTCGATTGAGCGAGGAGGCCACGAAACTTTGCTCGCATCGGCGCGCTTCTCAAATTCACGAGGGCAAGCGCCATTGGGACCAGGTCCACTCCCAAGTGCGCGCATTGCATCGCGGAAAATGTTCTCGATGGCCCCTTGGTGTAGGGTTACTTCGAACGGATAGCGCGCGGTGGGGGCGGTGACGTCGGGGAGGCGGTCTGAACGCTCAATGCCAGTGCCGTCTAGAGATGGGTTGTAAAACGCGGCCATGTGCATCTGGTTTCCTTCCTTGAGTAGTCGTTCAGCGAGGCCATAGCTCTGCACGGTGAGTATGTTAGTGGTGGTTGATAAGGCGGAGATCAAAGACTAGTATTGGTCGGCACAATAAGCGAGCGCTTCGCTGTCACCTCATAACGTGCTTGACGCTGATCGAGGATAGTGCGGGGATAATAGACCACCAGAAACGTTGAGTACTGACCTGGAGCACCTCTATCGTACGAGGCTGGATACCATCTGCCTGTCCGGCGGCGACCTTGGAGGGCCGTTTGTCAATTATGCGGACGTTGACACCGGCCTTGGCCAATCCGTGGGCACACATTAGCCCAGCAGGACCTTCGAGATGTCAATACATGATATACAACTAGCTGTACAATTGCCCTCACCAGCACCGAGGATGAGGACGTCGACCTTAGATTCGACTGCAGGCATGTCGTAGTAGAGAGAGGAAACAGGTGTAGAGTAATGATCAGGTGGGTCTATGGTGGGTTTATATACCGGCCTCTTAGCTAGGGATCGTTGTTGACCGTACTCAAGGTCCGGCCGAGGGCTCTAATCGGCGATCACTTGGGGCTGAGCAGTGGGAGTTGTAGCCCCAAATTGGGATATTTGCGTCGGCATTAATGGAAGAAAGTTGACCAATCATCCAGCCCATTTTGCTGCGTTCGGACAAACGACGATGTGTCTAACCAACAAACATTCTCTCTCGAGCCGCGTCGGGTGGAATATTTATTTTACGTTCCTTCTTATCCCCGTAATAGGTCATAGACCCAGTTTCAATCCCAATCCTACCCTCGGGTGCACCGAAGAGCATTTCGACTGTCGGATATTTCGCGCCGATGTGCCATAGATGGTGTCGAGATGGGGTTCTCATTTGTCTGAACGGATGACAAGTTGATAAATTCGGCCTGGGCCCTTGGCGCGTAATTATTTAGCAGCCTATAGGCGCCAAAGGTGTGCGTCGGATCTTCATATGGTAAGCCCGCACGCACACACATTTGTCGTCATTGTGTTTCTCCTACGTGAGGTATCTGTATCATGTACGCCCTGATAGCATACGCAGGTGCGAGCGATTGCGTCGGTCAATATACCCCTCGGTTCGTAGCTCTTACTAACGTTCTTCGACGTACGCGTCGGCGACGCGGCTCCGCAATCGCTTCAGGCGCCAATAAGGCTTTAAATATATTTATACGACCCAAGAGACAGAAGGCTCGGTAAGAGCTTCTAAGGGATAAGACAAGACTACAAAGGCCGGACCATCAGTCAGCACAATCCAAGTGGCGAATGGAAGCCGTGTACGCAACTGGATTTCCTTCAAGCCTAGACCCCTCGTGCTATGCATACGTATGGCCTCTGCCGTTCACTAATACAGGAGCCGGCACCTTAGATACTTGGTACCTAAATATTACATTAACTTACGCACATTAATACGGCGCGTGTGGATTACGAAGATGTCGCGTTCTGCTGCACTTGAATCACCACAAGCCGAACAAGTGCAAAGATATCTTCCAGTGTTCTATGATTGGATCTCAGTCAGCATGCCACTCAAAGGCTTCATTCGGTCTCGGTAAACAGCGTATGCACCGGAATACCAACAAAAACGGGAAATTTGCGAACACAAAAGTCCGCACCCGCTCTGTGTGCGCATATCTGTTGGTCCCTCACCTTAATGAGGCCAAGTGCAGTATCTCCGCGAAAAGTTTCATCAAGCTGACAAACTTTCCCATTAACCAATAAATGCCTGGCATTTATCATTATCTACACATTGATATGTCTCGGCTGAGCTCAAAATGCAAGTCTGACAAGCTTTCGATGCCAAAGAGCCTAGTACTTCGAGCATCCTGAAGGCCCGACTGGACTCAAGCTACCTGGCTATGTGCTCGATCTATTTGAAAACGTAACTATAATGTCTTTCCAGCTCGACATAGAGCCGCGGGTATTTCTCGAGGAGCGTGTATGACTTGGTGTATGCGGATATTTTTGCACCCGGCGGAGGCACCCGGTGAGTTGGGTTGGCGGATTCCGACGCGCTTCGGTACAAGGCTTTATATTTTTCAGAGGGGCGGTGCGCACATTGCATTAACAGAGCCGAACCATGACATGCGCCGGTTACAGGATGACCCTTGTAATAGATCGCCGTTCATTCACCTGTCAGCAAAGTAATTAGACTGGTTTACAGTATTATCAACTCTAGGCAACCGCGCAATCAGTATAATACGACGGGCCCCTAATCCCCCTGATATATGCGCTGTGATTCAAATTCTATAAGAGGGCCTTTGAACGGGGTGATTGTACTAGTACATAAAAGCTAGTGGGAGATTGGTTGACAGTTTTGCGTTTGGTAGGTTGGCTTCGGTCATGCCGTGGTCATCTTTGATCGGTGGGATGGGCCATTGTAAGGGGTTTATCATGACTTGCTGGAGTTTAGCAACAACGTTTTCTGAGTCAAAAATTAAAATAAAATGCTGCTGGGGCACATTATAGGCTACCAGACTGCTTGTCTGAGCAAAATTATTATCTGCCGTTCTGATACCCTGCCAAACAGCACACCGCACCCTCTTGTGGATGAGATAAAGCTCGAACTCGGCCCGCATATGTGAGAGACTGGGCCTCGTAAAGTTGATATATGTAGGTCGAGCTTGACTATACGCTGGTAGATCGGGGACTATTCGTGCCTGCTAAACTCGCTTATAACCAAGCGATTTCGGTCATCTACAGTAGCTGACTTGTGTCAACGCAGCCACTGACGATATGATTGTATTGAAGAAAACCACACCCACGAAACTTCCATGCGTTGCATGTGCGGCACCGCCGAGGGATTCATTGGGCAAACTAATAATATGCTGCCTCGTGAACAAAGCGAATATATGCGATGAACGAGATAAATACAGTATCAAAGCACCTAGCAAGCTATCAACCAATCACCACCCACGCTGTCGAGGACCAGAGCCCCACTTCTCCGTCAAGAACTCGGTCATCCACTCGTGGAGTTCACGATAGGCGCCACGTTCGCGAATGCCATGATCGCTGTTGGAAACGAGATTCAGTCAGCCGTTTGCCCGCTGCTATATTGCGCATGCACTGACCTGTCCGTGAACATCCTGAACCTGAAACCTCGAACCTTGGCTTGGGTGAGCATGTCTAGTAGATGCGCAGAGTTGGCAAAGTGTACTATAGGCAAATTAGCGACGATACTCTTGCTGGGGCGCGAGGCTTACCATTATCATCGCCACTCCCGTGAGCCAACAAATAGTCCGCATGTCTAAACCCTTCTACCCTGCTAATACTCGCGTTAACATAACCTCCGGGGTTGTTTTCAGGCAGCCCCATATATCGCTCTGTATACACTGAGTCGTAAAGACGCCAAGATGTCACAGGTGCAACGGCCATTCCCAAAGTGTGTACTCCTGCATCGGCTTCGAGGACTTTGGATGTCATGAATCCTCCATACGACTAAATGGCAAGTTAGCCAGATTAAGGGGACGTAACGTCGATTTATTTACCCAGCCCCAAATACCGATGCGCTTCGAGTCGACATATTGCTTGGACGCCCAAATTCTTAGTCAGGGTCAGTGTATGAATAAAGCTCTGCAACGCGAGACTATGCTTACCTAGCGGCATTAATTTGATCTACAACTTCCCAATAACCGAGGTTGCCTCGCACAGGATTCCTCAGCTGTCTTCCCTTGAACCCAGTGCCCCGTCCGTCAACAACGACAACAATGTATTGGAGCGAACAAGCGAGGTAGTGGTGCCAATCCCGTTCAAACCTGCTGTGCACCATTTGTGACCCAGGCCCGCCATATCTGAGAAAGATAAATAGGTATCAACCGGTACCGCGGCCTTCCGTCCACTTACACTCTGAATAGGACAGGGTATTTCTTGCGCCCTGTCTCATCCATTTTGGGGGGACGGATTTCCATAAAATTGAGCTCTGAATAACCAAGCGCATCATTAGATCCGCCCTAGTCAGGTCATTCACTAGTCCACACACCGTAGCCATCGCTCTCAATGGTTGACCTCGTGATAAAGGGCATTTGGAACATCGCAGAGGTATCATTCAACTCCTTGTTGTCAGTGAGGACATAGTCTATCGGGTCTATTGAACAACGTCAAACTGAGTATCGCAAGGTTGAATCAAAAGCACCCACCACGGCCTTTGGTCTCTACTCCCACAACTCTTTGCCATGGTACTCCTGGACCGTCGTGGTTGAGGACGTAATAGCCCCCTTGAGGAGAGAAGGAAGCTGAGTACCACGCGAGCGTCGAGTCGTCTGTTAGGGCGACAGGCTCGGAGGGTTTCGGGACAGGGGCTCGCTGAGCCAGTGTCTGGGCGGACGGGAGAGCTACAGAGTAAATTCCACGGGCAATAGAGGAGCTCTTCGCGGCTTGGAAATATCTAACGCGAACCATCGGTAAGCGAGAAAGAGATAATGATTAGGTGGGAACTCACACAGCCCCTCGAGTTTCGTCAACAGCGAGTACGCTACCGGTAACCTCCCATTCGCCACTGGTGAGCCAGATCGGAGTTGAAGCATCAGGTGGACTAAATAATGCAATATGATTATATCCCTCGGGGGATGGCAGGATATCAAGGTAGCCGAATATGTGTTTAAGAGGAATGATATTTTGTTCCTGAACGCAGGCACTCAGCGACCACCGGAGCAAAACGGATTTTATCAATGCTTACCGATTCAATCCAACCTTCGTCTCCTTCTTCGCCTTTCTCACCCTTCACACGAACGATCTTCCCTTTGGGAATATTTCCAGACTTATCGATATTGAACAAGACAACATGTCCCTCCTGTGCCTCACGCCCAACCTCGCGCACAACCAGAGTTTCGTTTCCAACCCAGGCGACCTCGCTCACAATCTGATCCTCCGGCTTGAGTTGCTTGTCCCACGTCAGAACCGTGGTAGCGTTTTGCACTAGCTGTTGGACGATGTTCGATGCAGCTCCAGTGGTTGCATTCGTTGGAATAGCGGCCAGGTCGCAGACAACCACTTGGACGAGTGGATTCCCATAACCAGGCTTGGGATATTTAATCCTGATCGGGCTTCCATCATAGGGATTAACAGTAGACGCATTCGAAGAAGGGTTGTAGATGGGCACAACATATTCCTGGACGTTAGTTTCGTCGAGCGAGAGGTAGGCAATGTGCGAAGAACTAGGAGACCACCAAAGAGCCGAAGCTGAAGCTAGCACCTCTTCTTCGTAAACCCAATCAGGCACTCCGTGGAACAAGGTGGCATTCCCGGAGTAAGTGAGCCGAAGTGGAGTGGATTCGGGGCTAAATAAGGTGGTTAGTGATTAGGGAAGAGTAGAAGAGCCCGTGAAGCGAACAGTCATACCTAGGGTCACGTACTACGTAAATGTCGTTTGACATAACCCAAGCAATGCTGCGGCCAGTAGGGGACCACGCCGCGTGTACAACACGAGGAGGATTAGTCGGGGAGACGAGGGGGAAAGTGTGGCCGTCGGAAAGGCGGTGTAGATAATAGTTTCCGAAAGACGAGTGCCGATATTGCTTAACATAGTCGGTTTTGAGAAGAATGTGGGTAGCATCCGCCGATAGGGACCAGGATCCAAACCCAAGTTGGTTGCCGTGCTCCTGGAAAATCATCAGATACTTGAGAGCAAACTTGTCACAATGAAGCTTACATCTTTCACGTCACTTCGTTTGACGAGGGTACGGTTAGTTTGAGTACTTAAATCGACTAGTTTGATTGCACCGTTCTCCTCTATGGAGTACACACCATCGCCGGCTACTCATAAAGTCAGGTTAATCCAACGAAAGGCTTAGATTAGTAGTTACCTTCGCTGACCCAGGCCAAATTTCGCCTATCAGCCGCAAAAGTGCCGTTAAAAACGTGGTCCATGGTAATGTGTTTATTTCCAGGTGCTCGGTATCGATAGGAGGTTTGGTTGTAGTTCCGTGCGGCCAAAAAGCCGAGGAGTACAGCTAGAAGAACCAGTGAGGAAAGGGACAGAATCAAGCAACGCAGTGGTGATGGCCGCTAGAATATGTTAATTGCAGGTCGAACGTATCACTAGCAAAGATTGTACTCACCCTTCGTCCCAAAAACAGCCCGCCTGGTTCTCTCATCACGTTTGGGGGGTCGTCTTCAGCATCTTCGTCAAAGCTCCCACGTTCGACGCGACTTGGATCTAGGAGTTTCTCTTGTGCCCCATAGTCGTCGTCGCTGATGGAACTCGGAGCAGAAAAGCGACCTTCCCCGTAGTAGATAGGAGGGACGTCTGCATCGGCGAGTACATCGGATACTCCAGGAGGGTCTGCATCTTGTGTGAGCCGGGTATAGCTTGTGCGGTTGGCCATAGCACCAAGTTAACGAGCTAACTTGGTGTGGTGGTTCGAAGCTGGGGTAGTTACAAATGAGCACAGCTTGAGCGTTGTCGCAACAAGTCACGTGGTTTCCCGCCTGTGTTTTCCTTTTTGATCTTCTCTTCCCGCGTTTCTTTCTCGGCCTGGCTTGTTCTGAGCGGTTTGACCTCGTGTTCATGTAGCTCGTTAAATATGTATTCATAAATAAATAAAATAATATACATATAAGCAAGTCACGTGGTAATTAGTCACACGCTTTTGCATTTCAGCCACCCATGACAATATTGTGACACAATGTGATAAGACACTATCCCTACTTGCCGAGGATGCAGCTTTTCGGGGAAGGGGGGGGGGAGAGAAACAAGATAACAAGAGACCTATAACTACGCTATTTGATAGTGCAAACTCATCTAATTGCCACCAGTAGCTGGAAAATCATAGGATCCTCCCGTTTCTGCTGCGGCATGTACTTGTGAATCTAGAGTATTTGATCTAAGTCTGACGCTTCACCACGATCATACTTCCCTCAATCAAACGACCCACAATCCACGCCCCCGGGCAAGCGTCCTCCACGTGAGTATGACCGAGTTGTGCTCAGACTTTCAACGGAATGAGCATCCATTGTTCGATTTAACCTACCCGGGCATGGGCACGCCCTTCGCACGCGAAATGGAAGAAAGAATCTGGACCCCGTGACAAAACCCCCATGTGGGTTCATCATAACCCCTTGACCAGGCCAAGTAATGCATGAGTGCGAGCATCACGTCTCTAGTCACTCGGCCAAAAATAGTCAGCCAAGAACAACTCCGGGCAGGATTTAGCTTAGGTTTCGACTCAGTTGACATCCTTCATAGTGGGTTGGAGTTCTTTCCAGGCCGTCTTGCCTTATAAATACGCTATGCATCTGCATCGAATCCCGAGTCCCATGAACAACTCAATCTTTCACAACCCCACGGCTTGGAGCTAAACGAATTCACTCAAGCGGATCCCTAAGCAATCGGAGTATAAAATCCACTTCCTCGATTGCGCATACAGCTGGGAGTCGACACTTAGCTTCCTTCAAAGCCCAACGTACTATCCTAGCATCACCTTTCGTTCCGCTCGCCATGCAGTTCGCTGGCCTTGCTCTTCTTGCTCTCGCAGCACAGATTCTTGCTGTACCAATACCACTACATGGTCGCGGAAATTCTGCTAGTTCAATGACTGCTACTGAAATAGCATCGTACTCCTTTTACGCAAATTTTGTTGCTGCTGCCTACTGCTCAGGAACTGTCGACTGGTCTTGCAGTACGTTACAGTATGCGCACTCGTCTTTACGCCCATATCTAACCTTTATGTCTCTTCCAGAAGCTTGTAAACTTATTCCAGGATTTATCCCTTATGCAACAGGAGGAAATGGGGGAACAATACCGTTATGTACGCAACCATAGATTGAGGCCGTGGCTTGTGCTGATCACTTGAGCTCGATGCAGGGTATGTTGGATGGTGGCCTGCTGGCTCGACGGTCGTTGTAGCCCATGAGGGAACCGATCCTCTTCAGTTGTGAGTTTTAGCTGTACGTTTTAACTATGGTGGTTGGCCGACGCAAAGTTAATACTTCTAGCCGATCACTCTTAACGGATGCCAATATTATTCTGGAGTCTCTCTCCACAACCTTGTTTCCTAATGCTACGAGCTCCGTAAAAGTTCATTCTGGATTCCGGGATGCCCATGCGGCATCTGCAACCAGTGTGCTTTCCACGGTAAAAAAGATTATTGCTGAAAGAAAAGCGACCAAAGTGACACTTGGTGAGTATTATGAATAAAACCATAATTCAATTTGACGGTATGAGCTCGGCGAAATAGTTGGGCATTCCTTGGGTGGAGCTATTGCGGCTCTCGACTCGCTTTACCTGAGCCTCAATTTGCCATCGATTATTATTAAAGGTATCACTTACGGGCAACCTCGGGTAAGTTTTCATGTCTTACTGCAATCGAGCAAATCTGTCTCACTGAGCCTACTGCATTAGGTTGGGAATCAAGCATTTGCTGACTGGATGGACCAAACGGTATGGTTGCCTCCAAGGGTACCGACCTCTCATTGAGAAAAATTACCCCAAGGTCACCGATTTCTCGCGCATAACAAATAGAAAAGACCTTGTGCCAATTTTGCCTGGTAGGCGCTTCATGTGATCCAGTCCAAACCCTGACTCACTTTTCAACTCCCTAGGCCGATTTCTCGGGTTTCGTCACTCAGGTGGCGAGAAACATATTAGGTCCGAAGGAGTATGGAGTTCTTGTCAAGGTATGTGACGCCAGATACACTTCGCTCCTACGTTCCTGTGAGATGGATCATCAATTGCTAGGTCAGGAAAATGATACCAGTGCTAAATGCACCGTGGGTGCTGTTCCCACCATCGTCCACGGCAATCTTATTGATCATCTAGGACCATATGAGAGAATATGGTTAGGTACATTGACCTGTTAGCTTCATTGGGCTGTATTCCTTTGAATGTATTGTGGATGTACTTGAGGTTCGGCTTGGGGGTGGACAATAAATTGTGTCACATGGGAAGCTTAGTCATGTCACTTGTGGACCCCTAAGCTTTGGTTAATCCCGGACGATCCACCACAACCACTAGCCACATCCGTGACCTCGAAACCACCACAAAATACCTATATCTCCTATCCTAAAACCCTTTGCCGCCCCAGGTTGTGATTTCAAGTTGTCGATGATAAGCGTCGCCACCGGAGACAACCCGAAGTTGCCTGGAGTCGGAGATTCAGTCGACCCATTGTTCGTGATCGGGAACTCAGAACAGAAAGGCCTTACCAAAAGCTCGCGCATCTCGGCCAAAACTCATATCCCGGCTCATTTGAGCTCGTCTCTAGCCCCCAAAATGACCAGAGCCAATGACTCAACGAGTAAGCGTGCGAAACCCAAGGTTTATGGCACGATTCGCCCAAACCGAAAACTCGATAACACTCCAGTTCCACGTGAGTTTATTATATCCTTGATTCATATTTGTACAATATTTTACACCTCCCTACAGAGGCTGTGCCACTTGCCTTCCCTGCCAGTACCAACTTTAATTTCAGAGCTCCCGAGTTGGATGAAAAGCCCTTACTCTCAACCACAAACAGAAAGCCACCCGTACGAGCTATTCAAATCCTCCCAACGGAAGTTCTTGTACTAGTTATCCAGTGGATTGATCCAAGCCGACTTCACCCAATATTGAAGACTATGTCGCTTGTCAATCAAACGCTCAATGCATCCATCGCCCCACTACTCTATCATCGGTTGCGGCTTTTCAACTTGCGAGAAGTTTATGACTTCAGTCTCTATTTTAGACATCCTCTCTGTGTCACCTCTCTCGACATGTTCATTACACCTGATCCTAACGACATTGGCTGGCTACCGCAGAACACGACCTGGGCCGAGCGATTTGGGAATATGCTGGCGGCAATGACGCGCCTGATGTCTCTCAGAATCAATCGATGCGACGTTAGCTCCGCATTGAGCGCTATCACTACTCGAGCGGGTGATCCTAGCTTCCTTCCAACGCTACAAAAACTCTCGTTTGGGCAATGGCACGAACTGTCATGCTTAGCTCCTGGTCGCTACATTATTAGTTATGGGTTCACTTTTACGCTACATGCACCCCAAGATTACGCCAAGCTAGAACGGGTTCTCGTCGCACTGAAGCGGCATGGCCACACTATCCGGGATCTAAGTTTAACCGTTATCATCGCTCACAAACCTGACTTCGTCACGAGGCAAACTATGGACTACAGGAAAAGTATCTTGCACATAGTCATAAATCATATGCCTGAGCTGCATACTATGGTACTAAGAACCCAGTGTCAGACAGATGCTCGCCTGTATACTCTGCCACATGTGCGTGATCATCCATTCGGATATTTTGGGGAAATACTGACGACCTTGATCTTGGCAGAAGGCAGCAGATATCCTTGCCCTAGTACCTCAACGGATGCCGAACTTGAGGTCTCTCGAGATTTATGATCCAAGGTCCCCTCAATACAGATCTGTTGATATTATCAAGGGAGCGACCGAGCTATCGCAAGAGCAAGGGTTATGTCCGATGCTCCACTCCATTAGCTTGGATGGCCTATTATGGAAGCGCGCACCATCTCAGCTCTCCTCCCTTGCAGGTGTCTCACTTTATCTTTCCACGTTAACTGTCGAAGAATTACCCGGAGCAAGTGTCCTCGTGCGGTCGCTAGAGCAAAGAAAACCCCATGTGTTTGCTCCAAAAGTAACTTGGTCACCCTGTCCTTCAAATTCGCGAGGGCGCATGTGGTGGGCGAGGCGAGTATCAGAGCTACACGCTACATCGAAGGCTCAGGCCGTTTTTCTTCTTCGTCAATGGATGCTGCAATATTGGGATCACCAGCACGTAATGAATGATGACAATCAGCTCGAAAGAGCAATCACTAGAATCTAAATAGGTTATTAAGGCTACCGTAACTCTTGTACTAAATTATACAATACAACGTTGGCTTGAGGCTAGTAGTAAGCATGCGCATACATATACACTATTATTAAGGGGTTGGCAGAAAACTAGTCACTTGGCAAGAGTTTCAAGTCGGGCATTTCAGTGTCTGGTTCGGCCTACACATCGTTTTGATCCTTCTGGACTCGATACATGTGCGGTTCAGCACGCTTGGTATCCTTTAGGATTTGGCGAATTTGTATGCGCATATCCATTAGAGCGGGCGGGTCTGCTCTAGCAAATTCCGTATAAGTCCAGGCCCACAACGCGGCTGAAAGCTGATCGGGGGACAGAGCGTAAACTACCAGCACAAATGCTCGGGAGGGGTCACTGAAACGAATAGTAATCAGTAACCAAAATATACTAGTCAGATATACCTCTTACGCACTAAGCTTTAATGGTTTCCTGTAACTTCACGCACAACGTCATTTGCGCGTCGGGATACGAAAGCCAATTGAAACGCTCCGTTCCAATTAAATAGTCGCCCATTCCACACGGAGTGTCAATGTTGATAACGAATGCACCACGCATTCGAGTTGCAAGAAACTGCGTATGCTACGAGTATGTTAGTATGCCCACACACGTTGAAAGTATAAGAAATAGCCTTTGCAGCGCTCATCTGTAAACTTACCGCGTACTTCATAACGTCTTGTATATCGGACTTGAAGGTTGTAAAATGTTTGCGTGCTTTCTTGGTTGCATCGTCTTGACTTTTGGTGTTACACCATATCAGACGCTGGGACGCCAAAGCATGCCGTCCGAATAATGCGACCAAAGCAGGAGTCAGCTGGTCATATGCAGCTTTCCTGAGAATGGTACATAGTGGGAAAGAGCGATGTGTACGAGTGGCAAATATTCTGTTGATATCAAGACTCACTTTCCGATTGCATTTTTATTCACGATCCCTCCACGAAGGGCACTTTCCATGTCCACGTCGAGCTCACTAGGAGCATGTACTTGCTGGGAGGACGATGGTATATATGTCCCTATTGGGGCAGTCATAGTTGAAGCAGACAACTCCGTCGATCCGGTTGGCGCTGCAGATTGGGCTAGAGATTCGAGCCCGCTTGCTGAGATAGGAAGAGGAGAATACTGATTGACACAGTGTTGCTGGTGAGTCGGCCAAAACTCCTTCTACTTAACCAGAGCGAGTTCGGCGTTCGATCGCATGGGTGGCAAAATAAACACGACTCTTTAGGCCATCGGCGGGCACAATGGCGCGGAATCATACCTGACATCCTGGCGAACAGCTTTCGGGTAACCATAAGCATACATAGCTCAAAACAGAGGTATGCTAGACTCACTACCACATTTTTTGGCATCTTTGGCATTGTCGGGCCCTGGGTGATTGGATAAATTCATAAAATCCGGAGCCTTGCATGTGGGGACAAGCTTGGGTTGGCGCCCCATGTCGAAGTGCGTACGTATAGAGCCCTTCCTTTCCAACTACATAGGCAAAATCTTCAGCAGGTAGCTCAGGCCTTTCCATCGTGTAAGGAGTGCTACGAGAGCAGAACGATTGCGACTAGTGCAATAAGCACGTGATGAGACGTAGTCAAAGAGGCTGTACACGACCATTACTAAATAACACCTTCTCACCATTACATTTTACGCTGCAGTTCTTTTAGCTCCTGTGCAGGGCGTACAAAATTCTATCATGATTTAACAATTAGTGGCGGCTCCAACGACAGGTTTTATTGTACGGTCGAGATTATCGACTCTGGTCTGGTCCCTACAATAGACGATGCACAGTAATATATACTAAATTATCTTTGGCGCAGTATCCTTCAGTGAACTTAGGTTTTTATCCCAACATGGTACTCATTCAAAGCATCAACAATTACGGAAAATTAACGGTTCTCGGCCGCTGACAGGAACGTGATCTCCGCACAAAACAACGTGTAATTCGCGCCACATTGCCTTGGTTCTCGATTATCGGTTATCTCCGTATCATGGTCGATACCTTAGAAGGCTAGTGGCAATACCGACCCTCTTGGTCGTGTGAAAAGTGGCAAAATATACCAGTCTACGACCAAACCTAGCTGCGTGTACACAACATATGTCGTAAGTTCAATGCATGTATACTACCATACGCCAACCAGATGTGATATACCATTAACTACGCTGTGACGCTGACCCAACTCGGGCCCGGTACCCTTGAATACCCGTAGGAGCTAATAGTGTACGTTCCTGGATCAACCACGGTCCAGACGCGCCACGCCGTGATCTGTTTCATTCGTCTTTTGTACGTTCGGTTGCAATAAGCACGGAATAAGTGCTGCAAGCGCGCAAAATCTACTCGCACTCATCACCCTTCATCCCTCGGTCTTGACTTACGATGGACACCGACAAGTATGGGCTTGCACCCAGGCATATGATTTTTTTGGCATTCATGCAATGTGCCCTTCAAGGCAAGTATGCCATTTTGAAATATTAAAATACCGCATTGACGCAATTGTCACAAATTTACAGGCGTTCTTAGCCCACTTCTCGCCACGCTTCTTCGATCAACTCAAAACCAACGCCCTTGGTTTAAGGTTTATGTTATATATATCAATGTCCTCTCCGCAACCCAGACAATTATCCATACCATCCAAGCATTGGACGCCTTGGATCATGCATTCCCACTGAAAGCCGTAAGCACCAGTCGTTCTACTGATTTGGTTGAGCCAAGGTTTCACTAATCGTTAATATCCTAGCTTATAATCGCTTCCGCAGTATTAACAGCTATCACTTCTACGTCCGTTCAAGCCTTCTATATTTATAGATGTTGGCACATTTTTAAACAAAGACTATTACCCATTATCCCATTCCTGATATGCTCACTAATTGCGCTCGTATCGGGGTCATTATTGGTATGCTCGAATTCTGGTCTGGTTGAATGCAGCTAAGGTATCTGAGTTATAGGGTGTCCAAGTTGTTAAGCGCAGTGGAAGCGAGCTCTCGTTTCATCTGGTTAGTGGTACTGCCAAGTTGTTCTATGATACCAATTGACAGTGCGTAAAACAGTATAAGGCTTCCAGTATGTGGCTCTTATGTGAGGCGTGCAGTGGGTTGACTTGTTTACTTTGGCAGTGGCGATCTGGGTTTTTAGCTCGTTCGTGCTGGACTCCAGCATGTCACTTACTAGTGAGCTCCTGCTGTTGCGACTGTATCCGGGGTACTCATCACATTGTGCTAGCGATAATATACTTGTATAAATCGCGAAGAGGTAGGCGGGGAATGCGTTTAGGGAGCCTATCTTGTTCTGATGGTCAGTTAGATTTTAGCGAGAATAAAAGTGTATTGAATACAGTTTGGCAGATTATATGGGTGCGTTCTTTTTTTCTCATTTCGCTATATGCATCTGAAGCTTGACGTGAACATACAGGCATCGGCGGCTCCCCCGTCCATCCTAATGACAATGACTGTTATTGGTGGTTACATTATTGTGAGCCATACACCTGCTTGCTCCCATGCACCCAGTCCAACCGTTTTAAAAGGTTTCCGAAGATGGCTTTATACTTTCCATCATGTCCGCCGCCATGACAGGTATAATCTCGCACCTTATGGTTTTCTTACAGCTGACTTGCGTTGGAGGCAAGATGTTTGTTCTATCCTTAATGGTTACCCTGGTAGGGTAAGCTTTCTTCTATTGAATTCTATTCGTATAACCCAAGCTTATGTGCACCTGCAGACGGGGATACATCCGTCAACAACTTGAACAAGTACATCAGCAGCGACGATCCCATATAAGCCTTTCTGGGGATACTGCAAGCGTAGTTAGTCCGCCTGTCTTTGCACATATGGCAGTAAGGATCACGAGACGCCAGTTGAATGATCGCTAAGTAGTCCTATCCTCAGTTTACTGTCTCCGCAGTCGAGTCAAGTAGGGGCCCGGCATGTACGGCAGAATACGACCAAGAGGTAATCGCTGATAGGGACCAGGTAAGTGAGTGGTATTCCCGTGAGGAATGTATAATAAATGGAATGTTAGATCCCGATGACATTAACTCAAGATGTTGAGTCATACCGAGTGGTTCGTCAGGTTCAACTTTCGTCGCAAGCGTGAATCATTCCACGCGTGGAATCCCAGATTATATCTGCAGATTATTGTAGCATCTCATTGATTTTCTGTGTGTCTAGCTAGTCAATCTTCGACTGTACCGTAGACACGCTTACTGGTATACTAATTCAACCTCGTCAAGGGCGTGATTGTTGGAGAATAAGCGCCGAAGCTCGTAACCTGTAACAGGCTTGAAGGCACAATGGTGTAACTCCTACTTCTGACCACGCACGACCAACGGGTAATCACCATTCTTAGCTACGCTGGTGTTGTAAGTTCCCGGAACAAGACAAAATCGCAATTGCACTGAAGAGATCGTACGAATAGACTATCTAGAACGACACCCTTATGAAATGATATCATGTCCTCGTCCTTTCGCCTTCCACACGGATGGCATCCAACTATAATTATCGCTCAGGTAGCTCACCTGACTTACTCTCACACAATAAGTAATCTCTATTTTACAGATTATCGCTCTTCAATGCTTGCACTACCTTGTCCTGTCCTTAATAATCCCGCCCCTCTTAACCCTTTTCGCCAACCCCTATGCACTCGCTTATGAAGGAGGAGCAGCCAACGTTGGCATGGTGATGGATTGGCGAGAAATGGTTGGGCGCGCTACATTTCGTGAACCTCGAGGGCGTGGGTGGAGTGGATTTAGTAATAGTGGCGCGTGGAGCGGGGGTGTCAAGCTTGGTGGCGATTCTGTCCCCCAAGGCCAGGAGGAGGCATGGGTAGATCCGGTTCGGAGCTGGTTGATTTCGTTATGCTGGCTGACTGCCTCGACTGCCGAGTGAGTGATTTAATTTCGCCTCGCGTAATAAGCCTAACGCAATACGTGTAGCGTCTACTTTTTGTACATTCTCGTCCGACGCCCCACGCACATTCTCGACTTTGCCCTCACGTTGATTCTGAACCATACCATTCTAACGACCTACTATGCCCGATCACTTCCCACGTCGCTATTTTTCTGGTTGATCATGGCCCTAGGGGCAGTGATCTCGGTTGTCGGCGCCGAACAGATGTGTGTCAAACGGGAGATGCGAGAGGGAATTGAAATGGCAGGAGAGGAACCAGATGAGGAAGTCGAGATGGGACGTAGGGACTGAATATCTAGACGCTAAGTGCTTGTATGATCCCCGTAGCTGCTTTTACACCTTATTTATTGTGCGTCCGACCAATGGAACAAAATTTCGGACTTGCACCATGATGGATTTGTGCATCCTATTTCTCCATGTTCGGCTTTCGGATTATGGCTGGGACATGCGGTCATTTACTTATGAATTTGGACCTTTAGACGGGCCACTTGACTCATTATCAGCCACGCCTCAGCAGCCACATCGTTTCCCTGCTTCGGGCGAGATTCAGCGATGCCGTTAACATGCTGCGCACGCAGGGTCATCTGTCCGATGGGCCGTCAATCACCCCGATCTAGTTTTGCCTTTATACCACGAGTAGAATGCATTGCAGTAAATTCGTGTCACTCAAACAAGCTTTTTTCTTCTCAGAGTACTCCCGAACAAGTAGCATTTGGCTCGGTGCCGGATTGGCTGGGTGTAGTACTGTGCAACCTCACGTGACATAATACTTTCGAATTGCTAACCCTACCCCAATTTGGATCATAATTTCTCCCTCGTGTTGGCATTCGGCTCGCGTTCTTGATGGGACTGGCAACTATTGGAGCGGGTGAAAATATTATTATACATCCGTCGCTCGGACTAATGATCATGTTCATTCATCATCACGATACGATATCTCCAGGCATTGCTTCATCAGCATCATCGTGTCTAAATGCGTACGATCTGAGCTGGCACGCCCTACCTCGGCAGAATGACCCCATGCCGCTCCCCAACCAATTTCTCAAGCTTCTACTGCGCGCAGACCAGAGGTATGACCTCGTCAGAAAGGTAGATTTTGACTTTTTTGACATGATCAGAGTTGATATCTAAACAATCTTAATCGTGGCGACTGACGAGTGGTCTGTCGGGCCGGATCGTTGCCACCTAGTGCAACCCTAGCTAGTGCATTGCGCGTTCGGGTCGGTTACCACTTGGATAGAGTGTTCAGCCTTGGCTTTATGCGATGTTACGGTGTGTTATCAAACTCTCTGCAGCGTATCGCAATTATCCATCTATCCATCTTCTATTCTCTATGGACCCAAGTGTCCGATGCATGCAGAGTTCCTGAAACTTGCCTACAATGACGCTGCCCACATCTTCATTCTTACCCCATGGGCGATCCCAGCGTTCCTCAAGCTCGCGAGACCGGTTCTGAATGAAATTCGACCACCCGAGACTCGAAAGCTTGATGTGCATGTATGTAAACTAGCCTATACCTTTTTCATTACACGTAAATATACATGGTTCGGCCCCTCGACCGCAGCTCCTATTTCTCACTCACACTTGCGGATCAATTGGCTAGCGTTATTGAACTCGATGTCCCTGAAAATTCGCGAAAAAACGGATTAGATTACGTCTCGTTTTCCGTGCGGTATTGATCTCGAGACCACACGAAAAACGTTTAGCACTCGACTTTCCAAGAGGCAAAAACAAGTAGAGACGTTTAGGGGGCTCACCCCTTTTAGGACATCCAAAAACGCATGTTTCATCTCGACGCTCGGTTCTCTTCATCGCGTTCTGTTCGGGACGCCGGTTTAGGGTAGACCGCATGTATAAATGAAATACACAAATTAAAGGGGTCCTCCTTCCTTGGAGGAGTCGGCTCCGTTGCTTGGCCAAGACCAGTGCTTGGTTGACTAGCTACGGGCGCATGTATGATTCATAACGGCGCGTGAACGCCGACCGGGGGGGGGGGGGGGGGGGTTCGCGTGTGTAGGCGCTGGGAGGGAGGGTTGCGTATGCCTCCAATCACAAACCATGCGACTTGCTGCCCAATGACAAAACGTAGATCAGACAAACATGCGGAGACAGGGGCTATCCGGTGCGAGTCTCGGTGACTCAGTCGGCTAATATTCTTATCAAGGATACGAATGTACTGGACATTAATTAATGACTCGGTTACTGCGGAGAACTTGCCGCCGGTATCGCTCAGACGAGTGTCGCCCGAGCCAGAATACCAGGAATCGGTCTTGTGAGAAATGGCTCCAGCGGATTACCTGTTTAAGCGATCTGTTTTAAGAAGATAAAAGTCTGAAACAGACAGTATGCAATTTCCATGTGGCGAATTACCCGAGAGCAAGGCACGTCTCACACGTGCTGCAAATAAATCCCGCTGGTAAGCGATGAGCTCGGGCCAGTCTAGCTGACCGAGAGAATCCAGAGGTGGTGGATGGTCGAATTCTGAGGGAGTGTGGGGAGATATGAAGCTTCCGATCGAACTCTAACGAGTATCCAAAAAGGTTGGACCATCGCCGGGTTCTGTAAAGCGTTACGAGATCAAATTCTACAGTAGGGTCCTGCCCTGTCACACCTCCCATAAGACTGGCGTGACGGCGTGTGCGTTCCGTCAGTGTTTTCTTCCCTCCCTCTGCGCACTGTATCTAAAAAAGACATAGAATGGACACTTTGAAGAACTTGCTCGTTCCGGGCTCTAATGCACTTCAGGACACGCTGAGGCTCGTTGTGATTGGTGGAGCGGTGGAGACCGCGCGACGGACAGCCTATACGGGGTGGAACACGTTTGTTGACTCTTTGTGCGTAGTGCTCCCTTTCACTTTGACAACGGCTAACCATCTCATAGTTTTCTGACGGCGACGTTCACGCAGGATGACTAGTAAGTTGAACGGGAAAACGTTTGCTTGTGGCTGACCGTCCAAGTCCGTATGACTGGGTGATGCACTGGCTCTCGAAGCAGGTGAGTTGGTTGTATTTTTGTTTACATTTGCTTATGCCCGGTTAGCCCGCGTGGAGTCGAGCCCGCGAGTTTGAGATCACGACACGTAGCGCTGATTCGTCCCGAATGGGCGTCAAAACTCCAACGGACCAGGAATTTGAAGAGGACGAGGAGTTTGGAACTGCCAACGACGATGAACAACTTGTGCACGGACGGCGTAAGCGCAAGGTGGCGTTGATGCCTTCTCCGGGTTAGTCTCATGACGTATTTCATTTCAACGCTAACTCGCTTGCAGATACAACTCACAACATTTACTACCGAGGCCATTGGCTGCGCGTGAGGACATGAAACACTTGGATTGGACTCTAGCTCACACCTTTACAGATCACCCGCACAGGCACCCGCGACCCCGGCGGCCGTGGCGAGCTTAAGATTAGCGTCGTAGCGCGCAACAACACCATTATCAAGAAGCTCGTTCTTGAGGCAAAGCACGAGTATGAGCAGGACATGGAACACAGAGGTACGTCGTTTGCGTGGGAACGGTCACGTGTTCTGACAGCAAACAGTTCATATCTTCCTGGCCGATCAGTAAGATCGAGATTCTTCCTGGCCGATCGCTTACTAACCGATCGTGTAGGAGTGGCGGATGGAGATGGAACGGTGCTCGTCAGAAACGCCCCATGTCCTCGATTGTGCTTGAACCCGGCGTCAAGGACATGCTCCTTACCGACGCCAAGGATTTTTTGCGTAGCGAGGACTGGTACGCGGAGCGAGGTGCGTATTTGAAGGCTTGCTTCTGGCTGTGATTGACATTTGATTTAGGTATTCCTTTCCGTCGCGGGTACCTGCTTCACGGCGTGCCCGGAAGTGGCAAAACCTCGTTGATTCACGCGCTGGCTGGAGAGCTCGGCCTTGACATTTACGTTGTTAGCTTGAGCATGAAAGGGTACGTAGTGTGATCACGCTCGTCATGGGGCTTGCACTGACGTCGTATAGAATGAGCGACAACACCCTGACCAATTTGATGGGCCGTGTTCCCCAGAGATGCATTCTATTGCTCGAGGTGCGCAACATCTAACGTATTGTAGCTCAAACTTACGCCTGTAAAAGGACCTCGACGCTGCGTTTACACGGGGCACCAGTCGAGATGCCAAGTCTACCGGCATTCCTACCGCAAAGACCGCTGCTGAAGTAGCCAAGGGCGACGACTCGAATACCCTTAGCTTGAGTGGATTATTGAACAGCCTGGATGGTGTTGCCGCTGCTGAAGGACGGTGAGTACCAATATGGGATTATGAGCGTGTGCTTAATTTGGCCCAGACTATTGTTTGCCACCACTAACCACATCGAGCGCCTCGACCCAGCACTATCTCGCCCAGGTCGCATGGATGGTAAGCACAAATCCTGACCTTTATTACTGATCTCACCACTTGAACAGTCTGGGTGGACTTCAAAAACGCGTCGAAATGGCAGGCCGAAGGCATCTTCAAGAACTTCTTCCCCTGCAAACCCGCCCCCGGCTCTGACGCCGAAAAGAAGGCCGAAGAAGACGCGTCCAAGCGCCCGCGCAGGAGGCACGACATTCCGCTGCTTGAAGCCGATGAAATCGCCGAGCTCGCCAAGCGGTTTGCAGAGCAGATTCCTGAGGACGAGCTGAGCGTCGCCAGTCTCCAGGGGTACCTTTTGAAGAACAAGACCAGGCCAAGGGAGTGCGTTGATGAGGTTTCCGGTGAGTGCTGAGTTTAAGCGTATAGAATGGGCGTTGATTCATTGTTCTTAGACTGGATCATCAAGGAGCGCGAGACCAAGGCTCGTCTCAAGCGCGAAAAAGAAGAAAAGGAGCGCCTCGAACGGGAAGAGGTACGTGCTATCACTCCTACTAATACCATGTACTCACAATTACTACCAGGCCGAAGAAAAGGAACGCAAGGAGCGTGAAGAAAAGGAGGAGAAAGAACGCAAGGAGCGTGACGAAAAGCGCGAGAGGCGCAAAAAGGAGGCTAAGCTCAAGGCTGAGCAGGACGCCGTAGGTTGCCTGAGTTGTGCCGTAAACATGGTGCTTACCGACGCAAGTCCCGACGCAAGCGGTCATTCGCACCTTCACCTCTAGCTTCTTCCTCCTCTTCTACTGCTCCCTCTACCGATGCTTCCACTGCACCTTCTTCCACCAACACCGATGCTGATGCCGATTCTGATGACGACGACGCCGCAACTCACACTGCTGTGTCTGGTAGCAAGTGGGTTAATGTCAAGAATGGTCTCGAGGCTGTCTCAACTGCTGGCATCATCGAGAGTGTCCATGACTCGATCGCTTGAGCGCCATGTTTGAGTTCCGTCCTCGTATTCTGTGTCTCGCGTACCATGTTCTCTCTGCCCCTCCCCTCCCCTAGTTTCGATGACCGTGACTCTCGTTTTCTCGACCATCTTTTGAATGACTGACTGACTTTAAAGACTATCTAAAAACCATCCACTCGCATTTGTAGATTCTGTGCATCGCTTTGACTCTGGCTATCGTTTTCCGTTGTGTTTCGTATGTCTAATAATACACTCTGGTTTCAATATATCGTTTCTATTGGGCTCTCGAGTTTTTCTTGCGTGGAGAGGAGTGTCAGAATGGCTGGGTGACTGTATGCGGACTCGGGCAGTGAAACAAGCACCGACTTGCCTAAGCCAAATCTACCTTCGGCCTCCGTACCGGTCCCAAAGTCCTCCAAGAGATCCAGGCATGTTGGCTTCAACCGGAAATGCAAACCATTCACCGCCCAACGTTAAAGCACATGATCCGCAATGTTCTCGATCCTCAGCAGCAGCAGGAGTCTCGAATTACTCGGCAACAACGCGGACCAGATCACTCAATAGTTTTGCCCCGCTTGAGGACGTCCAAGAAGGCCAGATGAAGTGCCGCAGAGTAAACCGGTCTCACAACCTCGCCGTTAGACACATGTACGCCACACCAAAACAATCGAACCAACTACTCAGTCCCGCCATGTCACTTTTCGATTATTTCCATGTGCATTTGCCACCCAGATGCTCCCAAGTAAAGGGAGCTTCATGTTTAGGTACGGTAAGCACTTGGGTCTGACTACTCGTTGTAGTGATCGGGTCAACGCGCTCATATCCCGTCGGCTTCGTTAGCATTTACATACTTGGTGCGATCGAAGGGCATGCGAATTCACCAAGGCGAATCGAATCGTTCAACCAAGTCACATTGGACCCAATAATTCTTGTTAGTGGCTTCTGGAGCCACCATGAGGAACGCAGAAGGGCAGGGATCGACTTTGTCAGATCTCGTAAAACTGTACGGAACCCTGAAGCAATCAGTAAACCACAATGAGCCTTGCTCTTTGCTAAATAAAACTTGTGGTCGGCAGAGAGGAAGCGGAGTCATGAATCGCCCGATCCCGCTATACAGCCTTGGTGGCTGAAGGCGTGGTTTCTTAACCTCCTGAGGTCGAGGACGTTAAAGAAAGTAAACGTTGGTAGTGCTGGACACCGCAGCACTGCTCCAAGTGCAGTTCCGTTGATAGCCACATGTGTGGGACGCCAAAGCTTTATCGTTTTGCCTTAATTGTGCTGTGCTCCGTTGATCGCCCGTTGTCTCTCGCCCTAACAGACATACCAAAATGGTTTGATCGAGGCCTTATTGAGCGCTCTGTTCAAGTTTCATCCACTCTCTGAGTCGACGGAGGATGCTAATTCGTCTCGCCCTCAGATTGACTGCCATGGATCGTAGCTTCCTTATGCGTTAGATTGAGCACCCTTACAGTCCGCCACCATAGATCACCCAACCTAGTGCCTCACTTAACGCAGCACTGTCAATCCAATTGAATCTATGGGAGCGCGACACGCCAGTAATACAATTTCATCAGCTTTCCCCACCGAATGACAACACGGTGGCATTTAGGTTATAAACGTAGGGGCTTACAACACGTGGGGAGCAATAGTATTTATAACTTTATATGGGTATATAGTCCTATTCTGGCTTAGAGACGGACAACATACGTGTTGGCACAAATATTGAGTGGATTCGATCCGGCAAGTTTAATGCTTGACTTGCCGCCCGAAAAAGACCCCCGAAAAAGGCGGATTGTATCGTTGAAAACCAATTGGATTGACAGCTAGCAGGGTTCTTCACCGAGGAAGGGACACCGCACTCCACACGTGTTCATGCGCCGATTATCTGGTGACTAAGGTTCGTTTGTCGAGCGCTTGATTGGGGGGCAATGTGGAGCGGGCGCGGACGATGGTTGAGCCAAGTCGAGTCTCTACAGTTGCGTCGACGTTGTTGCATGCAGTTGGGTTGTGGTGGCGATTCTGTTTTGGGTCGTCTGAATCCACAAGGTCTAGTCCAGTCGGGGTCCAAAACAGATGTGACATGGGTGTGAACATCACTGAGACGCGCGGGAAGTTCGACTATTAGGCAGGGCGTTGATGGCCGCTTAAGAGCAATGCCGCGGGGCTTTGTATATTGGTGACGATACGAGGAAATGTACGCAGCGCTAATAGGTTCGAAAAGTACCAATCAGCCGGTTGTCATACGCCCAGAGAAAGACAAATGGAAAAGACTTGGACCCCTGGACAAGTAAAATAGGCGTGTGCCTGCGCTATCTCCTTAATGGTTTAAATTGTGCATTCAAACGGTCAACGGCGTATTAATGATTTCCTGTAACGGTCGTATCAAGGCGAGACCACCGACTAACACCGGGCTCTCTCCTATGCCCATTTCCCACAAAACATAAGCTGTGGGATACAAGTAGTTATTCGCCCCACTCCGGGTCCGAGGGTAGCGTTTAAATACCGGACACACGGCACGCGATCCGGACGCACGCATATAGTACACAGAGCCAAGTTACCACTATCTAGACACGCCTAGCCTTAGAACGACAAGATCCTACTCCTGCGTGTGGGCATAGGTTTAGGCATCTCCGCCGGGTCGGGAATTGAGATGTGAGCAAGTTCAATGTCCGCACCCCTATCATACCATATGTAAATGTATGAAAAAGTTGATTTGCGGTAGTCTCCTTAGGGCTTATATGCGCATCTTCTGCTATTCAAAACGAGTGAGAAGTTCGTCCGTCTATGCATGCATCTGTACCTTTCGAATCGATCGATCTTCTCATCATCGTGATTAGCATTGGATCGCATTTCGTTTCGCCAATCCCAGATCTGGCGTACTGGTGATTCACCTTTTTGAACGAGTTGTCCAAGTAACCTGAACCTTGGGAGGAATAGGAAGTGAATCTACGACTATTCAATAATTGTACGTATTCAATGACTTGCGCTCTGTTTTCGCTTCCAGAGTTGGAGGAACCGTAATATCTACACGAGCCTAGAGGCAGGCTGTCGATCAACCCTGCCAATTGTATCGTCGCTCGATGAATACGCCCACTGAGTTAGTGGAAATTCTGTGAGGGGCGACGACCCTATTCAGTCTTCCTGAGAGTCCCTTGCTGGCCAGAAACAGGGACTATTCCTACTCGAATGGAGAGTATTACATCTCATTGCTCAATCAAGTATATTGGAGGTTCTGGGGCGTGGGAGTCTTGTCGAAGCTCTAAGAATATTCGGGAGTACACTCTCCAGGAGGAACCCAAGCATAGTGCTTCGGAGCATACGCTGAGCACACGTACAAACTGAAAAAACTTGAGTACCCCGTTTCGCTAACTTGCCTTGTTCAATATCCGTCTATCAATGAGAAGGCCCAAGCCTCAAGACATTTATGGACATAACCAAGCTCCGTGGCCTCGCCTCCCAGTCCAGTCATTTCGGGGAGCACCAACACGCAATTATTCGCTTATCCTCTATAGGATGTCTCCGCGAGCTATCATTGTCCCGTACCTTTGTTTCTGAGAACATCTTGTCAGAACGAGGGTTGAGCCCTGTTTAACTGGGGTTCGTTATATGCGTCGTTGTCATTGATGACAAGAAATCAAGAGCAAGCGCGCTCATTGTGATGACCATGCCTCGGTCTCGCAGTGAGCATTTTCCCTGGCCCCGACTGTTTCAGGGAGCGCTCGCACGCGAGCACCCCCTCTGTCTCACCCACTGACACCTTCATCACCAACTTCGGGGACCGGCATCTGACCTAAGCACCCATGACCTAATACCAACTCCGACCCGAGGACGAATCTAGACCACTCCAAGCCGAACAATGACCAACAAATGAAATGTGATAATTCTCCAATGGTTAAATACCATACAAAGATAACAATGCGTTGAAAGCTTCAGTAATAATGGCAATAAACAAATGCAAAAGAGTGTCCGAATCACGCATTCAAGCTGACCTCGCTCAGGGTCTTGAATGCCTCCTTGTACGCGTCCAAGAGCGCCTTGACCCGGGCGCGCTCGCTCACCAAGTTCTCGTCCTCGTGCAACAGGCTGTCAAACTTTTCTGGGTTGTACAGCGTGGAGACCAGGCGGTTTTGGACTTGTTGGCAGGTATGGTTAACGAGCAGGTGCATGATCGCCTTGGGGACGATATCCTGGATCGTCTGGCGCACGATACCAAAGTAGGAAGCAATGAGCGAGCGAATGAGAGAAGTCTCCCATTCGTCGCGCTGGCTCGTGGTGAGATCACCCTCGGCCGGAAGCTGCCTAGGGTTAGTACTAGCCATCACCAAAGTGGGGGGGCACTCACAGCCTCGATGTGCCGTCCTAGACTCTTCATATCGTACGCCGCATTCTGGGGCGACTCGAGCGAGCGCCCACGCGTCTCGAAAGCTGAAGGGGGAGCTCCACTCTCGCTCATCGTGTCCCGCCCGATCGAGCGCTCGTGGCGGGGACCGAGGAGCGCGGCCGTCGTCGCGCCCACAACCCTGCTCCCGTTCATACTATTCGGCGTCATCGCCCCGCTCGCCGGGGGCTGCCCACCGAAAAAGTAGCCGAGGAACGTGTCCTTGGGGCCCGAGGCGACGTCGGAGCCCGTAACAGACGACGCGCGACGGTGCTTCTCGCGGTGCTTGCGGCCAGCGTTGGACGTCGTCTCGGGGTCCGAGTGTTTCGCCGCATCGCTCAACCTCGGCCGGGCGGGTGCAGAGTGGATAGGGTTCGGAGGAGCCGGGCCGCTCGGGGTGACGAGGTCGAGTTCTTCCAAGTCGTCATCGGGGGCGTCGCTCGTGTTGAGTGGCTGCTGTGGGTTGGTCAGAGGGCATACGCGTGCGAACCGAATCAACCTACACGGACCTTGGCGCTCTTCTCGGCCTTTTTGGTAGGCTTGCGCGTGCGCTCGGCCATGCTCATCACTGCCTGGTCGTTGCGCATAAACGAGGGGTGGTTCGTGTTGATGTACGCGGCCTGGATGTCGATCAGGCTCTGGGTGTACTCGCTCGTCGGGCCGAGTCGTTCCCGGAGGAGCTCAGAGATGGCCTCGATGAGCTCGGTATGGAGTTTGGGGAACCGGGCGAGCTCCTTGCTGGTGCAATTGTGGCAAATCTTGACGAGCTCTTCGTAGACGAGTTCGACGCAGCGCAGACTGGGCGATTCGAGGAGCTTGATCTGGGGCTTGACGAGCAAGTCGAAGGCGAGTTCGGGGACAAACATGCTCGGGCGAGGGCCGTGCGAGTTGCGGATCGCGGTGCGGATGTCTTGGGTCGAGAGGCTCCCGGCGGCGTCGAGCGAGTTGAGGGCGTGGCCGAATACGTCGTTGAAGATGTAGTAGATTCGTGCGCCGCCCGAGAGCTCCTTGGTCGAAATGTCGAGCGAGGTTCCTTCGATCGAGGACACAAAGTCGCGTGCGAATTGGGTCATCAAACGAAGGATCAGAGCTCCCTTCTGTTGACGCAAGAGTTAGATTAGGATTGATCAAGGACTTGGTGCGTACCTGATGTGCGTCGCCAAACAAGCTCGAATCGCCAAACGAGTTGAGCTCTTGCTGGGTCTGGCCCATGAGCGTGTTCAACCGCGCCTTCATGTCCGGGAGCTTTTCGCGAATATGGTTGATCAAGACCTGCAACGAGATGAGTGGGCGTTCATGATAGCATACAGGTACTGACCTGGTTCAGGGTCTTGGCGAGGTAAGCCGTGCCCTGCTTGTGCGCGATATTCCGATAGGCAGCATGCTCCCTAAAGAACTTGGTCTCGTTGATGCGGGCATCCTCCATCGATCGCTCCGTATTGATGTCCTGCTGACTACGGTTGACGACACCAATAAAGCCGAGCTTGAGCGGGTACACGCGACCGGTGAGAATATCGAGGGCATGGGTTCCGGCATCCATGAGGTCGAGCTTGGTCAGCACACCGATCGTGCGCTTGCCCTGGGGGTCGACGGTGCGCGCGAGCTTGAGCGAATCAGAATTGGCGAGATCGACATTGGCGGGCGAGACGGCGAGGATGACGCTGCTTGGGATAAGCACGTGAAATGAAATGAAAAAAATTAATATCGCACCAATTGGGCTTTGTTATATAATCGACAATGAGGTTTCGAATCTGTCGCTCAATGTCCGAGGGTTGGTCGCCTACCGGGATCTATCGGGGCATGAGCGACGATCAGGCACGGTATGTGGACTGACCTTGGTGAGACCGGGGAGATCGACGAGCGTGAGGTTGAGCACGTGTGGACTGTAGATCCTCAGTGAGATGGGCAGCTTGGACACGCCCTTGTTCTGCCCAGCGACACGGAACGTCTCTGCCTCGATTTCACGGCGAATTTCACCAAAATCGGAGAATTTCTTGTCGGTGTGCAGGAATTGGCCGTACTCGGTCGCTGGCTCGGGCGTGTGGATCAGCTGTAGCACCAGCGGTCGCCGGGTCACGATGCCCTGGCCGCGAGGCAAAAAGTCTCTGCCGACGATCCTATAAAATAATTAGCAAATAAATTTGATCGTAGGTCACTGGGCTCACGTCTCGAGCACACTCGACTTGCCCGCGGACTGGCTGCCGACCTGGTCGCAGGGCGTAAGCAAACGATAATATACAAAACGATCTACTTACCACCGCAATCTGCGGCATGTCCAGCTCGCCGCCTGTGCTCACGTGAATAAAAGCAACAACAGATATATGCGACGCACCAAGGTTGGCAAACGTGTCCTGGAGCTTGTTGACGAGTTGGATGAGATCGTTATCCATGGCCGGTGGGTTGTGGGGAAACAGAGCGGTGGTGGTGCTTATAAGCGTGCTCAGAGCCCAGTGCCTCGCGTCAAGCGCCGACACGTGAAGCCTCGAGGACCCCACCTGCATCTCCAGAACCCGCCATTTCATCCCACCATGGCCCGCAACGCAGGAAAGGGCATCATCGCCATCGCCATACTCGGCCTATTGCATGGTGAGCACCAGCCGAACCTCCTATCTGCTCTGACAAACCACACCAGCTGCCTATTCTGCCTATGAACGTACGTCCACGTCTCCAATACACGATGTTTATTCATCATTCTTTCCCAGATTTATCGCTGCTCAAGGCTCTCGATCGGCCAACGCCCACCAGGCTGCCGGCGGATGTGAGTGGAGCGGTGTGTGTATACCGCGCGCTCACACGTTGCAGATTATAATCGAGTGTTTCCTCGCGCTGGCCGTCTTTCTCGTCGGAGCAGCCATCCAGGCTCCGGACCTCAAGGAAAACTCTTGGGCCAGCGAAATGCGCAACCGGTCAGTCTCACGTTCTAGTCCCTTCGCTCCTAACTTTTTTTTCACAGCAAAATCGACGACGTGCACTCGCGGCTCGGATTCGCATCCTTCAACCACCGCGGGAGACTCTTGTTCGGAGGAAAGCCCGCAGAGTAATACAGCACTTAATATATTTCATGCTAGACAATCATAAGCCCAACCCACCGAAACTAAATCCACCGAAAAACTCACTCTACTTTTCTCTCAAGGCCTTCATCAACGCCTCCCTCGTCTCGGGCTTCACACCCACCCAATCCCGTCGCTCATTCCTAAACTCCTCGATCCTCAAATTCTTCGGTCCATTTTGAGCCGCCAACACATCCACCACGCGCACGGGGGGCTTGGATTTCGATACAGCACTGGTCGGTGCGGGTCGGACGACTGCCGAGGGTGGGAGCGTGGAGATCTTTAGGGGCTTGATTCGTGAGATGAGATGGACTGTTGAAGACATGCTGCGTGAACGGGCGTGTGAGCAACGTGCTGCGAGGCGGCCGTGAACGTACGTGACGATGACCGACTGGCGGTGGTGAGGCGCACAGAGCGCTCGGCGGCAGAGTCACGTGGGTGCTGGCTGGTGTCAACTGGCAAGGACCATTGGTTATCGCGTGCATTCAGCGTGTTTGTGCTCCGAGCCAAGGACCACACAACGGCATGGGTTATCATAACACTACCAAAGTAGTAACACCCTATACCAGACGTTCGAGAATATGCAAGAGAGTTCGTTGCTGGCCCTATAACGTGTCCTACCTAGGATGGTAACCTAACCCCCCATGATGTAGTCTATTGATCACCCCTGTATACTTGCGGACCGTCAACCGCTCATTTATATCTGAGGTCACTTGACACCTATGCCAAGTAACTATACATTCAGAACCACCACATGACATCATCTAATCCTGAGGAGCGTGGTGGACTCGAGGCCTGCACCTCGTATTTATCTCTTCTGTGTGTCTGCCCCTATCTTATGTATGTGTAAATATTTCTTCTTTCGTTAGCTTGAGGGCAGGAGTCGCTGTTGAGCTCATGTACGTGGACGTTGTGATTCGTTCGAAGCCGTCATACGGTTGCTCTCTAAATGGATTCTGGATGCTTGCGAAGGGCGAAGAGGTGGAGTATCAGCGTGTTGGGGAAAGCGTACGAAGCATGTCTCGTTGCTTGTGCAATCATCCCAAGTATAAGAATGTCTCATACGATGTTTGGCTCATCAACTCTTAGCTATGGAGTACACTCAATTGCATCTGCATAGATTTATTCTTTTCCGTAGAGCACTGTGGGCTCCAGGTCTCTGTAAAAGAAGTGATTTTGTGCTAACATCTACCAACGTTGTTGACATGATACTCAAGTAGGCCTCATTTTATAGTTGGAGTTTGTTGGAACAACTACATCTTGGCACTCAATATCAGGTTAACCTGCGTGTTCTGTCAGCGGCTATGAGTGGACTTTGTATATCCCGGAGGTTTGATGTCTGCAGTGCGGTCAATGTGTCGAATTTATCTTCACCCTTGTCTGTACTCGCTGGCTTTTTCTGGCTGGGAGGTGATCATAGAATAACCTGTGGCTCAATGGCCAAATGCCGTGCAAGCCGTATACACAGAATTAATGAGCGGCCCAAGGCGACCTTGCCCCGTACATCGAGCTTGGTGTGCTGACCTCTTCCTCTCCGCCATTTAGGCTTTATTCACAGACGCCTCACGGAGCTCTCAAGGGAATGCGCAGCCTCCCCCAGCTTCACACCGATTGACGTATATGCGCCTTCTGGTGGGTGTCGTCCAACAACGCCTAAACCCCTGTCCGATTTCCGCCCAATATTCCCCAACTTGTGTTAGTCATCACAAGATACTCACATCATGACAAAATGTAGCGGTCAGTCGCACAATCGTCACGGATATCAAGTCGCTTATGTTTCATCCATTCGCATGAGTCACATTAGCGCCCACGGATCAATAAGTAAATATCCCTTAAGCGCAAATACATGGAGACAACTTGCCTTTAGCGCTCGATTACGGTAGGTCTTCTCATTATGATATCTATGGAAAGACGAGTGTTGACTAGTGGGACGAACCCATCTCAGGGCAAGGCGCGCTTGCGCGAACCTGATTAACCCTGAACACCCGTATCTGCTCGTAATATCTATTATGTAGCCTAGGTGATACATCTGTAGGTGATATTGCTTCCGTTTTAGACGACACAACTTAGATTCAGCCCCGGAACTTGCCATGTGCTAACAAGAAGATGCGTTGATGTGCCGTAGGCGCGTGCGGAACAAATGCCGGTAGAGGGAGTGCGAACTTGCCACTCTCGATGGGCATAGGACCGCCGATAGGTGGCCACGGATTTGCCGCTGTGGAGGAATAGTGTGGCAAGAACTACCTCAGCGGCAAGCGTCATACCAACAAAAGGGTGTCCACTTATTGATAAGCGACATATGCTGTTAGATACCGGAAATGGTAAAGAAGATCAGGCCTGGATGGAATTCGAAGGTACGTCTTTATCAACAAGTTCGGTTCAAACTTGCCATACGTCTCCTGGCTCGTTTCACTGATCAAAAATAGGGTGACTACAAAGCAATACTTCCGACTCTTTCCCTGCTGAACCGAGGACATAGCCTTTAAATAACCTGATCTAACAGCTGGTCATGTGCTGACGGCATAGCATATATTTACAGCCCTCGTTACATGCATACATGCCTTGCGACGACTTCCCGATGGGGAGCAGCATCTTCTCAACCAGTCCTCATTCTTGCTAGCAGCATTCCAACCAAATACGCCCAACGGCCGCTGGAAAGGAGAGTACTTAGGACAATAACTTAGAAAGGCTAGTGGCAGGGGTAGGACAAGTCGCTACTGAGAGAAATAGATGCAGGGTAGAAAGGAAGATGTCGCAGAGCTACGGCGTACAAAATCCGGGACGTAACCGAATAAGCGAATTCAGGCCAAATACATGCAGGCATTGTGTCTAGTCAAGAAACTACCTTTCTGTTTATATCGGCCATCAGATCCTCTCAGAACAGCGAGTTGAGTGACGGACTGATCGCATATACTCGTGGGCAAAATAGAGTGAGGGACTCCGGGGGACTGAAATCGAATGCATTCAACGATTAGCGCATGGTGAAGGCACTGAATACACATCAGCAAGACAAGCATATGAGGTCGACCCGGAAATGCCATAACGGACACGAACGCAAGACGTGAAGGCGGCACGAGGCACAAGGCAAAATTATCTTACTTCTAAGAAAGGGGTAATGCCCAATAGAGGTTAACCCAGGTACATATGCAACAACGCCAGTCAAGGATTTGGCACAATGTGCCCCTGGTTGCAAGCAACGAGGCTCAAGTGTATAGGAGTACCAGCGTCGGGTACTGCCTGCAGGTCAATACAAAGATGAAGCTGACGGCTGGAGAATAGACTTTTCTGGGATAGTCCTCGTGGATCAAGTGTCAATGCTATGTCATAGGGATATGATGTTGACTCAAAGATTCCTGATGTAGACATGCTACTGTCGCTTCAGTGCGAGTTGTACGCAATACTAATACGTAAGTTTGGCATAGATGATTGTCGGTATTTGAGCATCTGGTTGGATATATTGGTTGTTTTGAATACTGTATACAACCAATGACCACGCGTTTTGTACTCGCAAACGACACAGGAGTTTATTCATGTCACATATTGATCGGCTGGATCCTTGTCCCTTCACCCGGCTATGATATACGTCATATTTTTTTTAACCTTGCCACTCGAGGGTCGGTCCCAGAAATATGTTGCCCCTTTAAGGGGGGTTTGAAATAGCAGATAGTCGTATTATGTTTGCAGGTCTATCCGGTCAACGATTCCGATTCTGTATATTCTTTGGGCGCTCCAAGAGCGCATGGATCGGTTCTCGGCCTTTGGGCTCGGAGCTTTTGTCCAACCATTTGTCAATTGAAATAGCTCGGGATAAAAGGCAATCTGGTTGAAGCGAGATCTATAACCAGAAACCCCGCAAAGGCTTTGTGCTTTGTGCTGTAAATCAGATCTTATACGTTTCCATATAGTCGTCCGAAGGGATCCCAATCCCTTGTTTCTGTGGTATATGGCTGTACGACAAATCTAACCGAGATAGACGAGAGGCAAATAATAGGTTATGTACGAGGGTTTCAATAATAACGGTATTGGAGCTTTACAAAAGGGTATAAAGGATCAGTAAAGGAACCACTACCGGAATTGTCGCGCTTGCATTGGACTTTCATAAATCCGCTAACATAATGCGTGTTCAGATCTCGAGCCAACTGGGACCTGGATCCGACATACAGACCGCCATCACGACCATACTCTCGACCCTGTGTCGCCCGTTTGGGATTTAAGTTATGTGGCAGATATGTATAATGAATCGTTCATTGAGGCCGTGCGACAATCCGGGGTGAGCGGCACGTGAAATGCATATACCTGCCCTTCGACATCTGGATTTTAAGTATGTGGCGTTGTACATGTTTTGTCCATGCACCTTGTGAGAATGATCTATCTCTAAATACGTACAGTATCCACGAATGTGGGTTTCACACCATATGGTATACATATATCTTACCCCTGGTGGTAAACTAGAATCAAGATCCGGAAGGACCACGCATACGAATCGAAAGCTCAGAATGGGAAACGAAGAAACAGACATGGGCTCTATCAAAAGCGAAATTTTTTAAGTTGCCATATGATGGTAGTCACAAGGACCGTTGGATAAATTTGTCTTGGTTCATTTGTTCTAGGAGGCGAGACTATTCTGTCGTAATTTCATCAAACCCCAGGATTGTGTCGTGGCAGGTACGCTCCGCGATAACTCTCAGGCGTAATGCAATAATGGCCCTCTATGGCCTGGCGGTAATTCAGTTAGCGGTTGTGAATGTCAAGGATGGGGCAATTGAATCATCTGGTACCACCTTTCCAAGGAACATATTGACCGAATAAATCCCACCTGGATTCGGCCTGTCGGACAAACCATTGTCTTCGATGAAGATGAGCATATGTATGTGTCATACCTCGTGGGGCATATCGGCTATCGGGCCCTTCGTGATCGATGTCTCGCATGGGGAACAGCCAGATGACATAATCTGATCTGGGATATATGAAAACGAGAATTCAAAAATGTTAAGGTGCGTGAGAATTATCACATTCCACGTATTTTCGTATGCGCCACTAACTTGTAGGCCAGTCTAACGATATGTCGCGTAGATATATCTCATGACAAGTCGAGGGACGAAGTAATACAGGGTTATACACACCAGTCTGTTGTTATTCCATGTTAGCCAGACTATCGGCACATTCCCGCTTTGTATCTGGCGTAGTGATATAGTCCGTGCGGAAGTGGCAAATAGAATACATTTATTGTCATCCCTTTATGTCCCATTGTCACAGAATACACGAGCCTCGAGCCCTCTTGGTGCTAGAACTTATCTGGGTAGTGGTAGATTGAGCTGAGTCGAAAACAATCACGCATAGCGTTCGCGACAAGTCATGTCTCCGACAGTCCTTTCATGAATGCCCTGTTCCACGGGTGGTGCCGTGTGTTTACCCCTGGATAGCTGGTATATCAGTCGGATGCACTTGTTTGTATGCGTACATTCTCCGCACTTGTACGGTAGTTCCGGATGAAAGTATTGGATACTATCTTCTTCATTTGTCTTGGAAGATTCTAGTCCACAAGGGCTCAAGGTATGCGCCGACGATCGTGCTTGTGGCCGGCTGAAAACAGCAACCCCGATAGTGGCGCCTCTAGCCGGCGCTTCGCCCGATTCAAGTGCGGTAGTGGCCGGCTCTCACGCTAGCATTGGTTGATGGGAGATAGATGCGTCTCGGTAAAGGGAACTATGATGATATCCCAATAAAGCATAAACCGCGCGCTCTGAGGTATTATTTGAGGCAGGAACATCTGGGGACGACGATCGAGTCTATAGATGCCGCTATCTGTCACCAGTCGGTGTCCAATCGCGGAAGCTTGGCTTTAGAAATACTTGAGGGCCCAGAAAAACAAGGAGGCTGAGCTTTGGCATCGGATCGAGCGGTTGTAGGTTTGACTTTCAACTCCAGCATTCAATCCGGACGCGGTGGCGTCTGTTAAAGTTGTCATACGGGATCGGCCAACGCAACATGAACGTGGCCATGATACCCCTTGAGAATGACGACGGAGGGTTACACTATAGCCGGATGTGTAATCATCTGACACAACCGAGTGCTGAGCTTGAATCTAAGCCCCGCTCCAACGCCCGAGAAATGAGCAATTACAGAATGCTATAACACAGTATATCCAATAGGTTTGCATCCAGGGCATGAGCTGATAGTACGGGCCATTCACATGATGGTGCAGCATGCATCGCAACCGCAATCAACGCAGCCACAGTCCTAACGAGACGATCAGCAAATCAGAATATCCAAGGGGTAAAAGGGCGCACAATTCCACCTTCGCAGCTGCATTTGTTGACTGGGGTCGAGCCAATCAACTGAGGCGATTCGTTCGCTCGCATTTCGGATCGGGTATGCGTCTGAAATTCGCGTAAATGACGAGGCACTCCCAACAATCTGTGCGCTTACCAGTTAGTCGTACAAAGCACGAGAGAAGGGTATGTGAGGCGTTGGATTCTCGTCAGTACGAGCGCATCATTTATCCTTTGACTGTATGTTATTTTAGACACTCCAAGTCTTATTCTTGAAGTACATGACGTCCAAGACTATAATAAATACCTCGCCAATGCAAACCATGACTGAACGTGAGACACTCTAGTAGGGCAGTCTGGGATTGGGGGGGCGTTATTGGAGCGTGAATGCAGCTCGAGCCATGCTGCGCGATGAGGTGTCGTTGTTCTCACGATATAACACGAGACGTCTTTGTGTTCTTCATAGAACATGAACCTGAAAGTAGACACCCTGCCAATCCAGAATCACAGATCAGCGCACAATCTATAGGCTATACCCTGTCGTAACATAGCATGAAAACTATTCAGAAGAAAAGCCGAGTGAACACCAGAACGTGGCCATATTCGCATATTCACACTGATGGCCACGATAATTCAACAAAACACTCGCCACACCAAATATCAACTGGTACCGTGAGACAACACAAGTCAGCATAGACGCGAAATAATATCGAGCTACTGTTATCCACTCCGAATGACGTCGGTAAATCAAACCGGACACTGATCCGACAAGCGCTGATATGATGAGATCTATTCCCTTGGATTTATCTCATCATCTCCTTTTGTCAACAAAGAACGCAGGAAACAAAGTACAGGATGTATATCTATATCCAGACGATTCAAACCGGCTACACATACCCCTAAGTCCTCAAGGCGACAATACATAACCCCGAAGGACATAAGTGATCGCGTTTGCGGTTCGACAGGGATGGTTATCAACACGAGGAACAAGTTCCGAAACGGGTTAGTGTCGTGGATCTTTCCCTCGGAGGAATCTCGTGCTTCGGCCCCGAAACTGGTATGGTCGGGAGCGCTGGAGATGAGCGTTATCAACAAATTGTGTAGTGTGAACAACGTGTCTATCAGAATGACATTTTATGTGTTGTGCCCCAAAACTGGTTCCGGAATTCAGTCGGGTGAGTGGTACACTTTCCTCGTTTGTCGTGCGCAATGTCTGTCTATTGGTAACTTGTGTTCTGAGGATGTCTGCGAGTAGGACCCCGGAGTACGCCTCTGGTGACGATTCGTTGCGTTGCCGCCGGAGCCGTTTATGAACACGCCCTAAAGCAGATCTAGCTTAGGCACTGACACCAGTTTACTTGTCAAACCGAGCTATCGACTAGGCTATTCTCGAGATCTCGATAAGAACTGCCAATGCACTTCCTTTTCATGCCTAGTCGGCCTTTTCTCTTTAGTTACGTTGCTAGTTTCCCAGCAGAAATTGCAACCTAGGGCGAGGCCCCACAATAATTATATACGCGATTCAAAATAAAATAGAAAATTCGACAAGACCCCGGACACAGCACAATACTCGATGTGGAAATAGAGATATACCATTCAGTTGTGCCCTGTGTCCAAACACGGAACGGGATCCACCCTTAGATCCAAATCTCGTTTGTCTTAAAATGTCTACAACCTTTGCCGACAGAAATGTGCACACGTATATGCGTGTCTCCGGATACAAGCGGTTGGAATCCTCCCGGGGCCGAATTCTGTTCGATCGTGGACTGGCACATGTCCGCATCGGAGTTGATAAAAAAGAAATGATTTTACACGCAATGAAAAAAAGGTAGGGATACACTGTCAGGAAGACATTTTTACGGTCCTGGGCATGAGTGAAATTCAAGTCAAGAAAGAAACAAGGAGCGAAGGAAGGTGTCGCAAAAAAAAGTTCAGAGGTTCATTTCAGGGGTGCAACAGAAACTGCACCCGAGGGCAATGATCCAGAGAAGGGGGTATCAAGCACCGACGCTGACATTGGCCATGTGCACTTCGGGAGGAGCCTGTGTTTTTGGTTCGGGTTCGGGAACTGGCGCGGGGGCAGGTGTAGGTTTGGTTTCGACCGGTTTCGATTCGGACACAGGCTTGGGTGCGGGGGCAGAGGATGGGGCGGGGGCTGGGACAGGGGGCTTGGGTTCTTCTTCGCTCAACTGATCGACATTGTCCTCGCCTGGTGCATCCACGTCGATTTCCATGTCCTTGGGGGGCTCAGTCGTAGGTGGGCTATGACTTGGAGCTCGTCGGTCGTCTTTGGAGGTAAGCGCTCCGGCGCCTGCGTCTGCCACGGCACGAGACACGCCTATGCATATATTAGCCCCAAATAATCTACGCTCAAAATAAAGACGTACCATTGTCGCCAGCTGTGAGACTCTTGAAGACTTGATTAAATTGAGCCCCGATGGTGAGCGGCGCGGGGGCAACACCGGGCGAGAGTGACGTGCGACTCGCATCGCTCAAATGGTGAAGCGCAGTCGGGGACGCAGGCGGGACGGACGAATCCGACGCCGATAGCGCACGCGCGGTCCCAGTGGCATGGGCCGCAGCGTCTGCCACACGTTGCTGACGTTCCCTCGCACGTCTCGCACGCTGAGCGAGTTGAGCGCGATTGAGCTGTTGCGGAACGTGTGCTGCACCCAAACCGACGCCGTACCCTGGGTTCGTGCCCGACACGGTCGTCGCGAAACCAGGCGGGGAGCCGTTCGTGGGCGGGGCGACGGCAAAGACGGCCTCGCCTGCTGAGCTCATCCCGCCGTCTTGCGCACCGAGCGAGGGGGTCCAGGTATCCGAGGTTTGCCCGGTACTCGTCTTGGCCGCTCGCTCGACACGTTCGCGCGCACGTCTCGCACGTTGTGCGAGTTGGCCCCGGGTGAGCGTGGGGGGAACTTGGGGTGCGTTGGGATTGAACGGGATGGGGGCGGGGTGAGGCGAGGGAGGGACAAAGGTCGACTGGGGTGAAACAGAGCCCACACCAAGTCGAATCTGTCGCTCGCGGTCGCGTCGAGCGCGTTGGGCGAGCGAAGCCCGCGATGGGGTCGCCACCGGGGCGAGAACCGCAATAGGCGGGATCAAGTGTGACGCGGGGTGCGGCGGGACGGCCGGCGCACCAGGGACATCCGTCTCGGGCTCGCCTTCACCGTCGTCGTCGCCATCTTCGTCTGCACTCTGCATCGTCGTGTCCTGCGACTGCGACGGTGGTGGGGGTTGGGTGGGGAGTTGACCATAGGGGGCGAGGTCTGGCATCGTCGCTGAGCTCGAGGTGCGGCGTTTTGGGGTATAGAGTCCTTGGGCCTGCAGCTCGCGTTCTCGAGCACGTCGTGCGCGTTGTCCGAGCTGTCGAGCCGTCAACTGTCCATTCTCGGGCGAGGACTGGACCATCGTGAGCGGGATATTGGCGTGCACGGCCGGCGTGGCGGGTGTCTCGGGTGCAGGAGGAGTCTCGGTCGGTGCATCTTTGACCGGGGTGGGCGAACGTGGTATATGCGCGGGGCTTTCCTTGGGGCTGCGAGAGTCAGTTGTGTTCGCATCCAATAGGGGGCGCTTACCCCACGGACGCCTCTGCCACCTCTACCGGAGCTGCCTCGGGCTTAGGAGACTGGGACTTATACAATTGCAAGGTCGGCTACACGCTGGGCTTGGTGGCGCTAGGCTGCACTCACTGGGGCGGGCTCGGGGGCAGGCGCGGCGGGGAGCGGCTCGGAACGCTCGGCGCTTTCTGGCCCGGCCGAATCACGAGCGTCGGTGACATCAAGCTTTGGAGATTCCATGACGAAGGGGCTGGGGGGGTAGATCGACAAGACACACACGCAAGTTGAGTTGTCGGGTTAAATCCTGGCGCACACACAACAAGACTGCACGTGTCAGCGGAGTTTAAAGTGCGGACAGGGGGATGTGGCAGCAGAATGTGGTGTATATAATTCGTTTGATTATCTTACTTTATTGTGTGTGATTTGTGTCGTCGAGGCGGGTGGAGACCCAAAGGGTCGTGTCCCTTTGGGTGGGGTGAAGGCCTTCCTGATTTGGGATCTGAGTTACAATTTTATTTGGCATAGGCCCATCATCCGGGGTCCTGGTCAACTCTCTTCCCGCCGCGATGGCTGACGAGTTCGAGACCCAACTAAAGCTCGTCGTCGCCGCCAAACGACTGTCGAGCTCCAAGATGGCGGCACTGACGGAGATGGCGTTGGGATACATGAAGGTAGATATACATAATATTGCGTAATATTCGCTGACACTGCGCAGAACGACACCCAGATGATCTCGCTCATGTATCGCACCCACAAGGCCCTTCCCCCCGCCAACAAGGTCAACAGCTTGTATGTGTTCGACTCGATAGCGCGCGCTGCCCACCGGACAAAGTCGAAAAAGTCGTTGGTGGCGGACTTGAACAGCACCGGCAACGCAGCCACCTTTCTCGTCCGGTTGGAAGGCGTCCTGGACGGCCTGGTTGACGACATGCTGGTGCACGGACCACCCGAGGGCAAGGTCAGTCGACAGAGACTAACGCTGTACTATACCAACATGTATATAACAGGACAAGACACGCAAAGTGGTGGATATCTGGACGCGCGAAAACACATTTCCACGCGCTGTGCTAACCCGGCTCGATGAGCGAGTCAAGTCAGTCTCACAAGGTGTTTATATGTTGCAATTCCATGTCGTTGCGCTCGAGTGTGTGAATAAGAACTGAGTCAAGTGTAGGCCAGTCTGACCCCGTACCTGTGTCGGTAGCTCCTACGCCGGCCGCACCTATTGCACCAGCCCTACCACCCGCCATACTCGCCCTGCTTGGAGGTGCTGTCCCGTAAGTCGTGCGGCAGTCGTAGGTCACAACTAACCCAGCATAGTGCACAGCCCCAATACACACTCGATCCAACCCAACTGGCGCTCATCAACCAGCTCACGGCAGCCCCGCAGCCCACGCCGCCATTCTCTCCAGCCGGAAGTACGAATGGCCTGCCCTCCGCTCCTCCGTTCTCCCCTACCCGCGACGGACCGAGCTTTTCTCCAGCCCACAGCGGATCGGCGCTCTCCCCCACCCAAACGCACACCCCACCCTCCTTTACACCGACCCACCCCACCCTCGCCCCACCACCATTCTCACCCACCCGGCCGTCGTTCTCCCCACCTCGCTCCCGGTCCAGGTCACGTTCACCGCGCCGAGACCCACGGCTACGAGACCAAGACAGCTCGCGTGACCGACGATTCACCCCCCGGGCCGATACGTTGGCGCCAGACACGACGAACGGCGACGGTCCCGCTCGCCTCGAGGGAGTGGACGAGCGCCTCTTCCGGGTGCGGGCGAATCGGGCAAGGACGAGTTTGGGCGGGATTTGAGGGATGATGGGGAGCCTATGTTACGGCGAGAAGAGTATCCCCCGCGGAGGGAGGAGGTTGTGTTGAAGAGGGAGGGGTACCCGCCTAGGGAGAGTGGGCGGGAGGAGTATCCTCGGGAATCTGGACGCGGAGAGCATCATGGACGTGAAGAGTACCCTCCACGCACGAGGGAGGACTACCCACGAACTCAAGACTCGAACCCCCCACGAGGCGAGTATCCTCCCCGGACCAGCCCAGGAGGGAAGAATACCCGCCGCACACGCAACAAAACCCGCCGAGCGGGATGGCCGCATTCGACCTGAGCACATTCGATTTCACGGATCCCGCGGCGTGGACTCGTTTGGCGGCGGCGTGGCAAGAGACGAATGGGCGTTTGCCGACGCAGGAGGAGATGATGGTGTTTATCAGTGGTGGGGGGATGGGAGGGGCGAGTAACGGAGATTCGGGACGAGGGCGAGGACGAGGGAGGGGAGGGTTTAGAGGACGGGGAAGAGGGAGGGGACGGGGTGGCTTTGGAGGCGGAATGGAGTATGGGTCGAGTGGTGGAATGGAATACGGGTCTGGAGGCGGCGGGGGAGGTTCAGATGCTGTCGTACTGGGCGGAGGAGACGACGACGGATACGCACACCCCGAACCAGAATTCGAGAGCCCCTCCAAATCTGGAGGTGGAATGAAAAAAGTCGACGGAAAGTGGGTCTGGTCGAGGTCCTAGCCGGACATTGTCTATTGTATTCGAGTTTGCTTCGTTTCGTTTGTTTGTGATTTGGGTTTCTTTAATTCACTTGACATTATCCGTGCCGGTCTGCATATTTTTGGTGGTGTGATATAAATGAGCGGCAACCGCGGCCGCGTCGCTCTACCGAGTCTATAGTGAGGATATGCGCCGACGGTACCGTCGGATCCTGTCAAAGTGCTTCAACGGCATGCGCCTTGGGTAATGCAAGATGCGCTCTGTCTGCGGTATTTAGTCTGTGGGGGTGATAACCGCCCTATAACTGCAACTCGGAGCTGCTACAGAGTTTAGTATAATTATACCCAACTGCGTTGGTTAGTGTGTGATTGTACCTCTCCCTCTCTTCTCCTACTAACGAAATGGCCACAGCACTCACCATTCATACCCTGTCTCTCAAACCCGAGCCTACCCTCACCCACACCCCCACTCACACTCCAACCCCAATGCTCAGCACCCGCGTGCACTCGGTCATCGCCGACGGAATGAACGTCTTTTACCGCGAAGCCGGCATCTCGGGACGCCCCGTCATTCTCCTTTTACACGGCGGAATCGCGTCTTCGTTTCAGTTTAGGCAACTCATGCCGCTTCTAGCCCGCGAATTCGTAAGTTCCCAACACACGCATATACCCAGCTCACACTCTGCAGCACGTCATCGCGCCTGATATGCCCGGGTACGGGTTCACGAATCCACTGGAAGGGCGGGCGTACACTTACACGTTCGCCTCGCTCACCCAAACGATTAGTGCGTTTGTCGATGCGTTGCATTTGACCTCGTATGCCCTGTACATGTTCGATTTTGGTGCGGCTGTGGGGTACAGGCTCGCACTCGCCCATCCGGAACGGGTGACTGCTATCATAGCTCAAGCAGGAAACGCATACGTCGAAGGGCTGGGGAAAGCTTGGGAACCCATACGTGCGCTGTGGGGAGACGTCGAGCAATGCACCAAGCGCGGGCCCAAGCACGAATACACATACAAGAAAGTTAGCAAACGAGGAGAGTCTCAGCACGTTGCTCCCGAGGCGGACGAGTTTCGGATTACGGAATCGGCGGCGGACAAGTTACGGTTGTTGAGAGCCGTGCTGCTCACTCCGCAGGGCGTGCATTGGTCGTACGCGCACGGATCTGGGAGTGCGGGCAATGGACGTACCATCGCGCCCGAGTCGCACATGTTCGAGTCGTCTCTCCTACTCCAAGAACCCGAACGAGGAGATATCCATCTAGCGCTCTTGGCAGACTACCATGCAACAGTCGACATGTACCCCCCGTTCCAAAAATACCTACGAGACTGGGCGCCGCGGGTGCTCGCCATCTGGGGCACGAGGGATGCGTTCCTGAGCGGCGAGGGAGCAATGATGTACAGGCGTGATGTGCCCGATGCTGAGATTGCGTGGTTGGACGCGGGGCATTTCGCGTTGGAGACGCATGTGGAGGAGGTTGCGGCTGCTGTGACACGGTTTGTGCTTATGCTTTAGGATGCATGCGCGATGTATTTGCATCAGGAGAACTTTAAATTGTAAGTATGACTGCGGATTAAGTATCGGTGTATATCAACTCACTCCTCCCGGTCGCTCTCCTTGATACTGAAACCACCCAGGCTCGCATACTTGGATGATTTACTCCCGCAACGAGTTTCGTCGTGATGTATGGGACCTTTAAAGTCGCCTATAAAGCCGCATATTATATAAACGTTCAGCTTGTTCCCAATGCAGAGCACATACTGACGCATGTAAGTATTTTGGGAAGCAAAGTAACAGGTTGAATGGTCCAGGGATGAATGCTGTGAGACTGGTTTTATATGTTTCACTTGGATTAGTAACCTTACTATCTGAGATTGTGTTGATTGCACGAGCTCAGGGATGATGGGGGTGTAGGTCTCGATGAGGTTACCAACAGGTTTATCAAATAAATTGCGGACTGTGCATTCGGAGTGACCTCGTTTGTGCGCTGCCGGTGATATAGCTGGAGTATGAACGGTTGTGACACTGAAAACATCCGGGAGAAACTTCACCTTGGATGGCTATCACAAAGATACAAAGCAGGAATGTGCTTCGGGTAGTACAAAATGACAATGCGAAGCGGCATTATGATGGCGTTCCCAATTCACTGCAGGTGTGCGAAATAGGGGGCCGAATTTCCTGCATGGGGAATCGGCTCTTCGCGTAGCGCTTCTATTCTGCCGATAGTACGGGGAATAGGATGTGGACACTGCTGGAACGATGTTGTGACCACGATCCAAGCGCCCGACTTACGGTGGATGAAGTCCTCGATCTACTGGAAAGCTTGGTATGTGAATATCAGCACGTTGCCCTGACCATAATGCACATGGCCAACCAGCACATGCTTTAGATGCGTGCTAACCATGATAATTCACAGGAAGAGACATAGACACATGACGCCCTAATCCTTCGTAAAACACAAGTACACAGATCAAACATCCTCCCTAAACTGTGAAAGTCATGTTTTGAAGTCTTCTAAGCGAAGGAACGTTAGCAACGCTACAATAATCAATCTGCACGGGCTGCATTGCCATTGCAGTTTGTTTGCTGCAGCCATCGTCCCGATTCGAGTTCATCGCGACGTCTTATACTGTAGCTCCTGTCCCTCAACTGAAACGAAATGCGCCCCCTCAATGAGTAATCGATTCTAAAACGTAAGAAAAACTGCGAGTTGAAGGAGAGTCTTTCTGCAGGTAACGAGCCAAAATGCAAGTTAATTCCGTAGCCTCTCATAAGACACGCGCACACAGTCTAACTGTAGATATGGCGGTTGGTAGGCATTATATCCTGCTGGTATCCGTCAGTCCATCAGAGGCTTATGTCTATAATCAAATACGATTCCTTCACTGCTTAACGTAGGGGAGCCTAACTCCCAAATGACGTCTGCGTTGCATGACCCAAATAGACACGGGTCGCATGTATGCTAAAACCGACCGACTCGCTCGCATGTAAATGCCTCACGTCAAGAACAGGGGGAAACCATAGCTATTCTCCCAGCAGTCAACCAATAATTCCTTTGAATCAGTTCATTACCATCGCGGAACTTGCTCCTGAATTATGACTTGGAGCTCAGCCCTCGGTAGCTTCGACTTACTATTATTTTTGCTGCTTACAGCTCAGAGGAGGAGCGCCCTGAGAGATCAAAACAATGGTTTAAAAAGAGCTTGTCGTAGATGTAAATAAAACCCCAAAGCGAGACTCGTCGAGAGGTTCTCCTGACAAGAGCGGGAGTGCTCCGAGGAGGATGGCTCGAGAGAAAATATCGAGCCAAATGCCGTTGGAAGGCAGGTGCTATTATGAATACCAATGTCCCCACGTCGCCTAGTCCCGGAGTGCCAACATAGTCGATAAGAGGCAAAATAGACGATTATGAAGGAGGGCTTGCTGGGGGCCCTGAAAACGGTTGCGGAGGCGGGTGAGCTCGTTCAATGAAACCTGAGTGTGACCAAAGGAACACTATACGAGCAAGCATCATGTATTGACGTTACAAACTTTGGAACACGAAAAAGCCCACTCTGCCTGCCGCTCAGCCTGTCCCATGTGGTATTACGTGGTTCTAGTGCCGGATTAGGTCCCAAATGCCGTCTATTACGCCTTCAAGGGTTCTATTGTACTGTAAGTTGACCAGTTTTTGATCAAGTTAGATTTAAGACAAGCTTTGATTATGTAGAAGGTATGGTCAAGAGCGTATGCTCCTCCTGAAGCGCGATTGTTTTGAACTTTACTATTGAAGCCCATAAGAATAGACAAGCGGGATTTGTGAGGGACCTTATGACCGTATTGATGATGCTTCTGCTTTAGAAGGTACCCCTGCTTTGTTTATGCATTTGTCTCGGTGAAATGAACAAGGTCGACTTGCCGCCGAGTTCGGGGCGGGCGCTGTGAGTCACAATACCGTACGTATTTCTACGCGAGCTATGTATAGGACGGACACAGCACGGGGCGCGAAAGAGGATCATTGGTTGCGTCGTTACGCGATCGGGAAGAATGCCCGCCGAGTGATCGCTGATTCCCATGTAAGCTTGTTTCGGACTGATCGTCGAAGCGATGCCCCGGTCCTCGAGTCTCCTCGACAACTTGAACGGAGTAAGAAAGCCCAAGAAAGCCAAGAACAAAGTTTATATACCCGCACTGCAACCTCCTGTCGCGCATTTAAACCCACCACGCACAGCCGAGTTGCGCGTCTTTTTTGACTTAAGGTACGACTTGGCGGTCCGATCCACGGCACGGACCCTGATTGATTTGGCAATACATATTAAAAGGCGGGCTGTTGTTGTCGCAAGTTGTTCACTCCCCCTACACAGCACGCTCTTTACAAGCCATTCTCGTTTCTTGATTCCCTCCTTGTCAAGATGTTCGCATTCGCTGCTGTTGCTGCCCTTGTTGGTGCTGGACTTGTTCAGGCTGCTCCTAACCCGTGAGTTGGTTGGTTGGTAACTGGGCCTTTGTTGATGTTTTGTAGGACTGAGCCGTCGGCGGCTTCGGTATTTAATGCCGGTGCGCAATGCACTATCAAGTGGGATGCCGATGCTGTATGTTTTCTCCCTATTATGGGGGACTGTTGTTGACGTATGGGCAGACCGGAGACTGGAAAGAGATGAGCATCCAGCTGATGACTGGTGACAACTGGAACATGAAGCACATCACCAGTAAGTCAGTTTCAGCAACCGCAAAGCGCTAATCTAACCCTTTACAGCCGTCGCAACTGGCGTTGACGCGACCGCCTCGGGTCCCGGTACATTCACCTACACCTGCCCTGAAGTCACACCCTACTCGGCCATCTACTTTTACCAATTCTCGTCGCCAACCGACCCCAAGAACTTGCTCTGGACGACGCGTTGGACTGTGAGTGAATTGTGCCTTTTTTCTTTGAATGGGCGCTAAATTGGATTTAGCTTGCCAGCCCTGATGGTGCGACGACTCCCCCTACCGAGGACACTCAACCCAACGGAGACAAGATTCCCTGGGGCACCGGTGCTCTTGCGGACCCTTCCCAGGCGGTTGCTGCCCCTGCGTACCTCGGAACTGCTCAGACAGGGACAACCCCGTCTGGCTCTTCGTCTGGTAGCGTCGTTCCTGCGACTTCCACCCCTGCAACAGGCGTTGCTACGACTAGCGCCGGAGCTGCTGCCTCGGCTGCAACCTTGACCACCTCGCGCACGTCGACTGGCACGCGCGCCGCTGCTAGTGGTAGCTCGACCTCGTCTGCCGCTACTGGCGCTCCCACTGCCAACGGAGCCCTCGGCGCTGTTGTTCCTGGCGCTGCGACTTTGATGGGTGCAGTCTTGGCGGCGATTGGCTTGTTCTAAATGGTTACGCGATTTTTCTACTTTTGTTTGGGCATACATTATCTATACTTGTGCATTTTACGAATAGATGCATTATACCATAATTCTGTGTGATCAAACGCAATCATAACGCGGAGAGATTTTATGCGTCCATTTCAGCCTCGGTGCGCCCAGCGCTTGTTGCTGTTATGCCACGACACCAGGGTTTATGTCAGGGTCCGCAGTCGTGTATAGACACGCAGAGCGCATAGCAGCGCACAACCCACCACGATGGCAGTCGCGTACGAGCTGCCAGCCTTTTCAAAAGAGGCCGTAGCCAATACGGCCTCGCTCCTCCGTATCGTCGTGCTTGTATTCATCTCTGGGGCGGCTATTGCGTCTCGCTTATTCGCTGTTATCAACTTTGAAAGTATTATTCATGAATTGTGAGTTTACTAGCACGAGTTTGGACTGGGCTAACGACATGTAGTGATCCTTGGTTCAACTAGTAAGTGCAACGGTTAGAGACGGAATGCAAACTAAGTGTTTCAGTCGAGCGACACGGGTCCTCGCAAAAGATGGATTCTATGTACGTCACACCTAGTATGCACTCTCACTACTCACACCTCCTCAGGAATTCTGGAACTGGTTCGACCCTACGGCGTGGTACCCCCTCGGACGCGTCGTGGGCGGGACGATTTATCCTGGTCTAATGGCGACCAGCGGTGTCATTTACAATTTCCTGCACGCGCTCCATTTGCCCGTCGACATTCGCAATATTTGTGTCTTGCTCGCCCCGGGATTTAGCGCCTTGACTGCATATGCTACCTACCTGTACGTCCAGCGTCTTGCTGTTTGCTATTACTAACACTTTGTAGGTTCACCAAGGAGATGAAGGACGAATCCGCCGGCTTGCTCGCCGCCATCTTTATCGGCATCGCACCCGGCTACATCTCTCGCTCGGTCGCAGGATCCTATGACAACGAAGCCATCGCCATCTTCCTCCTCATGTTCACATTCTACCTCTGGATCAAGGCGCTCAAGCAGGGTTCGGCATTCTTTGGCACCCTCGCTGCCATTTTCTATTTCTACATGGTCGCAGCCTGGGGTGGATACGCGTTCATCACGAATATGATTCCCCTCCACGCCTTGGCGCTCATTTTCATGGGACGCTATTCGAGCAGGTTGTATGTGGGCTATTCGAGTTGGTATGCGATCGGAACGTTGGCGAGCATGCAGGTGCCGTTTGTCGGATTCCAGCCTGTACGGACTAGCGAACACATGGGTGCTCTCGGTGAGTGTAATGTCATTTCCAGTGACGTGGTCTAATTTTAGCGCAGGCGTATTCGGCCTCCTCCAGCTCGTCGCATTCTCTGAACTCGTGCGTTCGCACCTCCCCACTCGCCAATTCAAACTCGTCCTCCGTGCCTCTCTCGCCCTCGCATTCGTCCTCGGCACAGCCGGCGTCGCCCTACTCACCATGAAAGGCTGGATCGCACCCTGGACCGGACGTTTCTACTCGCTCTGGGACACTGGCTACGCCAAGATCCACATTCCCATCATCGCCTCGGTCAGCGAGCACCAGCCGACGGCCTGGCCCGCGTTTTTCATGGACCTCAACTTTTTGATCTTCATCTTCCCCGTCGGTGTGGTCTTGTGCTTCAAGGAGCTCCGGGACGAGCACGTGTTTGTGATCATCTATGGTGTCGTCGCGAGTTACTTTGCCGGTGTCATGGTGCGCTTGATGTTGACCCTCACCCCGGTCGTGTGCGTGTCGGCTGCGATTGCCGTTTCGACGTTGTTGGATACGTATATCGACCCCGAGGAGCCAGACGTGGAAGAGTCTACGCCTGCTGCCACCACCGAGGAATCCGCACCCGCCCCGACGCCCAAGAAAGCCAAGAAAGCCCGCTCGGGCAGGAAGTCTGGCATCTACGGCCTCGACACGCGTCTGGCCGTGATTGGCAACACCGTGTTCCTCATGCTCGTGTTCGTCTTGCACTGCACATGGGTCACCTCGAATGCCTACTCTTCGCCCTCGGTCGTTCTCGCATCGCGCGGACCCGACGGGAGCCAGAACATCATTGACGATTTCCGCGAGGCGTATTATTGGTTGAGGATGAACACCCCTGAGACGAGTGTTGTTGCCAGCTGGTGGGATTATGGATACCAGATTGCGGGTATGGCTGATCGTCCGACGTTGGTTGATAACAATACCTGGAACAACAGTAAGTCCCCCCATCCTCCACGTACTTCCTAGACTAACGCGTTTGCAGCTCATATCGCGACCGTCGGCAAGATCATGTCCTCGCCGGAACACAAGGCCTACCCCATTCTGCGCAAACACGACGTCGATTACGTGCTCGTCATTTTTGGAGGTCTGCTCGGATACTCGGGTGATGATATCAACAAGTTCCTCTGGATGGTCCGTATCGCCCAGGGGATCTGGCCCGATGAAATTCGCGAGCAGAATTACTTTACTGCGCGTGGCGAGTACAAGGTCGATGATCAGGCGAGCGTTGCCATGCGTGAGAGTGTCATGTACAAGACGAGTTATTACCGGTGAGTTTGAGTGGAGTGGGTTTCGAGAGGGCTTGGCTGATGCGGTGTAGGTTCGCCGAGTTGTATGGTGGAAACCCTGCGACGGATCGTGTGCGCCAGCAGCAACTTCCTGCAAAGGGCCCGACGCTGGATTACCTCGAAGAGGCATTTACGTCTGAAAACTGGATTGTGCGTTCTTTCCGTGTCTCGTTACTCGTTACTAATTGGCGGGCAGGTTCGAATCTACGAAGTCAAAAAAGAAGACCCGCTCGGACGGGATCATAAACTCGCGAATGCGTTTGCGGCGGGCAAGAAGCGCAAGCGTACCCGACCCGTGTCGAGGAGAAAGACGCTGGTGGTTGAGGCTGAGTAGATGTACCAAAATGTATGTGTAATACGATTTTGTTTGTTGAGCCATATCGGGCAAGTGTGAGGTTGGGGTATAAGATAAAGGCTATCGCGCTAGGTTCGAGTTTAGATTCAAAGAGTTTGGTCATTGTACGAGAGCAGAGGAGCCTGGTCAGAGGATGTGGTACAAAGACAAGGCGGGCTGTGAACAAGGACTGGGTCGGTCCGATACAAAGAACCGCCTCGGACCTAGTCAACAATGAGCACGGGAGGACCCGACCGGCGGGTTGGGCCTCCTTTGATTTATTTGTGTTGGAATTGTGTCGACAAGCCAGCGCACAAGTCTGTGGCCTAATTGGGTTGTGGTCCAAGTTCGGGTGGGCGCCGAGGCGCATCAAAGCCTCCTGCTCGCGTTGGCCTATAGGTGTTGTGGTTGTGTCGGTGGGTGTATATAAGAGGTGCAAGCTGAGCGTTCGGATTTATCATCCTCTCAGCTCTCAGCTACTCAATCCAGCTACTTTTCTATTCAATCAAACAACCTCTTTTATTCCTCACTATGGTTTTCCTTATGGCTCCCCCTGTTAACGCCGCCTGGTACAAGGACAGCCTTTCCTACACTCTCCACAAGGTCGCTCAAAGGGGACAACCTGTTCTTCCTCGTGATCTTCTTACTTTGGTGAGTATATGCGCCTTCAACTCCTAGGTTCGCATGCTAATAACACCTTTAGCTCGAGGAAGCCGCCGGACGCGTCCAGATTCACGAGTGCTACGTGCATGACATGTATGCATCCACTGGTGGCAGGCCGTTCCAGCCCGACCCTATGTTCGTCTACAACGGGTACAACGCCGCTGTGGGCAACTTGTGGGGAACCCTCGTTAGGCCTGGGGGCGACTCTCCCGCTAGGACCCAGATGTGTGCTCAAATGGTGGGTTGCTATCGACACTATCATCAAGGTTGTCTAACACGTTGATTGCAGCATGGATATTTGCATAGCATCTTGCTCGTGATTTATGCCAAGTCCAATGACGCAAGGTTACTCGAGGATGCCGAGCTGGGCAGGCTTCTGGCTGTGTTTTCTTCCATGTTTTGAGTTTTTTCTGGAACTGCTTCCAAGTTTGCTCGTGATTAGCTATCGCCTTGCTGTCTATTTATTCAATGTGCTATGTGGTCAATACTATTGTTAGTTGGATTCACCATGGAGCCCCAATCCCAGTAAGATACGGAGCTTGACTTAGATGGTTGGCGGGGTACATAACCAGCCTGCATGTCGACGTCTAGCACCAGGCTTAGCCACCCAAATAAGTACTGACAGACGAGGCTTGCCCCGGGGCTCGTGGGGGCCTGGGCTCGCAGCTGCTTTATTCCGTCCTGAGAGTGTACATAATGGGACGACATTCTACTATATTTTCAAACCCGTTTCCGGAGGTACAGGCGTGCGGGGAAACTCAGGTGTCATAAGCCTGTGACCTCGGACCCGGTCGACCTGGGCGCAGAACTCTTCGATGATAAACTGGGCCACTTTTGCTGTGTCCGGGTCATTATTGTATTGAAGAGGTGGCGTATGATCTTATGGTCCAATTGGGTTGTAGGCATGACACTTGGGCCCTATGAGGTTGTCCAAGTGTAGGTGAGCGCTTCGGCGCGTCAAAGCCTCGACTTGGCCCACAGGTGTTGTGCTTGTATCTGTGGGTGTATAAAAGAAGTGCATCATGAGCTTTGGAATTCATCATCCTCCCAGTTGCTCGACTACTCAGCTCCTCAGCCATTTTTCAATTTTGCCACTCGACTACTATTCATCTCTCAACATGGTATTCCTCATGACACCACCTTTCAACGCGGCCTGGTACAAGGAGAGCCTCTCCTACACCCTCCACAAGGTCGCTCAAAATGGACAGCGCGTCCTCCCTCGTGATCTTCTCACCCTAGTGCGTATATGCACCCGTCAGTTCCCCCATTCATTAATTAACATATACTATAGCTCGAGGAAGCCGCCGAGCGCGTCCAGATCCACGAATGCTACGTGCACGACATGTATGTGTCTACAGGCGGCCGGCCATTTCAATCCGATCCATTGTTCGTCTATAATGGATACAATTCTGCTGTGAGCAACTTTGTGGAGGACCCTATCTCAACCGGGGGGAGACTCTCCGACAAGGACGCAATGTGTTCTCAGATGGTGAGCTCCCCCTCAAAGATGTTTGAAGCCGCCATTCAATGATTGCAGCACGGATACTTGCACAGCATCTTGGTAGTAATTCAAGACAAATCCAACAACCCGAGGCTGCTAGAGGACCCCGAGATGGGCAGACTTGTCGCTGCATTTTCTACCATGTTTTAGAGTGTTTCAGTCACATATTTCGGCGAGTTAGCACCTAGCTAGCCATCGTTTTGTTGTCTATTTACTCGCTGTGTCATCACCTAAATGCCATCATTACCATTGTTTGAATTTCTGCCGAACCCGAACGAGTGGCGTCCATATCTACTCGACAAATGCCCTACATCTGAGATATTGCATGATGGCTACAGTATGCGTGTCACAAGGCGGGAGGTCAGTTTGAGGCGCATATAGTCTGGGAGTTTCTGCCTACATGTGAACGACTACGGGGCACTTGCATCGACTCTGGTGAAATTCAGAAAAATGCATATCTTTCATCATCAAGTTTTTTGCCCGCAGGAAAACCAATCAACTCTGGAGTGGTCAGATCCGCTGCGCAGACCAGCTGATGCGGATTCATCGAGTTCATCTGCCAGTCACTTTATCCCATTTACGTTAGAAGACAGTTTGAAGGTTTGGCAAAGCCACTTACGCCTTCTGGCAACGGCGGCTACAATAGAATGCTACATGACAACCTTCGCAGACATCCAAGGAGCTATCGTGCAACGCGATAGTGTTCACGCATCCGGTGTACAAGCATCGTTGGTCGACGCGATCGGTAAGCTCAAGGGACCATCCCACTAGGCGCCACAGGCTCTCGCATTGCTCAAAGTGTTTGCGGTGTAACGGATACTTGACTTGTTGATTTTTTATAAACAGCAGCACTTTTACCCATTCGGCGTAATAGTGGTGAAAGGGTTCCAGTGTTTTAGTGTCAAAGTGACTAAACACTCGAACCAGGTCTTCGATGTACCCAATAACCCGCGATGGGTTACTGGCAATACGGGCTGTTTAGTAGGTGTGTAAGTGTAGCGTACAATTAACAGTTATACGTTGATACACACATATCATTCCTGGGCTAGGCATCTCTCCGGAAAGGGGCAGCGAAGGAAGTAACAAGAGCCTCGCGCAGAGCCCGAACCAATCAACCTTGATGAACGTCCTTGTAAGCATGGTTGCAAGATAGAGAAGGCGTGGAGGCATGTCATGCTTAGTGTCCTTGAGGTTTCTAGGGTTCACTGCAGAATAGGTCGAACTGGAAGAATGGTGTTAGATTGGACGCTTTAAATAATGATTACTTACGCCAATAACGTCCCGAGGCCTCTGTATATGGCGTAGGTGAGAGCCAGTAAGTCCTTGCGTGCCTCCACGGCCCTCAAGTACTTTCCCACTTCGATCTCTTCCCAAAGGCGATCGAACATAGCCTCGACAGACAGCCAAAAATCACCGTTGAAGTTATCGGGCCCTAATTGCTGGGCGTAATGGAAGATAAACTGAACGAGAGAGGCTGCGAGCCGAGGGGACAGGCGTCTGTCCACTTGGTCTCGTAGCCGCACTGTGAGCGCCCGGCAGAATACAGAGAAATCTTTGAGGTCGATGGGAGCGGATTTATGGGCAGGAATATTAGATCCAGTGCCCCTCATCACCGTCAAGTATGTATCAATCATCCCAGAGACCTGGGAAGCGTATGGGAAAGCGTCTTCTGTTGCACCCAGGTAGTGTCGGCAAACCAGATCAGAGGTTTGGTACCACAGTATTAACTCCCTGCAATATCAACACAGTGTTAGACAAGTTCTGTCCGGGATTCCAATACGCATATACTTTTTGCTTTTACGTTTGTCCGAGAATAGCTGTAATATTATTGAAGCCATGAGCAAACCCCAACCTGAGATCTTAATCTTAGACGAGACTTCGAAGAGTCCCTTGCGATCGTCCCACATGATCCGTTGAAGAAAATAAGACTCGTGCTTTGGGAGCGGGAGGGTTCCTGGATTTGAGGCAAGGGCCGGGTTGTTGAACACCTCATAGACCGATCGAGAAGAATGATACTCGAGGGTAGACGCTATAGACTCTGCACCATCCAGTTCTTCCATGCGTTCGACATGAGTACCAGCCGTTGCGGCAAAAGCAACCATGTGGAGTTGCACGCAGAAAGCAAGAACGCGCACGCATAATAAACCATAATAGTGGTCGAAGAGCTGGGAATGTACCTCAGTCAACAAATAGGGTTCATCTTATTGGGGTAGACTCACGTTGTGCTTTGATGTGTAGTCTTGCAGCAGCCTCATGCAGTTGAAGTTGAGCCGTAATACTTCTAGCTTATACATACTTTTGGGGTAGTGTACAATTGCGAGGGCGTCTTGGAGCATGGAATAGTCCGCAAGGTACCACTTATCCAATCCCTCGATAGATTCTAATACTGTTGACAAGCTAGGTGTTGGTCTGTTGAGTATTCCTCTCATCATTGGGTCAGCAGGGTTAAGATATTGGACCCTGGTCGGTCCCCAGCGTTTTCTATCATAGTTTTCGAGGTCTTGCATAACGGGAGACATTATCTTCGGACGGGGTCCTTGGAAAATTAACGGCTCCATTTGGCACTAGGACGAATTGTTTGCCCTACTCCAATATCTCATTAATTGGTCAATTAGCTCCTTCGCAACGTCGACTGGTGCAGTTGGGTGTGGCCAAACGGGAATGTGGACGATGGCTGTGCTCAAGAACTAGTGGCAATCGCCTGGCGTCTATCCAGTGTGAAGCAAAAGCTTATCATAAGCATGTGACGAATGCTATGTGAAATAGGATGACAAACAAAATGCGAGATGAGCTCAGGATACTACTGGGGAGTACTAATGACTACGAGTCCATTTGTAACAAGAAACAAAGTGTACAGCGAGAGCAGTGGTAAAATATTACATATGGAGTTAACCGGGTTAGCCACAGGAAAGATAATTTGCCCCAAGTTGAATGTATGCGCCTATGGCCGTCTCACCACAGCGACAACGAAGTCCCATCCCCACCAACCATACTTGATCTCAACCAAGCGCTTGACTTGCCGCCAGTTTTCCGCGTCCAAGTGCTCATTGGGTGACTTGGGGGCGCCCATGTAGATGAAATCAGCCGGAGAAATCAGCGAACGTAACAATGATCCGACAAGGAATGCAATGATTGCGACAATAATCAACGTCGCGTTCGAGTGGCGCTGTTCAAACATAATCTTTTGGTTGGATTGGACTGGCTCGGCCGGGCTGGGTGCAGGTCCTGGGGTTGACGGAGAAGGAGCAGCTGGTTCCACCGGGGGAATCGCTTCTCGTTTATCGTCTGTAATGGAAGGCATCTTGGCCACAGGGTTGGTATACGCAGACAGGAATCCAAAAAGTGAAGCTGAAGGCCGGCGACTCTGGGTGGGGCGGCTGGGATATTTTGGTGTCTATACACTGATTAGTGGTAGTTTTATAAGAGTATGGGCAACGTACTAAAGTCGAGACATCTTCCGTTGAAGCAGGTTCTATCGGCGCAGGTTCCTCGACGATTTGCGCCATAGCTGGGACGGGCGTTGACTTAATCGTCGGCTCGTCGGAATACAAATGTGTCGCTGCCGCAACGGGCAAGGCCAATGAGTCTGGCACTGAAGATCCTCCTCCGGATTTGGTTCTGCAGATATATAAGATTACGCTCTCCTACCTCGGAGACAAAACCTACCGGCTCAACAATGAATATCCAACATGCTCCTCCTCCAACACCGCCCGCCCCAAAGCGACTATCGATTTCTTTTCGCTCAACACCTCAGTGATGGTGCCGTCGACTCGAATCTTGTCTTTGATTGCGCTGGGTCCTATGGTCACACGAACAATAGCCTGCTCGGTCACTAATCGCTTAATCCACTCAGGCTCTTCAACCCCACGACGGGTCTCGCCGGTGAGAGGGTCAAGGACATCAGGGGTGGCATGCGGCGTTGAAGGTAGTGTGATTCGAATCAGTTGTCGAGTAGATTGCGTGGTCGTAGTCGCGGACGCACGAAGCGGCGAGAGCGGGACAGTGTATACTTGAACTCGCAGGGGCAAGACACGGGTGGTGGTAGCGGGGGAACCATCGGGCATGATGAACGGTACGGGCGGCGCGGACCCTTCTGGAAGGAACATCGACGCCGTAGTAACATCATAGCCAGCAGGGAAAAGCCTGGTATCGAGAACGAATTCCGCAACGGTTAGCCCTTCGGCATTGACATCCGGAGGGCGTGCATTGGATGACAAGGTCCGAGCTCGACTGCGGAACCGAGAGCCGGATGAGCGACCCAGGCTAGTGCTGGTTCCACCACTCGCTCCATTCCCACCTCCATTGGTAGACACTTTGCGAGATCGGCTGGACACAGTCAGGAGAGAAGAGGTAGATGAAGGTTCTATCGCGCTCATGGGAGGTTGAATGGGCGAAGGGGGAGGGCGGAAGGTATGAGGGTTCATCTTTATGTTCGCCTGGAAGACGTTCGTGCTTTGATTATAGCTCGAGCCAAGGTACGACCTTCTTGTGTCTTCGTGACCGATTGTCCAGACCAGCTCACGGCCCTTCTTCTGATAAGCTTCGTCCTCTGTTACGCCTTTGACGGCCATTATGGAGGATGGGTACCTCACGATTGGGATCGATGCACGGGACCCAGCCCCCAGGAACGCCTCGACAGCCGTGATCGAAGCTCGAGGCAGAGTCGAATTGACCATTGCGTTGTAGGCGACAGGTACCTGGCCACCGTAGTCCACACAGACGTAGAGGGTACACCGAGCGCTAGGAATCGCATAGTTCTCTGCCGTGTAGGGATCAAGCGTTTCGATCACCCAACCATACAGGGGCATCTGTCCAACCGGTAAGGAATAGACGTTGACTTTTCCTGGGGCGAAGTGCTGAGTCGCATCGTTGTAAGACGCCGAAGTGAGGAATATTAAGCCTGGAGTACCTGGGCCCGATGCAGCTCGAGCCGTGAGGGTCGAAACATAAAAGCCCCGGTCACGGAAAGGAAACCCTCCCTTGAGGACTGAAAACTCGGTTCGGGCGCCCCCGCCATACTCTTCCAGCACTACGCTCGCACCACCGTCGAACCACGTGTCCCACTGGGTTCGGGATTCGGAGCACGAAATGGCACCGGCGACGTCCTCAGCAGAAACGCCTTGCAAGACCTTGGAGCAGCGGTGTACAGGAAGAGATGTTGAGAAAGCAGGCTCCGTTCGTCGGGTGACTGTAAGCCCCGCCTTGGTGCTCACAGCTGTCCAGCCGCCGGCTGTCGGTATAGAATCGGGGGTAGGGTTGTTCGTATGCTGGCGAGTCAAGAACGCCAATGCGTCTAGCGCGGATGCCATTGGAGGCCGTTCGCCTGCCGGGATGCTCGACACTGGAGCGCTAGATATCGGAGTGCCCGTGTTGGTAACGAGTCGGAGGAGAGTGGATGGTTGAGCGACAGACGTAATAGCTGTTTCGACCCCACTTTGGACGTCGGGTGCAGTAATCCCGAGTACGCTCGTCGGCTCTTCTGTCGCACCTGGGTTCCCCACCCCAACATTCGCACCCGCCGGGGCCCACATCCTCCCTAACCCACCCATTCCGATCCCAAGTGATCCCATCCCCATTCCCCAGTTCACAACCGACTTGACCACCCCAGTTCCTGCACTAGCCTCAGCTTCTTCAGTATCTGTCCCTACTCCCTCGCCGACTCCATTAGCACTATCTTCCTCGGTCGTATTGGTTCTGCCTCGTTTCTTCCACATTACAGGTGGTTCATCCAATGGAATTCGCCTTGGTTTGACTCGTTTTGCCTTGGCAAGCGCCTTGATCTCGGCTTCGGGTAGTTCTTCCACCTCTACCTTGACCCGAGCACCATTGACAATTAGGGTAGGCACCCGAGCAGTGGAAATTCGGGGTGCAGTGGCGAGACTATTCGAGCGTTCATGAGTGGGTCGTTCTGACTTGATGGATCTGGTGGTCGAATCCACTCTCGCCCGCTCGCCTTGGAACTTGAGCAACTCGTCTCGAGCTGTTCGAATTGGAGTCTTTAATCCCTCCCCACCCGAGCTTGCATCCTCCCATTCACTTCCTGCGTCCCTGTCCCTTGACGAAACCGGCGTAGTGGGGCTTTCTTTAGGGGAAGAGGAAGCCGGGGCAGACTTTCGAACTGTGACGCTGATACGATCGTCCCATCCTCCGAGCCCTCCATAGTTAATTCCGTTAATCGCGCTGCCGTATGCCGAGGAGAGTTGAGAAGGCGCATGTTCAACGGTAATCCACAATCCTCCTCCGCCTCTTGCGAGTCGGTGCCGCTTCAGAGCACGCACGGTTGAGGGAGGCGGGTCGATGACGAGTTCGAGCGGGGACCAGCTATCCGGGTCGACGCGAAGTTCGAGTTCGACCGGCTGAGCGTTGAATGCAGGGTTGGAAGGATTGATGGGGCCATTGATCGTCGACGAGCTGTTGTTCGCTGACTCGGAGGTAGGAAACACGATACCCTTTTCAGGTGAGATCGAAAGCGCCAAGGAGGTTCGAGAAGGTGCCGATGAACGCCCTGCCATCGAATCCGGAGAGCTGGATAAGCTAGACCCGCGTTTACTGCCGCTTGAAGGTATAAGTGTGGCAACGCTTGCACCCATCTCCCCGCCTTCTTCGTCACTTTCCGCGCCGGATGTCGATTGACTGGCGTTCTTGTCCAACTTTTTCTCCTCGTTTTCGGCCCGTCTTTCGCTTCGTTCGTACTCGACCCTCCACATCCCCCGGTCATGATCGTATCTCACTCTCCCTTTCCTGGCCCCACTCAATCGGCTCACTACGGGAGGGGCGCCTCCACCCTTGATGACCATCTCGCCAATCCCAGCCAGAGTGGCGACCATCGACGCCGGTACCCCGCCCGAACCTCTCCCAGTCCAAGGGGTAGAACTCGATGGGGAAGACTGTTCGAGCAGCGTCAGGAGAGTCGTAGTAGGTGAAAGCGCCTCGATCGCAAATCCGTGCAAGTCAATGTGGGTACGAATGGTAGGAAGTTCAGGCGGCGGGATAAGCGGGAAGAGTGTAGTGTCTGTGGTTGAAAATGAGAATACGTGCGCCGCAGTAGAAGATTTATAGGATGTCTTCAAGAGGATCGTATCTCTCGGGCTACAAGTGAGATCAAATATGAGAAACCTGAACTCGAGAGGAGTATCTGGCTTACTTGACAGGCCATGCGGCTTTCCATCCAACCCTCCAGAGCTCGCTCAGCTCCCCAACGTCCTCCACCAATTTGACGTCTTCCACACCCTTTTCCCAGACTCCCCTTGCTGGCTCGCATCCTAAAACACCAAGGATATCCCAAAGTCCGACGCCCACGAACGTTGCCTCCGCTCTGAAAACCACCAGCGTCGGATCAATCGAGTCCAGTTGGGTGACAGTGACGCCACGTGATTCAAGTAGGGGTCGCCATTTGGCATCGGGTTCTTGAAGCAGAGCCGTAAAATATGTATACGAGCGACGGATAAGCGTTTGGATCGATTTTTGAGCCGCGGCTGTACGAGTGGAAGGGGCCGAAACGGAAGGGATCGTGCTGGCTATGCTGGCCGCACGAGATTGGACACTCGGTGCTGGAGTAGACTTTGCGCTTCCCGTCCCTTTTTCTGCTGACCCCGCGCCGGGCCCGAGAACAGACAGGATTTCCGTGCCCACACTCGGAGCAAATCCAGATTCGATCATTGGCCGAGGTGCAAGGCGAGCAGCCGAGACCGAGTGAGGGGCCCCGTTGATCCGTAGTGTGCCTTTGGAGCCTCCACCAAGTTCGATAACGAGTTTGACTTTGAGAGACGAGGCCGAGTTGGACGGGACAGGTGAATGGGTGACGCGCATAACCGTGCGTTCGTCAGCTTCGTCACTAGAACCTGACTTGGCGGCATTAACGGTCCAGGGCAGACTTGACACAGCTTCGCTCGCGGCTCGTGTTGATATCTGGGCTTCCCATGCATGTGAAGGCGAAATCCATATTTCCACTTCTCTCTGACCCGCGACCAGGCCACTGTCCCCGTGTTCATCGTCAGGGAGGATTGTGTAATCCACCCTTAGGGCCGCGCGTCCGGTATCGTACGATACTGCGTCGATTACAGATCGTGGGCCCCAGCGCTGGACAAGCGGTGCACGAGGTGCCCCTTGCGAGGCGACGGAATAGATGGCGGGGAGGAGGGTCGGAAGGGCAGTGTTAGGGGAAGAAGAGGACAGCGTGAAAGCATTTCGAAGATCGTGCTGCCAGAACAGTGTAATGCGTGTTTTGGCGGACGTTGGAGTTGGGAGTTGGATGCACCACGCCTGAACTGCAAAAACTAAGTCGGACGGACGGGACTGAGAAAAAAATGCTTACGATGAACGTGTGACCTGACGTAGGGCGGGGATGGGCGAAGGTAGGCCGGTTCGTCAGAGGACCGAGGAAGTGAAGTTGATACGTCAACCACAGTGGAGGTGTCATACACAGTACGAGAAATAGTGATCGCATCTCGGGGACTGACACAAGGTGAGTGACCAAGTGTATAAATAGCGTGGGAGCCACTCACTTGGCTGGCCATCCCAAAGCATAGTCGGTCTTGACTACCCTCGTGTTAGGATCAAGCATCTCCAACACCCGAGCCTTGTCCACCATCAAATCCCACTCCTTCCGCAACTCCACCGAGCCAAATACCGCTCTCCAATCGTCGATTCCAGGATACTTCTCATCCTCAATCTCAACCAGCGCTCTCAGAACGTTCCCTTTTTTATGCAGCGAGACGTTGTTGGGGTTGTTGCTGGTGTTGACCCGCACCCATCCAGAAGAACCAATTAGACCTTTCAAGGTCGTCGCCGCCTCGGATAGCGCAGAATTCCATAGTTCGTGAAGTCTATAATGTTTTGAGTTTGTTGTGTTAAATTTATGGCACCATTAACCTGTCCCGAATACTTACCGAGCCCCGTCCGACATGACCGCCAACTGCACGTCACAAGAGCCACGCCGAAGCCTGTCTATCTTAGATAATCCCCAAAGACAATCTACTTCTTGTCACGTGTCAATTCGCTAAACCAGGTGGCTCATCGTTTTCAACATGTGACTTGGCTGGGACGCTTGCTGATTTTGATTGGAATAGGCCCGACACGAAGCCTTCGGGTTAGGGCACAAGTGGTCTGACCCGCGCCCCCTATCTGACTGTCATATCAGTATCCCGCAGATGTGTCGTGTCAAGTCCAAAGTACCACGCGTTGGCAAATTATATACAATCAGAAAAGTACATGAAAGCTTGAAAACTATTCAACGCAAAGGGGCACCCGCGTCGCTAACCCATTGATTCCATAACTTCTCCTGGCGATCATCCTCTAGGCTCCATGGCCTCACCCACTTCCAGTTCTTCCGGTCCCAATACATCCCTCGAAGCTCCTCGCGCTCAGGCATGGGCGAAACAGCCAACCAAACGGGAGTCACCGCTCCTTGTTCATTGGAGATTCCAAACGTACTGGCCATACGTCTGAAAATCCTCGAGGATCGGTCGTGCATGTCCGCGCTGCCCCCCGATTGCGTCCAGATAGAGGACTGGACGGTACCTATAGTATAAACGTTAAATATCTGGGAATAGCTGATAAAACCACTACTTGCTAACCTGGATGGCACGAATGCGCGGTAATGCCCCTCCATCCTTCCCTTTCATCAATTTTTCGCTGCAAAATCATGGTCCATATGGCTTGGCATGCCTTGGAACGCCTGTAAAGCTCCATCATGTCATCAAACGTGAGAGGGGCGCCAGTTCGGTTCTGAAACCTGGAAAGCACATCACTTCCGCCTGTGTTCTGGTCGTCCACCGCGCGCGGAATCATAGTATCCAACCGAGGATATTGACACAATGCGTCCAGAAGGAGATATGCGACCGTTGTTGAGGAGTGTATGAGTAAGGAGAAGATGAGCAAGGTGGTTTGATTGATAAGTTTGTTCGAGTCCATCTTCGGTGAATGCGACAGTACTTGTCAGTCCGCCTATTTGTATGGTTGAGTAAATCAGCATTACCAGCGACGAACCAAAGCAATCTCTTACCAGCATTATTAATTAGTATGTCGACTTGTTTCATCTCTCGCCTCTCCCATCGTTCAAGAAAAGCATGAACACTCGCAAACTTGCCGCAGTCCAGCAATTCAAGCTCGACTTGCGAGTTTCCGGTGATTTCAACTATTTTCTTCCTTGCCTCTTCCCCCTTGAGCTCGCTCCTACATGCCAAAACTACGTGAGCCCCCATAGCAGCAAGTGCACGAGCGGTCTCGAACCCAACGCCCGAGTTAGCCCCAGTGACAATTGCAAGCTTGCCATAAAGATCGACATGGGGCATAGGAATTGGGGAGTAAAGTGGCATGAGGAAATTGTCCACCATCGTGCGTAGGAAGCTCATGGAGGCAAGAGCAGAAGCAACATAGTAGGTGTGCGTTTTCGAGGAGTAAGGCATGATAGAGCAAGACTAGGGGAGCCGCAGGATCGATCCCAGTGTGGGATTGCGGGGTCATTCGGCACATTATATATCTACGGTATTAAACATCGGTAATTGCATAGCTTATTATTTCGACGCGCTCATTGTAATTATCAAGCGACGGTACTGAGGATCGGCGTTGGTACGACCGAGTCCTAATTCGCGTACGCGTCCATTAGAGACCGCAAATTATGGAAGCGCTGACGTATCAACCATTTCTTCGAGTGGGCGACACTTCGGACTCTTATTTCCTTACAAGGGTGGCACTGGGTGTTCTTAGCTCAAGGTTCGACCCATATATTCATGGATGATTGCCGGAGGGAGGTGGAGGGAGGTGGAAGTTGCTGACTAAGCATTTTGTGAAGACCGAGTTCTGCTTCTCGAACCCGAGGCTTACTGTAATCAGAGTGGAGGCTAGCAGGCGTACGCATGCCCCGATATACCCGCTGGAGTAAGCTGTGATGCTGGCCGCGACTCGCTGATTATGGCTAGCCTCAGTGTTACATCAGAAATTTTCCGTGTCGTATCACAACACTCTCAGTTATCAGCTTGACCACTTACGGCCATTGCCAACCAAGCGCCCCCCGACCGACGAACTCGGCTGAGACAACGCCGGTGCCTAAGCTACAGCGTGGTCAAGGGTTCTCCAACCCATGTGTATCAACATGTCATTGTTGTACCACACAATGCCACTCTTATATTACATACGAATTAGGCTTGCATACACCCGATTTCTATGTTTTCCGTCGATCCGACAGTAATGAATAATTTATTGATTTCCATAACACACTGGGACTTTGGCGCCGTTCTGCGTTAGGGCTGATGATCCAGCTCAAACCAGAGACTGAACATGGACTACTGTATATTGGGCAGACAGGTACAAAGAGCGTGCGGCGGGGAAAGCAATTCTGGTTCCCTGAGAACCTAAACAGCATTATTCTATTAGTTGTTTCTTACGGGGTAAACCCCAGCGGCATACATCCACGAAATCCATCGGTCTCCAGTACCCCGTCAGTCTGAGGGTGTAGCCCATTCATTACGGTTAACAGGGTATAGTAGCCTGAAGCACACTGATCCTCTGAGCTCTCCTCCCAAATCCATTGGGAATTACGGGAGATTCTGAGCTAAAGTTTCGGGCTAGTGGCTGCGGGGCTTAAATGCATATCGCACAGTCAACTAACCAAGCGAGAATTCATTGTGCTTGTTGTATTATATTATGAGGTCGCAATACAGAACTGACTATTCAAAAACATCTTAGTTCGCTCATAATCGACTCTACTGATTGCCATTTCTTCCATATGGATATGTATTGACAGGGTCTCACGACAGCGCGGGACAGCTACCACCTGGCTACTAGACTGGCTGAGGAACGCACTAGTGCCGTGTTGAATTCTGGGATCTGCTGTACAATAAAAGCACTGCGGTCGCGATCTTTAGTCTTGTGTCGTTCTCCCTCAACCATGCCTTATGCTCCGACTTCAGGTCTTCTTGGTTCTTTTCTTTCCACGATGAGTTTTACTCGTACAAACCTCGATAATTTTGTCATTCCGTTCATCCCCAAATTGGTACACCCTCGGGATGTTGACCTTCACGGCAAGCTCGCTGTTGTAACTGGCGCTAACTCTGGCGTCGGGCTTGAGGTCGCACGAGCCCTTGCTAGCATGGGCGCCCATGTCGTGCTTGCGTGCCGACACGACTCTAGGGGAAAAGCCGCTCGTCTCGATATCATCGAGAGTACTGGCAACAAAAACGTTGAAGTCCAAACTCTCAACCTTTCAAATTTCAATAGCGTCAAGGAATTTCTCAGGCGTTGGGAAGCACGCGAGGTCAAGCAAATAGATATATTGGTCAACAACGCAGGTACGATCAAGGGTTCTTTCAAGTTCCGACAAGATGCTAACTTCGCATCAGGGTGCATGCTAAGCGCTGCCTCGGTGACGGAGGATGGGTTTGAGCAAATGTACCAAGCAAACCACCTCGGGCACGTTCTGCTCACCATTTCGTTGCTTAATTTGGGATGCATGGCCCCTCATGCGCGTATTGTCAACGTCGCCTCGTGTGCTTCATACGGAAGTGACGAGATCAGTCAGTGCAATACTAGCGGAACCGACATCCTGTCCAACTACCCCACCACGACTAAACCAATGCTCACGTTTGGCGACGTCATGATATTATATGCGCGCTCCAAAGCCGCACAAGTGATATGGACCATCGCCCTTCAGCGTCGCTTGTCCCAGATCGAGGGATGGAAGGATATTTCGGTTCATGTGTGTCATCCAGGTAAGTTAACTTTTTTTACCAGTGTTTAAATACTTTTTTATGACTAAGGTAATCAAAGGAACCGTTAAATCCTCGTTCTGGGGACAACCTGATGGGGTGGGATCGATGACAGGGCGTCTGTCAGATGTTTTCAGACTGTTTGGAAGCACATTTGGGATTTCCAACGAAGAAGGAGCAGCCACGCCAGTTTGGCTGGCTACCGCCCCCGAACCAGCAACCACTGAGCTCCGAGGATTATACTGGGATCGAATGCATTGGAAGTGGGTAAGGCCATGGATTCTGGATTGGGTCCGACAAGACGAGTTGTGGGACAAATGGTGTCACGATGTTGGTGCCTCGTTGCGTTAGAGATGTTTGTGTTAGGCTTAGTCTTGTCCAGGCCGTCGAACCGTGCCCTTCGAGATACCTTGTACCTGGCACACTAATATATCGTTTACGCGCATTTCTCGATATACTCAGTCCCTATAGTTCATCCAAAACTGAGATGGGGAATTCACCATGTTATTATGAGCTCTCGTAGGTGCAAAGGGTGATCACACGGTATCATTTGAGTCAAAATAACTTTGTGAATAGGGAAACGTGTGACTGGATAATTAGGGACTAAAGTCGACATAATATAAGTGGATTTACAGTAAGACAGGAGTACTACTTGTTACGCCGTTGACGCTAGTTTGGCGGAATGGATGGCGTTGCTGGTTGTAGCTTCTTCCGGTTTACCCACGCTTGTCTAGTGTACTACAATAAGGAATTTGAATGGCAGCGGCGCAGAGTCAATCAACGCACCGGAGTGAACCCGGAATCTTCGCCTCCCTCTGCTGAAGGATCGCCTTGATCGAGCTGACTGATGCGTGCAGCCCGGGTAGTTACCAAATTAACTCCTTCAATAAGTTCAATAGCGTTGCCCCGGCTCTGAGATAATGTGTTAAGTCGTGATCAGTCCCAACAATATTGAACGTACAGTTACTGCTAGAAACACCGGTTCGCTGACTATATTGCACGAGGTACGAATTGGGGCGTGAGTGCGAGCAAATTGTTGGCGAATATAGCCTTGCCTATTTGAACCCTATGTATAAGAACCCAGTCACCCAGTCAATAATTCACGATAATGTTGCTCACCCAACGAGGCTGATCATTAGAGATAACACGAAAAACTTCCCTAGGGGTAACCAATGAACAAGCGGGGCAATCTCAGAATCAACTGGCTCGACCTGTCATTCCTACCGATAATTCTGTCGCCACATGCGATCCTGTCTGGACCTGTATATGGCGTGGTTAGTGGCTTAGCAGTGGTGTGTATATTAAATGGCACCTGTAACCTACGATATAAGCGTCCACGATAATGATAGTCATCAGCACAAGTGGAGGGGTAGCCGATGTCTGAGAAGCGCACGGGATCAATACGCCAGTGTCTATAGAGTATATGCAGCAGAAATCACCCATATGACCTGCCAAACTGTGTTCAGGATGTTCTTTTGATTCCCGCCAGCTGTTCACGACAGTTAACTGATCTACCCTCGATGGTTGAATACGGTTTACCTTCGCAAACTCGATACAAATAGACAACCGCTGAGAGACTTGAATTAGCATATTGTTGACTATAGCTGGGTTAGCGACACCTGACTTACTCGTTAATGTCATGCAAAAATCGAGCAAGAAAGAGCTGAAAGTCCAAACTGCAACTGACAATGATATCGAATCAATTTTTACTTTATATCAGGGAGATATCAAGACACACGTATTCGCCTGTTCTACCACCGCTGGTTAGCAAGAGATTCTTGACCTATAGGCCTTCCAACATTCCATCTCACATTTGTGCTATCCCCAGTTCTAAGCCATCGGACAGAGTCTGCACCCTGATTGCACACACTCAGTAGTTAGTTACGGAATACGTGCCAGCATGGAAGACGCACCAACAAGACTGATGAAATGAGTGCTGCGAGAGAGAGAGCAATAAACGGGAGTATCGGCAAAACACGTCGTTTGAAGATCCGCCAGCATCTGTAAATGAAAAACGATTGCACCGACGCAACAACAACCCCTGTCAATGATGGTATGATGGCTGCGAGCTTGACACATAGTTACTAAGAAAAAATTAAAACTGAAGGGAATAGTACTTACGCTTTCCCGAGGGGGTAGCACATCCAATGTATCTAGCCCTTGAATCGTGTAACCGACCGTCTGCATCAACGAGAGGGTATTGACGAAGATAATGTAGAACTTGAAGCAGAGATCACGGTTCTGGTTTGAATTAATGAAGCTGGCTAGCAATGGGACCAGAGCGCCTGCCAGAAAATATCGTCAGTAACTTGAAGTTTCCTGGTAGGCAAGAACGCTGGTGCGTTATTCCATCACTGTACTTACCTTGAACAGTACATTGCATGAGAGCTAGCCATACTGGTAATTTTTTCTGCAAATGGCTGGTCTCCATCACCGCCAAGTTATTGGTGACTGTTGGGTGGGCGAAGAAACGAAGCGTTTCCACAGGTTCAATCACATTTAAGGCGCGTGAGGGTACTGTTACTCGACAGCTGCAGCGGGGCCAAACCTCGCGAAGCAAATAGTTTCAACTTGTTGGAAATGTGGAGATCTTAAACTTAGCCTTATATAGAATGTGATTACAATGACTGTACCACATTGATGGTGCCGAACTCGGATGCTCGACTTCACTTGGCTCCGGGAGAGAATGATCGGACCCGAGCCTCCCTATACGAAATGGGACGCCTCTCGCGGATGAACTAACAGAAGGGAGAGCATTGCTAAGTGGATGAGCATTTGGATCGAAGTACTCGCATATAAGGCCAGCGAAGAGTTCAGGGTTCTTGTGTGAGTTTGATATCATGAACAACCTGGTCCTGTGTAACTTCGGTGGGTCTTAAAAATGTTATCCAAGGTACCTGAATTAGCATTCGGAGTTAAAAGGGCAAGGGTTTGGCCGACTAACCCGGCTCAGGCTGGGATATTCGTCCCCCTCTCTCGAGGGGGCATCTTGAGCAAACTCCACAATCTGGGTGCTTGCTGGGCTTGCTCGATGCACAAGTTCAACCACGCTTCCCTAATTCCCATTTAAGTAACTTATTTGAAAATAATTCAGGAGGTAAGCTCATGGAGGTTGGTGACTGGATGTATTTCAGATGAGTGGGGTGTTTGGCTTACGATGTAACCGTCGACAATGCAAATGACCATCAAGGTCAGTAGAGGGGTGGCTGATGCCTGACATGACCGACGTGAAATACCAAATTAAGATGTCAACGTTGGGGATGTGTTGAGGACTTGCCCATATGATATACCAAACTGTGCTAACAATTCCCCTTCTGTCCATCGCTTCTACTCAAGAAATCTCAGCAGGTAGTCAACACAGGCCACAATCGATTTAACTTTCCAAACGCAATACAGGTAGACCACCGCTGCGCAATAAAATTGGAATAGTTATAACGCGACTCGCCATCAATGCCTCTATGTCGCGTTCACGTGACAACAACGAGTGCAGGTTCCTTCGCAAAGCCTCCTCGTATCTCTCGTTCAATGCCTTCTTTGGCAGTGCTGGGAGCCTTTTAGCCCTTAGCTATTCCATTGCGTCTTCTCGTGCCTTGATCAAGTACTTTAGTTGAATGTGTGTTTCATATCGTACCTTAGGCATCCGCTTATCGTACTCTTACTAGCCATCGTTCTACCATCAGTTACCTTCATATAGTTGCCTCGGCTCTTGTTTCTCGGCGGTGAGACCATGAGTTCTTGTAGCCAATATAACGTATCCGATATACAGTACATAATTTCGCGCCCACGTGACCGTGTCTCGCTCCGTCCCATTTGAGAATCGGTCGGCACCGAAGCGACATAACCATTGCTCCCTGGCATATTCTCCACCCCAACACGGTGTCGGCGTTGCGACGAACAGGTCGTACTAATTGGCTGCAAAGCCTAGCTAAAAATCGTATCGTCCTAGGCCACTCAATTGCAGCATTTGAAAGTTCATGCGAGGCCGAGGTGCTCAGGTGTCGCTAACTATTCCTAGTTTGGTGAGTGATGAGAAGTATCCATGAGGTGGTCAAAGCGAGCAGGCATTAGGCTCATTCCGGCAGCCGGTCAAGATTACGCGCGTCTTACTTTCGCCTTTGACATATAAAATAGATGTGCGCGGCAAATATACTTGGTTGAATTGTATGCAAAGATTTGAAGTATCGCAATGTATTTACGAGCGCGCACAGGGCCTGATGGAATTCGCCCGGAAAGACACGGTGATCGGGGTGGCCAGTTTGAGAACATACGTCGATTGATTGGACCATACATGAGACGATACAGCACCGTTCTCCACGCGTTTTCAGCTGCCAATCGCACTCGATGACCAGCCCCCATCGGAATCACGTGGAGAATACGTGAGCTTAGTCATCAGCGAACCGTGCCGGCGGCTCAAATGGTACGAGACCAAAATTCGACCACGCCGTTTTTTCTCCTTCAAAAAGCCACCGACGGGACTGGCTACATCCACACACCATGGCTGAATACGACGTTGTCATTATCGGAGCGGGCATTGCAGGATGCTCAATGGCACACGCCCTCGCGACTCTCGAGAGCGCTCGACCGCTCAAGATTGCGGTGCTCGAGCGTTCGTTGGCGGAACCTGACCGTATCGTGGGCGAGCTGCTTCAGCCTGGCGGGATCGACGCGCTCAAGTCACTCGGACTCGAACACGTGACGGAGAATATCGGGGCGATTCCGGTGCATGGGTACGCGGTTCTCAACGCTGGCAACACGGTGCACATTCCATATCCCGATGGCGCCGAGGGACGCAGCTTCCACCATGGTCGACTTATTATGCGATTACGCGAGGCGGCCAGGCAGCATGCTAATGTCGACGTTATCGAGGCTACTGTCACCGAGCTCGTCGAAGACAGCGGTCGGGTCGTTGGAGTCAAGGCTAAACGCAACGACGTGGAGGAGACGTTTAGCGCTGGGCTGACGATTGTGGCCGATGGATGCTTTTCCAAGTTCCGTTCACGTGTGATGCGGCCGAGTGCGACTAAGCCCAAGACGAGGTCGCATTTCATTGGTGCTGTGCTCAAGGACGCCAGGCTCCCAATTCCTCAGCACGGGACAGTCGCCCTTACCTCCAATGGACCTGTGCTGCTATACCAGATCGAGGAACACGATACCCGTATTCTAATTGATATCAAGGGGACAACACTTCCCCGGGACCTTGTCGTACGTCTTGACATTTATCTTTTATTGCTTGGAGCTAATATCTTCTAGTCTTATGTCCGCGAAAATGTCATCCCCGAGCTCCCACCAACACTCCGCCCCTCTATTGAAGAAGCCATTTCCACTGCCCGCCTACGCTCAATGCCCAACACATTCCTTCCGCCCTCGCAACAAGGCTCCTCGCACCATCCCCCAGGCGTACTCCTGCTCGGCGACAGCTACAACATGCGTCACCCACTCACCGGCGGAGGAATGACCGTCGCCTTTTCAGACGTCGTCATTCTCAAGCGCTTGTTCTCCCAATACTTGGCTGGCCGCGGAGCCGACATTCACGAAAGCGTCAAGGCGACGTGGAGTGAGTGGGACGAGCTGGCAGGAATTCTGCGTTCGTGGCATTGGGAGCGCAAGGCTCTGGCGAGCACGGTCAACATTTTGAGTATCGCGTTGTACGATTTGTTTGGTGCCCAAGGTGCGTCTTGCTTCTTTCTCTTTTACATAAGCTAATTTTCGGGTAGACGAGAACTTGCACGTCCTCCGGACGGGATGCTTCAAGTATTTCGAACGCGGCGGAGAATGTGTTAGCGGACCTGTGGCTCTACTCTCAGCGTACGTCCTCGCCGATCCTTCATGAACTCGTTCTAACGCCTCGACAGACTCGGACCTAGCATCGTACTCTTGATGTACCACTTTTTCTCGGTCGCATTCTATTCGATCTGGATCCTCTTTACCCAACCTCAATCAAAACCCGTGCCGTACCCCGACGAGGTGGGCTCTGGCAGCGACAGCGGCGTCGAGGTCGAGACCGAGTCGGTCCTCAGACAACGAAAACAGGCTGCCAAGGCTACACCCACGGAAGAGGCCGAGGAGGACAAGGTACCTGGGTTGGCGGATTACCCGCGGTTGACGGTCCGGAGTGTTCAAGTCGTAAGTCCACTCTCTGTTGGAGTTGAACTTGAGCTGACGGGTGAGTAGTTTTGGACAGCGTGCGTGGTATTTGGTCCGTTATTGTGGAGCGAGGTTCGGTGGTGGTAGACTTGTCCCGGGACATGTATCGGATAGACTTGATTTGGATTGAACTTTTGTTCTTGTTGACTTATAGTCTTGTAATGGATATTTTGACTTTATTCTCAATCTGGCTCGTGTGTGTGGTTATGTAAGGAGGGCGCTCGTGTGGCGAAATGAATCGTCCCACAGAGCCTCGCTGCAAATGAGCTCCCGCAGGCCCTGCGTAAACTTTCGCGGGTGCGGCGCGGGCGGTGAGACGGTAGAGTAGCGGGCCGGTGTGGGTTAGGGTCGCATATACACGGCCACTTTAGTTGCGACCGTAGTCATTTATGTCTGACATGGTAGCTGACCGAACATCGATTAATCATCATTCGGAAGGAATGAGCTTTGTCCCTGCCCAGCCAACCGTACGATTTACATTCCGCGTTTATTCCGACGGACGAATAGCCTCATCAAATGCAGACGTACCACATCCCACGCCCTGTCGTCCTCGATGTTCTGGGGCTGGGTACTCACCGGGGAAGAGTGGCCAACGGTTCGGAAATAATAATCGAAGGACATGACAATTGAGAAGAAACGACCGAAGTACCTGACGATGCAGTAGTCAGGTAACCACGCCCGGTCGTCACCTTCAAACTTCCTCGGATAGACTTTTCGGGATTACACGTGAGATCAATCAAATCCATGTCCCCACACGTCCAGACACCCGTTTGCGTGGGCGAGTGCGGAATGAATCCAGTTACCACGTTTAATCGATATTCAGGCTTGGCGAAGTCTGATAGCAACTTCCAGCGCGCCTGTTTCATCTCGGGTATAAAACACGGCTCGCCAATCTCCTAAACCCAACAAACAGCAATCTTTCTTCTCCAGACCTAGCGTCACTTACTCTCATTCAACCACTTTCACTTTAACCACATTCTCTTCCACTTAAACACTCCAATTCTCCTATACAAAATGGTTTCCTTCACTTTTGCCACTGTCGCCGCCGCGGTTGTGCTCTTTGCCCAGACTGCGGTCGCTGCCCCTTCGCCGAGCGTCGATGCTAATGGCGTGTATGTCAAGCGTGCTGCTAGCTGCACCTTCCCCAACCCTTCCAAGACTACTACCTTGAGCGCTGCCAAGGTCATCTCTGGCACCTTCGATGGTAAGTTGGCGCATATATCCCGGTGGTCTGTGGCTGATTCGATGCATAGGTGGACTCGCTCGCTTCGACCGTGGTGCGGGAGCTTGCTCTGGCCAGAAGGAGGGTGGTGACAAGGACGCCGTCTTCCTGCTCGAGAACGGCGCTACCATCAAGTAAGTTCCAAGCCCTGGGCCCGATAGCAACGTGCTAACCTGGTTCACAGGAACGTCGTCATTGGTGCCAACCAAGCCGAGGGCATCCACTGCAAGGGTAGCTGCAACATCTACAACGTCTGGTTCGAGGACGTATGCGAAGATGCCATCACCCTCAAGCAGACCTCAGGTACCTCCAACATCGTCGGTGGCGGCGCCAAGGGTGCGAGCGACAAGGTCATCCAACACAACGGTGGCGGCAGCGTCGTGATCGACTCGTACTGCGTCCAGGACTTTGGCAAGCTTTACCGTGCATGCGGAAACTGCAAGACTCAGTTCAAGCGCTCTGTGACGATCAGCAACGTGATTGCGAAGAACGGCAAGCTGCTGGCTGGAATCAACTCGAACTATGGAGATGTTGCGACGATCAAGACCAGCACGAACTCGTACAGCAGCGTCAAGTCGATCTGCGATAGCTTCCAAGGCAACAACAGCGGCAAGGAGCCTACCAAGCTCACTTCCAACAAGTCTAACGCGAGGTGAGTGATTTCTCATACTGTTTGTCGACAGGGTACTGAGTGGTTCCATTAGCTGCAAGTTCTAAAGCGTGGTTCTTGTCTGGTCTACTCAGCTGGATGTTGGGTTTCTTTTTGAAGAATTTTGTTTAGTTAGACTGGTTCTGATTCTTTCGCTGGCGTCTTAACTTCGTTCATATAGTATCATTATATATGAGTATAGTGATGTTCAATACATTTGGTCGATCCCAAACACCGTCACCCGACGAGTCTTACGAACTGTTGCTATTCATGAGCCTGGTATATTGTTACTAGCATATGCGATCCGAAGGATCTGGGTACACTTTTTTCGCGCATGCATTAGTTGAACTTCAACACTATCTTACCATGCCGCGCCCCGGGATTTATCCACCTCACGCCCAATACAAGGATGGGCTTATCGAGTTGAGGTGAAAGTCATAGCATACCTTGGCGAATGGAGACGAATTCAGGCTTTGTATTTTATCGGCAGTGGCCCTTTTAGAACTTTTCCGAGGTTCAAGCTCCTCAAGTTGTAGATGAGCGCTTACATTAATGTATCGCATTGTGGGCGACTCCTCACCTAGCATGGTATGAGGGATCACAACCTCGTTCCCAATAATTTGGAGTGCTTCAATAAAGTTGCGCAGTCAGTTTCACGTGTCATACAGTCGCGGGTGGGTCACTTCTTCCTAGGCACGGAATGGTTCCTCGGAGCACCACTGGAGCAATGAAGTTTCATTAACTCGCGGACACGCACCCAAAGACACTGAATGCCGAGGGAGCTCCACTCCTAGAGACCTTGTGGTGCGTTCACTCGGTGTTCTTCAACGAATTTGCAACGGGGACATGTGTTGAGTTATACTATGCGGTAGTAGAAGCCCGCGGGGTTGGTTGACATTGAGTATGAAGGTTGCGGATTAATGAACAAAGCGCAAATCAGAGGGTATCAGTTGAATTACCGCCTTCCTTCTCGTTCTCACTCCTTCACATAGTTGGCAAGCGGTGTACTATTATCTGCTACGAAAGTACTCATGCATTCCGCTTTTTTGTGTATGTCGTCAATGTCATATCGCAAGGCTGAGAGTGTGACTTCTCAATCGACTGAGAAGGTAGAATTCTTACCCTGATTTGGCAAATATCAAACCAGGAATGTGACGGTAGCCACGCGAGCATGCCCGGTCGCTACCCGATTTTAACGTCCGTCTTCCTCGGATAGACTTTCCAGGTTTACACGCGACATCAGTCAAATACGTATTCCCAGGTCCCGCGACCGACAGTACTGCCCTGACCATTGGGTTGTATCAGCTTGCGTGGACGATCCTGCTCTTGGCATGGTATTTGTCGAGTAACCACGGCTAATTATGACGGAGACTTCTTCGTAGCCCCCGTTGGGCTTGGCAAGGATCACCGATGGCAACCTGCTTTCGGCATCCGTCTCAGCGCACAACTATAAGACCGGGCGTGCCAGTTTGCCATACCCAACACACAGCATCTTTTCTTCTCTCAGACCTAGCGTCACTTACTCTCATTCAACTCCACTTTCGCTTTACACCACACTCACTTCCCCATCAACATCATGGTTTCCTTCACTTTCGCCACTGCCGCCGCCGCCGTCGCGCTCTTTGCCCAGACTGCTGTCGCGGTTCCTTCCCCCAGCGTTGACACTAACGGCGTGTATGTCAAGCGCGGCGCGAGCTGTACCTTCCCCAACCCTTCCAAGACCACCACCTTGAGCGCTGCCAAGGTTATTTCCGGTACCTTTGACGGTAAGTACAGCGCATATAGCCCCTCACCATGTGTCTAACGAAGCACACAGGTGGACTCGCTCGCTTTGATCGTGGTGCGGGAGCTTGCTCTGGCCAGAAGGAGGGCGGGGACAAGGACGCCGTCTTCCTGCTCGAGAATGGTGCCACCATCAAGTCAGTCCTGGGTCCAACGTCGAATATTGTGATACTAACTTAGTTCACAGGAACGTCGTCATCGGGGCCAACCAGGCGGAAGGCATCCACTGCAAGGGTAGCTGCAACATCTACAACGTCTGGTTCGAGGATGTCTGCGAAGATGCCATCACCCTCAAGCAGACCTCAGGTACCTCCAACATCGTCGGTGGCGGCGCCAAGGGTGCGAGCGACAAGGTCATCCAACACAACGGTGGCGGCAGCGTCGTGATCGACTCGTACTGCGTCCAGGACTTTGGCAAGCTTTACCGTGCATGCGGAAACTGCAAGACTCAGTACAAGAGGTCTGTGACCATTAGCAACGTGATTGCGAAGAACGGCAAGCTGCTGGCTGGAATCAACTCGAACTATGGAGATGTTGCGACGATCAAGACCAGCACGAACTCGTACAGCAGCGTCAAGTCGATCTGCGATAGCTTCCAAGGCAACAACAGCGGCAAGGAGCCTACCAAGCTCACTTCCAACAAGTCTAACGCTAGGTAAGTGCTAATACTTCTTTTCGGAAGACGAGGCACTGATCCAATTGGTTGTAGCTGCAAGTTCTAAAGAGCACATAATAGGCGTATCTGGCTGGATGCCAGGTTTTTTTTTCTAGAAGCTTCCTTCCTTCCTTAGACAGGTTCTACTTATCTCGCCGGCGTGGTTACTACTCTCATTGCTGTTGCATAACATTTATAATTATAATCTCACTGGTTCACCAAACTTTTACCCCACCTTTTGCCACCCAAATTGAGTGACCGGACCCTGTCCAACGAGTATTTCTCTTACCTGAAGCATGCCTTCAGACCCCGTCTCCGAATGTCCCAGTGTTCCCGCTAATCGCAAATTCAACTACCGCATCGTGCTAGCTTTTTCGCGGATGGTCCTTTTTGTGCTGAAATGCATCATGCGCTCTCGTTAATAATTCGTGTTTTCGAATCGCCTTGTATCGTTGGTGGGCCCCACTTATTCGCTCAATGGCCGTCGACCAAGAGTCGCAGCGCTTACACCGCAGTTGGGTACACGCACCTACAACCGCCGCTTGTACCTTTGCTTGGTTGAGGTCAGATCGGTTACGGTATCTTGACCGAAGTCAATAGGCACTGACCATAGTACTCATGTTGGAACCATACGCATACATACGAGTATTGAAATATATCATCTGAGTGTGAGCAGAGTACTGCTCAGGACACTCGCAGTACACCAGTATCGGGCTGAAAATATATCGAATTATGATACTAGGATTGTTTAGACCTACAGAAGATCACTGCATATGCAAGAAGTGAGAGAACAGAAACTGTTTGAGCGATCCCTGCCAAGCAATACCCATTCTCCTTCCATCTCCGCCCCTGCTCTTTCCTTCTCCTGGTTCGCGTTGCACTTTCCGAAATATGCTCTCGCCTCGAGCTGGAAAAAATTCCTCAAACTGATGGTCTGCCCGGGTTTGGTGTCCACTGGCTGAGCAGCCATAATAGTTCCTCCACCTCCAACAAACGCTGGCTTGAAACACACGGCAGGCTCTGATTTGTGGTCATGCCCCCGCCACTCTCGAATATGACGTTTCTGAACTTCGAGGAATAGTTGATCTTCGAATAGGAGTGTGTTAGTAGTACCGGTATCGGCAGGAAGTGTGTCGAGCCATGGGTAAAAGTCTTTGAGGAGCGAGTGAAACAAGATTACGAGGACGTTTGTATTCTCGGCCTATCAATTTCTGAGTTGGTCGAAGATATAATCGGTGGAGGGAGACTTACAGCCCACTTTGACCACTCTCGATCTAGCTTTAGAGCAGACAATTCATCCCCTTCACGGAAAACTATTCCCAAATCTTTGTTGTCCCGTCGCATATCAAGAACCGTTTCACAGAGGGAAAAGCATCGAGAGGAGGGATGTGAGCGAAATACCGATGGTCGGGCGAGGTGGCCAGCTGGTTGAACCTGGCAACGAGGTATTCGATCGTCCAAGCGTTTGCTTGTTTGTAGTTGGTGATGGGCGGTGTCGGAGAGCACATCTTGGTTGTGGTTCTGTTTGGATACTACGACTGCGATTGCAACTAACTTGGCTGGTTTGATGGGCGAGAGAAGCGAACGAGAGGTGCATGTTATATCCACCACATATGAGCTACTTGGGCCACCGAGGATCATATAATTCAGTTATCAATCACCAGTTCAGGTAATATGCGAGTAATGAGCGTAATCATATTACTAGATTTGGTAATTGTATGCCTCCATGTAGGAGTAGCCTTGCTGCCACTCAGTCCATGGTTTGTTTTCATCGTTGAGTTGTTTTTATATGACCTCTTCCGATAGGGGTATTGGGGATTCAGCAAGATTATCCCTAGTTTGCGTGTTTGAGACACATTGTATACCGCGTCAGAGTATTATGGGGGTCAAATCTTGGGTAACATTTCTGCATTGCAGTCATCAAGTATATACAAATGTATAATCAACTCGCAACCTCGACCGGACTGGTGCATTCAGGTGTAATATCCGCCTCAGCAGGCCTGTTGAATACAATGTTTTGCACTGGAGAACCCCAGAGTTGGAGGGACTCTGAGCTCTATTAGGCTTACGGTCAGTAGATAGTCGAATACACTTATTTGTCCCGATCATATTCGAGCTCGCGATATCCAAGGCCGGCGGGACAATGTTGAACTACGAGCCTGGTCTTGGCCGCACGCCTCCGGGATTCGCCGGTCAGGCACCTGGACCATTGAGGTTGACCCCTGTTTAGCGCCACGCCAATATTACTGTAATGTGATCCAACGACGACTGTGCACTTCTTTCACCAGCCGCTTAATTATTTTTGTCACACGTTGCATCATAGCAGAACAATCCATCGAAAATTCGAGCTGTTTATGGGAGCCCAGACGGTGACGATCCACGATGGGCTCCACCGGCCATCACGTGATCGGATGTTTTCCATCGCCAAGTCCACAACTGGACGCCGCCGCTGCTGGATGACCTGAAGTACATTACTCGAAATAACGTAGCTTTTGCTCCAATGACGAATGGTATGAGGATCGAGCTTTGGCATCGTACTCGGCATGGCTAACGATGAGCACGCCATCCACCCATGCACCGTCAACGGCAACTCTTGAATGACGCACATGCGCTCCGAACTTGTAGTCGAGAGTTCAACCAGTTGGTTATGACCCCCAAAAGGATATTATGGCTCAGTGAACCCACTCGCCACTTTGAGCAAGCGGAATGGGCCTGGGGCAGCTTTTCCGCCTCCATATGCCGGTCACTGCCCCACTCCACACGTGCGAACAATACACCCACTCTCGGCGCGATTCCCGCTCGGCTCTCGTCATCTAGGCACTTGCACATCGTCATCTTGCTCGCCTCGGACTTGGAGGCAGCGTCATTCCGTCATTTGCAGGCTATAAAACGTGCTCGGAGAGCGCCTTTCGTTCCTCACTGCCTGCTGCGTCGAGTCTTCACTTGCTCTGGGATCGAATACCTTGCAATCTAGTTACATTATAATCACCATGTACTCCAAACTATTTGCCTCGATTCTCCTCGCTGCATCTGCCCAAGTGCATGCATCACCCATTGCCGCCCGTCAAGATCCGGCCTATATGTCTGGTCTCTTGCAGGCGCTCAACCAGGCCAACCTCACCACCCTCGCCGCCGTCTTGACCCCCTGGGCCGGAACCGAGCAAGGCCAGCAAGTCGCCAACGCGCTGCCAAACGGCAACTACACCGTTCTCGCACCTTCCAATGCGGTAAGTCCTTGTAACGGTAACTGGTCATTGCTCTGAAACTGACGAAATTCGCAGGCGTTCGAGCCCGTCTTGCCAGGACTCCAGAGCGACAACTCGTCCGTCGGCCCGATCCTCTCTTACCATCTGATCAACGGCTCCTACCCCGCTGACGTCATCGCACCCGCCCGCTCACACTCGATTGCGCCGACCTTTTTGACCAACGACACCTATGTCAACCTGGGCGGACTTCCTCAAGTTCAGGTACGGCGCTTCGCTCACCTAGGCTGGACTGAATTCTCATATTTTTGATCAGGTCCTCGAAAAGTCTCCCGAGGGCAATGGAGTGGTTGTCCGTCGCACCATTGGAAACGCGACCGTCACATCTAGCACGACCTACCAAAACCTCATTATTCATGTCATCGACACTGTGCTCACACCGCCCCCCGACCTCAAGGCTGCACTTTCCACGAGCCTCGTTAGCCGTGCACCCGGTGGATTCTCTCAACTGGGTGCCGCCCTGCAAAAGGTTGGACAACTTGATGCATTGAACAACGCGGCAAGCACGACGGTTAGTCCACCCCGAACCCACAACGTAGCTGTCAGTAATTTTAATGATGACGTCATAGGTTTTTGCACCCATCGACGAGGCGTTCGCTGCCATCAACACCACTGTTGCTGGTCTTGCCAACGAGCAATTGACTTCGGTTCTCCATAACCACGTGCTTCAAAACAACCTCCTCTACTCGAACGAGCTCGGCAATACCCCTAACGCCAACGCTGCCTCGGGCGCCCAGCTTAACTTTGCGGTCCAAGACGGCGTCGGCTATGTTAGCTACAACCAGACCCGTGCTCGCATCCTCCGTAGCGACGTGACCGTCAAGAACGGCGTAGTCCATGTGATCGACACCGTCTTGGCTTGAGCACCTTATGTCTCGGATACCCCGAAAACTTTACTCTTTCTTTTGCTTTCACCATCATTGGTCGATTAATTTTACTTTCTAATGTTAGTGTGAATAGTGTAGCCATAGGCGATGAAGATATGATAGTTGTAATACACGATTGAATAAACCTTGAAATTGTTACTTTACATGTGTGCGGAGGTGTTGTCAATGGTGTGCCCTATTTTTTGACCATGCGGAGGCTTCAAGCTCGGGTGATACGATGCTCAGGCTGGGTACATGTGCATACACTGACTGTTGAAATCGGATACCAGTGATTACTTGACAAGGTGGGATGCTGACTATGCTATTCTGGACGTAGCTACGCCCAACAGGGAGGCGAAGCGATATTCCTGGCTAGGCCTCTACCGGCCGAAAGACGAAGGAGTTACATTAGAAACAAGGCGCGACTTTCAGAAACGTGTACCCGGAATATACGCGCCAGATCCGGCCTTGGTTGTTAGTAAAGACCAAATGACGGCGCCTATCACTCACCCATTTTGGGCTGTCCCGCAGGGTCTCGGCTAATTCTGCCTCGTGGCCGGACATCTATCTAATATGCGCGGAGCACCAACCACGACGAGTCCTCACAGCGATAAATTCTCACGGTATAGACGACGCTTCACTCCCACCGACTCAGAACAACCTGGAGGATCATCTCGTAGATGGCATCTGAGCGCCAGCCTCGGTCGTTTGGTGACTTAATGCGCAGCTGCATACCATGCACCAGGGGCCGTACTATCTCGAGTGGGAGCTTGGACCCCCCCGAACCCCAAACCCAGGGACCTGCTCATTCGTCAACGGACCCTCGGTCGGCAAATATACCGATAGCAGAACTAGTCGTGCCGTTACACAACGACTCAGACGGTAGCAGCGCACCTGGAGCAGTTGCGTGGCAGGTATTGACTCAGGCGCTGCATGGCCTCGAGTCGAGTTTGGAAGTCTTCCCCCCGTTGAAGAGCGCCGTCGCGGGATTAGTGACCTGCGTCGAGCGCGTACAGGTAAGCAGCAATTGAGAGATAATGAACATAGGACGTTAAGGAGTGGTCCGTAGCTCGTTCAAAAGAACCAGGACCAATACCGGAAGCTTGTGTCGGACCTGGCAGCCCTAGCAGGTAGCTTGCAGGCGCATTTGCCCGACGGACAGCCAACTCGAGTACCGTACTCCATCTCCAATGTCGCGCGGTCAGTAACGCCTCATTAGTTTCGTGTAGTTCGAATCATAACAAACGCATAATTAGTGCCATAAATGAGCAGACGAACTATCTGAAGTTGCAACAGGAGCGCCATTCGGCGGTAGGATTTGTCGCAGCAAGAGAAGATAACGAAGATATACTGAGGTGTTACCAAAGAATCGAGTCACTATTTCGTCAATTGCAGGTAAGTAGATGAAGGCCATTAGCATAGTTTTCTGGAAGCTAACTTGAATAGGTCGACATTTCGCTAAGCACCTGGACACTGGCGCATAAGCAATGGGTGGTAAGCCCCTCGATTTGTTGGCTCGTCGGAGTGGTGATGAACATACATACTTTTTAGCGCACACAGATGACGGACCTAGTGCCTGCTCGTGACGCTTTCTATAACTCCAACCTGGCACAAGCAATGCTGAGACGTGGATGCACAAAAAACACTCGCAAGGACGTCTTGAATGCCGTCCAAGACTGGGTACAGGACCCGGATGCGCCAAATATCTACTGGATGAATGGCATGGCTGGGACAGGCAAGACGACGATCGCGTACAGTCTGTGTGAGCGACTTGAAACCGATGATCGACTGGGTGCCAGCTTCTTCTGCGCTCGTAGCTCACCTGACTGTCAAGACGTGAACAGGATCATACCGACTATCGCATATCAACTAGGTCACTACTCAAACCCATACCAGGCAGAGCTGTGTAGGATGCTGGACGGAGAGCTCGATGTAGCAAGACGGAAGGTCGACGTGCAGTTCAAGAAGCTGATACTTGAGCCTCTGGTGAAGGTGAAGGGTACATTACCCCAGGATGTAGTCATCGTGATCGACGCTCTGGACGAGTGCACCGACACCGACGGGATGCGACTGGTCCTTGAGCTTTTGTTCCAACATGCAAATGAGCTTCCAGTCAAACTTTTTATCGCCAGCCGCCCCGAGCCGGTCATATCTGACAGGATGATGCGTCATGACTCTACCTTCCGGTCCATTCTTCACCTACACGACATCGAGAAGTCGCTGGTTGAAGCGGACATCCAAGCATACCTGGTTGAAGCATTGGCGCCTATCAGCCCCGATAGCGACGTTATTGAAGGTCTGGCGAGGCGAGCAGGGCGCCTGTTTATCTTTGCAGCTACGGTTGTGCGGTACATCGCTCCACAAAGCACTTCGCTCAATCACTCCCAGCGCCTCGCCACCGTACTTCAAGCAACTTCGACCGCCGAACAGGGAAGCTACAAAGAGATCGATGCTCTATACTCCACAATCCTAGCAAACGCACTTGAAGATCCTGTGCTAGAGGATAATGAAAAGGGGATGCGGCGACTCGTGCTCTGGACGGTCGTGTGTGCGCGTGAGCCGTTGAATGCATCTACTCTTGCCGAGATATTCGATATCAAGCAACTACAAGGACTAGAAAATGCGCTGGAGCCTTTGCGCTCTGTGCTTCACGTTTCGGGGACGAACGGAGTGATCTCCACTTTACACGCTTCGTTTCCCGACTTTCTTCTCAATGATAGGCGAGCCGGCCGCTTCGTATGTGACAAAGCGAAGCATGACGAGTATCTGGCTTCTCAGTCCTTTACAATTATGTCAAAGCAGCTACGATTCAACATCTGCGACCTCGAGTCGTCGTACCTACTGGATAGCGAATCCCCCGGCCTTGAAGCACGAGTTGAACAGTCGATATCCCTTGGGTTATTGTATGCGTGTCGATACTGGGGAGACCACTTGACCCATACCGAGCCTTCAACGGAGATGGCCAGCTCTCTAGAGCAGTTCCTGAATCACCGCTTCCTTTTCTGGATGGAGGCCCTGAACCTGAAAGGATGGATAGGTCATGCAGAGAACACGCTGACTCAGGTACTGATATGGCTTCCAGTGAGTCAACATTCGAACTATTTAGAGTGCCATGCACTGAGACAGGATAGATATCTGCCTCGCTAGCCGAACTGCGTCAGTTCATATACGACGCCCGCAACTTCGTCACCGCATATGCCGCCAATACAGTCTCACTCAGCACCCCTCACATCTACATATCTGCACTGCCTTTCACCTCGAAGCAAAGCCATGTGTGGTTACATTATTCGCAGTCGGTGCGGGGACTCGCTAGAGTAGAAGGCGCGGCGATGGCAGCGAGGCAGAAGGCTGCGCTGGCTTCGTGGCCAACTGGATCGAGCGTGTACGGGATGGCTCTCTCAGCAGACAGCAGGAAGATCGTCTCTGGTCTCGGAGATGGCACTGTGGCAGTTTGGGACGTTTCAAAAGGTACCCACGCCATTGAGCCATTGGTCGGTCATCAGAAAGCGGTTTGTTCGGTTGCCATTTCGTCGGACGGCACCCGCATCGCGTCTGGCTCTTTCGATTGCACCATTATCATCTGGCACGCGGACACTGGCAACAGACTCGCAGGTCCCCTTCACGGACACACAGACCTGATCCCGACTCTTGCGTTTTCCCCTGATGGCTCTCGCCTTATCTCGGGGTCGGAAGACCATACGATCCGCATGTGGGACGGACACAATGGCACTTGGCTAAACAAGTCATTCGAAGGGCATGAGGATAAGGTCATGTCCGTCGCGTTTTCGCCGGACAGCAAACGCATCGCATCTGGCTCCGACGACCGCACCGTCCGAGTATGGGATCCCGACACGTGCGCCACAGTTGCTGGCCCATTCGTCGGACACACCGACTGGGTCGACTGCATTGCGTTCTCTCCCGATGGTCAGCGTATCGCGTCGAGCTCTCTCGATCGGACTGTGCGAGTATGGGACTCGCATAGCGGTGAGACGGTGGCTGGTCCGTTCGAGGGACATGCGGATCGCGTATTTTCAGTTGCTTTCTCGCCTGATGGCCTGCGAATTGCCTCTGGGTCGTTCGATCGCACTGTTTGCGTTTGGGACTCTCACGACGGGCGACTGCTCTCTGGGCCGTTCGATGGACATCGTGGCGACGTGAACGCAGTTGTATTCTCCACGGACGGTACACGGGTCTACTCAGGGTCCTCTGACGGCACGATCTATGTGTGGGACGCCCGCGATGATACGACAAGTGGTGACGTGGTTTTGGGACACACTAAGGTGATACGATGCGTCGCCTTCTCGCCCGATGGCACACGCGTTGCATCTGGCTCGAAAGATCGCACGGTCTGCATCTGGGACACGAGCGGCGGCGCACTTGTCGCTGGTCCATTGATGGGTCATAAGAGCGACGTCCTTTCGGTCGCATTCTCATCAGACGGAGAGCGCATCGTTTCTGGCTCCACGGATTGCGCCCTGCGTACATGGGACGCGTCCACCGGCGCTTTACTCGCTGGTCCATTTGAAGGGCACACTGATTGGGTCCGGTCTGTCACGTTTTCGCCAGATGGCAGTCAAATTGCCTCCGGTTCCGACGACACCACCATCCAACTCTGGAACTCCCACACTGGCATACCCACCACGAAGCCATTCGACGGCCACACCCAAGTAGTTCTGTCCATTGCGTTCTCGCTGGACAATGCTCATATTGTTTCTGGTTCCGACGACACCACAGTGCGAATGTGGGACGCCACTAGCGGCAACCTGATCTGGACGTCCGATGCTCACACCGGCGTCCACTGCGTGGTTTTCTCGCCCGATGGAACGCGCGTGGTGTCTGGATTGTATGAAAGTGCGGTCCTGGTGCTTGATGCGCGTGACGGTGTGGTGCTCCATGGTCCTGTCACTGGACCTGCCGGCTCAAACTGGCACCTCGCCCTCTCTCATGATGGGGCGAGCGTCGTCTCCATCCCCCTCGACCAAACGGTCCAGGTGTGGGACGCGCAGAGCGGGAACATCATCGCTGGTCCAATTCAGGACTACGGCGGTAAGGTGTGGTCTGTCGCATTTTCTCCCGACGGTACACGTGTTATCACTGGCGGGGTTAACGGCAGGGTCCGGGTCTGGGACCTAACATCCGCGATCCAATCGGCCGCTTTCTCATTCCACGGCTGGTCCATCAATGGCGATGGGTGGCTGATCGACTCGGACTCTCAGCGCGTGCTCTGGGTGCCGTCTGACCTGCGCCCCAGGATATCGTTGGCTGGTGCGTTAAACGCTGTCGTGATGGGCGGAGGTTGCACGGTCAGTATTGACGAGGCCTCGCTGGTGGGCGATTGGTGGGGCAAGTGCTACAATGTGTCACAGAGGTCGGTTCCGGGATAGCTCTCAAGGACCTGTCGTTTTGTGTAGCAGCTTGGCATTGCGGTGAGACCGTTGTGTTGTATTCCCTCTTATACACTGTACTTTTGCCTGCTATGGCATCTTCCGTATCTTGAATGCGTTTGACAAACGTTAGTTTTGTGATCTATATTTAGTAACTGAATTTAAATGTTTCTTCTTGCAACCGAATTCTATACTACGCCCCTGTCATTCATCTGAGTTCCCATCAAAAAAAAAGAAGAAAAAAAAGAAGAAAGAAAAACCCCCCCCCCCCCATCAAGCCGCACCAATCGGCCAAGTTTTCCACTGGCCGAGTTGTGCGGTGTCGCATAAACCAACATCTTTCTACACTATGGGACTCAACCTGGCGGACCTTTCAAGGTTTGCGAGCGCTATAATTATGAATAAATACAATTATATTACTAGAGCTTCGAGTCTACTAAACGAGTGCCTAAACATCGGATACGAGTGCGAAGCGAGCGAGGTATTGGTAAAACAAATTCAGGGGTCATCCGTAAGGTTTGGTCCCCAGCCAACCTACATATATGAAAGCATGCAGTGTGCTAGATTCCACGAGACTTTCTACCTATTAAGCGCACCATTTTATGGGGACTTTTGAGTGCTATAATGTATGAGAGCCAGCTTGGTTACTGATTGGCTTGGGCCAGGATGTGTAGTGGGGATGTAGTGGAGGGGGTGCATAGGTTACCTCACTGGCTATGGTTGAATGAACTGAAAGGGGGGTGTTACCCCGAAAACCTTAGTTTACTCTTTCTTTTGCTTTCACCATCATTGGTCAATTATCTTACTTTCCAGTGTTAGTGTGAATAGTGTAGCCATAGGCGATGAAGATATGACAGTTGTAACACACGATTGAATAAACCTGAAATTCTTGCTTTACATGCGCGAGTCGCCGTTTTGAGTGTTCTGCCTGTTCCTTTGGTCCCTTCGGGCTCCCAGAATACGGACACCGCGGCGGCTCAGGCAGTTAAACACGCGTGCATTGAGTATTGCAACCATACGCCAATGCCAGAGATCATTCGATAGGGCGTCATATCGCCAACTCTCACTCGGAGGCATTAGCCAGCAGCGGGCAGCCAGAGCTTTACTTCTCACCAGTGTCGTACTGGTCTAACGTTTGCTCTTCACTGGACTGTGACCAGATAAACAACTGAAAGGAGGACCGGAAGCACCATATCTGATAGTGTATGCCCGGAACGTACTTGCCAGGCAAGATCTTGGTGGTTGGTGCAGCCCGGACAACAGCGCCAATCGCTGGACCGTTTCAGACATTCCCTCAGGGTCCCGGCTATTCGGCCTCGTGACTGGACACGCGTCTAACATGTGCAGAGGGCTAACCACGACGAGTCCTTGCAACCATAAATCCTCACGATACATACGACGGGTCGCCCCCATCGATCTGGAGCGATTTGGAAAATTATACTGTAGATGGCGCCTGGTTCTGAGCTTTGGCCGTTTGGCGATTTATTTCGCAACTGTTTGCCATGGACTAGGGCTCGCACTATCTCGAACGAGAGCTCGGAAGTTCCCGAGCCCCAAACCCAACATCCTACCGATTCGTCGACAGACCCTTCATCGACGACTATTTTGATGAAGAGCCTGGTAATGGCATCACCCAACAACGCAGATGATAACAGCGCACCTGGACCAGTTACCTGGCAGGTATTGACACAGGCGTTGCATAGCCTCGAGTCGAGTTTAGATGTTTTCCCCCTGTTGAAGAGCGCCGTTTCGGGGCTGGTTGCTTGCGTAGAGCGTGTACAAGTAAGTTGGTGCTGTGGGATAATGAATCTGAGATATTAACGCGAAGCGACGCATAGCTCGCCCAAAAGAACCAGGATGAGTACCAAAAGCTTGCGTCCGACCTGGCAGCCCTAGCAGGTAGCTTGCAAGCACATTTGCCAGATGGACAGCCAACTCGAATGCCATATTCCATTTCTAATGTCTCGCGGTAAGTAATGCTTACTTTCGTTTCGTATGGTTTGAGTCATAACTATGCATGATTAGTGCAATAAACGAGCAGACTGCTTATCTAAAGCTGAAGCAGGAGCGTCACGCAGCAGTTGGATATGTCGCCGCAAGAGAAGATAACGAAGAGATGTTGAGGTGTTACCACAGAATCGAATCTCTGTTTCGTCAATTGCAGGTAAGTAATTGCGGGTCATCAGCTAAAGAAAGTTTCTGGACGCTGGCTTGAATAGGTTGATATCTCGCTAAGCACCTGGACACTAGCACATAAGCAATGGGTGGTGAGTCCTTCGATTAGTTAGTTCATCACAATGCTGATAGCCATGTGTATTTTCAGGACACTCAACTGAAAGACCTGACACCTGCTCATGACGCTTTCTACAACTCTAACCTGGCAGAAGCAGTGCAGAGACGTGGATGCACCGAAAACACTCGCAAGGAGGTCTTGAATGGCGTGCAAGTCTGGGTACAAGATCCGGATGCGCCAAATATCTACTGGATAAACGGTATGGCTGGGACAGGCAAGACGACGATTGCATACAGTCTGTGCGAACAACTTGAAATCGACGACCGACTCGGTGCCAGCTTCTTCTGCTCTCGTAACTCGTCTAACTGTCAAGACGTGAACAGAATCATACCGACGATTGCATATCAATTGGGTCACTACTCAAACCCGTATCAAGCAGAGCTGTGTAGGATGCTAGACAAGGAGCTTGATGTGGCAAGACGGAAGATCGACGTGCAGTTCAAGAAGCTGATACTGGAGCCCCTGACGAAAGTGAAGGACGCATTGCCCTTGGATGTGGTTGTCGTAATTGATGCTCTAGACGAGTGCGGCGACAGCAACGGGATGAGACTGATACTCGATCTTGTATTCCAGTATGCGGCAGATCTTCCAATCAAGCTGTTTATCACTAGCCGACCTGAGCCGACTATATCTAGCAGGATAATGCGTCACGACTCTCCCTCCCGGTCAATCCTTCACCTACACGACATCGAGAAGTCGCTGGTTCAAGCAGACATTCAAGCATACCTTACAGAAGCGTTGGATCCTATACACCCGGATGCCAAGGATATTGAACGGCTTGCAACTCGAGCAGGCTGTCTGTTTATTTTTGCAGCTACGGTTGTGCGGTACATTTCCCCTAATGACCCAGCTCTCGATCACGATGAGCGCCTGTCCACAATGCTACAAGCAACATCGACCGCTGATCAAGGGAGCTATAAAGAAGTGGATGACATATATTCGACGGTCCTAGCAAAGGCACTCAGGAATGACGTGCTTAGTGTCAACGAGATAGAGATGAGGCGTGGAGTTCTGTGGACCATCATTTGCGCCCGCGAACCTTTGGACACCTCCACGCTCTCCAAGATACTGAACATCGAAAGCACGCAAAAGCTTGAAATCGCACTGGAGGCGTTCCGCTCTGTCCTTCACGTTTCGGGGGCAAACCGGGTGATCTCAGCTCTCCATGCGTCGTTCCCCGATTTCCTGCTCAGTGCAAAAAGATCTGGCCATTTAGTGTGCGACGAAACAAAGCACAACGAGTATCTTGCCTCCCGTTCATTCATCATCATGGGGAAGCAGCTGCGGTTCAACATCTGTGACCTGACATCGTCATACCTACTAGACAGCGACGTTTCAGACCTTCAAGCCCGAGTCGAGCAGTCGATATCCCCTGAATTATCATATGCATGCAGATACTGGGGAGACCACCTGATCCATACGGAGATTTCGACAGAGATGAACAGTTTGCTAGAGGAGTTCCTAAAACATCGCTTTCTTTTCTGGATGGAGGCACTGAACCTAAAAGGATGGATGAGTCATGCGGAGACCACCTTGACTCAGGTCCTGATCTGGCTACCGGTGAGTTAGAGTTCGTACTATCTGAAATGCCATATACTGAGATACGATAGAAATCCGACGAACGAGCGGAGACCCACCAATTTGTGCACGACGCGCGCAACTTTGTTACCTCGTTCGCCGCCAACAAGGTCTCACTCAGCACTCCCCACATCTACCTATCGGTACTGCCTTTTACCTCGAAGCAAAGTCATGTTTGGTTGAATTATTGGCCTTTAACACGCGGACTGGTTGCAGTGGAGGGTACGATGATGATGTCAAGAGGGAAAGCCGCGCTAGCGTCATGGTCAGCTGGATCACCCGTCCACACAATGGCACTCTCACCAGACGGCAAGAGAGTTGTTTCTGGCCTGTCAGATGGGACGGTAGCGATCTGGGGCCTGTCAAAAGGCACTCAAGCCATTGAACCGCTTCGCGGACACCAGGGTTCAGTCTGGTCCATCGCCATCTCTCCTGATGGCGCACGCATTGCGACTGGATCTGGGTCTCCCGATTTCGGCATTATCATCTGGAACGCCGACACAGGAAGCATGTTAGCGGGCCCGCTTCACGGCCATACCAAAATAGTCGCAGGTCTCGCATTCTCTCCCGATGGCTCCTTCCTTGTTTCTGGATCGGAAGACCATACAATGCGCATGTGGGATGGTCTCAACGGAACCTGGCTCGGCAAGTCATTCGAGGGACATCAAGAGGCAGTAATGTCGGTCGTATTCTCGCCAGACGGCAAACACATCGCGTCTGGCTCCGACGACCGCACCATCCGAGTATGGGACCCTGAGACATGTGCCACAACTGCCAGTCCATTCGTCGGGCACACCGATTGGATCGACTGCATTGCGTTCTCCCCCGATGGACAGCGTATCGTATCAAGCTCTCGCGATCGTACCGTGCGAGTGTGGGATTCGCATAGTGGTGAGGTGGTGGCTGGCCCGTTCGAGGGACATACAGATCGGGTCAGGTCAGTTGCGTTCTCGCCTGACGGCACCCGAGTTGCGTCTGGGTCATTTGATCACACCGTTTGCGTATGGGACTCTCACGACGGGCGACTGCTCGCCGGGCCATTCGATGGACACCGTGACTATGTGAACGTAGTTCTATTCTCCGCGGACGGTACGCGGGTTTACTCTGGATCCAATGACGGTACAATCTGCGTGTGGGACGCGCGCGATGGTGCAGCCGGCGGCGAGCTGGCTTCGGGACACACCGATGGGATACAATGCGTCGCCTTCTCGCTAGACGGTGCACGCGCTGCATCCGGCTCGATGGACCATACGGTCTGCATCTGGGACACGCGCAGCGGCGCACTCGTCGCCGGTCCGCTCACAGGCCACACGGGCACGGTCCTCTCGGTCGCGTTCGCGCCGGACGGGGCGCGCATCGTGTCTGGCTGTTCTGATGGCACCCTGCGCGCATGGGACGCGTCCACCAGCGCTCTACTCGCTGGTCCGTTTGAAGGCCATACCGATTGGGTCTTCTCAGTCACGTTTTCGCCGGATGGAAGCAAAATTGCATCCGGGTCCGATGACGCCACCATTCGTCTCTGGAACTCTACAACTGGTTCACCCGTCACAGAGCCATTAATCGGCCACACCGAGGAAGTCCTATCCATCGCCTTCTCGCATGATGGTGCTCGTATCGTTTCCGGTTCCGCAGACACCACGGTGCGAATGTGGGATGCCACCGACGGCAACCTGATCTGGACGTCCGACGCTCATACTAGCTTCGTCCGCTGTGTGGTGTTCTCACCCGATGGAACGCGCGTAGTGTCTGCTTCGATGCTCTCCATAGTCTTAGTGCTGGACGCGGGCGACGGTGTGGTGCTGCATGGCCCTTTCTCCGGACCTACCGACAAGATCTGGTCGCTCACCCTCTCGCCTGATGGGACGAGCGCCGCCTCCATCTTCCGTGATGGAACGGTGTACTTGTGGGAAGCACAGAGCGGGAAGTTCATAGCTGGCCCACTTCGGGAGTATGGTGGGGACGTGGAGCGTGTTGTGCTCTCTCCCGACGGTACGCGTGTCATCACTGGTTGGGCTAACGGCATGGTTCGAGTCTGGGACGTAGCATCTACCGTGCACCCAAACCCCCCATCATATCACGACTGGTATATCAACGACGACGGGTGGCTGATTGACTCCAACTCCCAGCGGGTAGTCTGGGTGCCGTCCGACCTCCGCCACAAGATTGCGTTACCCCGTGCCGCTAGCCACATCGTAATGGGCAGAAGCTGCACGGTCCGCATCGATAGCGCCTCGCTGCTGGGGGATCGGTGGGGCAAGTGCTATGATGCATTGAGGGGGCCAGCTTCGTGAGAGCTATCGCATATCTCCCATTTTGTGTGGGGTCTTCAGATTGCCGTCCTGCCATTACCCAACATCTTCTGTCATACACTGTTCGTCCGTTCGCAATTCTCCCTTTCGCCTCAGCTCTTGTGTGTCCATTTTTGAACTGTAGCTAGCAACCGAGTTTTGGTGTTTCCCCTGTAATGAAGTTTCATGATACAACCTCCTCATGCATCCGCACTCCGCTTGAACAGGTAGTCAGATCTAGCCAATAAGCTACCTCTCGCTACAAGTTGAATTGTGCCATACCATGTGAATCGAAGCCGCTCCAGTTCCGACGTGAAGTGCGTATTCTTGGCCATGATCGATCGTGCATCCCGTTGCGCCAGACCTGGATGGACTCGGCCATCGCGAGTGACAGAGGATCAGCGCGGGAAAGACGGGACCAAAGTCAGTCGCTCTCGTCACCTCATGCCTCCTTTACTCAACTGCCAGCTCGTACACTGAAGTATGCGAGTGGATGTCACGAGTGGTTCCGGGGATGCATAAGGCGTTCCGAGTGGAAATATCATGTGCTTGATCACACGCTACTAAATGGTGGGGTGTGGCATCCCATTTGACCAAGTGCGAGTATATCCAAGCACTTTTACTCAGTCAAATGTGAACTAAAATTAGCGAGAAGTTAGTCATAAATGCGGGACAAACAAGCTACCTGGCAAAGCGGATTTATAGGAGCACTCTCAGAGCGCACCCGACCTATCCAATATGAAACAGACCAACCTATCATAGGCTATTCCATTATTCTGCTCTACTAATACTCTCCGTGTGCGTGGAACGGCATTGCCTGATAGCAGTACTCCTGACAACCACTTGAAATAGCGGATGCCCGGGAATGGAAGTATATCGTACATGAACACGCAGTGCATGACACCGGGTTAGTACAGGTTCAAGCTCAAAGTCGTCTTTCAAAATCTCGCTATATACAGGTACCTTGAGCCCGAGCTAAGCTCATGTGGGGTGGGTGGGCCAGTCTGAAACATTAATCTGGATCGCCGAGTCATTTCTGAAGACCATTTGCGCATTGGTGAACGCCTCTCTTGAGACAGAAAAAATATGGAGGGTATCTGCAGTGCCTATAGGAGCCCGAATTACAGGCACTGGCATCAGTTGTATTTGACTCATGCCAGAGCCTGAACGAGTAGCTGGGGTCTGGAAAACATCAGAGTCCATAACACAATAATTCCAACAAACTTGGGTATGACCGTAACCTCGCTGGCCTCGCTTTAATTGATATCACTACGACAATTACGCTGTAAATCCATAAAGCAATCTCCTACAAACAATCCGTACGGGTAAACGACTGGAAGGGAGCGCAAAGTCTTCAACGGGGTCATTCCTGTGGTCGCTTGAATGGCGTTTCGGTGGGGCGATGGTAAATTGTGTGGAGCTCTCATTAATATTCGTGTGAATGCTGGTACGTTAGCGCCTAGCCACCTTGTATTCGTGGCTACAATACAAAGGGTTATGAGGACACTAAGATTTGAAACAGCCCCACGCTTATTATTGCCGATTGACGAAGAGCTCGAACGACTAGTAAGGTGTTACAAGTATAAATAGGACAATTACTTGAAGTAGGGTATCAAGCGCTTAGCGAACAACCATAACTAGTACAGCGGAAACCACGATACCGAAAACGGGAACATGGCTACCAAAAAAAAAAAAAAAACATATAACCCTTGGACACCCTAAGTCTTCTTCAACTCGGTTTTCCGAATGGCCGCGAAGGGTTTGCCACCATACTCGAGATTTGGGACAAATCCCGTCGAATTCGCAAGTGCATGCGGGTATAAAGAGGAAAGGCTGGATAATACAGCCGAAGCATCCAATTCGAGCGTCGCGGGGGATTGACGAGTCGGGTTGCTGAGGACGCTGTTAGTATATCTATAACAGGCTACCAGACACGGCACGAAACTCACCTCGCCGCTAATGTCATTTCGGACCAATCTGATAAATCTTTCACCGTTGGTGATTCTTCGGTGTCTATCAACATCTCCACTTGAGACTTGTCCATCTCCTCGTCGTTGAATTCATACGTCAACGATGGAGTGATGTCCCAGGAAAGCGACGCGTTGTCTCGGTCTTTTCGAAAGTCAAGAAGCCGACTCGGACTCTGAAACAGTTCGTCGAAATCACCGCTGTCGATGGTCGTGTCTCCATCCCGATATGTAAAGTCGAGAATAGACGAATCCTGGTCATCACTGGTAGTGCCGATCGTGTAGGGGCTTGAGGAGATCGAAGGATTGAACGTCAAGGCACGTGGTTTCCTCTTGGGACTCTGTAGGACAATGTCGAGGCCAGGTTGGAGAGGTTCTATCGAGCATATCTGATTAGTTCAAGGATATCATTTTTCGAGGGAGACCAAATATACCATCAATTATATAGTCTTGCATCGAAAGCGCTCTCCCGAGCTTTACGCTCTCAAGTACCCACAACGCGTGATATGGCTAGTAAAATGAGGTCATTTTTATGGTGAAGGCATTCAATCAGGAGAACGTACCACTAATCCCCGGGATCTCACACTTCAGTTTCCTAACGCCATTGAGTGTTGTATCATACAAACCTCTTGACATACTCACTCTACTAGCTTTGGGTCGTCCGGACCATTGCAGAAGCAATACCAAAGTCGACGGCGGATCCCATCCCGCCCGCGGCCCGCTTTTTTCCCTCCATATCTCACTAGTAACACACGGCAAAACATTCATTGATGGTTCGCGCGGAACGATCTGTACACATACCCCACTGTCGCCGAATGTGCCGAGGAACCGAAGGGCTGAACCAAGCTTCATGTGGGCACAACATCAATAAATAACGGACTTCGGAAAACGCCAAAACAATTTACCTGCACCCCTAAACATGGTTGGACTCTTGAGCAACGACGGTTCGGCGCCGCTGCTTTATTTTTTCTCCCAGCAATGTGCAATGTGAACTTGGTCGTGGTGGTTGGCGAGCGCAGATGAAGGACCTGTGGTCCGTGCAGCTTGACGTCACTAAGCGCCAGGCGCTTTCCTGGGTCATTCCGCCGAAATTTCCAGCTCTGCGAACAGCCAAGCCAATGATTTACCATGATCATGCCCCTCTTGTCCGTTTTCTAGCACACCCGAGCCATATAACTCCAGTACTCGCTTATTGTGGAAACCCCGAAATATCCCTTGTCTAAAGCCGAAATCCCCCTTGTGACCTTGCGATCAACTAACTACCAGAATCCCAAACGCGGCTCTCTCGTCAGATATTATCTCACCGACTCACCTTTCGCGCGGTGCATACTCTTGGGAATACTTCTTAGGCTTTGTCAATATCTATCTACCTTGACACCTCCGCCTCTACGTTTCGCGTGGTTCGGACTCGAAGAAGCGGCCAGCCAAGCCGGCAACAATTGAACGATCAATGAAATACCATATCAGTCGGTTCGAGCACCTGCAAAGAAACAGCCTCGGGTTCGCGTCAATATCAGAAGTCAATCTGCCATGTGAAGCCGGGCTCGATACGAACCGCCATTGATAAGGCAATATTCCCATGTGACCTGATCCCGAGGTTACTCGTGAGTCAAACAAGGCTAATGAAGGGACAGCCGTGCACGCTGTACTCCTCCAGAAGACGCTACCCACCAAAAGTAGAGGGAGTAAGTCCTGTGAATCATGTGCGTCCTATTCTTGACCCATTGTCGAGCGTCGTTCAGGATTGCTGACCACGAGGTCTCGTCCGCCTTTCCCATAGTGACTTGCACTTGGCGGCTTCGAAAGGGTGTCCAATGACACTGGGCAGCCGACCTGCACCCAGGGATTCGCATCACTCGCGCCATGTAGTCGCTTTGGAATATTGTTGCCTTGGACCAGATAACGCCGCCAGAGCGTATGGTCCCGCCTTGAATTCGACTTGGCGCACAAGCTCGAACATTGAATAAAAGGACGGTACTCACGACCTGCTTCCTCACAGCAATCGGTTCTATCGGCTGCTCATTGGTCTCAACCGGCTCTTCTCAACCACCCAACATCTTTCCAGTCATGAAGTCCTTCGTCGCTGTCGCTGCCGCCGCCTTGATTGCCCCGGTGTTCGCCGCTCCTGCCGCCATCCCGATCACCAAGCTCGCTGGTCCTACCCAAGCCGATACCTATATCATCAAGCTCAAGGACGGCGTCTCCAAGAACTCGCACATCGCCCGCCTCTTGGAATACATTGGCAGCCAGGACTCCAAGGTCATCTACAAGGTACGTACTTGCATCGTTCACAAACAGTACTTGTACGCTGACGTTTTTCTAGTACGAGAGCGTCTTTAACGGATACGCAGGCGTGCTCAAGGGACCGATCCTTGAATTCATCCGCCGATCTTCCGATGTCGAGTACATCCAGGCGTACGATATCTTTCCACATTTTTAGACACCAGTCTAACCGTTGCTTCCATAGTGATACCATCTACCAGATTGAGTGGGAGCAGGGCGACGAGGTCCTCGGTGCCCGCCATGCCGAGCCGGAGGCTACTGAACTATGGGCCGTGCCGCCAATGGCGGAGGCGTGGACGTCTACGGTATCGACACTGGTATCCTCACCACGCACACTTCCTTCGGTGGACGTGCCACTTGGGGTGCTACCTTCGGAGGCTACGCCAGCCGCGACGGTAACGGCCACGGAACCCGTGAGTTTCCCCTAATCCCCCAATTGTACCTACACTAACGCTGCCCCCAAGACACCGCTGGCACCGTTGGTGGATCTGGCTTTGGCCCCGCTACCGCCGCGAATATCATCGCCGTCAAGGTCTGCTCCGATGCCGGCCAGTGCCCAAGCTCCGCTATCATCGCTGGTGTCAACTATGCCGTCACCCAGGCCGGCTCCTCTGGTCGTCCCTCGAGTAAGCGATCAATTTAATATTGATGCCCCAAAACTTGGACTCACATGACCCGCAGTCGCCACCATGTCCCTCGGTGGCCCCACTGATACCGCCATCGACTCTGCCGTGTCCGCCGGAATCAGCCGCGGTGTTCACTTCACCGTTGCCGCCGGAAACAGCAACGTCAACGCTGCTAACACTTCTCCTGCTCGCGTTGCTGCGGCCATTACCGTCGGTGCCGTCGACAGCTCCAACCGCAAGGCCTCGTTCTCCAACTACGGTCGTATGTGCATTTCGATTAATTAATCAATTACGTAATAGTGCTCACCACCAGTTTTGCGATAGCTGCCCTCGACGTATGGGCGCTCGGTGTCAACGTTCGCAGCGCCTGGATCGGAAGCAACTCGGCCGCCAACACCATCTCTGGTACTTCCATGGCCACCCCTGCTGTCGCTGGCATTCTTGCTGTCGTCATCGGCAACAAAGGCAACTCCTCCCCCGTAAGTGCCATGGAATTTATGAAAGTAATATTCGGGCTTACCATCCACACCTCTAGGCTGCACTTGCCTCTGCTCTCAAGTCGAACGCCCAGGCCATCGTTACTGGTGCTCCTTCTGGCACTACGTAAGCTTTCGTTGATCCTTTCTCACTTATTATTCTGACAATATTCCTTCAATCCAGCAACCTCAAGGCCCGTGCCTGGTAAACGTTGGTCGAAGACTGTCCTGCAGTTCGATATTTGGCCGGTTGAAAATAACGTACATCTGCTGTACAAAAGAATTTACATGCTATGAATATACTTCGTTCTCCTATCGGACTTGTCTAGTGTGATTTGTTTCTCTGACCCTCGTCCGGCAAAAATTAGGGTCCCTTTATCCTAAATCCAAGGAGACAAACTAGACAGAACTGCCCTATTCCCAGTCTCACAGTGCGTGGATCCAAGGTCGAAAATACCGTAATCAAAGTATGAAAGTGTCAATATTCTAGTGCATCCACGATAAACTTCTGGAGTTCCTTGGAGTGAAACCTAGCTGGCAACAGCCCGATTTGTATTGTATGTCACACATTGATTGTTAATATCAGGTGCGTAACGAAGCATCTCGATAAAACGTCTCACCGGGCTATGATATCTAATAAAAGTCCAAGTACTACATCACAACTAATCCGCACTCCGAATTTCTGACGCTTGTGGGAAATATCCAGGAGATCTTAGTATTACTCATATATGAATCAAGTGGATTGTCAAAATAGTCAAATTTATTGAATCAAACGCGCATACACTCGATTGTTTCATCCCCCTGTGGCCCAAACTCGAGAGCAATTGGTTTTCGTCAGTTTACCACAAGGTCGCTTTGAGGTTACTGCAAATCCCGTGTTAGCTTTAGCTTAGTTTTGAATAACCGTAACTTACGTAGTACCAGCAGGTGTGCCAGTGACAACGGCCTGGGCGTGCGACTTGAGCGAGGCGCTGAGCGAAGCCTAAATAGAGTGCATGAATGATCATACCCCACCTACCCAGGCTAAGTAGCTTACCGGAGTGACCTGACCGTACTCGCTAAGAACATAGGCCAAAATGCCGGCGACGTAGGGGGTGGCCATGGAAGTTCCAGAAAGACGAGCGGTGGCGGTGGTGCTGCCGATATATGCGGATAGGATACTGACACCAGGAGCCCAGACGTCGAGCACGGCTAGCGAAATAAACCTAATTAACTTTCGTTTCGAATATAGATTGTTTTTACTCACAGCCGTAGTTGGAGAACGAGGCCTTAGCATTGCTGCTGTCAATAGCTCCAACGGTGTTTGCAGCAGCGACGCGAGCTGGAGAGGTGCTGGAAGCGTCGACGTTGCTGTTACCAGCGGCGATGGTAAAGTGGAGACCACCGGTGATCGCAGTGGAAACAACGCTATCGATGGCAGTGGAAGCGCTACCTCCAAGTGACATGGTAGCGACTGAAAATAAGTGTTGTAGCGACCGGGTGTCGATGTTGCCAGTGAAACGTACTAACCGGAGGGCTTGCCATTAGCTTTGAATTGCGCATAGGCATAGTTGACGCCAGAAACGATGTCCGAGGTGGCGCACGAGCCACTGTCAGAGCAGACCTTGACAGCAACAACGGTTGCTTGGGTGGCAATACCATAGGTCGTTCCTACGGCAGTACCCGCAGTGTCTAAAATGGCATGATTTAGTTCACCAGATTTTATAGATTCAAGCGTTGCTACATACGTGTTCCGTGGCCATTGCCGTCGGCGCTGGCGTAGCCTCCATAAGTAGCACCCCAAGACGCACGGCCACCAAACGCAGAGTGGGCAGTGTAAATACCTATCATATGTTATAATTTGATATTCAGGCAATACTTAATGACAGTATACTCACCTGTGTCAATGCCGTAGACGACAACACCAGAACCTCCCGTTGCACGAGCAGCAAGGCTGGCAAATGCAGGCTCACCGGGCTCGGAGCGCTCCTCGAACTCTCCCGCAGGAGCTCCTTCATATTCGAGCTGCCAGATGGTATCGCTGGCAATAGTTGAACAGAGACTAGTGTCAATGCCATTGGGCAATATACGAAAACTATGACATACGCCTCGATATACTCGACATCAGACGACTTGCGAACGAATTCAAGAACAGAGCCTTTGAGAACACCAGCATATCCGTTGATCACGTTACCGTAGTCCCACTGCGGAGGGAACTTAGCGTGATTCGATATAGTATATGCGTGCAACCAACCTTGTAAGTGATCGAAGAGTCTTTGCCTTGTATCTCGGACAGCAGGCGGGCGATATGCGACGACTTGGAGACGCCGTCCTTGAGCTTGACAATATACGAGTCCGCTTTAGTTGAGCCAGCGTACTTGGTGATTGGGACGGCAGCAGGGGCGGCCGAGGCCACGACAGAAAGAGCGAGGACGGCGGCGGCGGAAGTGAACATGTTGGCCAGTTGAAGTATGCTTAAAAGCTACAAATTTGCAGTGGAGCATGTCGGATCCCAGTTTACTTGTTCCCGTCTTATAGTCAGCGAAGGCAGGGTAAGTATTCGCTGATGGGATATGAAACCCGAGTGCCTGTAGGGCTGCTCGGTGAGCACAACATCCCCGATTGCGAGAACAGATGACTGACCTTGGCTTCGCCATAATCTTCCGTCAGCTTCCGGGGAGATAGATCGCGGAGGGAATGTTTATCCCCGCTGACAACCGTATATGGGATTGCCGCCCCGATAGACTGAAAGTGAGTGCATGATCATCTTCCTCAATTTCCTTCATGAAGGCCGGAACTCGAGCTAGAAACGGGACATATTTCTCCCTTTGACGAGGCTGACAAGACACTTTGAAAAGGTCAAGCCAACCATCGATTATTTCAACTCTCAATCAGTCATGGAAGCGCGACGCTATTGGCTAGATGCGCAACCCTGTGAGTAAATCCATGTACAGCATGAAGCAATCAAGCATTCCGCCTTCGAATATACGTCGAGTGTAGAAATTATGGGTATATTCATGAAACCACCCAAATACGTCACCCTTACCCTTAAGTATGCGACGAGTCATAGATTGTGCCATTGGTTGAATTACTTGATTAAGCAACGATCACATACCTGGACCGCCTATCCAGTAATCGCTATCCTAATGGCATTCAAGACGACGCGAACAAGTTCCGCAATGTAAGTAGGAAACCGTAAGGACCAGCTATTGTCAACCTTTGCAAAGCTCCAAGTTTCCACAGGCGATACCAAGAAGGTAGATCCGTTCACTGATAGAGTAAACTCCGAACCAGCCTGAAGACTGTGTGTCAACGCCACTAAGAAACCATTTGAGAGCTTAACGGAAGACCGTAGTATTCGATGCCAAGGCGTATCCATTGAGAAAGGTAGGGCATGGTAAAAGAACGCCTTCGAGATGTAGGGGGCGAATGAACAAAGTTGTACACGGTCTAGGTTATGGTTCGCCACCCTTCAAATTCGAAGTGACAAAGATAGGACAGGCTCAGTGTGGCAAAGAACAAATCAAATTGATAGCATCGGTCTGTGAATAACGTGTTATGGGAGCTTGGCTAAGCTTTCTCCGGTTGACAATGCAGTCGTCTCTTTATCGGGTATTGTGCTCGGCGACCATGAGTGGCAGACCTGGAGGAAACTTAATCAGAAAAGAGTTGCACGTGAGTTCTCACCACATCAACACAGACAAACAGCTCCAGATCTCGCTTCCATCGAGCTCACCAGTACCACAACCGCACACGTAACCGAACTGACGAACGAGCATGCAAGCTAGAATATAGAGCGTTTGTTGGCGTTTGTTGCCCTTTTTGGCGTACACACAGGCTGATTGATCCGAGGTTTTCTCTTCAAGTGAGGACTCGCTGACGATGGTCGACGACAGGGTGTAGAATTACAAGGTGTGTATAGCATAATTAGAAAGACCAACTCGACTCATAAATACAACTAGAAGGCATATAAGATACAAGACTCAATTCAGTCGCATCTAATTCGAGTCGTCCGAGAAACGAGTTGGAAAAATTAGCGCATCATATGAACGACAACCTCGTATGCCCCAAACGTAGCCATGTTTACAGGGACAGCCCTGACGATAGTGGGCCACAGTCCCTTCCAGAACGATCTTAAACCCTCAACACGATACATGTACATCGTGGTGCTCCATGTTGTTCGATACGGGCTCGACGCGGCGGCCGAATATCCTCGCGCCAAGGCCATGGCGTGCATGCCAGGCGTTGTAGTGCTATATCCCAGAGAGTGGGGCATAGTGTGATGCGCTGGAGGAGTGTAATCGATACTCTGGACACGAGTCTTGATCGAGTCCAGGTGGAAGGTGAATATCCAACCGGCAATCTATGCCCAACACGGTAAGTGAGGATCGCAAATTGATTCTGTGAAACTTACTCCAGCAACACCTCCAGCAACCATCAACCGAGCCCAGGTCAGCGCTTTCATTTCGCTCTCGACCTCCTCCGCAATTGTAACACCGTCTGTGGGTTGCACGACGAACACCGGTCTTCCATCCTCTGTTACGGGCGCGCCCTTTATCTTCCTATCCGGTTGGGCAGGAGTCAATAACCTTCTCATGCCCTCGTATGTCGCAAAGTACGCTCCTAGAGAAGTGCACTACCATGAGGGATCTATTATTAAATAATGAATATGTTCGGTACGCACCGTAGCTCATGTCCCGCATTGCAGTGCTAGATATCCCTCTATACAGTCCCCTTACACCGTGGGTCCTCCAGATATCCCGCGCTACTTTCCACGCCGGTGGCTGTGTCCCCGTACTTGTATTTGCTTGTTGGCGGATCTTGATCAACTCTGTCGGGGTGGCGATGAGTGAGGCGATAACTCCTGTTCCAGCGCCCGCGATAGTAATTTGGGTCAGGGTTGGTTCGGCGTTTGGGTCATCCATTTGGGCGCGCATACTGGATAGCAGGGAATGCAGGTGAGCATGATGTTCATACGGCGTCCCGAAAAGGAAAATTGGGGTGAAGTAGACTTACAAGAAGCCCGAACCAGCAAAAACAAGCCCGTTCAAAAAGGCGCAGCCAGCCTGATGGGTGTTGAATCGGCAAGGGAGAGGGGGAGAAGTCTGTTGTAAGCAGACTATTCGCTGTCTCCAAACCTTGGAGAAACGCACCATGGGGGAAGAAATTCCCTTGAACAATCCAGCAACTCCTTCCTCCTTGATGATCGTCGCGAGTGCAGCCACACTGTTACGATACCGGTTCATCGTCTCCGGATGTTGCAACCGAACTTTGACTGTGGAGAATATGAGCCTCGGGTGCACACGAGCAGTAATTGCAACACTCACTGGTATCGAAGGGAAATCCAACAGCGAGCCCAACCATTCCTATCGGCACGCTTAGTCCCAAAAGCTCTCCTTAGCGTAAAAGGCCTCACCTCCCACGGTTCCAGCAACAAAATCCGTGATCGCGCCGATTGGGGCATCTACATAACCGTTCCTCACGCTCAGTTACACGTCTCGGAGCAAACCGCAGCTTATAACGTACCTTGACCGGCACTTGCCATTGTTGATTATAGAAGTGGTATCGTTTAACGAAAATTGTGGGTAAAGGTAAAGACAGATGATTGGTTTAGCAAGAAACACAAGCTACAAAAGTCGTCGTGGTAGAATGGTCAGCCGACCTTGACCCGACGTTTCGTATCACCTGGATCCGAATTTGGAATTTAAGAGGGTCTACGCGAAGTCACGTGGCAGCTCGGGGCACGACGGGATCCCACCCCACGTCACTATCGATGAATCAATGCACCTATCTTGTACAGTACTGTGGGTACCTGTGAGCGGCTTGGGGCGTCTTTATCTCGCTATCATCAACATGTTGCAGGGTGGAACGTTCGACGTCTGATCACATGACTTGGAGACACCACTGAGACACTGCAATACCCTCTTCGGGAGAGGCTTTGTGGAAAAAATGAAAGTATAAAAGGCTCAATACTATAGTATTTGCGTCTATTAGCTGATACCTTGTTATCAGGGAACCCACAATTGATGATGCTGAAATTGAGTTTACTCACTTTCAGCTCAGGTTGTGGTCCCTGGTATCAGATCTTTCCTAGGGTATCTAGTGATGACTGCCTCCAAGTTAACATACTAGCTACGATCTCCGGGTTTTTTCACCATTTGGATAAAGACCGGCTCGCTAGTCACGTTGGAAGGAGGCGACGCTCTGTGGGACGGCACATGGAGTCCAGAATGCTCAAACTGACGACGAATGTACCCCTGCCTGTGACCAACATTATGTAAATGAGGAGCCTGAAGGGAAAATCCACTCACCCCGCAAGATTAATCATCAAGGATAGCGGAAAGACCTTTCCTATCTCGCAAGTACGATCAGTCATCATAGCTGATTCTGGAGACCGTACCCTTACCGGTCATTCCAGCCGCATATACTGTTACGGTTCGTGACTTGGCCTGATTCCGAGTTCAAAGTGAGATTATGAGCTAAGTAAGGTGGTCACATGGGGTGACCTACCATGTATCCGCAGAGTACAACAAGGATCATGAGGATCAGGGGAGGGGCTGCAGAGGCCTAAGTGATCAACTATTCAGCAACAAACCGCCTGGAACAGAAACCTGGCCTGCATACCCAGATGACCTGCCAAATGACGCTAAACACGTTATCGTGTTCATTGAGGCCTGCAATGTAGAGGAAAAGTCATGAGCGATTCTTGACCACCAAAGGTTTATTCTGCTTGCCTGTCCGACACCGATACAAAAAGACAATAGCTTATAACCAGGTCTGAGCATAAAATGTTACGTTTCGATAAGCCATGAATCGAGCTCACTGATAGTCGTCATTGATAAATCCAGTATAAATGAGCTAAAACTCCATATAGCCACTGCGTTTCAAAATTTGTTACTACACCGACTCTTCATTAGTTGAAACATCGTCACTAACGCGAGGTTCGACTCTACGTTGGCAGAATATTAGCTGTTGGTGTCGAAATGCCACTATAGTAGTCGAACTTACATTCGTTTCAGCGCCCGTGTCGGCTGCGTTCACGCCCTATATTAATCTTGAATTTTAGTTTTTGAAACTAGCAGCGTCTTACGGATACATACCAGCATAATCCCAGAAACCAGAGTGGTCAACGAGAGCATTAACAATGGTACAATGTACAAGAACCGCTGCTTGAAGATCCTATAACACCTGTATATGAAGAATGCTTGGACCGAAACGCTAATAATCGCCGTTAGTGCGGCAAAAAGCACTACAAGCTTGCATTCCGTCAGTTGCTGCTTCTAGGATGGGACAAACTGGACCACTCACCTCCATCTTGGGAATGTCAGGCTGAAAAACTTCCCACCCTTGGAGAAAGGTACATATTGTCTGCGTCAGAGCGAGCAGGTTGACAAATATAACATAGGCCGTGAACCAAGGACGGTTGTTCAGCTCGGATGTTAGAAAGCTTGTTAGCATCGGTATGAGAATGCCTTGACCGACAGATGATGATTTAGTATGCGCTCTGATAAGTCTTGAATCATAAACGGGAAGCGACGGGCGACACATACCTTGGGCGATGGCCTGGAGGATAGCCAATCCAATCAATTGCTTTGGCTGCAAACCATATGTACCTGAGGGTGCGGACATGTTCCAGTCCAGGAGGAGAGCAATTAGCGAGCAGGGTGGCTGCCCCAACTATATGTAGTCGACCCCATCTTCTCGTACAGCCTTTCCAAGTGTTCCTACTACAACTATACTTCGAATTTGTCTTTGATACCAATAGAGATCTTGTGATTCTTCATGCTACGCTTATACGGTTCGGATGCAGCGATGCCGCGTGTACGCCTGCGCTCTGCGTGAGCATGACCCGTGATGACATTCACCAGGTGTATCTCCTGTGGTTATACGATACGCACTCGCAAAATATTGGAGGAATGTGCATACTCCCGAACTCGGGCACTTTACGGCTGCGTACTAATGTCGGGAATATCCGTCTTCCATGTGCGGCATGTTACCCATTGATTCCATGACAAATACACATATATGCGCGCTCAACGCGTAGGTTTGTACCTGAACGAGTGACTCCCTTGTTCTAGAACTGCAGGATTCAAATTAATGGCTGGTTTAGCTCGCGTAGTAAGCCTGGTTTTTGTTTTATGAACCCAACCGTCTCTCCAGGGGTCTCCCCACGCGGTCGAATTGGGAATAAATAGGCTAACATATATTACAGAGTTTGAAGACTGTAGCTTGGCATGTATCGCTTGACTAATAAAGACCCTTGAATTCCTTTTGAAGTAATAGCGCATGCTGCTATTATGATCTCCACTCGGGAGTCCAGTCAAAGACTTCGAGCCACGGCGCTTACTGCCACCTCCAAGCCACGTGACACTTCTCCTCGCAACGCACACCATGACCGCCCCGCAACTCCTCCCCCTGCATATAGAGTACGACGGCCCGGCCCCGGTAGAAACCTACTTTACCCCGCAAACCGACGAAAAAGGGCACAAAACAGCTGCTTTTAGGGGCCGTTCTCTGTACGGCGTGGACCTCGCCCTTCCAAGCGGGTACGCAGGCGCGATCCTCTCGACTGAACAACAGCCTGCGAAAAATGTCAACGAGACGAGGAGGAGTGTTAAAGGGGATGATGGAAAGTTGAGGATTGGTGCGGTTGGGACGTTTGAGACGGTTGGATTGTGGAGGGCGGATGTGCCAGTTGATCTCAAGGCGGATGAGTATGCGCGGGCGTTGGATGAGTGGACGAGGATGGCTGCGTTGGTGAGTTTATGGAATGAAAAGCTGGGCGTTGGACTAATGACTTCAAGGTGCATGCTCAGGATGAGGACTAGTTCAACTTGGTTCTGTTGTTTACCGTTTTCACGTCGTTGCACGGATCTTCCAGCTATCTATTCGCGCGTTATGCTTTCAGAATATACCAACGTACCATATAATAAACTCATCCCCGTCATATATCCTTCCAGCTGTCCACTCCAAGCATATCACTCTAACCCAACCGACGCGCCGAAAGCCCTTGAAGCCACGTGACCGATATTTTATCCAATGACGATCCGACAAATTTAATCTTTACGAGCATACAATTAGCACGGGCTGCTCCACAGTACTGGCGACAAGCCTGAGACAAAGTGTTGATTTGCATGCACATTAAGGTGACAGGCTTTTACGCGCCAACAAGCCATCTATTTTACGAGCATATTACTTTAGATGGCCTTGGACTTGACGAGTTCTACAAAGAAAATCAATCAATACAGCACAACGTCAAAGCTCAACCCAGACTCACGCTCAACCTCGGCAATCGCACTGTTCAAAATCTCCTGCTGGTTCTTGGCCTCGGTCAAGCTCTTGGTAACGCGCTCAATCACAGCCTTGGCCAAGTCGGCCTGCTCGCTCTCCTTTTCCTGTTGCTCATAGCGCACCCACGAATCAAGCACAGACTTGACCTCCGAGGCGAGCGCGACCTTTTGGCGCTGAGTAAACGCCTCGTGCTCGAGCTTGGCCGTCTCCTTGGAAAGCGCAAACAGGCCCTTGGTCACGTCGACAACGTCCTTCATCTGTCCGACGGCGTCGATGCGGGCCGTGACGGCTTGGGTGTGCTCTTTGCGCGTAGCGTTGAGGATGCCGCGGATGCGCTGGTAGGGGTTAGTATAAATTATTATATATGCTATGGACGTACGTTGATGTGGCCCTCGGCCCACTCTTTGTACGGCTCCTTGATGACCTTGGCGATAAACGTGAACATAATGGCCGTTCCGATGAGGACGATCGTCTCTTCGTTGACGACATAGAGTTCTTGGGAAATGGCAGCGGCGGTGACAGCGGTTCCGAGGACGACGGCGCCAGTCTTGCCGACGAGCGAGTTGCCGGGGACAGACTCAATTATTTGGGTTGCGCGTTGCTCGGGAGGAGGTCGGGATGCTGTAGGATGCTTAGGGTCCGATTAGGGGAATGAAATCGGAGAGTACTGACCATCCGAGTATTGGCGGCTGCAGGCATTCGGATGAATCGAGTTAGCCTGCACAAGCCTGTATGCTTTGCTTTTCGAAAAACTCACCTGGGGATCGCAGCAAGGCGTGGGATCGCCGCGGTCTGTCTGCGGAGGAGGGACGCTAGAATTGCCAGAAAATCCAATCAAAAAATATCCCCGAGTTGCCCTTGTGGCCACTCACAAGAGCCTCGGAGCGACTGAACAGCAATGCGAGACGCCATCGTAGGGTGTGGGTGGTGTGGTCGAGTCCAAGTTGCAAATTACACCAATCCGGAACGACCGGGAGCTCCGGAGTCTTCCGGAAGCAAAACGAGGTGACGGACTATTCCGGCTTGCAATTGGACTCGACACTAATTCATTAGGATGTCTCGTGCGGCCAAGGCTACTCTGATTGCTTCGATTGTATTTGCCGGGGCTGCTGTATGGGGAGTGCATGTCCAACAGAAAAAGGAGGAAGCGGTGAGTTTAACAGCCCAGCTACTCGCATCTAACTATCAGTAGGCAATGTACCAAGGCGTCGTCCGAGATGAAGCACGACAAGCAGCAAAGAAAAAGCAACGAGAAGAAGAGTTTCGCGAGTCCATGCGGAAACGAGAGGTCTACGAGCGTGTGCAGACCGTCACGCCCAGCACCTAGCCCATTGTGGAGTTTGAATAGGCTGTGTCGAGGATCGTGCACATCTGTGGAGCGCCTGCCCCGGGATGCATGTAAAGTAAGTTCTGCGAGTTCGACCCCATTCCTGTCTATACTGAGGTCACAACGTGTTGTATAGATTCTGTCAATAGATATCCCCACCTCATGTCCTGCCCTGAGGATCGAATGATAGCCTCGCCACCACAGTGCACATCACACGACATCTTGAGCCAATAACCATGGATTGCGAAAGTACAACAGTACAGGGTGCGTGTTTAATATCCAGACGGGGTGGTTGTACAAGAAAGCTACAAACTCAACAGAGACAAAAGAAACATTGAAGAATAAACATGCAATCTAGATAATCCTTGCCGAACCACCCCATAATACACTGGTGCCCGCACCCGCTTTTCTAATTACGCTTAGACCGCTTCTGCTTCTTGAGCGACTGCGCCCGAGCCTTGGACCGCCTCTTTGCGCGCCTCTTGCGCTTCTCCTCGTCGTCTCCAGACATCCCATCGCTTGACATGGACCCGCACGAGTCGAAGCGGCCTAGGCCCATCCGAATGCCTTCACGACTCGGGAAGTCTAGAGGGGTAGACGCGTCCATATCACTCATGTCGCTGAAACTAAGAATCGAGTCTCGGTTGCTCACTGCACTAGCGATCGAATCGCTCCTTGCCGGTACGTTTGCGTTGGAAGGAAAAGCGACCTTGGCGCCGAGAGTGGCGAGTAGCGAGGTGTTGGTCCCGGTCGTCGACGTCCGCGGGCGGGGTTTGGGCCTCACCGCGCTGGCCACGGGCTGGTTTCCCCCATCGGGCGCAGACGGAAAGGGCACGTTGCGCCGCGAGGTCATAAACTCTTCCGCGGGGGGGCGAGTCGGAGCCGGGGGCGAGCCCGGAGAACCGTTTGCGTCAATAGTAGCCTTGCGCGAGAGAACAGAAGGGGACATCACCGCTGCTTGCGGCACCTGTGGCGATCCCCTTACGCTGCCCTGCGAGCCTTGACGTTGAGGCGTGTCTTGCGAGCCGCGGCGCTGGGGTGGAGTCGGGAGGGGTGGGGGACTGACCGAGCCGCCGCGTGGGGGGTTGGTGAACTTGCGCTCTGGGGCGTTGGTCACGTTGGCGAGCGTGGACGAGCGCGAGACGGTTGGGCGCACTCCGTTGGCGAGGGCGACACTTCCGCGGCGGGACATGCCGGGCGCTGGAGAGGCGGGGCGAGACCCAGCCGCGTCACTCGAGGGAGACTCGGAACGCGGGACGGTCACGGGCGAGGACGAGCGAGACGGGATAGCGCGGGGAATGGCCGACGGCTTGGGCGACTCGGAGCGAGGAGGGAGGCGGTCAGAGGTGTTGGACCTCAAGAGCGAGCTCGCGAGCTTGTTGAGCGCATCATCGGCCCGGCGCATGGCAGTCTCGCGCGAGGTCGGCTTGTCAACCACGGGGGCGGAAACGGACACGGCTGCTGGAGTGACACCCGCGATGGTCGACGTGACGCCCGAGACGGCAGAAGCGCCGCCCGTAGCACGGCGCATGACGCGAGGACGACCGAGGGACTTGGGAGCCGACATGGGCGTGAGGCTGTCCTGGCTCGACCGGTGACTGTCCTGGCTCGACTTGCGAACGGGGGTTGGGATGGGGGTCGCCTCGACCGGCTTGGGCTCGGCGGCCTTGGGTGCCTCGACAACCTTGGGTTCCTCGATCGCCTTTGGTTCTTCAACAACCTTGGGCTCCTCGACAGCCTTGGGCTCTTCCACCAACTTGGGCGCTTCAATGGGCTTGGGTTCCTCGACCGACTCGGGCTCTTCCACCAAGGCAGAAGGAACCTGTGGTTCGGGCTCGCTCATTAGGCTCGTGGGCGCCTCGGGCTCGGACTCGAGCTTGTTAGGCGCAACTTCGGGCGCGGCGACTTCTGGAACGGGAACAGGCGCTGGAGTAGGCTCGACGACAACTGGGAGGGCCAGTCAGCTCCACCCAGAATCTATACTGAATCGACTTACCAGGCTCGACGACCTCCTTGGTCTCATTGGTAGAGACCTCGACGGGTGGGACAATGGCGGCCTCGATGGGCGGAACAACGACCTCCTCGACGGGCTTAGCGGGCGCCTCGGAGGGCACGAACACAAACTCGGAGATGGGCGAGTCGGCGGGCCTGGGAGACACCGCGTCCGAGTCGGTCGGGCTCGTAGCGTCCTGGACGATCTTGGCATGCTCTTCGACGGCCTTGAAGGCCGCCTCGACCGAGTTGGTCGTCACATCGGCCTTGGCGGGCTCTAGCTCGACGGGGGCCTTGTCGGGGACTATTTCCACAGCGGGCTCCTCGACTCTTGGGCTAGCCTGCAAAACTTCCACTACCTCAACCGAAGGAAACTCGGGTGCCGCGGCGTGAGTCGGCGGAGTAAGGGGAGGAGAAATCGGGCGCCCAAAGCCCTCCTTGATGGGCGCAACCGAAGGAACGACGACAGGGCTACCCTTGACGCCCACGAGGTCGTCCTGTCCAACGAGAGTGCTGTCATCGTCGGACAAGACGGCATGTTCACGCTCGTCCTGGGGCTCGTCAATGTCGGGAATCTGGTCGTCGGCGGGCATGACTGCAATTACGTCAGCACCTCGTGGCTACGCATCGACGTGTGGCTTACCCTCTTTCATGGCCGCGAACTCGACCTCGCCCGGAATCTCTTGCACGTCGTCCATGTTGAGGCCGACTTCCTGGGCGGGCTTGGATTCGGGCTCGAAATCGCCTGGAGGGGTAGGGGTGTCGCCCTTGGGCGTAGCGCGGGTGCGGATAAAGTGGATCGCGTTCATGATCGAGACGAATGCGATCATCATGTAGAGTGCGAGGATGGAGAGGACACCGAAAAAGGTGAGTGCGCCTCCCTTGAGCCCAGAGGTGTAGAATTCCTTTTGGAGGAGCATTTTGGGGTTGTAGTCCGACAGGAAAGCAAACCGGGAACCAGCCTGGCTTTGCTTTGTGGAGACATTATTTACCTTGTAGAGTAAATAGAGTTGGATGCGATGTCAATCGAGAGTTAGGAGACGACGAGTACCGAGCTCAAGTCTGCGTCCTGGAACGAAGTATGTTGATGTACATCCCTGCGATCACTTGGTCTTTATGCATTCTGTTCGTATAGTTACATCATGGGAGCACTTGGTCAACGCGGCCGCAGGGCAGCAAGGCAACAACGAGGCGATGGTGGCTGTGCAAAAATCCGATGGATTGGTGCAGCTGCTCCTAAAACCCACCTCGCCGCAATCTCTGGAGGCATCCCACTGATTCTGGGGGTGCAAGGATTGATTGGAAGCTCGGTCCGTAGCCTCGCTGGATCCTCGGGGCACTTGGTTTCAGTCGAGGGGATGGGTCAATTGATTTTCTAGGCCTTTTCTTCGAGCTTCCACGTATCTGAACTAGACCTCGGTGTTGCTCGTACGACCACACGTGTGTGAGCGATAATCAATGCCGCCGTCACGACTGTCGCCTCAAACTCTAACAACCTCCCATAAACTGCGATCCCCCACAGACTAGCCGGCTGGATTTTACAGGAGTATAGGGCGCTGGGCTGGCCGTTTGAGGGCGAGTATCAAGATAATTGTTTGATGTATCGTCATGGACTGGTCAGAGGGGATGAAACATGGTTCGAACGTGCATCTCGCTCCATGCGTTGCGCGCCGATAAGAAGTCCAGACAGAAAAAATTTTGAACTACATGACAAGTCTACATGACCCGAAGCGCTCGAGACATTTCACAGACTTGAGTCGGCGCAGAGCAGCGTAGTGCGAGAATGGAAGTGATTTAGAAAAGATTACCGTTAGAAGCTGTGCCTCGCTGTGCGAAAGCCTCTTGTCGGTATGTGCCGTGCTCTGTTGCCGATGGCTTCGAAGACCGCAATGCATCAAAATGATAAGTGAATTGCCATAAGTCACAAAAATGCCTCAACACTGCAAATTTTATCTGACGGTGGCTGTCATTGAGACTCGT